>CADCSW010000003.1:2400000-3000000 GCA_902805455.1 Daldinia concentrica | reverse complement strand
TAGCTCATACCTGTCCACTTTACGTAATTGCACCTACATGTCTTAGAAGCTTCATCGCGTCAAACCTCCTCGAAGCAACAACGCCGACAACCGCAATGGCGAGCAAAGACCCCGGCCTAGTCTCGCAAGCAGTGCGCCTAGCCTTCGACGTCGCCAATGGCCGCAGCGCCCTATCGAAACTCGTCCCGCCATGCCTGTTCCTGCTCGACGCGGTGCTTTGCGCGCTGATCATATGGAAAATCCCCTGTAAGTTGAGTTGATTCGATTCGATTCGGGGGTCAACGTGTGCAGCTGAACATTAATCGCTTACCGCTTCTTCTTTTTTTTTTTTTTTGCAGATACCGAGATCGACTGGACGACGTATATGGAACATATCAAGCTGTATGTGTCCGGCGAACACGACTATACTGCTCTCACGGGAGCTACGGGACCCCTTGTCTATCCGGCGGCTCATGTCTACACGTATACTGCGCTGTACTACCTGACGAATGAGGGCAAGGATATTTTCCTCGCGCAGCAGATATTCGCGATACTGTATATGGCAACACTGGCGCTGGTCATGGCTTGCTATAGGAAGGCAAAAGTAGGTTACAAGGAAATTATGATTACTATGAATATCTACTAATCAGGTGCTATGAATAGGTTCCGCCCTATGTTTTCCCCTTGTTGATCCTCTCGAAGCGACTCCATAGTGTTTTCGTTCTGCGCTGCTTCAACGACTGCTTCGCTGCATTTTTCCTCTGGCTCGCCATATTCCTCTTCCAACGACGGGCATGGACTGCTGGTAGTATCGTGTACTCGTGGGGTCTGGGTATCAAAATGTCGTTACTTCTCGTGCTTCCGGCTGTTGGGATAGTTCTGTTCCTAGGACGGGGATTCTCGGGTAGTCTGAAATGTGCCGCGATTATGGCTCAGATGCAGATTGTCATTGCGACTCCGTTTTTACAGGCAAATGCATGGGGTTATGCGAGCAAGGCTTTCGAGCTAACCAGGCAGTTCTTCTTCAAATGGACTGTTAATTGGCGCTTCGTAGGGGAGGAAATATTTCTCAGCCGACCGTTCTCATTGGTGCTCCTGGGCATGCACGCCGTGGTTGTAGGAGGCTTTATTGTCAGTAAGTGGCTGAAGCCAGCTGGTAAGCCTCTATCGGCAATAATCATACCACTCCTGCAGTTCAGCTCGCCCTTCAGTCCCCGAGAGGAACCCCTAGTAGCTTCACGGGTGACCCCCAACTATGTGATGACGACCATTCTTTCGGCAAATGTCATCGGACTTCTCTTCGCGCGTACTTTACACTACCAATTCTATTCATATCTCGCATGGTCCACCCCGTACCTCCTCTGGCGAAGCGGAGCCCACCCTGTCGTCCAATATGGACTTTGGGCACTCCAAGAGTGGGCATGGAACGTCTTCCCAAGTACCCCTATTAGCTCAAGCGTTGTAGTTGGTGTCCTAGCTATAACCGTCACCTTGATAGCTTTCCGGAAGGACGAAGATGCGGCGCCGATATCTAATTCTGCACGAGAACGCAAAAACGCTTGAGCCCAGTCGGATTAGTCGATATGCAGTCAGTACTCGCCTTCCGAATCCGACGGCGGCATCTTGCCTACAATCGAGTCTTCATCGTCATCCTGATAGGTAACTCGTGTAAACTCCTTAGGCCTAGACATCGCGTCAGTTTCACTACCTATACTTACGATAATGCCGAGTATACTAACCAGTAGCGCTGTTTGCGCCATTCCTTCTCGGAGCCCACAACGTTCACAATCTCGCCCTCCACTTTACCCTTTTGCTCCTTGGGGGGAATCAGATCTACGAGGACAGCCCCCCCACGTCTAATCCAGACGGTATTGCGGAAGCGCATAGCGAGTTCGACAAGAACGGTGCGCTGGTTTGGTAGAGAACAAGTGTAGAGGTAATTACCCTCGGCTTTGACAACTCTTGCGAGCGACTGCGTTTCCGTGAGTTGGTCTGGAGGCGTAGTTGACTCCTCTATAGTTGCGCGTATTTCGCGCCTTGATCGAGCCATCTTCAGTTACTCAGATTATCTGGTCTTTGATCACTACCTATGTACTGGAGTTCTATCCAATGGTTTGGAGATGCGTCATCAAAGTTGATTCAGATTGGTGCGGATTGGGTGAAAGACAAATACGTCTACTACTGGGCGGGGCCTAGGTATTATATAGGCATAGGGATGTCGCTTATCCGTAGTTCTCCCGACAATGCCCAGATAGTATTATTAGTTCAGGTAAAGTTGAAGCTTTATAACTGTTGAGGTTTTTATTTCGGATGCGCACGTACTAAGTTAGGTACTTACCTAAACCTTAGGAGGTAGTGAGGAAAGTGTTTTAGCTCGAGTGCCTATTAAGAGAAAATTTAATTACCTAAGCTTTGCGCATAAGACCTTTATCTTGTAAAAAAAACGTAAAAAAAGTAAAACCCCGAGTTTAACCTTCCGAGTTTAACGCCCGTTCTAAATACCTAGGAGATACCTAAATATACCGCAAAGACTTATTTCAGCTGGATTCTCGGATTCAATGTGATTGATTCTAAAACTAAAACTATTTATTTTATTTTATTTTTTTTATTTTTTTATGTTCGAATACCAATGTACATTTCTACTTGACAGAATCCTAACGCCACACTTGGCTTGAAAATGTCGTTCTATACATTAGTAGGTAGACCCAGCAAGACGCCCCCCATACTAGCCACATGTGACGTTAAGATTCTAGTCTGAGCCCAGCTGAGATAAAGGATACCTACCTAGGTAACCATCTTTATGAACACGGCACTGCAAATAGAAATCTCTTTTGAACCGCGCGCAAACACAACTTATAATCCCTATTAGATCATCACTGCATAGCAGTAGTAGTAATCACAGGCCGTTGTCCTTTAAGAACTGGATCATGTGCTTGAAGCTATCCGGCCCACTCTTGTGGGCGGCGATAGAATGTCTAGCCCCCGCCGCAATATACGTCTGACTTCCCTCCGATGCTGCCGGGTAGAATACCGATAAGACTGCGCTGTTCTGGTCTGTCGGGTGGAGACAGTTGCCGCCGCAGAAGACGAGATCGTTCTCGCCGTTGACGATGTCCACCGGCCTAGTGGATTTTGTCGACGGCGCCACGATGCCGCCTAGCGTGAATAGGACGCCCATCGTGTTTGTCTGCTTGTGTGCTGCCTGCTGGCAGAACACGTCCTCGTCGAAGTTAGGTTGCCGGTAGAAGGCGAACTGGATGCCGGCAACATTTCGTGAGGTGTGAGGAATATGGCGCCTAATGATTCCACAAGCCCATGCAAAGCCTGACTGTAGCTCAGCGTCTTCCCATCTGGTATATCATCTTGGAATGCCAAGGCCTGGACCAGGTCGGAGTTAGTCTAGTAGCTGAAAACAATTCGGCTCAGTGTGTTAAGAGAAAGCCTTGCGGACAGTGCTCGTAGTTGGCGATGAGCTTCCGAGCGCATCAGGGCGGCAAGAAGGATCTTAGCTCCAGATACCAACTGAACAAAGACGCGGCGCAGAGTATTTTCCGAGAAAAAAGGCCTAGTGATCTTGCGATAGAGACGCGACTCAGGACCATCTGTGCCGGTGATGGTAGGCCCATAAACATTCAAAATATGCATGAACTCAGCTAGGTTGCCAAAATCTCCATCACGACATAATTGGATGTTGATGTCTGGATCACATGTGTTAAGTACGAGCCCGCCTGGCGAGACGGCCAAGAAGGTGTCGGCCTTGAGTCGTTCAAACGGCTCGTAGCCATTGTGCCAGAACTTCTTAAACAAAAGGAGGGCCAGCCAGTTTCGGGTCAGTCGTTCAGGGAGAGACTTCACAACTGGGACCACAATGAATTGGGCCAGCTGCCATGGCGCGCCGAGCAACGATAACGGCAGAATAACGAAGGGTAGGCGCGTAATTCGCGCAAGGCGAACATGTCGTATGAGACTGATGACGGACTAGAACCTAAGAGACAGAAAGCTAGTGCAGAGTATCCGCAGACAGAAGACCACAGGCTGGCTCATGATGGCGAAGATATCGTATACCTCTAGCACTGCCTAATATATTAATTGGCGTAGCTATTTTCCCTGCGCGATGCTTCGTAGATTAGTACCTAGAATAGATCTTGACATCCAAGATAGGTAGTACCGGCACATATACCTCTCAGGGCGCAACGGGGTTCCAGTGAGTTATTTTGATAAAAAGTACATGTTGGTAACGTAATGAGACGATTTCCCTCCTGGAACTAACGCGGTGCAACCTAGATTCTGCAGCAATCTGAACTTCGGTCACTATCCGGTAGTTTTCCTGTTTCTTTATCGGTGAGACAAGCGTGTACAAGACCGCCAGCCAATGTGAACGGATTTCCGGCATGATTGTGATCATCTTGGGGGGGCCGCCATGCCCGCATTGGGGTCGGGGTGCTTAGGTAGGTGAGAAAGCCATTGCATCTAATACTACTATTTTGGGTATTGTTCAGTCTGGAGGGACCCCAAAGGACAGTCCCGAGTAAGAGCACCTGCCTTCCCCCGAACCCCCTTTTCGAGTAGCATCGGTACTTGCCTACTCTAAATAACCCTATATACCTCAGTCTACTAAGTGTAGGAAGATAGCTGCAGTGGTTGGCTCTGCGTCGCAGCCCCATTACTATACAGTAGGTAGGTAGTGGTGCTTCAGGAGGAGCCTGCAGACAAGAAGACATAAATTTCCATGAGCACGTCTTCCGAAGTTCTTCATCTCCTCTAGACCTCGAACGACGGGCGACTCCAACTTCTGGACATTTCTTGTTAGTTATATATTTGCAGCCAGGCCCTGTTCACTTCTGGGAGCAGCTCATGAGCCACGTATCACTTGCTAAACAGCAAGGCATTGGGTCGTGGGAAGAGTTTGTCGAAAGAACGTCGGAGGTGGAGCAAATCTTCGACATCGATGACAACAAGATGAAAAAGATGGCCAACTTCTATGGCCACCTTCCACTTCTTCAAGGCCTCTCGGAAGCAACCATGGCCTTTGTAATCCACGAAGCAACCATGTATTTCAACCGTCTCAGGCAAGTACGCCTCGATATATTTCCCCGGGATGACATGGCCATGTCGGCAGACAAATACCTCGAGTACATACCAATCGCGTAGACGACAACCAATGCCGCGAACGGATTCGCGCTGATGTAACGGATCTATTTGGCCAGATATATGTGGCACGGAATATTGCTAGCAAAGCGCTGGGATAGGCGACTTACAACGTATAATCAATCGGGTACTTACTACTAAAATCGCAGCACCTGCTAATCCCCAAGTGAAATGAGGATTATTGTGTCGGGGACGATTGCTTAAATATAAAGGGGGGGAGGCTTTATATTAAAGCAAAGTACAATTATATATGGAAGTACGTACATGCGTTTTGAGATAATAAACTTTATCTATTCGCTTTATTTTATATGACATGTGTATAACCCATATATATTTACTAAGTGAAGGGAGCCTGCCTCGGTTAGTCCATCATGTAAGTTTTTTCCCCCCAAAAAGCAATGCGTGGTACGAATAACTATGTAACTATTTCTAGCACCATCATTTCAACTAGTTAACTACCTCCTAACCTAGGTACATACCTAACCTAACCTACCTAACCTAACTACCTCCTAAACTTAACTCAGATACATTATAATCATACTCTCCTCTGAACGTATCAACAACTATGGCTGCTCTCAGTAAACTACCCACGGAAATATTGCATATGATAGCCGACTTTCTTACCATTGGTACCGGACTCGAAGACATCGTAGTGAATCAAAAAGTGCTCGCGTCTCTTACCCGTGTCAACACACGACTACGCGACGTATTTGATCCAATACTATGGAAAACCAATGCAGTTTTCTCAGCCCCTGGTGACCCTAGTGATCCTAGCGATCCTACTGGTCCTAATAGCAGACCTTACCCAAAGTCTATTGTTTTCTGGGCTGCCGGAAAAAACAGGATCGATATTTTAGAAAAAGCATTCAAGTATAATTTAGCACTAGGCATGACCAATACTGGCGGTCCTTTGAACCATGCTGCTAGGTTGGGACAAGACGCCGCTGTATGTTGGTTACTTGACCATGGAGTACCAACGGATCCTAAGAACTCTAGGGAAATCTCGTCTGGACATCATTACAAGGCCCGAGAGACTGTCCCCTGTTTTCACTCACCATTATGCGCGGCGATCAGCATGCGCAGGGAGTCCACGGCTCTTACCTTGTTGTCACGTGGTGCCAATATGTGGTTTAGCCAATACGCTCCCGACGGAGAGTTCCAAGAAGCTGCCATACACTGTGCCGCCTACTATAGCTTAGCAGCCGTGGTAAAGCACCTCGTTCTAGCAATGGGGATCCATGTCGATGAGCTTGATAGCAATCTCGAGACACCTTTGAATCACGCGATGAGGCAGAATGATAACGAGAGTATGATCAAAACATTATTAGAGCTTGGTGCCGACATAAACGAAGAACAGGGTTCGGAACTTCCTATAATTACAGCGATTAAATGCAGAAATTTCACCAATGCGATGGCATTTCTGGATGCTAGGCCAAGGGTGAACATAAGCAACACAGGCCCAGGGAGCATGTCTCCATTGGCAGCATGTGCTTTGTATGTACGGGGGTATGTATGCCTGTCGGATGATGAGCCAATACTATCCAAGCAAAGACAGTTGTTCCGGAAACTCATCATACGCGGAGCTGATGTAAATGCATCTTGCAATGGACTAGACACACCCCTCGGCATTGCCATAGGAAGAGGCACCGCCACAGCAGTTCATGAACTCGTCATAGGGGGAGCTGATGTAGAGAAATGTACAGGGGCCCTTCAGGTTAAGCCAATCGATCTCATATGGAATCCTGTAGAAATTATAGAGATTGCTATGAAAGGAGCTATCTTAGTTGCAGCAGGTGCTCGTCTAGATGTTCCTTCTAAGGTGGGTTCTGACACACCTCTAATGGAGGCTATTTTATCTGGAGGTATGGAGAGTCAACCAATTCTCAGCGCGCTCCTCTGCTCAGCAGACCGACAAAGTTTTCGGGACGGATATCTTGACGAGCTCTTTCAGTATTGCCTGGAGGAACGCCTCTACGGGCCTGCAAAGGTCTTGATGAATTACGGGGCATCCTCACAGGGAGCAAAGGAAACTGTTTATAACTGGGCCAATGAGATAGCTGGTGGTTTTCCAGACGCTTTCTCTTATCAGGTTTTATCATTCTGCCTGGATTTACAGTTTTCCAACGAGGAAATCGAAAATCTCTTCACGAGCGCGTTACATTCTATGAATGAGGAATGCTGTCATTTACTTATGGACCGTGGCGTGCTGTCGTTTTCTGAGGGGCCCAAGCCGTGGCTACATCTGGCCGCAAGTGAAGGCAGCTTTTCACTCGTGCGCCGCCTATGTAGGGCTGGGATGGATATCAATGCACTCAACGACGACTTTGAGACACCTATGATGATGGCTCTGCGACCTAGACATGTTACCATAGCTGATCTACTTTTCGACCTCGGAGCGGATCCGTTTCATCCTCGGCCTGATACAGAGTGCCGACAGTCACAGGATTTACCTACGGAAATCACATCGCCTTTCGAGTATGCTGTGCGCCATTCTTACCACGGGCATGCGAGAAGATGGTGGCGAGATTCTCCGCCAGAGCTTAGACCTACGGAGGAGTCATACATTTCCAGTGTTATCAGTACGGGCGAGGACTGTGCGGAACTGATCGATACACTGCGCCGCTTTATTAGAAGTAGTTCGAAAGATGCCGGGGGGCAGTCTTCCCGCTGTCAGATCATGGAAGATGCAGAGGAACAAACAAGGTTTAAAGCAAAGATATCCAGCGTACAGGAACAGTTAGTGGACGCTTTAGGGGACGATGCACTAGACGCGGACTGGGGTTGGGCCCAGGACTATGTATGTAGGTATGTAAAAGGGATAACTAAATAGACCAAATCCGCAACTTAGCTAGCCTAGATGTCCTCGGGTTAAGGCCTGTCTCTAAATATATGCAACTTTCTAGATATATCGAGTATATGCGGTGGTACTATTATATATTAACACAGTGATCAGCAGTTTGTATCGCATCCCGCCCTGTTTGCCGTCGATAGAACCGTCGGTTTCGGCTAGATCCGACCATCCACCTAGTGTTATATTATCCCTAATTTTCTTCCGCTTTCACACTTGAAATATTGTTGGCATGCAGGCAAGACCGTGACGTCTCAAGCCTTCTTTTCCTTACCCTGAAACACACTTAATCTCACATATCCTACTATTACCATACTGCTTGGTGCTTCGGCGAAGAAGCTCTTCTAGGTACGCGGATAAGACACCACCGCCAGCGCTTGGAATAAGACAATCAGTTATATGAACTATATATTATAAACCATATCCGAGTTTTATAAGCCAACCAGTAACCTCAGATATTTAGTAGTTATCAATAATGTCTCTCTATAGTAATGCTAGGGGGAAAGGGGGGTGGACCTTAGAATACTGATGCTCTTAAATACGCACACCAATAGATATAAACAATGAACTTGTATATTTTAATGTATTTAACGCGTTATGGTTATGAACGTAGCAACTCTAAGCCCCCTTAAATACTTGTCATTTAATCAAGTGTCATTGGTGCACTTCTCATTAATGTTGCGTCTTAAAAGATTATCACCCCGGTGTTCTTTTAAGGTTCACCTAATATCATAGCTAATGGTAGAAGTGGTATATTGAAGCTAGAAAGACATTGCATCTTAAGTAAATAAGTACCTCGCGTATATGACACGCGTTTGCCCTCGCCCCTCATTGGTGTACCGTACCTCGCCGGCGTACTTGTACCAAATTACCCAACCTAGGTACCTATCACCCGCACAACAACGCGCCATGGTCAAGTGGTTTCACTTGGAGATTTCTAACTAACACAAATTTTATAGGCCATGACAATACCAAAAAAAGGATCCAGGAAAAAAAGGACCTTGAAACCCCAGGATAAAAGGTTAGTTCCAATCTCCTTTCTATTATAACCCACAAGATCATAGCCGTTGTTCTACATCAATCTTTTATCCTCTTTTCGTATTATCTCATCATACCCCCTTTTTTTTGCAACCTTTTTTTATCTACCGTTCTATTTCTTAAATGTCTCTTTTCCATGAACTTTTTTATCTTCAAATGTTATATGTGTTTTCTAGCATGTATGTACTCTTAAATACGATTGGCCGAAGTTGTTCTAAAGGGTATACAGGATCTTTATTAAGTTATATCACCTTTATAAATGCTAGATCTCTGATTGGACGAGTGCCACCATGCTAATACGATCACACTACTTTAGTTGGCGTTTGAACAATTTGGGTAATTTCCTATTCTGGGTTCCCTATCGACGTCATCGACTAGATGTTGTCTTTATTGCGTCACGGAGCAAGGATTCAATATAATTCTTTTATCTCACAATACACGACCTATCTATTACTATCTCAACATCGTATGTGATATATTTTAGTTATATATAATACTATAAATATTACAACGACACTGAACATCAGTTATTAGTCAAGATGAACCCCTCAGGACCTGCGCAGCCTCCTAAGGATACAGCATACGAGACGCAAGGAAACCCCGTTACCTCGAACCCTTCGGAGCAGCACAGCGCGCAACACCACACACATGGAAAGCCCGTAGACGAGCGCTCGCCGTCTGGTCAACCCTTTAGCCTCGGCGAGGCCGTACCTTCGAGCTTAGGGTACGGGATCCACGGCGCGCCCGCTGGAGAGGACAAGTATGGCCGCACTCACGAGCAAGTCGGTCGGAACCGAGAGCTTGATGGCGACCAGATGCGCGCTCCGGGCGAGGGCGACGTAGCTAGCGTGGTTGAGCGCAAACCGGGTGCCAGTGGATCGCAACCAGATCTAGCCAGCGACCTTGATCGGTGAGTTTGTAGTATACCATTTTAGAAATAATAGAGGAGAGAAGTTGCTAACATGTCAAATAGCAAAAAGCAAGAGCAAGCTTCTAAGAGAGAAGCAATCCAAGAAGAGAGGAGACAAGGTAGGGCCCCTGATGATGGGGACGCTAGGGCTGGTGTTGCGACTTAAGATAGAAAGCGGAGGATATCTCAACTGTGTATTGATAATGTAAAAGTTTACCTGGCACTTAAGAGTTTCTTAAGATAAAGAGATATAACGTGTTAAAGTCTTTTCAAGTCCTTAAAGCTTTGTTAAAAGATAGAGCTCATACTCGCGTTTTATCAGGGATCAAGGGAACTAGATTAGAATAGGCATAGTTAAATATACTTCGTAAATCTATATAAGGAGCGCGCAGCGCCCTCGAAAGAGAATAGAAGGTCAAGCGTTAATATATTCATACTACTATACGGCTACTATATAGCAGCTTCGCTACTGCTTCTAGCATTCACTCTACGCATGACCTATATTAAGGGTTCTTTCTAACATGTTTAGTGTAGGAACTTGCTTATTATGGTTATCTATGATAAAACGCAACGAGGGCACGTCTGAATCGAGAAGGAGTACTGAAGAATGGCATCCTGTTTGACTAACCTAAGATGCAAAGACTATACGGTCTCCATATTTTCCGTTAGTCTAGTACCTCTGTTAGTGTATAAGTGGGTTGGGGGTAGACTTACTACATGTAGGATTGGGTATAAGAAGCGCGTAGCGCCCTTGAAAAAGGATAGAAGAGTAAGCGTTAATAATTCATAGTTATCAAGAAATATAAACTTGAATATATAATATCACATGATCTAATGTGAAAATAGTATCAGGATTCTAAATGTCTTATCTAAAAGAAAATATACTTCTAGTACGTATAGCCGTAGGCCATTATAGTTAGCTTAGAGTTCCTCACAGAACAACAAAGTTGTTTCCTTGCTTCTTGCTTCCCCTCTTGACAAATAGTAGGAAATCAATGACATTGAGCGTCTTCAAACATACCATCTATAGAACTATCAACGCTTACATACCTAATACGTATTATATAAGTCAAACCTAAGTAGATACATGAAAATTAAGCTAATCTAAATGATTCTATCGGATGAAATAGATTGCTTTGTCACTTAGCCAAATCTTACCCTTTTCTCTATAACTTTGATAGTGTATATACCTACCGACTATATCCGCATCCCTAAATTAACATCTCGCGCACAAATAATTACCGTATAGCTTCGCCGCTGTTCAGCAACTATACGTCGCGGTGAAAATCTGATCTCCCTTGTTCTTTTCGTAACTAGCTTCAGTAGTTTTTATTAACAACCCTCCTTCACCTCCCCTCTCTCTCCTTTTTGTCTTTATTATTTTGCTACCCAAAACCAGCTTAATTATCGTAAACTACGTCTCTCAGCGTCATGAGATAGACCTCAAAGGCATGGATCGATGGAACTTTGTCGTTTCGCAAGGAATTCTAAACTTAGGCGTGAAAGCTTGGGCTATACGTATCCTTTGTTCTAGATGTCTCGTTAGCATCCTAATAGTCGTATAAACCAGCGATTCACATACCAAAGGCGTCCTTTTTTCTTCTTCTAGGAACCTCTCATGGAACCCTAACACTTCCGTTAGATTCCTAATAGATCGAGATTTCTCAATGAGCTCTTAGGATAGAAGATTACAGTTATAATTCAGTCACCCTAACGACGCAAGGCTGTACCTGTGAGTTGGCGTGTTGGTTTGTTATGATTTACAGGATATAGGAAACGCCTATTCCACGCGCGAACGCATATGAAATCCCACAATGGCAATCCTTCCTTAGGAATTGCTGAACGTCCTGACGAATGCTGCTTGCTACAGGCATGACAAACCCCAGCCGTTGCCAGGACTGCGACTGTTATTAGTAGGTGAAGGTTCCTTTTACGGTACATCCGGTACGTCTGGTGGTATGTATCTACGCTTGGTACCTTGGGTGGATATTGCTTCTCTATACGTACCTAACGACAAGCGTTGTCTCTTGCCATATGCCTTACCTTGACTCACGATATCTACGCTATTAACGGAGGTCGTGCGTCGGTACGTATTGTTTATTGACGCATAATCTCTGAGAATGCATGCTCTTCATGCATAATACGATACTTTTAAGAGATTATCGAGTCATTACTATGCCTTAGCAACAAGAAGCTGACCCGGGAATCTGGTAACACATGACTGAGGGACCCGTAGCATACTCCACAGCTCACTCAAACACCCTGATACAGCTAACAGACTGCCTAGCAAGCAGTGCATGGTATAGATAATCGTGTCATGTCTTTCCTAAGACGAGAAGTTGCAGAAAGGTTTTGAGAAGGCTCCTCCAACCGAGAAGTTTTATAAATACATACCCATAGCACCCGCAGAAAGTTCTTCAATTTCCCCAAGCAACAAGTTTTCAACCCATCTTCTCCTGCCTCCCAAACCAGATCTTCAGCCATCAACTATCCCACCACAGCAAGACACGCTCACGAGCAAGGAAAATCATCTTCTTTACCTCACATTACGAGCCACTGCCCAATACCAAGGGAAAACTTCATTAGCAAAAATGGCAGCTGCAGGTTTTGCTAACCAGGTTCATGGCTTTGAGTAAGTAGAATGGATTTCTTATCACAACAGATACTAACCTAGGCTTAGCAACGCCGGCCTGAATAATGTTTTTCGATATAGCATCAATGACAATTCGCGGGACCAAGAACTCGGAATTACCTGGACCGAGGCCGACGAGTCGATGGTCAATGCCAGAGTCAACGCTGCCTATCTGCCGAAGTTTTGGAAGATGATGATCCACCTCTTTAAGCGAAGCCCTTCCGACCTCTTCACCTGGGGATTACGAATCGGTGACAATGAGGACGAGATCATAAGAGATCTCAGCGAGATCTTGCCTCACGAGATCTGGGGGGCGAACTTGACACTCTTCAGATACTGTCTACAGAAGGCGATCTGGCTGAGAGTCAAGAATCACGCACAGCCCTTCGGTTTCTTCAAGGGCATGTTCTTGGGGCCACTGCGAAATCTAGAAAAGTGCCTAAGCAAGGTCGAGGCACACAAGCGAGATACGGAAACGGCAGATGGCGTCTTCAACGCATGGGTGGCGACGGCGAAAGAAATGGAGACAACGGTCGCACCATTCATGTGGGAGCTCGAGAACATCATTAAAGGCACAGAAGTAATCGGAACTCTGAATGAGGAGAGATTCTTCATTCTACAGAAGGTCGATGTCCTTAACATCCGAAAAGCTCTCGACGCCCTCTACAACAAGGGTCTATATCCTCTCTGGGTTGATATGCGATACGTGACCTACATACGGTCTTACGCTGGCCAGTGGCCTAGATTTGAGCCATTCACCCAAAACATGCTGAAGATTTGCGAGAAGGTATCGATCCTCAATCGACGACGTGCCCGTGCAATGGGCCTACCGGACATCCCTGTAGCCCGACACGAGATCTTCACGCGCGTCCCCTACTGGCTAAGCTCTAAGTGCCACGATAAGCGGTTCAAGGAGGTGATGTTCCAATACGGTGACTTGTGGACACTATATTCCGCAGCACCTATCCCGGAACAGCCTGGCTATGGAGAGGCGTCAGGGGAGATGGACATGGAAAACGCGGACGGCCACTAAGGAAATGGGACTCGCCGGATCATCTCATACATGGAGGGATGTAGCAAATCAATCTCATCCGAAACAGTCCCGGACTATTGAGCAGCTGGCCGAGAAGTTACGTCACTTTGTAGTATCTGCATACATAAAAGGATGTGATTGATTGAGGGGTTTACACCACATCAAATTCGTAATTGTTGACTAGGGACCCCCTGAGAGAGCCAATCGAGTCTAGACTTTACTTTAGTTATTCTTAATATGGACTGGAAAATCTGACATGCCGAGGTACACAGAAACGCCTTAAGTGACTTGATCTCTTTCCTCACCTCGATGTTTTATAGACGATAGACCCTAGAAAATATATCTACAAAACACGGAAATATTTTCATTCACGTGTATTGCGACTATTACTAGAAACTCACGATAGCATCAAGTCATAATGTTGGCAGACGTGTCGTTTACTCATATTGCAGCGGCCGGTGTATCGTCGCTGGTATTCATCGTAGTCTATTATACGGTTCAATGGACAAGGCACGAGCTTAGGATTAGAAAGATAGGTGGCAAGCGTGCGCATGGTCTTGCCAATAATCCCATCACGGGTAAGCCCAGCTTCGGAGAGCCGTGCGAGGAAGGCGGTGTCCGTTTAAATTTGAAAACCCAGCTTTCCTAACTCATATATATATATACAAAGCGTCGGCGTATTTCTACTCCGCGGCCAAAGCGCAGAGGAACCACCAGCTCTTGAAGAATTTTAATAGCTTTTTCGACTCGGCACCTCCCGAAAGCTCGAATTGCGTTGAGATCCGGTTCTTGCCGAGAGAGAGAAACATACTCACGAGGGACCCGGAGCATGTTAAGGCGGTACTCACCACCCAATTCTCTGACTTCGGAAAGGGGGAAGCGTTCCACGATCTATGGCGACCTTTCCTCGGTGATTCCATCTTCACAACTGACGGCCAGCTCTGGCACAATAGCCGTGGCCTGATCAGGCCTATGTTCATCAAGGATAGAGTTAGCGACTTAGCGACGTTCGAAAGATGGGTATCCGTACTCGTTAGCATGCTTCCCTCCTCAGGACAGACGGTGGATATTATGGACCTCCTTTACCGGATGACGCTCGATGTAACTACAGACTTTCTCCTCGGAGCGAGTGTTGACAGCCTGCGCAAGTATGCAAAGTCCCTCTCGCCAAATATTTCGTTAAGGCTATTGTTACTAACTTAGCCAAGTCCCAAGGGCGAGTTTGTAGAAGCATTCAACGATGTGCAAAGAATCCAGATGATGCTTACAACAGTTGGGTAATGAATAATATAAATCTTGAGCCCACGACCATCGTTTTCTATTCTACTAACAAGTCGATATAGACCATTCAGATCCTTAATTTCCCGCCGTGCCTATGACGACGGAATCAAGAAGATAGAGCAGTTTATCATGCCGTACATCGAGCAAGCGTTAGCGCTGCCACAAGAAGAATTAGAGAAGCTGTCGGACTCCGACAAGCACTTTACTTTCCTACACAGCATTGCACGATACACTCGTAACCGTCAGGTGATCCGCGACCAGATCATCGCCGTGCTCCTAGCCGGGCGCGACACGACAGCCGCAACGCTATCATGGGCGTTCTACGAATTATCCCACTATCCCGAGAAGTACAGTAAGCTTCGTAACGAGGTCATCAACTCCATCGGCCGGACACGAACTCCCACATACGAGGACCTCAAGAATATGTCGTATTTGCGACACACTCTAAACGAGACCTTGCGATTGTATCCCGCCGTTCCTTTCAACATACGCACCGCGCTAGAGGACACGACACTACCTACCAGGCCGGGTAGTCTTCCTATTGCGGTTGTGAAAGGCGACATCGTGGTTTATAGCTCCCTTGCGATGCACCGCCGGAAGGATCTATACCCCCCAGTGTCGGAGAAATTCGAAGACCCCGCTGTCTTCTCGCCTGAGAGATGGGAGAACTGGGCACCGAAGCCGTGGCAATACTTGCCTTTCAACGGTGGTCCGCGTATCTGTGTAGGACGTACGTAACATTGAGTTCTCCCCCTTTAGTCGATCAAGGAGTTCTTATCCTCCAAGGCATAATCAACATCAGATTAGACATATATACTAACTTGCTTTATTACAGAGAATTTTGCCATGACTGAAATGGCGTACTGCAGTAAGTATCTAGATAAGCTATACTCATTTAGGGTGAGGGGAAATGGGAAATCGCTAATTAATCGACTCTAGTGGTACGAGTCCTTCAGAAGTACGAGCGCATCGAATACCACGGAGACTGGTACGCGCAACAGATCGAGACGGAGATCGTTGGGAAGCCGAATAAAGGCGTTAACATTGGGTTATACGAAGAGCCCGTAAAGCAGTTTGAAATCTAGAGCCACTTGGTGCTTAGACGTGCTTAAGCTAGGTTTTCTAAGAGGCTGAGATATTGTGGGAGGATCTAATTTGTTTTTCATATTGTACTATGTTGGCCATGATTGATAGCACACCCCACTCCTTAACATCGCTAAAATGAATGAATGAATGAAGTAATATGAGCTTAAGATTTTAAGACATATACGACTGATGAGATTATCTAAAGACGAGGCTGGATACTAAGAATCTAAACTGCTGAGAGGATGATTTTTAAATGGTAGCTCGTTAATCAACAATTAAATTAAATATTTGGGACCAAAAATATGAGGTCGTGTTTTACTGTTTTGGTGTTTAATTGTTTAAACGTTTAGTTAAATTGTTTTAGTGGTTTGGTGTTTTAGTGTTTTAGTGTTTTGATGCTTTTATGCTTTAGCGCGTTTTATGTTTTAGTGCGTTTTATGGTTTAGTGTTTTAGCGGTTTGGCGGTTTTTAGTCATATCGCGCGCCTTAGATTAGTAGAGCGCGTAAATTGAAACAAGCATGTCGCGTTTTACTGGGTCTTGTTAAGGGGGCCATTTTTATCTGGAGCACCTTAAGTCATAACCAACATTATAATAATAATACAACTTGCGGAAGTGGAATACCTTAATATGGCCAAAGTTCCTTGTAGCTAATATTTAATCTACGCTGTCGTCATATATGCACTCCCAATTGCACCATGACAACTGCTCAGACTCCTACCTCTGGCCGACGAAAGCGAAGTCGTCTTGAAGATGAGCTGGACTCGTCACCCGCCATCACACCAAGCGCAACTGCTTCCGTCAAGAGACGCCGCCTCGATAGTCTCGCAAACGCCTCGCCCTCTACCCCGAAAGGCTTCTCTGCCATTACTTCTGCCATTGGCGGTGCTCTCGGACTAAACCGAAAAGGGGGCGCGAAGGGTAATACCCGCGCCAACCAGACGAAACCGACCACCGATACTTCCTACAGAGTGCCCGAAGCTCAAAGCGATGGCGAAGCTACTAAAAAGATACAGAACCTCCCTATCAAACATAAGAAGCTTGGCCTCAAACCACCAAATATTGGTCAATGTCTTCCTAGCAACATCTATGAGGTGCCCGATTCAGATGAAGAGGCAGGCGGTGCTCGAGAGACAGTAGATGAGAGTCATGATGAGATTCAATCTACACCGCCGGTGAAGAAGAGTGCTCTAGGGACACCAAGCGCTTCCTCGAAGAAGAGTGTAAGCACACGCTTGTTGGAGTCCCGGAAGAAGAAGTCGATTGTTCCAGTTCAGAATGGGACTGAACAGGTAGATACACCAAAAAAGAGGGGGAGGCCCCCGAAGGTTCAGATTGCGACCGATGCGCTCGTCTCCAGCGCAAAACCAATTAAAGCTCAGCTCCCAAGGCGCAACGCAAATACGTCGCCTGCCAAACTGCCACCTATTAAGGGGATACTGTCGCCGCAAAAGAAAAAGCTTGGTCGACCACGCAAGAATGTCGCGTTTAACGACGGAGATAGTGGAAAGGAGAATGAAGTTTTCTTTGAGGATATCCAGTCGAAACCCACGAAGCCGAAGGCCCGAGGAAAGGTTACAGAAGCCGTCACTGTTCATGAGCCATCTCCTGAAGAAGAAGAAGAAGCAAGTGAGACGCAAGATAGCGAGGACGATGAAGTATGCGCCATATGCTCGAAGCCGGAGTCCGAACCGCCGAATGAGATTATCTTTTGCGAGAATTGTGATATGGCGGTGCACCAGAAGTGCTACGACGTACCTGTCATCCCGGAAGGCGACTGGATCTGTAGGAATTGCTCGCAAGACGATGTTCTGCCAGGCGTGAAAGCGACCCCAGAGAAGCAGATACGTGTGACAAGCGTGTCTGAAGTTCCCAGCATTCCCAATTTTGAGCAGCATCTTCGACACATGCAGCGTGTGCTATTAGATCGATGTTCTGGAAACCGTCACATTAAGCTTTGTGGCCAGACCGAAGCTTACGACAAAGCGTTTCAACTAGTAGAACAGACGGTCTTGGCCGGCGAAGGCAATTCGATGATGGTTATTGGTGCGAGAGGATCTGGAAAGACTACGGTATGGTTTAGACGATTTTCCCTCGAGTACTAGAGGTTGCTAATTATGTTACTAGTTGATGGAAGAAGTCATCTCGAATCTCAGAGCTGAACATCAGGAGGAATTCCATGTAGTTCGCCTCAATGGTTTCATCCACACCGATGATAAGCTAGCTCTTAAGGAGATCTGGCGGCAACTCGGCAAGGAGATGAATCTCGAAGATGATCTAATAAATAAGGTATAAAGGCTTCTATATATCAAATAGTACAGGAGCTAACCCAACCCAGACAAACAACTACGCCGATACAATGGCTTCGCTGTTGGCTCTCCTATCTCATCCGGCAGAAATTACGGGAGCCGAGGACGGTGTAACATCTAAGTCTGTCGTCTTCATCATTGACGAGTTTGACTTATTTGCGACGCACGCGCGCCAAACACTGTTATACAACCTATTCGATATCGCTCAGGCAAGGAAAGCCCCAATTGCAGTGTTAGGGTTAACCACAAGAATAGATGTGGTAGAGAGCTTGGAGAAGAGAGTAAAAAGTCGGTTTAGCCACCGATATGTCTACATGTCTCTTCCAAAAACCTTAGCAGCCTATTGGGATGTCTGTAAACAGGGACTGTCTGTCGATGAGGAGGATCTTGGTCAAGAAGGGTTCGACACTAGTTTGAAAGGACTATACGAATTCCGAGATTACTGGGAGAAGAAGATCGAGGTAAGACGCCGCTGGTATACTTTTATCATGCAAGTACACTCTACTAATGCATTCTAGGCTCTACGCAAGAACCCGAGTTTCGAGGACCATCTAGAATGTCACTACTATACGACGAAATCTGTACCAGCATTTCTTACATCGTGCATTCTACCTCTCTCAGTAGTTTCGACTTCCTCGCTAGATTTATCAATACCTCCACCCTTATCAATATGTATTTCGTTGGAGCCTTCGGAATCAAAACTTCATCTTTTAGCAACGCTGTCGGATCTAGAGCTAGCGCTACTCATCTCAGCAGCCCGCCTCGACATCGTCGCTCATACTGACACGGTAAATTTTGCCATGGCATACGACGAATATAGTTCACAGATGGGAAAGCAGCGAGTGCAGTCAGCTTCGTCTGGTATGCTAGCCCTAGGAGCGGGCGCAAGGACTTGGGGTCGAAGTGTCGCCGCGGTAGCCTGGGAACGGTTAGTGTCACTTGGCATATTAATACCAGCCGGTATAGGAGGCCGGAGTAACGCTGCGCATGGCGGTCTAGAGGGCAAGATGTGGAAGCTCGACGTTGTACTAGAAGAAATTCCTACGGCGTGCGAGCTGCCGGGATTCCTTTCCCGGTGGTGCAGTCAGATCTAAGCTACCATGGAGCTATTATGGATGGCTTGCGGCGTCGGAATCTAAATAATGAGTGACCATAAAGCCGTTAGACCGGTCACCGCTTAGCCTGTCGGGGGCGAAGATAGCCGCGAACTAGGTGCCAAGATATAAATAAATATATTTACGCCAACTGTTGTACTAGCCTTTGCAACATTGGTATGACAAAGAATACTGTTTTCTTCTATTGCCTATCTGCTCAGGCATTCTAGGATCGATAGCGTACGAACGAACCAACCAGGATATTTCGTGATGGAGTACATGGTGCATATCGACCCGTAAGCCCGTTCTATTTTTGGGACGAGTGGTCAAGCCCCAAGCCGAATAACCATAGCCTCATGATGCAAGGAGAGGCGACCGGAAACGCCAACGCTGCACGCACCCTGCTGATCGCCTAACAAGCGGGACCAATCAATCGAACGGACGATGATCCCTGTTTCGTCTTTATTTTAACCTTAGCAAGTGTAGTGTAGGTACTATGCTAAGAGTTCAGCTTCTGCTTAATGAAACACTTTTTATGCAGTGCGGATGAACCCTTTGTTATAGAACAATTTTGTTACGTAGTTATTATTGAAATAACTATAGTATTTGGGATCTTTTGACTTTTATTTTATTTTATACTTACTTCCCCTTAACTCGATATCGTCGTTCCCTGTGTTGGCCAGCTTATTATACATAACTAGTAGATCGCCTAGATCCCTTACGTTCATTCATTCATTCATTCGAAGAGCTGCAAATTGTTTGTTCTGGGTTCGATCTCGCAGACTCGTTGCCGCGGCTGGCTGGCTGGCTGGCTACCTACTTTATTACTCGTTTATCTAATCCTACGCTTATCCCGCTTCCAATTCGCAGCCTATTACAAGCAGCAGGCTCTCTCCGCGAGTCATTCTTAGGGTTTCCGGTTCCGATTCCCAGATCGCGCAAGGCTTTCAACCTAACCTAGGTACCTAGTGTAATTCCTCCTTCTCTCTTGGCGCGTTCCCCAGCCTCGCCCTCGGGGTATCGTTCCGCCTCGGTTTGTTTTTGTTTTTGTTTTTGTTTTTGTTTTTGTTTTTGTTTTTTTTTGTTTTTTTGCTTAAAGTCGTCCGTGTTGCGTGTGCGTGTAAGTGGTTCGTTCGCAATGGCCATGTCGAAGCGCAGCACGTTCACGACCATCTCGCCGCTGCCAGCGGGCATCACGCGCGAGGTCGTCATCGATTTCCTGCACAACCACGTGGAGATGATCGACCTGAACCCGCTGGTCATCGAGCGGCACCCCATCGACCCGCCGCCGCACGCCCCCGCCGAGGAGCGCCGCTGCGCCTGGTGGAGCATGACCGACAAGATCTCGTATTTGCCCGGCGGCGTCGCCTCCGGAGACGTCACGTACACAGCTGCGTTCCACGATCTGCCGAATGGCATCCAGACCCATGTGTACGCCCCCATGGGCACGGATATCCGCGAGCGCTGGAGTCTCGGCGGCACGCTGCCGGGAGAACCACCTGAGCCAGTTGAACTGGGGATTGGAGCACCGAGGCAGGGTCTTTATTTACGCGAGGTAAGTTAAGCCGATCTATATATACACTCTTAACTCTGATATTCTTGAGAGGTTGGAACTGATCTATGTATAAGGACGTCGAGCTAAGATGCAACTTCGTCATGTCCTCCTTCGTCAAGAAGACGCTGAAGAAAGCCCACGGCGTCTTGGTGGATCGACTCCTAGCCAGCGCTTCTTCTACGGTGCAACGTCAGAGCACGGGTCATCAACGCACGAGTTCGAGTATGCAGAGTGGAAGTGTCCATTCGAATCACTCGTCTATGAGCTATCCTGCATATCCCGCTCCCCAGGGACTACAGCCCGCACCACCGTATCATCCGCAGCAACAGCAACAACAGCAGCAACAAACCAGACCGATGTCTACCCCTTTCGGCCACGTAACGCCACCACTGCCGGGGACCTCAGCGCCCTACGGCCATACCCCGTCCCATAGCGTGGGGAGCACTAGCTACGTACCCGAGCCACTGCGCGTGAACAAGAGTCGTCCGTCCAGCGGACAGTACCACCGCCTCCAGGGCTCGGCATCACAACCGCCAGGAGTAGGAAATAGTAGCTTTCCAGCGGAGTTGGAGTGAAGGAGTGTATTACTAGGTGCTTTCAAGTTGCAAATTGCGTGCGCGTTGGCGTTGGGATCCGGTATGCTTGTATCTAAGCGTTTTCGTTGTGTTTAACTATCTCTATGGACTGGGGAGTAATGGCTCGGGGGGAAGAACATATAGCATAGTTTAAGGTGAGATGAGATGAGACAGAGGAGTGGTGGTATATACCCCTGAAGTTGTAGTCATGAATGCTAGAAATGTGAGTTGTCTCGTCTTGGTTTGATACGCCTGGTCCAGTGTATAGCCTATATTGTCAATACGTGAGATACAACCCCATAACTAAAACTTATATCTCGTCTCATACGTATGAGCACGAACACTGAAGGTTTAAGTTTCGTGGCCCTTTCTACCATTCCACCATGTAGAGCCAGGTAGGGTAGTACATTATCACGAGTTGTATCGTATGAGAATAGAAAGTTGCCTACCTTGTTCGCCAAATGCCTTACCATTTCTCGCGGGTTAGCCTCATGAGTTAATCATAGCTGTATTACTACTATCTCTGCAAGTCATGAGGATGTATTATATTAGCTAGGGAGCATAAAACCGAATCGTGCGGTCAGTTAGATACCTACGTTAAGTAAGGTACGACGGTTTGCGCTGGTAGAAACTAAGTAAATTGTAGACGCGCGATATTAGACTAAGCAGTTACGCTATATTAATATTGTATGCAACTCCCGTGTGCATGCACGCAGGCCAGTATTCATTAAGGCAAAGAGGCGAACAGCTAAAGGGGAAAAAAAAAAAAAAAGGAAGACAAAAAAGCTCAGTCCCAGGTTCGAATCCCCTCGGATAGGGGCAGGGGATTCGAACCCAAGACCTACGAAAAACCGGCTTCGTTAGGCGTCTGCTGTCAAGTCACGTTTTCTTTTGGGAAGAACGGTTCAGCATAAGACACCACAGTGGGGTTTTCTCTGGCCTCAAGTCGCCCGGGCGGGGGGCGTCGGTTGAGAGTTTGCCTGTAATTAGGATATATAACCTTTACTTCGTGGGTAGGTACTTGGGCAGGTGTATCTCGTCGCTTGGTAGGTGTCTGCCACCTGAGCGATCAGGTGCTGGGTGACGAGGAGGGGTTGGTACGGGGGAACTAACTGGCTTGAAGCTATTCGCAAGGCAACCGTGCACGCAGGTTAAGTTATAGGGGCGGTCTATTTAACGTGCATAATACCACACTGAATACCTAGGTAGGTACCTTTAATTTTTGACTTAGGTACCTATGTTCCCAAGTAGAGGAAGAACTTATAGTATTATTATCAAAGATAGATGCTCATAGACGGTGCACGACTACATTCGTACTCTAACTTACAATCTACCTTCCTAACATGCTATCGCGGCGGAACCTCTCGTAGAATACATGATATAACGAAGTTAAGTTGTCATTGATTATCCTTTGCACGAAACTTCCTACTCTTCTTATAGTATCGCGGACTCGCTGCCGTTCTGCTAAAGTATATGCCGGGATTATAAGCGAGATAGCTATCGAGAAGTAAGTTCAGAGGTTCTTGCGGAACAATCTCGATGCCTTCTAGGCGCACTCGTGAAAGCATAAGGCCACGTAGATTTATGTCTTTAAAGCCAATAGGATAGTAGTTACATCGAGCTTCGCAATTACTTACTATCGTAACTTTAGACACTTGAGGGGGACTCAAGGCCGTCTTAGTTAGTACCGATGGAGTTAGTTCCAAACGTGAATACATATAGCCCTTTCTATATAGTTACATACCTTAGCCCTAACAACGAGACTATTGACTCTACTATAAATAGTTCCCCGGGGAGAAGAATCGTGCAACGTAAACTAGATCCAAACTAGCCCCCTAGCATTCTTTATCGTCTGCAGCCCTCGTAGTTCTAATATGGGACTTGAGCACTCCCTTACTCAACACTAGCAACGTCAAGTTTACCTTATTGATTTTTTCTTGATACTGACATCGGTTCAGTTTCTACGCTGGGTTACTACTACCGTCCACTTGTATGTACCTTATGGCTCTCTTAGTTGAGAGAAAAGGACGGCAGTCTGTCGACATCTATGATAGGTCAGAGGAAAAACCGAAAAGAACCGGAGATTCTCCCTCAGTAACAATGAGAGTAACCAAAGTACAATTATATCAAGCTACCTATATTTTTAGACCTAGATGTGATATAGAAGTGACAGCTCGCTAGTGATGAAGACATATCGTAGAAGTTGGCATGGCTAGGGGTTAAAAGGGCCTTAAAAATGCTGCTACGATAACGTCCTAACTCGTTAGGAAAGACGCCCAATTCTAGCCCCGGGTATCATAGTTTATATCAACCGGCGTAAGTTCATGGAGTACTACGTAGTGACTTCAGTCATTCCTTTAGCTTGAATATACAGAGTAATGATCGTGGTTAGTCCGATACGGGAACATTTTAACAAGCCCATAGCTAGAAAATAGTAGCTCGAAATCCGATACTGACTGCTCTATTACATATGGAGAGAAGAATATCCGAAACGTAGAATAAGTTACACCATATCCTTCAATGTTATCTCCTGGATATCAGAATGACGCGTCTCTTTAATCGTGAATTTGGTCTTCATCTTGTAAAATCTCTAGTAAATCTAACAGTAAATTTTACGTGTTATCATCATCTATCACATAAAATATCCACATAATCGCGTCCCATATTCGGTAAGAGAATCGCAAGCACACTGCCGGTCTGAAAGGGGCGCGCAACCGAAGCCACCAGGGAATACTCTAGTAACACGGCCGAAAATCTCTTCGAGGAACTCAAATATCAGACCACTACGGACATGAATACTCACCGTAAGCCACGCCAGATAAGGGCCCGAGCACTCAGGTCGCAAAGCCGTAATGCGAACAAAGAGGGTGGACTTGCCGAAGTTCGTATATCTTTGCGAAATACTGAATGATATTGGAGTAACGGAGATCAATACCACATAGAAAGCAAATCCTAGAACCTAGATTAGGGGGCAAGGTCGACGCGTGTGAGAGTTACTATAATCAGTCAGACACGGGAAGTTCACCGCTCCGGGGACGTCAGGTTATATCCAAGCGATGCGCCTGTTCGAGGCATAACGGCCTCAGCTTCAGTGGGCACTGTTCGCTGGATGGACAGGGTCTGAGCCGGGGAATAGACAACAGCGGACCTACGTGGCCAAGAAATTCTAAAACGCGTCGAGTACCCAATAGGGCGAAATGCGACTGCATATCCGTAGGTCGGTGAATCCAAATAGGATGAACCCAAATGCTGCCATCCTCACTCTTAGAGTTGATCGGCCGTCGTCGTCATCGCCGTCCGAATTCTATCCGTTGAATAGTCGAACCTTATTCCAACCAGGACAGAAACATCCATGGCGAATGGCTCGGTCATTTCCTGAGTCGAAGGAAGACCTTGTAGCTCACGCGAGACCCTGCCTCATATGTACAGTATGTAGACATTCGTCGAGTAGTGAGGTATGTAATCTCTCCTGAGCTCTGACCAACGCTCGTAAAGATAGTAGCTGAGTACGCCGCGGCTGATCCTGGCGACCTTCTAGAAGAACTCAGCTTAGAAGATTAGTGGAGATAACCATTGTCGGCGACACCGGTTACCTGGACAAAACGGGCTGGTGAACTGTACCACGGTAACTCGTCAATAAAATGGGTGTTAATCCCAGCCTTACCGGGTAAGGGGTTCGATGCGGTCTCGTGACTTAGGATTGGCCCTGCGAAGATGTGCAAGGGCTCACCTTGTTGAACGCATAAAGAGTTCCGAAACGCTGGGTGGCCCGACCCAAGGGAAGACAACCTGGATTCAAGGGAGAAGGAAGCGTGCATTAGGCGTTGATTCCATGTACGTATGGATGTGATATACATAGTAGTATATGAAGCACTCCGATGCAAGGAGGAGGAACTGAGGTTATCATTGCATCGGCCAACTGCAGAGCTTGCGCATAGTTTGGCTTGTAAACGGCATTTGGCTGCCGATGTACATAGATTGGTGGTATGTTAAGTAACGCAAGCGGCTTAAACAAGTTCAAGACTGTGCGGACGTAAGTTTCACCACGTGGGATGGTCTACCCGTCTAGAGGTTCAGGTTCAGCCGCAGCGGGAGACAAGCCGCATGAGAATTTGGGTCTAGGGACCACAGAGACGGTTTCGGTTTCGGTGCGACGGGCTCATTTTTGTCCATGAGCACATCCCGGGCTAGAGACCTAATAGCCCGAGGAGTACCTAGCAATACATAGAAACGTGGATTGATCCACGAAACACGCACGCATAAGAGTATTCAGGGGAGAAAAGGGAAAAAAACAAAAACAAAAAAACCCTTGCTATCCTTGTTCGGTCGTTAGGGGTTCAAGGGTTCTTTTACCTACCCCATTCTTACAAGTAGTGTATCGACGAAGTAAACAAATGTAGGCACTTAATACATACATAGTATGCGTGCATTGTTAATAATAATAAGCCATTTCGTGCAGTTGGAGGGGTATGTACCGAGTAGTTCGAGTTTCCGGCACCAAGTAGAGATAATCTCCCGTGTCTTGTCTTACTTACCTGCCACGTGTGAGATCGCCAAGTTTTAGGGCTTCTTCTGCTTTCGTGTTGCTTAAGCCATGCCGTGCCGGGTTATGATACACATGGCTAAAGTAAACGTGACTCGCTAGAGACGTTGGCTAAGAGCAGCTATCTGATAGTGCCGGTTTTTGAGCAGGGAATATTGGGGGTTAGCTTAGAACAAGACGTGGTTGACGTACGATATCTTAGTGGCGGTGAGATAAGATTGAGGTACAAATACGTAATGCCCAACGTATAATAGTTCGTTATACTCTTATTGTACCATGATATGCTATATTTTATATAATATAATGATGTATATGTGTGTCTATAGTGACCCGGTCACTACACACTAGCCAGCAACACTTAGGTATAAAAAGTGAAACAAGCCGTCAAAGTCGGTCTACGGGTATCCACCATGTAACTAGGATACGGTCATAAATCAGGCCGTGTTACAGAGGCACATGGTATATCCCGATCGATATCCCGTAGTGTCGTGAGAAGTTTCTTATGTCGGCGTATGTAATACGCTAGAAGCCATGGAATTATGTCCTTGTGGCAAATGATTTGTTGTGGCCAATCTGACTAAAGATCTCACGATCGTGGTGGCGATGAGAGTAACGGCTTCGACAGTTGACCACGGGAAATCGTAGCGTCGGCCCCGTCCCGTCTCATATTGATGCCTACTTGGGTATGGTAAGAAAAAATACATAGCAACCCATCACTGTGCGGTGTATACTGTGTATACTACGATTACTCAAATTAGATGGCCAACGGTGCGCAATGGCATCATGTGGTCATCGCGTTCGGGGCCGAACCGTGCTCTGTTTTGACAAGTCTTATTCTTGCTGGAGCCGGTTCTTCGGCTTTGCACTTGCATATGCTCATGCTACTTGCACGGCATTAAAAGGAGAGATAGATACTTGACCGAGAGCGCTTCAGAATGGCCCTTGTGATTGCTAGACTGACTGGATAAAATAACAGCGAGGCACAGATACACATACTTACTAACATCGGCGAACTGGGACAATGCCGCATGCTGTGTAAGGACTGATCCGGGGATCACGGGCGTCCCCCGTCCAGCTCAAAGCCCGATCCCGTACGTTGCAGACGTTCGCTGAACCATTCCTTAGAAGAGCTGACACGACTATCTATCGGTAGCGAAGGCTTGGCCTTGCTTGATTGCTCGGGATGTCTGGATATTTGGGAAAATGCTGCGAGCCAGCCGCCCCCAAATTATCAGTTGCATAGGAATAGGTTTGCTTTTGCCAAGCTGTCCATTGGGACGGACTTGAAACTAAGCGACCTGGTGTTTCTCTATCCGGCATTAGACATTTTCAATGTGATAAAACCAGCTTAGTAACGGCGTCACCGCAAGACTATTTTGCCACAGATCCTCTTTGACCCACGCTCGTTGTGATATTTGATACAGATGGACCCTCTGAGGCTAAGACGGCGCAAACAACCTTGAGGCCATCTAGAAAACGAAACTAGATAGCGGTCAGCAGTAGCCAGTTTCAGAAAATTGAGCTGACCTAATCTTATGAGTTTTTACAGCCTAGGAAGCTCTTCTGTATCAGGCATTAGAATATTATAGTATATAATACTAGCAAAAATGCTGACAAGCCCCACGCCAAAATTAGAAACTACTGCGGATAGAATTTCGCTAGGAAGGACAAAAGTCCATCTATTGACAGCGCTATTTGTTAAGAGTCGAGTATCACCGGATGAAAATTCGTACAATAATCTGAGATTGTAGGATTAACGCCTCCTATGCTTTGATAATGGGTATCTAGCTATGAGGTTACGATAGGATTAGCATCCTATGTAATGCTTACTTAGCTGTGCCTCCTCTACTTGAATTAATGGCAACTAGTTGTGGCCGTAAGTATGAGGTTGGTATTCCCGGACCATCGCGACAAGGGAGTCCACGAAATGCTGTGGGTATATGAGGTCTATCAGATCCAGGCTAGTCTCCAGGCTAGTCTAGATCGTTATGCTCTCTTTGGTGCCCATATTTGGTGTTTTAACCACAATAAATGTAACAGTAGACCTCGAAATTTGATTTCCTGCATATCCATACTCTCTTTGTCTGTGGTTACGCGCCCCTAAATGTAGCGGACCTAAAGAGGCGATATGGATATGAATCCATCTCGAATGAGTAAAAGAGATGAGATGTGAGCAGGTAAGCTATGTATATGCTGAATCCCATAGGCTCGTTGGAGGATGGTGCACCAGTGGGTTATTTGTTACCGGCGGATATGGATGGGACACAAGACTCATCACTTAGACATCCCGGGTTCCCGGGTTAGCCCAAGACTACTACTAGTCGTATGTTTAATGCATCTAGCCGCGTCCAGAGATTTGGTGAGATAATATTACGACGGAGTTCAATGCGATGATAGAATTGTTCCAGAACCAACAGGGTAGACCCAGTCATTTGCCATGTGGCCCAGCTGTAGGATCGGGATTTGAATACTTTTTAGAGAATAACTGTAAATACGTATACGGATAGAAGAGGCGATTTAAATTGAAGCTAGCAACATGGCGTGCCTTTAGTTGGTGAGATTGGATGCTCGATAAATGCTGCCTCTACACTACTCTACACAGGAAGATGAGAAGGTTCAAGGTTGGTTCAAGTCAGATACCGTTACAATCGGGCAACACACGGACCACTTAAAGTCCAATTCTCTCTAGTGTATTATGCTTTGGTTCATGTATACAGTACATTTGCAGGTAGTACATAGTCCAGGTAGCCGCGTTTTAGATCTGCATGAAATACTGCCTGATAGGGCCGGCAATATCAAAAGGCACGCGAAATTGACCCATATTTTAGGTTGGTGGCTTCTTTTTTCCACGTGGCAGACTCCACCCTTAGCGTGGGCAGGTTTCGGCAAAGATTTCTAATCGTATATTTAGCGATGTACCGGTACGAGGGTAAGTTGCGTTGGAGTGATGCAGGTATTTTTCTTGGCTTTACCTCCTTCCTTTTTCTATTTTCCGTCTTTTTTCTTTCTCCGTGACATCCCGCAGTTCGGCGAAGTCTACATATTAAATGCCGGCGAACAATGCACTTGATATAACTTCCTTACGAAGTCCATTAAACGGCGTGGCGCTAAATTGAAATGAAAGTTGGGGGAATGGGCATAGTTCTTCGCGCTATCCGTGCAGGAAAACTACCAATCATCAATAGAACGCGAGTCTCGTAAAGCTTACGTCGGGTTTAAAGCAGCAGTAGGTACGTAAAATATCGGCGTTTATCAAGCTTAACATGATAAATTAAATGAGGCGGATATACGAAAGCATAATAGTAGAAAAATGCATATGAAGTATCATGAAAAAAGCAAAAAAAAAAACAGCCCGTAGTAAGCGTATTCTGATGGGTCGAAGAAGGACATAATAGAACATGCATTGGAAAAGATATTACCCACTTCTATAACTACATCTCTTTATAGACGCTTTAGCACTACTAAACATTCAATGCAGTTAATCTATTCGAAAGGTCAATAATGACGTATTATTCCAATATTCCACTCATCGGCCTCCTTTAAGTTTTTCGTTTACATGGTTCGAGGCACCTTCATCAAAAGCATTGCTCCGGAAAAGTTAGACCTCATACATGTGAGTTCCCTACTTTGACTTCTTACGAGATCCCGCGCCAAGTCAGGATCATCATTGTTAGGCGCGGGTAGCAAGCCAAAGAAACGTGTAATTGTAGATCATTGTAAGCGGGTGTATGTGTATGCCAATGTATGCTGTAATAATATAAACAATAGTGAAGGAACTACGAATTTCAATACGCGTATGAAGATCTTATATTACTCCCCCATAACATATTTCCCCATGCGTTAATCAAGTTCATCCCATTGTCATGTTACAAAGACGTCAGGTCATAGTTTCTAAATTTAATTATTTAGTAGGAACCGACACTCTGGAACCGCAGTATCAAATGTCAAGGGATAGGATTACATGACGATCCATCGAGCCATTGATCCTCTCCGTTTGAACACGGTCTATCCGTACTTATTTCCAGGGATGAAGCCCGTTCTATCATTCCATTCTAGAAACGCTAGAAGCAGTGGAGAGCCCATGCCAATCAAGAGGATCTAGGATTCCTAGCCTTGGTGAAATTGCGTATGACGGCAAGTCCGTAGCATTAGTTACGGCGGCATTATTAGCTATGTGCATGAACGTGAGTGACATCAATGGATACTGTCGCGGCTGTTACTAGGTACTTGGATATGAAGCGCTGATAGGGGACTGAAACCATGGTGTAAACTAAACAGATGACTTTGCTTTTCATGTTACATACATAGAATAAGGAATCGAGATCCGCCTGTAGATCTTGGACCCTGTAGTGATGGAGACTGGGTTGACAGGTACCATTGCCGGAATTTATATTTTAGCTTTGTGCTCTAGTTGTATTACCTCTAACTACTCTCGGGCTGGGTTAGCAAGTAAATAATAAACGAGCGAACTTGGTATTGTTTCTAAGAGTTGGACGACAAGTAATGTATGTCGATACATACATTCGTTACATAATAACAACTGTTCCATTAAACTATGCTTGTTATATTGCTGATCGTAAAACCTACCTCTTAAAATCACTTGGTCAATCAAGCTTTACATCACATTAATTCATTACTAGATGGGTTAAGATAGGGGGGAGGGGGTTCGAGTACATATGGTGTAAGAGCTTAGGTAAACGACGTACGGATCCTTCACTGTACAATAAGATGACTTTTACCGTAATAAGTCTTATGGAAGAACTCTTTGCCAAGGCCCTATTTACACATACATGAAGTCGGGTATAGGTCGGGAATAATTAGGCATGAACAGCCTAGTACAGATCGCGAACGTACCTAAACCTGCGTTTTGCTATTGATGTATGTAAAGACATACGGAAATATAGCACGGCACTAAATTGTTAGGTATCATACATATGTCTATCACACGTTAAGTTAAATAGTATTGTTTTTGACGCTTGGATGTTTAGATTTGCAGCGAATAGAAGTGGACTTGATATTACAGAGGCATGCATACTACTTATGTCTTACGAAGAGTCTCCAATTTGCTGACATTACTGTATGTATGCAGCTTGAACTTGCTTGACCTCGTGCAGCCTCACATCTAGACATGCAACGTGCGCACTGCCGTGGCCGTGCAATAAAAGGGCCAAACAGCAGGTGGCATAGTTCCGTTTTGGCAATCTAAAAGTCAATGAACCACATGGCGATTGCACGTGGAACTAGAGCCTATTGGTCCTAGTATGCTTTCTCAACGTGCTATGCAGTATCGCGCATCGATAGTAGCCTGTGTGAATTATTACAGGTCGCTAATAGGGCGTCTTAATTATCTTGGTGTCATCAATATCAGGGTGATAATGTAAGTGGGCGGGTCTTCGGATCTGGGTTGTATACAAGGTTGTATACATACATACTTAACCGTACACCGTGACTTGGCGGATACCTTAGGAAATGCTACCTACATACATAGTAGATTCCTCTGCTTGTAGCGCGGATAGGGTTAGTTCGCACGATGTCAGATCAGTCATCGGGTTAAGAAGGATGGAAAGAAGTTAAAAGCCACCGGCTCGGATTTGGTAGCGAGAACTCGGAGATGATTCTATGTGCCGAGCTCGTCAGCTCTTCTATGTGTTGATGGCTGACAAGCAGCAGATCATGTCGTCTATTAAGCAGTTTAATATAATGTGGCGGTGGTACGAACATTATGCGCTCTCTGTCTCTGCAGTGCAGCTATCTGCGTCTGCATTCTAAAGCACACAGTATTAGGAAAGGTGTTGCTCACGGTTCGTGTCGAGTCATTCTAAGCCTAAAGAAGATTAGATCGACCAAGGGAAAAGGAGTATTGCTGCAGAAAGTCAACCATAGTAGATGAGGGGTGGAACGTACTGGTTGGTGGAAGCCATCCCTGAAAGCACGTGCAGATCTGTCGGTCTGCCAAATGTGTTGGACAAATCGGGCCACCTGGAGAAAAAAACATGCTGGGCATAACTATGAGCGGAGTCGAGTAACATTTAGGTGGAGGCGGAAAAGGCCCCTAGCCATTAATGAATTAGCATGGCAAGCAAGGGTTGATTGACTGGGGAGTGTCGTCAGGAGACCGGTGGGCGTTGCGTTTAAGGGAACATGGGTTTTTGAAAAAGAGTAGGCAAGTGAAAGAGAGACGGTATCAACCTCGACATCATTCGGGGTCTAGGTATTGCTATGTATGTAATTCGAAAATCCTTCATAGCCACTCCGTTTTGTGACCGCATACATCCGATAGATATATACGTTCGTAGGGGCTCTTTCGTAAATGTTACAATATTATAATATTATATAAAGATGCCTTTTTTACTGGGCATATGGTTTGCCTTTAGATATTAGCTCTAATGTCTGTCTCATTCGAATTCGACTATGCTTTTAGACAATCCTATGCCACCCTCCGTGTGCCACCACATGAGGTCGAGGCATCATTTACTCTTATCCACAATATGTTTCTAGGAGGAGAAGCCCCGCGGCAACGTGCTGTAGCCGTGCAGTTTCGCTTTTATATATGTATGTCTTACCTGTATGCTCTTTGCACCTTGTGTAATTGAGATCAGGTTGCTGCGATGTTTTGAGCTCTGCTGTGGATGGTTGCGTTCATATCCGACGATCCCTCCCGTAGAGGTTTGCGAGTAGCGTATGTGCTCGTGTATGATAATATGATAATGACCGGACTAAGAGCTTAAGCAAATGATATTCTTTTTCAAAAAGACACCTTTGCATTGGGTGGGTAGATAGTATAATACATACTAGTAACCCTTGTGGTTACCACGTGATGAATGCTACCGCATATTTGAGGACTATAAAATATTTGAGTAGACCAATTATACTGCTATATTTTAGGTAAGTAGTTAATATAATATAACTAGTTAATAGTTAACTTCTTCAACTTCAAATAGGCGTAGGTAAGGAATACACGTAAGTTACGGTTATCTACGGAATCCTCGTCGCTTCGAATATACGTATCTCAGAAATAAGAGCGAATGTAATACTTTCGGACCAGGATCGTTTAGTGCCTCGTGGCCGCCCCGGCAGTGTAACTAGTAAACCGTGGCCTGGCTATGTGTAGGTACAGTCATGTAAGTATATTAATAAATGCAATGGTCGTGTGGATGTTGGATAGTGGATAGTGGATACCTGTATGTAGTGGATGGTGAATGGCGGATGCAGCTGCTATGGTACCTACCTGTAGGTATCTCTCCCCCCAATCAGCATACCTAGGGTTATTGGCCCCTCTCCAACGAACGTGCTTATTCCTCCACCGCACATGGCGAGCATGGCAAGCCACAAATGACGGGGATTTACAACCTCGAATGGCAGGTGGCAGCCCACTTAGCAGATGCACTAAAATATATTACCCACATCGCAAATGACCAATTGATTCCATCCCAAAACATCCCAAAATTCTTCACTAGGTTTATTAGACCCAGATCCGAAAGCGGGCATGTTCGGGTTTCAAATGCAGGTCGACCAAAAGTGAAGACACAGCAGAAGCCGACCAAGGAGTCTTAAAAGGGGATCGGGAAGTTTTCCAGAATAATTGACCACGTTTTAGGAGACTCGCAGCTATTAAAATTTGACACACGGACCGTGTTACTATTCCGAGAAAATTCTCTATTGTCTACGTAGAGGTATGGTGTCAGGGGTTGAAATCTATCGTTGCGCCTAACGCACATACTATTACATAGAAGTGACTTGGGTAGCCCTTCACGGCATGGGATCCTAGGATGTCGCTTGTACCGTTCTGTAAGTAAGCCAGCCGTACATAGCGGGGCACGCATGTGGCTCCCGTCTGCGCTATAGGTACTTAGCACGTACTAAAGCAAAGGCTTCGAATTACATTATGTACCTAACACCACGCCGATAGCATCTAAGCAATGCCTACCTAGGGCAGGCTTCCTATGACAGTGGGCCGCTAGAACGCTAGAACGTTAGGTAATGACTGGATTTCCTAGTCACTTAGGTACCTGATACATACCTAGCATAGCGCTATAATCTATTTTTGTACTGAGTACTTAACTCTCGCCACTAATCGCAAGCCGTTCGTAAGTTCCCTGCACCCTGTGCACATGTAACGCTGTCGCCCTACCCACCTAATCTGAACTGGGTACATACATGTACCTCTAACCTGTGCGCCCATCCGTTAGGCAAATGGTTAGCGGGTTTAAAGTACCTAAACCTGGGGCTTCTTGAATGTGAACCTCTCTCCTCCTAGGTACTCATGTAGGTACTTGTTTGGTTTAGAGAAGCTGATACCTCTTAATACTTGGACTGATACTTTACATGTATCCTTCTACCTTCTCTACCCTCTACCTTCTACCCTCTACCCTCTACCACTTCTACCACCCCCGTCCCGCTTCTCAATCGTTTCCATTCTATGCCTTCAACTTGAACTCCACTTCCTCTCCTCTTCTCCTTTGCCCTATTTCAGTTTCCTCTGTTGGATCCGAGCCGTTATATCATCCTCATGCTATTATTTGGCCCGCTTATGCAAACGTAAAAGGACTCGTCTGCTTTCCCCCGTCTCGATGGTAAGTATAGGTTGATGGCTGCAATCTCCCAAACCTCTCAAACGACATCGCTTCCTATACACGACCACGAGCCTCGCCAGCTACGATCCCACTCAAATTCGAATAGTAACGCCGCGGTACCTGCTGAAAACCAGAATCTTTCTCCCGCCACTATTAGAAGAGTACATTCGAACACTCCTGTTGAAACCACTACTAGCGATTCGATTCCTTCCTCGAACAATTTTCGTCACCACCAAGTTACTGCATCGACCGGCTCTATTCCCGGCGTTACAAAAAATCCTAAGCCTGGAGGGTTGTTTGCTCGTGCAGCAGCAGCAATTGACAAGATATCAGAGCCTACTATTCGCAGTCGGTCTTCTGCGTCTACTCTGAGTCGCTTGTCTGTAGTACTAGACTCTCCGAACAGCGAGAATTCGAGTTCGGACAAGTCAAGAATCCGTAGTTTCTCGGGCAACTCCTCCGGTCCTTCTACCCCGTCTCTTCTGAGCCCGGTCAAGCGGTCAAGTCAGTTGTCGTTGAAGGATCCCATCTCGAAGCCATATTCCGAGACAGACGCAACTCGACCCCCTCCGATTATTTTGTCTGGCGCACAGAACAAAATGCATCAAACGTCTTCGAGACTGCTCCGCATGACGGACGATGACCGCCCGTTCACTAAAGTAAGTCAAACTTGTCCCATTAGGTATTCATAGTATACCACTAGTAGACATTACCGATCTAGAATTTACCTGTAGAGTTTACTCGTAAAATTTATCATACAATAGTTGCTTTCTACTGTTATACTAATAATATCTGAAGGATTTTAAAGATCTTTTCTCAACATTAATCGTCAGCTTGCTTCCGTTGTCTGCTCATCGAGTGCGGTTAACTCGCGTTGAGCATACCTTCCTGTCTGAAGATGCGATAAATAATCTGGGTTCATTGAAGTTTTCCCAATCAAACCGTATGCCCGATCCTAAGGATCCGTCACGTATCGTAACGACCACTACAACGACTACCTTCTCCATGGCGAAGGATATGGCTAGGTCGATATGTCAACGGTTTCTTGATGCTCGCTTCATTGAATCAGCTGACGGCAAAATGCAACAAGTTTATACGATGAAGGGCTCCGTATGGCAGCTGACGCCGAAGGGTGTATGCGTTCTAGATCGTTTCTGTTCAAGAAACGGTATACAGCAAAGACAGATCAGCGACCTCATTGCTTTGGGAATGAGCTATCTATGTATCCTCGAAAGGGATACCCAATCTGATAAGTTGGTAATGGATAGGGGAACGATGGAAGTCATCTTTAGGAGGATGATAGGTACGAATGGTCTGAACATTAAGTCAAGTGTTGGTGCGGCCGATTCGGACTCGTTGAGCGATTACCGTGATGGTCTCACTGGTGTGAAGATGGCTAGCGAACGCAAAATTAATGGCAGGACATTCAAAGATACATTCACTGGGAAATCATGTTCGGATTGGTTAATGGATTGTTGTACTACGGTTGATCGCCGCGAGACGTATGAAATGGGCACTCTGTTCGTTCAATATGACCTTATGGAGCCTGTCCAGCAAGACCGAGTTTATATGGCTTCTCAACCTGGCGCTGTTTCATTCCAACCTACGAAGACTGCCGTTTACCAACTCACCGCCAAGGGAAGGGATATTATTAGCGGCGGTTCAGGAAGAGGGCGCACATCTGAAAGCGAAGGGGTCGTGTCGTCGCGTACGGGTATTGCCAGAGACTCAAATACCCAGCGTCTCGATAAGATCTTGAACGATGCTGCTTTACGACTACTATTTCGGGAAAACCTGCGAGAGACTCACTGCGAAGAAAATTTGTCGTTCTATTTGGACGTGGATGACTTCGTAAAGTCTTGCCGTAGCGCAATCAAACAGGCTACGAAGACCCCTAGCGCAACGTCTATGGATGGTATTAAGGAAATCATGGCTCAAGCATACGGTATTTACAATGCGTTTTTGGCACCGGGCTCGCCCTGCGAATTAAATATCGATCATCAATTGCGGAATAATCTTGCTACTCGCATGACCAAGGCAGTAGGACAAGATGTAACAATGATTGACACGCTTCACGAGGTTAATACCCTTTTTGAAGATGCCCAGAATGCTGTCTTCAAGTTGATGGCCAGTGTAAGTACTAGTCGAGCGCCACCATATTTCATCGATAGCTAACCTACCTACAGGATTCTGTCCCCAAATTTTTACGCAATGCGAAATACGAGCATACATTAAAGAACTACGACTTTGATGCAATTGTTGTTGGAGGTCGCGCGCCGGAGCGTAGCCGAAGCCAATCCAACCGCAAGTGAAAAAAAGACGATGATACGGGCTATTTTCGAATAGCCCCACGTTGAGCAGACGGCGTAATCCGGTTTTACGAAAACGGTGCTCTCATATATTCGATCCTGATCATCTACCATCTATTACCTTTTTCTTGCCTTAGCGACGTCACTGATTTAGTGGCGTTTGATCGCAAAGACGTTAATAGCAATCTCTCCGACATATGTTTCTCGGTTAAGACTTTCTTTGTTTACTTGGGGGCGGCGTTGAGGATAAACTAGCATAGACACCATCGGCGTTCTGAACCGCACCTTATCGAGTGGCTCATCTGAATTTCAACCGCGAAGCGCAAAAGGGGAAGGAAAATTCACCAGAGTATATATAAGGAGGTTTTTGGTACGAGAAATGGACTGGCTACTGCAAGACGATTCCCCCATGGGCAATCCATCTGCACAACGGAAAGCTCGAGGTGCGTCAATGAGCAAGTGAGCTGAAGCCGACGATGCTTGGAATTATTACGTCGCGGCTTTAGAGTTTATAATGATCACAGCGTTTACTAGGGATATAGAGAGTGTGGTATTGGGTTTTCATAACCCTGCATCACCGGAGCATTTACAATCCGCAGCTATGAGCGGCGATTGAGCAGTGGAGGGCGCATTTTCGGTCAAACTGCTGGCTGGCACTCTGTACATACAATTGGCTAGACTAAAGCTGGCAAGCTATCTGCTGCGGTCCTCAAAAATGGAAATCAAAATTTGAATCAGGAGTCTCATATTCGGCAGTGAAACCAATTGGAACGTGAACCACTATGTGTAATAAGTCATTCTCATCTTTAATCGGCCTTCCGAGCCTAGGGGAGGACGGAATGGAGTCGAGACCGGATCGTGGTGTTAGATGCATTCCAAGACGCGAGGGGGGAAGTGTATACGACATCTGCTTTTGTTTTTGTCTCTGGTTCTGCAACAAGTCTATTGGTGGCTGTCGAGTATTGCCTGTCTAATTGCAGATTCTCCCGAGCTAAGTCAGCGCCCTTTGTTCCCCTTCTCCCTGGGTTCTTTAAAGATGGCTTCGATCCCCCTCCCCTACCACGGATTTCTTTTACATCATCCATCCACATACGCTCGCTCGCTTCCTCGTCGTTCGTTAACTGTTGCGCTAGACATTCGACTCTTAAGTCTTCGTTTTAAGAGATTCATACTACACTACTTTTCTCTCGTCAAAGACTACCTACTACTACTACTAATAACTTAACCTTTACTCATTTACTACCGCAACAGCACCTACGAAACGAAAAAAAAAAAAAAAAATGTTCCACAAGACTGCCGCTGCCTTTGGCCTGGTTGCCGTCACCGGCGCCACTGCTGGTACTGCTGGGGGCTACCCTGCTTATCCCGTCAACAACACGGCTCCCTCTTCCGTCTGGCAGTACTACAATACTACTGTCCCAACGACGGTTGTGGTGCCCCAGTTCACTACGGTCTGTCCCGAGGCGACGACCATGACCTACAATGGTATTCAGTACACGGTTACTAAGGGCGAGACTGTCACTGTTACTGACTGCCCTTGCACTATCTCTACTGTAAGTGATATATTTGATATATCCTCTCTCTATATATATATGTATACTGTTCTCTAACTCTTATCCTCAAAGGCCGTCCACACTCTGACCTCGTCTCTCTGCCCGCCTGGCGTCACCCCCACCGCCGTCGCCCCTGCGGTCCCAACCGGTATGTCTTACCCTGCTGAGACACCTGTTCCCGGCACTCCTGGCCACCCTGGCTCTCCCGCGGCTGGCACCCCCGCCATGCCTGCCCCAGCCGGGACTACACCAGCCCCCGCCGCCCCCGCCCAAGGCGGTTCTCCTCCCCCGGGCGCCGCCCCAGCCGTCGGCACCAGCGGCGCTGCGCCCGTCGCCAACACCCCCAACCCGCCGGCCGGCACCGCGGGCTACACCCCGTCCGCCGTGCCATCCGGCATCTCTGTCTCGGGCGCGGGCAGCAGCAGCAGCAGCAACTCTGGCTTCGCGGCGGCGCTATTCGCTGCGTTCTTGGGTGTTGTTGCTTTGTAGGAGCTGGGCTGGCTAGTTCGGTACTTGCGTCCATACAGTCTGGAGGAGCTGATCCGCACTTGGCTATGTGGCACAATTGAAAGGAAAAGGAAAGAAAAGAAAAGAAAAAAGAAGAACTAGAGGGAACGAAATGAATGGATCCAGCAGTGTCTCGCTATATGTGCGATAAACGTACACTCAAATCTCATGGTTAGAAGGATATAATGTCTATTTTCCTATCCCGTCTATCTATCTATCAATCTGTCGATCGACTGATCAAAATTTTCCTTTGTCTTCATCACTGGTTTCTTTTCTCCTGTTGGTTATTTCCTGAAAAGTAGAGAGATTGGAGCTATGAGGATAGGATAGGATAGGATAGGTTGGTTGGTTAGGTGTGGATTGGATTGGGTTGGATTTGGACTTGAAAAGGGGGGCGTTGTTGTCATTATTCTTTTTACTTTCTCACCCATATCTAGGCGTGTACGTACACCCGAGCTATCCTTAACGCGGGTTGCGGGTTCAATAGATTTACACTTACATTCCTTCAGGTATCTTTGTCTTGGTTGTATTGTGCTTTGATGTGTCTTGTGTCATGATCTCCCTTGAGAACGTTCCCTTTTAGTTTAGGTCCTCGCCCTGACTTCGCTATCTGAGTTTTGTAGTTTAATATATTTCTCACGACCTTGTCAACTCATGGCTAATACCGAACTGTATTTTTTCCATTCTACTTCGTACCTTCGTCATTCGTTTTGTTAAAGTAGGTTGAGTAATGACTCTAATGGTGTCTGAATAGGTTATTCTATATTAATAGGATACTTTAAAAACAACTAGCCTCAGACCGTGCTCATTGAACACCTATTGATTGAAAATATCCTCTCATTTAGCACTTGAAAAATCCCTGTTGGACACATCATCCATACTCCATAATTGCAATCAATATGCAGGGAATTGGGTAACGGGCTGTATACACTCGTAGAATCGTTTTCATTAAGCCTTTTCAGCTCTATGCCACCAAGGCCTCGCTATACTCAAGCAAACAACTTTTGTCCATATGCTCTGCTGTGCAACTATCGTCCCTAACGCCGGCAATTTATAATAGACCTTTTCCTTGGTCATCTGAGTATGAAGCAATGCCATCCCTTGAGTCTAATAATACAAAAACTGGCAAAATACAATGCCGATGTATGCGACTCATGAGGTTCATATCTTGGACTGGACAGTACGAGTATTAAAGGCCATCCTAAGCTTCGGATGTGGCTAAAGAAGCATTATTTTTGGCCTCGTTTGGTCGCTTGATGTAAAAGGGACAAGACACATTTATCAATGTGATACGCAGACTCGTACTCATATCGATGTGGGAGCCTGATCTCGTCTCCAACCCTTGCTTCTCATGTTTCCCTCAATAGCCTTCCAAATATGCTCAACGATCTCATGATCCCTCCACCGGCTCGAATCTATCGTGTTATGAACCGACTCCTTCCATGGGTCTATGCCGACGCTCATTACTCTGTGTCCCCAGTTACGTACGGCCTCAGGGGGCTTTTCGTTTCGCCAGCCAACGAAGATACCAGGAACGTGACGGAATAACTCGCTGGGGTTGCTCCACTTGTAGTTCTTAAACTGCCAACTCTGGCCAGTTGTGAAGACTGCGACCACCCGATTCCAATATTCTGGCTTGAACTGTTCAGGGCCTTCGACCAGGATAAACCTCATAGGTCGATTCGGGTCGATGTCCTTCAGTAGGCGGTTAATGTGCAGCATACTCGCACCTGTGCTGGAACTAGCAGACAGCGAGTTAGGTGGAACATATTGGCCATTCTCGAGGAAAGACTTGACATTCGTCATACGGAGGAGAGAGGAGGCGGAAGGCGAAAGTAGGATAATAGGATCGGGTCGTCTAGGCTTCTTGTGTGTGGCCAGCGCCGGGTTATTAGATATGGCAGTAGGTGGAGCTTGTTGCGACTTCTTGGACATGAGGGGCGCAGCTAGCTTTCGAACGTGCGAGAAGTCCTGCAGAATATTAGTTTCAATCTGGTCCGGGGGAAAGATAGCGGATCATACCGTTGGCTTGATGCCTCTAAGTACACTGTTTCGATCGCCCATCTTGCGCTCACTATTATAGATAACCGCGAGTCTTGGATCCAAGGTACCCTTCCCAGATCTCCCTAGCTTCACACCGATTGCAGGAGCTGCTGCACCCTTGGAAGCAAGAGCCGCAGCTGCAGTAGAAGTTGAGCCATCCTTATCTCCGGCCAGCGGCTTGATGTACTCGCATTCTTCGCTAGCTCCCTCGAGCCATGTGATAAGATCTAGCCGCTCGACAAAGGCAAGCATGCGGACTTGTCCCTTATCCCCGAGCTCCTCATTAAGCTTCGATACAGAGGCATTGTACTCGGGAATTGCGACTTCTCGCTTCAACCAGGCAATGTAGATACTGCGCAGATCTACTGGGGTATCGTTCGAGGTGAATCGAGTTTGGGTATCGATAGGGAGGGATATGTGAGAGGGAGTGGAGAAGGTGAGGTGTGTCGCTTGCGAAAGGGGAACCTCTTGCGCTGAGACGTCGCTGGACGCGGTCGGTAGAATTGCGCCTCCAGACGCGATGGACTGGCGAAGCAGGAGGAGGGGGTCTTGTTCGGTGGAAGCCATTATTACAGGCGACCTATTCAGGCTTATTACCGTTGAGAAGTAGCTGCTGAAATGATGGGATGACGAAAGCTTGAACTCAAGATCCGTAAGTTGAAAAAGAGTTGAAAGAAGCTTAGCCTCGGGTGGTTTGGAATTGAACGCGAACAAGGCTGGTCTTAGCGCGAATTTATGGGACTTATAACGATATTTCTTTACATACCCCTCATTGATGCATATATATGCACATAAACGGCATATGGTACCCACCATCCTTAACTGAACCTGTTTACAATGAACGTTTGTACCCTGTGTACCTTAGGCTTTTGATATAAATTCTGGTTCACGGTGATAGCTTGAACGAAGAATATATAGGTAACTTAGAATGTCTGAGTGCAGGATTGTGTATATTTCACTACTATACCCTCACTTCGTCGTTAATATCCACCTAGCCCCTATTCAAGGTGTTTCCGCTCCCTTTAGGGTTGGCCTCTGTGAATTCATCCCATTCCCTAGCCTTCATAGTCTCGGCATCTGCCTTCTCGATATTATCTTCATCTGGTTCGGGCCTATTAAAGCTAGCTTCTCCACCGCCTTCAATGATATTCCCTTGCCTTCGTTCTTCTTCTAGGTACTCATCAATAGTCATGGTTGGAAGATTGTGGCCCGGACGAAACACGCCCCTCTGAAGCTCTGCCCGATTAGACGTGAGCGTGAATGGCCTTAAAGGCTTTCCCTCTCTGCTGAGAAGTGGGCCATTACTGGAAGATAAGAGAGTGTTCGAAGGGAGGTCTAATCTGTCCGAATAACCATCGTTATCTTGCAATGCTCTGCGCCGCCGCTCGTCATCTTCAACTGTTGCTCCTTGCGACATTGAAGGAGCTGGTGCTTGCGCTAATATTTCCGCCTCTCGGTTGATTCCCTCCAAGCCCTGAAATGCCATGTGCGTACAGAAAGCAATGTTCGTAAGATAAAGTTTGCGAACAGCTTCTTCATCTCCGCCGTCCTCCAGATATCGTGGAGAGCTTCGCATATACTCTAGCTCCTTCTTCAACTCTTTCTCTGCTTTGAAATTAGCAATCTTGGCATTACGCCGAGCTGCTGGATCCGAAGTAGATATAGTAGAAAAGGTTAATGGATCTTCATTATATTCAGCGAAGCGCCTATTGTCCAATGGGGATAATATCGAATAATTGTCGAGAAGGTGTAGAAACTTCTCATACGCTGCTCGGGTCGCGTTCAAAACAGCCTTTCTTTCTGAGGATGACTGTGTTGAGACCTTCTGAAGGAGTTCGGCTATGCGATAGTTGACCAATAGGTAAGGAAGGTCAGATGTAGCAATGTCTTCAAGCCCTTCATTAGAACTAAATAGTGAGACCTTGTTAATTATCTGAATGCATTCCTGGTATAATTTCAAGGCCTCGGCAAGATCCTTGTGATAGGTAGGCGAGTTTGCCTCATAGGTGCCTTCTAAAGCTATCCGCTTCAGTTCGGCAGCCTGGAAGACAGACTTTAGGGTCCTTGGCTCCTCACTCATTTTGACTAGATCATCAACGGGGTATGAAAGATGGGGTGGAAGTTAGCGACAAATGCAAATTATCTATCCAGATTCCTAGCAAAAAAAAAAAGTAAGTATTTAGCGGTAATAAATGGCATAGAAGTGAAGACTCTTTACCTTTTAATGGGTATATTCAATAACCCACACCTTCATTAGATGCAGGCAAGGTACTGATGAACTGGTGAAAGCAAGGCGTCAGTGCTGTCAAAGCAGGGGATCTATCTATGTATTCCGTAGTAACCTGGTTATCGACTCGGCACATGCAGTTGCTCGAGCGCTAATTTTAGACTGAAAGTGGGCTCATTAGTATATTATGTTTAAGTGCATATCAGGTAGATATATCCTCTTATAGGGTGTATTCCTAAAGGTATGTATCTTAACTGGAATGAATTCATCCAACATCAACATCAACAGACTGAACTTACCTTCTCTTTAATATAGAGGAAATGAACAAGCGTCGATAAAAGAGCAAACCTTCAGATACTAGGCTATTTATATCATACATATAATCGGGTAAAAGGAAGAAAGAGCCCATTACCTATGAGTACCGTGACTAAGGTAAGATTGTCTCCCCAGTACAATTACGGTAGGTACCTGCCGTATCTCGAATTGTAAGTTTGGAAGGTACGATATCGTGTTTGATATGTGCGCAACTATTATTCCAATCACACAGCCAGCTATATGTTGCGGAAGGCACAAACGGCGTTGTTATGCCACCTGCACTCTACATAGGCGAGTTGACAAGTACTACATATATGTACCTACCTGTAGTTTACATCCGTCGTCGAAGTGGTCATCTTCTACTTTATTTCATTCCCTAGAGCTACTTCCCCGGAACTACCTAAGAGGTATCTAGGTAAATAGATAATAGAGGAAATCACGATTTACTTCGAAGGCGGTTACTTTTGGTTCTTCGCAATCCTTTCCAAGTAATCCTTCTCCTTTACCACACAAGCCCAACTCCTTAACATCCTTAGTTACTACCTATACACAAAGATTATTGTGTAGATCCCATAAATTCAGAAACCCTAAGCCCTCTATCCCCCCATTTTCATAACAGCATGTCTTTGTCGGAACCTGGAGTTGATTCTGGCTCAGAAGATGATAACCCTTCCCACTTAGTTATTCAACCCAAAGCGACGGCTAAAGTATTTGACGGCTTGCAGTTTTCCCAGTTCATGAGAGATCACCAGGAGAAGATATACAGCTCTATACCAAGCTCAGTTATCAGGGACGAGGATAAATCCACCAATTTGCTTGTGAGAGAGGCAGAGAGCGAGCGGATTATCTCAAGTCCAAGGGAATATCAAACCGAATTATTTGAGAGGGCCAAGCAGAAAAACGTAATCGCCGTTCTAGATACTGGTACGCCTTTTTTTTTTTTTTTTCATTATAGATATATCCTCTACCATTAAAATACTTGCTAAAAGTGAACTAGGAACTGGAAAGACGCTTATTGCCGCTCTCCTCCTTCGTCATACCGTCGAGCAGGAACTAGAAGACAGAAGCGCTGGCAAGCCACCAAGGATATCCTTCTTTTTAGTATATCAATCCCATAATAAATTTCTCTCACATTGTACTAACACGTATGCAGGTCGATAAAGTTGCCCTAGTTCTTCAGCAATATGAAGTTCTCAAGGCAAACCTGGACCATTCTGTCCAGCGATTTCATGGTGACCACGGAGGCTCCATCCTAAACTACGATTTCTGGAAGCAGAGGACCGAGGAAAGTATGGTTATAGTTTGCACCGCCGAGATACTTCTCTCATGCCTTCACCACTCCTTTGTTAAGATGGAGGGTATTAACCTTTTAATATTTGATGAGGCCCACCATACCAAGAAGAACCATCCATATGCTAGGATCATCAAAGACTTTTATGCACCATTAGAGCGAGAGCAGCAGCGGCAGCCCCGAATCCTAGGTATGACTGCATCACCCGTCGATGCAAAAACAGATCCAACATCTGCTGCCGCGAAATTAGAGGGGCTTCTGCATAGCGAGATAGCTACTGTGGCGGATATCTCAGTTTTTACGAAATCTTCAATCAACCGACCTATCGAGGATTTCATCGAATTCAGCGTGGCTCCAGAACCCTTTGAGACGCCACTTTGGCAGAAGTTATATAAGTTGGTTGGTCATAACGATGCTCTAAGAAAGCTATTCGTCTATTCCAGAGCTTGTACTGCAGAGATGGGTCGCTGGTGCGCAGACCAGGTTTGGAAAATATGCCTGACCGAGCAGGAAGCCCAGAAGCTAGAAGCGAAGACAGAGAGGAATTTCATGTCCGGCAAAACACATCTTCCTGTAGCCGCTCTCGACGCCGAGAGATTGGCTGTTCGAGACGCGTATAAGATAATAGTTGGTCATTCATTTCCCCAACCTCAGCGGAACCCCTTTTATCTATCCGACAAGGTTGACGCCCTTGTTGGAGCTCTCCGGAAGCATTTGGATCCACTTGAGGATAAGTGCATCGTATTCGTAGAACAACGCCTTACTGCATTATTATTGGCAGATCTTGTGAAGCAACCGAGCTTAAACATGCCTGAGATCAAGGCCGGCGTACTGGTAAGTTTATTCGCCATTCACTACGACCGAATTTACTAACAATGCTGAAGTTAGGAGTGGGTAGCGGTACTGGCGACTTGGGAATGACTTTGAAGGAGCAGTTTATGACCATGCATCAATTCAGAAATGGCGATCTAAATTGTATCTTTGCCACCAGCGTTGGCGAAGAAGGTATTGACATGCCTGACTGCAATATTATCATTCGATTTAATCTTTGCAAGACGATGATTCAGTACATTCAGTCGAGGGGTAGAGCTCGGCGCAAGGCCTCCAAATTCTTCCATATGGTTGAATACACCAATTCTACTCAGTTACAGTCTATCTTCGAGCACGAAGACAGCGAAGCGAGACTCCGCAGATTTTACAATACACTGTCTGAAGACCGACTCATTACTGGAAACGATTATAAAATTGACTATTTCCTATCTCAAGAGAGGAGCCACCGTGTCTACGTTGTACCTTCAACCCAAGCCAAGTTAACATATAAAAGCAGTCTAGTAATCCTAGCCAATTTCGTCTCAACTCTACCACGTCCTTTGGATACTATATATACCCCGGATTATATAATAAGAGGCATTGGCCGGGAATTCGAATGTGAAGTTCTCCTACCAGATACCTCTCCAATCAAAGGTGCGCTTGGGCGACGCGCAGATTCCAAGCAAGTTGCCAAGTGCTCTGCCGCTTTCGAGATGTGTCTACAATTAAAGAAAAAGAAGTACCTCGACGATTACTTGCAATCTACTTTTACTAAGAAGCTCCCGACTATGCGTAATGCACACTTGGCTATCAGCTCGAAGAAGCGATCTGAGTATCCCATGCGCATAAAGCCTGAAATCTGGGATAAACGAGGCCACCCAGAGAGTTTATATGTGACGGTCCTGAAGCTGACTTCCCCAGAAGCTTTGGCGAGATTTTCGAAACCGCTGGCTATTCTCACGAGATACCCACTTCCACGAACAGCCAAATTTCCCCTATTTTTCGATCATCAGCGTACCTCAGATGTAGAATGTATACCTCTTCTACGTGCTTTAAAGACAACGCCAGAGGAGATCAATCAAATCAATGCGTTCACACTTAAAGTGTTCGATGATGTGTTCAGTAAAGAGTACCGTTCGGAGCCGGACAAAATGCCTTACTTTTTTGCGCCCCTTATACATCCCCACGGCTTCAATTTTGCCAACGCTTCTGACGACGTTCGTGTCTTAATTGACTGGGAGTGTCTTTCTATGATTCAAAGCGCAGAAAGATGCCTTGAATGGGAAAATAAGCTAGACAACTTCTTTGAGGAGAAGTTCGTTATTGACCCTCATGATGGGTCACGTAAATTCTATACGGTTCGCCGCCGTCACGATCTCAAGCCAACTGATCCGGAGCCGCCGGGGATTTCCAAGAACCAGACTGGTAAAAGATCCACCCGGGAAGCACCGAACGACATTTGGAATTTTAGTATTAGCTTGTGGTCAAATTCACGCTCTAAACTGACACTTCGGCATGAATTGCCTGTCGTGGAGGCCGAGTATATTCCACTACGACGGAATCTCCTTGATGAACTCGACAAATCCTATGATGTGGAGCGAAAGTGTTTTCTTGTCTTTGAAACTTTGAAATTCTCACCTGTAAGTTCCTCTGACTGCCTACACTCCTAGTCTTAAAGTCTAACCAGCTTAGTTACCGGTCGATGTAGTTGCTATGGCCTACAATCTACCTGCAATAATATATCGACTCGAAACTAGCCTTATAGTGCTAGAAACTTGCAAGTCTCTATCCCTAGACATACGTCCCGACCTCGCCCTAGAGGCAATGACCAAAGACAGTGATAACACCGAAGAACATTCGGAAGAACAAATAAATCTTCAGCGAGGAATGGGGACGAATTACGAACGTCTTGAATTTCTTGGTGATGCGTTCTTGAAGATGAGCACAACAATTGCTCTATTCTCTCAGATCCCCGATAGTGATGAGTTCCAGTACCACGTCGATCGCATGCTACTAATTTGTAATAAGAACCTCTTCAACAACGCGCTAGACCTAGAGCTGCAAGAGTCGATTCGATCGAAAGGCTTCAACCGACGGACATGGTATCCGGATGGCCTCGACCTACTGAGAGGCAAGCAGAATACTAGCATTAAGGGGAAGAAAGGTGTTAGGGAAATTCATACACTCGGAGATAAATCAATCGCAGATGTTTGCGAGGCGCTCATCGGGGCAGCTTATCTGTCGACCTATGAACAGCACAGCTTCGACATGGCGATTCAGGCCGTTACTAAGTTCGTCAATCACCAAAACCATAAGATGATGGCGTATGGTGACTATTATACAGCATATAATATCCCGGAGTGGCAAAGCGCCGATGCCACGGCAGTTCAACGTGAACTAGCTAAGCAGATCGAAAAGAAGCTTGGCTACAGATTCACATATCCCCGGTTGTTACGCAGCGCATTCATGCATCCATCGTATGGTACCATTTACGAGCGTATCCCAAATTATCAGCGACTGGAGTTTCTTGGAGATGCACTACTCGACATGATCTGTGTCGACTTCCTTTTCTATCGGTATCCAAATGCGGACCCCCAATGGCTGACAGAGCACAAGATGGCGATGGTATCAAATCAATTTCTAGGCTGCCTTTGTGTCTCCCTTGGTCTTCAGACGCATATGCTGTCCATGTTAACCGGGTTACAAAGAGACATTGCGGAATACGCAGCCGCTATAACAGAAGCTCAACGAGCAGCAGAGGAGGAGGCCGAATCGGCTAATCTTGGACGTGCTTCATACGCAAAGAATTTCTGGGTTGAAGTTCAAAGACCGCCCAAGGCACTCCCTGATATCGTGGAGGCATACATCGGTGCCCTCTTCGTCGATAGCAAGTATGACTATGGCCAAGTGCAACGATTCTTCGACACGCACATGCGGCCTTATTTCGAGGATATGCACATCTACGATACGTTCGCTAACCGACACCCGGTCACCTTTCTAGCAAATATGCTGCAGCTGCACTTCCGCTGCGCCAACTGGCGCCTCATGATTCAAGAAATCGCCGTCGAGGGTAGCCCGTTGGGTCAGGCGCAGGTACTCTGTGGCGTCATGATTCACGGTCAAGTCCGGGAGCACGCCGTCGCAGCTAGCGGCCGATATGCCAAGATTGCGGCTGCCAAGAAGATTATGGATGCATTACGGGAGATGGGCGTTGAGAAGTATAAGGAGACGTATGGATGCCGCTGCTCACCTGAGGAGGTCGAGGCTTCAGAACCCCTCGCGGAAGTTACGGCTATTTGAGAAGCAGAAGTTCAGGGAGCGTAATCTTCGGTGGTGTTTTTCGAGGCTGGTTACTAGTTCGTATGCTTGCTATCTCAGGGTACATGTATATTAAGCTTGAGTCGTAGCTTTTCTTTAAATGCGATGATTTAAGGAAAGTTAATATGGCTTTCATGCTTAGTTACATCATGAGAGCGTTGTGAATTATCTTGAAGTAAGCACCCCAATCAATAAGCTAGCTTTCCCCCAGTAAGAATGCAAGATGACAGCTCGTCACATTCTACAGGGGTAAGAAGGTATCAGTTATTTCATTTAGTTACCATTATCATTGTAAGTATTTAGTCTCCTACCAGCATCTCAGTTTACCCATCCACACTACGTGAACTTCTACGTAAACTTGCACAAGTAAACCAAGCAGGAATAATGTATTGTCTTTAGCCAAACAGGGGTTTCCCGTGACTACCCAACCTAACCTAGGTTGTTGTAATCGAATCCCACCTTAGCTATGACAACCATGTAAACACAACTCCCTATTGGGGCCGACTATCAGTAGGGCCTATCCTACCCTACCTACGGCACTGGGGGTATAAAATAGGCGCGAGCCTCGCCGGGCATCAGCGCCAACTCATCGCCATGCGCCAAACTGTTCTAAACCATAATAACTATCATTACAATCATATGCATAATGAGGGAAAGTATGCTGCAGGCTCGAGGCATCCGTAGTGATGGTGATAATGGATGAAAAAGGGGTATTGTAAATATGTTCTTTCTCTATGCCTTCGCCTTAGGTGCTCGCAGTTTCATAACTCGAACATTCACGTAACTAGGCTAAGTGTCAAACTCAATCCTAGGAATGCGGAAATCGGGCGCTTTCCCTTTTCCCTTGGTCTTCCGCAATGAGGCGCTGCTTGCACGTTGTTTTGACTTAGCATCCCTTCTAAGCCGCGCAACCATGGCCATGTCGGGTAAATCTAGGTCATCATCAAATAGTTGGGCAGTAGTTTCGTACTGCCGCATATTGCCACAGGAATGGTACCGATGATCACTTGGACGCTTGAAAGGGATGTCGAAATTCAAGTCTTCCTCAGAGTCATTTTCAGGCTCTAAATCGACATTGTCTTCAGAATCAGTATAATCAAACCTCGGTACCTGCAAGCGAGATGACCTAGATCGGGACTTATTCTTCAGGGACGGAGCCGAGTGTTGGGAACCGAAAGTAGAGGAAAGCGCATCCTCAAACTTTGTAGAGCTGAAGGTGGCTAGGTGAAGTGAATCCTTGGATGTAGAGGATATTCGTCGTGGCTGGGATCGTTTCGGTTTATTAGGCTTCGCCGTTACTTCAAATGAGGCCGGAAGTCCTGGTAGTTGAAAGCCTCCCATCCCGTAGCCTTGAAAGAGAAGGTCCTTCTCAAATTCGCCTGCAGAACGCTTAGGAGCGTCGAAAGAATCAATCGACGAGGCATCGTCATCGATAACGAAATTCATCAAAGGCTCCTGTCGACTAGAGTTGAGAAGAGATCCTGCCAACAATTCAGGGTCGACATCATGATACGAAGGCTCTGGCGCATCAAATTCCATATAATTCCCCATTGCTGCGCAATTTTCACCAGGTGAAAAAGACGCTTCGTCTAACCCAGTAGCCTTAGGTGGCGGTACGCGGGGGGCAAGATCGACTGAAGTGTTAGTAGTATGACCAGATTGAGGCCTGAATGGATTCGAGCTCAATGTTGAGCCTGCCGTCTCGGAAGTCAGTGATGAACGGCGAATACTGCTGCCTCGTTCCGGAACTACGTCTTCAATCTCAGACCGCTTGAGACTCTTCACAGACCCGGAGAAGATACTTCCATTTCCATAACGACGATTTAATTCGTCTTGAGCACTAGAGCGACTGAATATTGTTTTCGGGTCTGTAGACGACTTGTTAGCAAATAGGTTACATAATTCAAAAGGTCACAGCTGGGCCACTAACTAATCGGCTCTGGGGGTTTCAACGATGTCAATTCATACAATGAGCCGTCGAAGTCGGGTATAGGTCCGCGGCGGCGCTTCGGAGAACTACGATTCTTTTTTCTGTATAGACCCTCTTCTGCACTTTGCAAGTTACTCTCGGTAACTAGTTCGCCACGATAGGGCAAATGGAGAGTCCTTAGGCTCCCCGTCTTCAATGGTAGCTTAGTGCTGGTTGAAGCTATGTGTGACATGGTTCTGCGCTGAGGAGACCGAGATTGGTCCACTTGAGTAAATCGAGTCCGGTTAAATTCGCCATCAGATTCCTGCCTGTGGATAGATATTTCCTGAGATAGGCTTGAAGGCGTCGGGTTCCCCCTCAGGCCTAAATCTACAGATCGATCATATTCAAAATCTTCCCAGATCGCCGCGCGAGCCAACTCTCGTAGGGACTCGGGAAAATATTCAGAGTCTTGCCCCCTGACTCTTCTTCCCGTAGAAGCACTCCCTGGTCGCTCTGATGAAGAGGGAACATACGAATGCAAGGACATTCGACGAAGAGCCTTTTCAGTTAGTGTTGTTTCGTTCGTTGGGTCATCTTGATATGCGTGCAAAGCCAACATCGCAGGTGATGCGGTTCGGAAGTTAGAATTGTTTGACTTAGTCTGCAACCCATATCCCATAGATTTCCTTTTCCTCGACGAACGCGGTCGGTCAAGCTCCTCATCGTCGCTCCTCATGCTTGGGCTTAGATTCTTTCCATGGAATTCCTTGGCTTGTGGGGAGTTGAGGTTAGACCCATTCTCGCTAATGTTGCGATCCGCAACGTCTTCATCGTAATCTTTAGTGCCGGTAGCCTTTACGCGACCGTAAAAATCTGACGGCTTGATGAATGATTGAGCTTCCAATAAGTCGACGAATCCACGTGTTGATTCCGAATCCCCGCTAAAAATTGAAGAATTACGGCCACGGGTGAAAGTTGGGGATGGCACGCTGTAAATGGATTCATTTGTCTCGGTTGGTATCTTTGATGGAAGTCTGTAGGGCCCGTGTCGCTTTTTAGGTGGTTCTCTTAACGGCTTTACCGGAGCTCCTACTTGGGATTTTGGCCGGGACAATCCTTCGGGTGACTGAGTAGGGGCTGTATTAGGACGGTCGAGTAGTCGAGGAACTATAGGAGGCGGTGCGGAATTATCATTGAAATGTTCATCTCTCAGATATGGATGCGATTTCTGGAATTTCTCCAAAATGCTAGGTCCATTACCAACAACCGGATAGGTGCCTTAAAGTGAGATAGGTCAGCTCGGAGATTTACCAGATTCCTGGGACGGAGACTCGGCTCATACCGCGGATTGGAGGATTGGCGGCCACAGTCTCATCGTAAGCTTGTGCCTTAAGATCATTGTTCAAGTTACCGGTAGGTTTTCTAGATAGGAAACTCAACCAACCCATTTTGAAGGCCGAGTCGAGTTATTCGTATGAAAAGTAACTAAGCCCATAAAATGTACGTAAATATTCGTTCCTTACTTCTCTTATCTCCGTAATTATCTTTCAAGGACGCGGGCCTCCATTAGGATCAAGCAGAAAAAGAGCTACTATTTCCGCCATATAACATGAGCTAAAGTAGTAGTTAAAAGGAACACGGGGAACAAAGGAAAAAAGTAATAAATGCTCGAAGGGAGGGAATGTATGTGGGTGAGAATTGATAAGAGAATTGTATTGTAGAATTAATGCGGTAGATGAGAAAAAGCTAGAAAGCTAGAAAGCTAGAAAGCTAGAAAGGAGATGATACTCGAGACGCATTAAACGGGGTGATGCAAGGATACCCAGATAACTTTAAAGGCTGAATGAAGACGACACTTCAGTTATTATATTTCACAAATGAGTGTAAGTGTGTATGTATATGTATATGTATATGTATATGTATATGTATATGTATATGTATATGTATATGTATATGTATATGTATATGTATATGTATATGTACTGTAGTAAGCTAAGGTAGTGACTACCTAAAACTAAAATATTTAAGGGGGGAAACATCGAGAATCTGAGAATCTGCAGCTAAATAATTTTACACGTCGTACCTTGCGTTTGTATTGCTTCCTTCTTTTTTTTTTCCTTCTCTTCACGATGGTCCGTGGCGACCCACTTTACTCATTGAAGAAACCCCCCACACGCCCCTTTCGATCGCCCATTCGAGACCCCATTGGTTCCTGGGACACGGTTGGTTGCGAAACCACGGATTACATACATTAGGTACATAAGTGTGTAAGTCTAGATAGAGATAGACACAGCCGCATAACCCCAATGCCGTAGACCGGTGCAACTAACCGTTTACCACACGGGTATGCTTTATGTGTTGTTTGCAAATACAAAGCGTATTACTTATTATTATGTGTTCTTTATACATAGCTATTTGTTGGTTCTGTCGGTTCATTACCTTATATAGCCGAAAGGAGGTATTAATTATTCTATATACGCGTAGCCAACCTAATTTAGGAAGTACTTCCTTGTAGTATATTATAGGACCTAATTCCATAGTGTACATAGTTTTAACAACGATCTAGTCAAAGCATCAGTGGAGTGCTTACGTACAGGACACCTCCCTGATCCATTATGCTTCAAAAAGTTTACCTTTACGATATAAAATGGGGGTTGAGTAATAGTCGTATATATGGATGAATTAATACTACAACATAACACATGACGCTACGAATTTATGTTGCATTAGGATCATTAGGATTTAAATATATCCTATTTTGCTATTACTCCGGGACAAGGGTGTTCCTACGGTAGATGCGTAGATGCATATTAAAGATAGCCGATCCTCGACGAATAAACAGCTGTAACCAATTATATCTTAGGATCTCAACTCACATTTAAACTCTATTGATACCTTCAAATCTTATTGTCCTCTTTTTATTTTCTATGGGCCGATAGATGTATCGTCAAAAGGGAATTACCATGTAAGTTCCAAAAACGCTGAATGAATCTGTGTCTTACATGGAAGTCAATACCTTAAGGTTGTGATGAGAGGTACCTAGATATGACATCAAATTTCAAGATCCAAAATGCTGGGATGTAAAATCGGAGAAAGGAGAATCTGTAGCGCGTCATCATCCTTGTAAGTTCTCACGTTCCTGGGTATTGTGGTATCGCACCGCAAAAAAAGAAAAAAAAAGGCATATAAACAGTGGAGGAACCTGATCCTACCTCTATCAGGTTAGCTACCAGGGCTACCCGAAATCTTCGGCGCTTTCTTATTCGCTAACACCATCCAACTTTAGCGTTTGCTAGTGTGATCATCAAAATGGGCGAAGGACTTGTAGGTTTCGTATATGTATGCCGACAATTAATCATATCACCATGGTACACATCGCGTTGCCGCAATAACCGCCCAGCTTCGTGGATGATACCCGCCTCCACGCAGTAATTTAATAAGGCAGATCCAGCGAGCTGTACGCTCGATCCGTTTATCACCCATAAACTTTTTTTCCTTTTTGAACGTACGTACTCCCCGATCTAAGCTAACAATCACAAGCCAAACGGAGGATGATAATGGATAGAAACCTAATCATACCTAACACAACATCAAGATACATCCTATCCACCACATTGTTCTAGTCTGTACTTAGCATGTAGGTTCGGTGAGCCCGAGGTGTACTACAGTCTCTAGTACAGGAGAATGGATTATGTTCTTTACTTACTAGTCACCGTTAGCGAGAATAGCTAAAAACCAAACCCACCCAATGGTAACTACTAAAGTGCTACCTAGTGAATCTAAGCGAATATTCACGGGCCAATGGGGTCCCCCAAGTCAAAATGTCTAAGATATCTCAAGATGCCATGTCCTTGAATCACTCTACTCGAAGAGGCTATTCTAAATAACCGCTTTCGAGTTGGAATGTCTCAATTTCAAGCAGATGGCTTCGAGTAACCGCCGAAACGCCACTTAGTTGCAACGTCAGAGAGATCCCGTTCAACGCGAAAATGGCTTAAAGGATGAGACAAAACAGATTAGCATCGGATCAACGAGTGAAATCGCAGAATTGCCCGTTTGCTATAACTCCGAGCTAGGGATACCAACTACAGCTTCCACGTGGACTGCGACGTTCGGCACGTTGTAGGCTTCTAGCGCGTAGTCACATTAGACTCCTCTTTGGCCTCGGGGAACCACGTATATAACCCGAGTCTTTAGCAAGCATTGTTTTTTATGGATCCGACTTTATACATAGTTGCAGCAATGGTGAGCACTATCGACTCAATTCCTAGGAAGTCCCCGAGAAGTTTGTGGTTTAACGTACGATACGAGCATAACAAAAGCCTGTACCGCAACAGAGTTTCCTGGTACGAGGGAAGTCTCCTCCATATATCAAAAACTACCCAGGTAGGCATTGCATACCAAATTCATATTGTTCGGGTGGTCATTGGTCGTTTGCGTCTTAGTGGCACGGTAGCCAATGGATCAATGTTCCTGTTCTGTCTTTCTCTCATCTAGTGTCTGGTGGTGGGTGTAAGAATACATGTTGTTCTCATCGCATGTTTCCTTGGAGGGGGTGTAATGCACACAAGTAAGCCATGTGTTTAATACATTTGACTCATAAGTGCTATTTATGATAATCAACCTACATGGCTTCTGGCATCCTTCAGGATTTCAAGGACTTACTCAGAGCAGTATAGTCACACATTGGTGGGTTCAACTTTGGTTATGGCCCCAACGTCGTAATGAACACGATGTCGTCACAATTCAACTACACGCATGAATAAGGAGACTAGGTAGCTATGAAATGGTGATCTATGCTATAAATATTCTAAAGTTTTTAAGTCTAACTACTAGTTATCTAGATAAATATCAGATATCTTATAATACCGATGCGACCATATCATACTATCTATAGAATCTAGGTAAGTACTATGTAGGAAACATCATTCGGAGAAAACATAAATAACTGTCTAGGATGGCCTTACCTCGGATTTTCGGGATAACGATATTATGCTTATACTATTTCCTCTTTGATAGGCCATTTCTTAAATGATATTTCCCAAATAATATATGGCAAGCCCCAAGAACCGATGGCAACTACCCGTGAAGGTTGAGAGTAAAAGAACTCGTAGCCCATAGACATAACCCATAGAACTTACCTCGTATATACCGATATTTAGAAGTAAAGTGAAATGCGTAATTCCCCAAGGTTGAGCACCCGAAATTGGTAGCGTTGTCTTGGATGTCGGAATACCATCTTCACCTACTATCCCAAACCCTTCATTGCCCCCAGCTTCCCCCTAGACAAACATAACCTATACAGAACATTTAAATGTAACACCACTAGTACGAATGCCTCAATTGCCCATTTCTGGGACGAACTCAATCTCGGAACCAGAGCGCGCGCTACGTGAGATCTAAATACATCGACTCCCTCTAGTCTAGCCTAGAAGGTAACACGATGGCCGAAGAAAAATATAAAGCCAAGGTAGACAAGGCTGGGGCCTCTAAGGACTGCAGCTGGCGAGGTGACAGTCCCGAGCCAGAGCTGGATGATCTTGCACACAAAGAGGAGCTCCATCGATCTCGCCCGCCCCATGAGGTCTGTTGTTGGCAGGGTGATTCTTCTGAGCCCAAGTTAGATGACCTCGCCCACAGTCCCAGGCTATCACCTAGGTCTCAAATAGATACACGCGTTGAACAACGGCTAGAGGAGATTGAGCCAATGCCACTGGATTCTTCCCCCAAGCCTGAAAATCACAGGAAAGCTTCGAAGGCGCACTTTGAAGGTTAGTTTCCATCTTATATCAGCATTGATATACCTGCGAATAAGCTCCGAGGGCTCCTAAAGCTAGCTGGTTACATCGGAGTCTTATAAACCATAAAATATCTAACAGCTTGAATCATTAGATGAGCAGCATGGGGAACAAGAACAAGAACAAGACGCTACGGAAGAAACCTTGCAAGAGAAGATTATGCACGGAGTACATCAGGCATTTAATGTCTTCCACAATATCGGCAATACTTCCAGTTCCCAGGCACACGAAGAAGCGCCAAAAACCAGCGCGGAGCCTCCTGGGGAAGATAACAATACCTCTTCAACGCCTTCTCGAGTGCAGTCGATCCTCACTATAGTTGAGCCGCAGCATCCTAAAGGTAAGACACCTAGAGAAGAAAAGGAAAATGCGAAGAGAGAGAAGTCAGAAGCCAAGAAGGTTGAAAAGGAAAGAAAGGCGAAAGAAAAGAAAGAAAAGAAAAGACTCAAGGTAGAAAAGAGAAAAGAGCACAAAGAACAGCGCCAGAAGGAGAAAGAAAGGAGGAGACACAAGGGGAAGGAGAAGGAGACTGCTTCACCTCCCGATCTACCTCGTGGAGCTCATGGCTCCGCTGCCGCTGAGTCGCATCCTCATCCCGGATGTCAGATATGTGAACATCCCGAAGAGCAGGGAACACATGACTTCATGAATGGCTTGCAAGAAAGTTGGGAGGGCTTACCAACTCTCAACGACCTTACCGAAGCTGCCAAGAAAATGCTCGGATTGAAAGCTACAGAGGACACCCCTGACGCGCAGCATAGTAGCCAGGACCCTTCCTTGAACGAGCAAGAGTTGATCGAGCATATCGCGGCGCACATCGACGAACACATACGCCAATATGGAAACCATAATCCGCCCGGAGAATGCGACGCGTCCTCATCTAGTAAATATCCTTGTCAGAACCCGTGCCAGGGACCAGACAGACCTATCCAGCAACAACAAGATTGCTGCGAGGATGGGCGCCCTACTAGCCACGGCTTGGACGGTAATAGGGACTGGCCTATGACTATTATGCAAGGTCACATCCTTCGCAGCACCGAGCCAATGTCTGCCCCTGAAATCGCTACCGCGCAATCTCCCCCTCGAGACTGTTCGCCTTTCCGGACCCCAACGAGTCGCTGTGTCTCGCCGTGGTGCGAAAAACTCGGTCTTAAGTTGGATGACCCGCCCCTCTTCCCGAAGCGAACGATGCCGTGGTCGAGAAGAGGGTAAGTAAATACATACATACATATAACTTATAGCGTACCTAATGCTGATCCAAATTCGTGTCTAGATTCAACTCTAGCCCGAGCCGCATGAGGACCGCCGCCACCCCTTCCTGCCTCAACGCGCCACTATGTTCGCACACGGTCTATCACGAACACGGTTTATACGCCTGCGTCCCCGTCTCGCTGGTGCCTGCTCTCAGCCTCGAATCCTCTTGCTGTGGTCATAGTAACTGTCACTACGCCTCGCCAATTATGACACCTATGCCAGTGTCACACACCCCACGCCCGCTGTTCAATTTTGAACCGTTCGGCACCGCCGAAACGATCCCTCCTAGCACACCTCGCAGAAGTCTATCAGCTAATGAGACACAGATCGTGTTTTAATGCTTCCCAAGGTTGAAACGTGGGGTTGGTAGGAGCTTAGATTAGGTAGGTTATGATGGAATGTATTGGCTGGAAGATTGTTCACGGCAAGGGGGTTGATATGCAGGATATGGCGTATGGAACAAGGAGGGCTTGACAGACCGAACAATTAGCCTGAAGATTGCTAAAAAGAAATGCTCCTAGAATGTAACGAAGATTGTTGAAGTCGATTATAAGTGGTATTATTAGAGTATCCGTATTGCTCGCGTTGCTTCTATCGAAGCCAATAAATAGCCCTATAAGCCTCCCCCCTTAGAATTCTAAGTATATTATCGTTTATCTGTGTGCCCACGAAAAAGCAGCCTGGCTTTCGCGAAAAAACATGACGATGGATACAGCATCATACACTACGGCTTAACTTACACAGATATCCTCATTCGCCCATCCCTAGAGAAAACTCCCTAGAGAAAATATACCCAGGTAGGTAGGTAGTCGCAGACCAACCACCCCCATCATCACCACCCCCTAATCCAACGACCCAGCCAACGCAACGCAACTAAAGCGCATATCGCCCCCCCCTCTCTCAAGGAACTGCAGCGGCCCCCACAACAACGCCTTATCAGACAGCACATCCTCGCCATCAGCCAATTTTCCACGGGCAATAGGGCCCTTCCGACGGCCGTCGAGCTCCCACAGCGTGCCGTCCTCCGTCTTCACGAAACACACGTAGTGCAGGTCCACGTCGTCTTGGGCGTCGGGCGCCGCCGTCGCGCCCCGGCTAGCGGCTTCTTGGTGCGCGGCGGCGAGCGAGGGGGTGCGTTCTAGGAGGGCGGAGCGCGAGGCGGGGGGGAGCGGGATCGAGGCGGTTAGGAGGTCGTGGAGGGGGTGTTGGGTTCTGGTTTGGGGTGGGGTTAGTATGGTAGGTTCGTACGTAAGGGGAGAAGGAGAAGTGGAGGAGGGAAGAGGAGGGGAGGAGAAATGTAGGTAGGGTAGGGTACATAGGGAGGGGACTCACCGATGAAGCCCCGCGCGGGCCCGTTCGACACAGCATGTAGCAGGCCCATCAGCCCGCACGCGTTGCGGATCGTCTGCTTGTACCAAATCACGGGCTCGTCCTCGCCGCTGCCGGTATACTCTGGGACGCCGGCGTCCTCGGCCAGCCGGTGCGATTCGTACGTCGCCGAGACGGGGAACACGAGGAGCAGGGCGAGCGCGGGTCGCGGCACGAAGGCGAGTAGTTCGGGCTCCGTGATGGAGTATACGTCGTGGATCTGGAGGGCTTGGCTTAGGCCTAGTTTGTGAAGCAGGGAGGTCATGAGCTCGGGGTTCGCTTCGAGGGGGACGAAGGCTAGGGAGCCGGGGGATGGGTCGGGGTTGGTTGTTGTTGACATGGTGCCTTGGGTGAGGTGGTTTGCTTGGCTTGGTGGTGGGTGTTTAGTTTCGTTGGTCGTTGGTCGGTGGATGGAGGTTATATGGTCGGTCGTATTAGACTGGGTGGTGGGTAGATTGGATTTGTTATAGAGAAGACGAGTTCTCAAAAGGATTCGGATTCTTGTCTCTTGCAACAGTCTATCTAGCCCGAGGAAGGGTTTAATACATAGGTAATTTAGTATCAGTCTGAATAATCGTTGTACATATTGCCCCGCTACGACAGGGGTTTGGAGGCAGCTAGCAATATGACGCCACTCATCTGGCATTCTAAAGCTGTGGAAGCTTTATCGATTAGAGTGGGGTATGCGGATAAAGGTCTTTACACTCTATTAGTTGCACTGTAGGACTGGAGTTATAGACTCATATTCGGTACGACAAAGAAGCATATAAGAGTTGTTATTCTCGTGTTGGTTAGACTTTTTATCTCCTATCACTAAATATCTCATTTATATCATCACATCTCATATATCATATTAATACAGTTATACACATCGTCTACCCTAGTCGTTCCTTATGCCAAACTCCAAAAGCCATCTCCCAGTATTTTTTTCTCCCCAAAAGTCGTATCCCGTAGCATCGTTGTCTATTACCTTTCCCGGTTCCCAAAAATAACAAGTTTAGGCTATCACTAGTCCGAGCTCTTCTTCCGGCTCTTGCGACCCTTCTTCAAGCCATTAATACCGTCTTGTACCATACTACCTGTGTCGCTTGCAGCTTTCTGGCCGCGCTCCTTAACTTGGTGCTTTTCTGCTTCATCGTGAATATCCTTTACTACGTCTTTTCCCACACTCGTGCCGTTGACCCAGTCTAGCAGCCCCCAAGCACCGAAATTACCGCGCCCGCCGCTTGCGTAGTGCGTTGCGGTACGTCGTGTGATGCCGCCCATGATAATACCCGGCACAATGTTGTAGCCAGACATGGACATCGTCTCCTCTAACGTCGTCAAGATAGTAAATAAGAAGTATGTGAGTAGATGCGGTTGGATGGCCATGGCTGATAGGTATACCGGTAATGTGCGATTAAAAAGAAGCGGCAACGGATGATCCGTATACAGCATTAGCGCATACGGAGCGGCGTGCTTGCGCGAATGCGCGTATGCGCTATGTAATCTTGCCACTCTCCCCCGAGAGTGTAACGCGAATCGGTGGAGATAATATGTTAGAATTTCGCGCGCGGTATACAGCATCAAGATATGCTTCGCGATCTGCCAGGGGAGTGGCAGTGCCGTACTGGTCTTGAAGAGCGGACGGCGCAGTAGCGTTCCGGCGCCTATGGATATACCGGCTTGTACAGCGGTGCTGAGCGCAAGGTTGAAGATAGCGAGCAGGATCTGCCGAAGTAAGGAGACAGCACTTCGCCGAGGTAAAGATGTAGAACCATAGAACTTAATAGATTCCGCTAAGCTGGGAACTAGTGTGTCGAACAGTAGGAAGAAGAGCGACGGCAAGAGCCAAAATACTATTCGCACTGCTAGAGTGCCGACCAACTCGATCCTTAGAGGAGAATGGGATAGGACAAGCGTCGTCCAAGTCATATAGAAGAATAGGAGATTTAGCGATCCCGACCACGACGATAGCATCGGCCCACCGAAATATGAGACTATCGGAAGGGATAGTAAGAGATCCATTTTGTTGGTATTACCGTTTGTCCTTCTTGAGTATACAAACGCGCTAGATGAAGAGAGATGGGTGTGCTCGGTAAGTATGTATATCTGTATGTTCAGCTACCTTAGGTATTTAACGTCACAGTATACTCAGGGACATGAGACGATAAAGCCTTAGGATTCAATTTCTTAGGACTTCGTTGTTCATCTAGAAGCAAAGATACCTCAACTAACTATGCTAAAAATTCATAAAATTCCTACGTGTCTTAGGCCTCACCTTGTCAACTTGAGTCCTTGATTTGATGCGCACCTGGTGTTGAACAGCTCAATGACGTATGTTGTGCTGTCATTTGGTATCCAACTTCTTGATTGGTTACGCCGCTGATGAGTTTCTCATCTCCCCTGTCCGCTTAGGTGGGGTCGTAATTCTTTGGTTTTTGGTTGATGGTCGACGTGAAGCCCAAACTGCTGGGCTTCGATGCCAAGAAATACTTGCAGCAGCCCCGTCCAGTTGTGGAAGCGACCTCGATTTGCGGGGCATCTTCTTAACTAGTGTATGTATGTAAGCCTGCTAAGCTTCTAAGCTGCTGGGGTGTTCTAGGCCAGGTACAAAGGGACGGGAAAACTCCACTGATACCCCCGATAGCTCGGGTCCTGAATGTTTGTTAACAATTCATCGGGTTGCACGCAACGTTAATAATATTAAAAGTGTTACTAGTCTTTTCCAAATTGCCGAGAAAAGATGAGCTTAGCACCACGTGCAATTGTCACGTAAGATCTATAACTGCCGTCTCAGAGCTATTCCATTCCATGCAGATGACGAATCGCTGCAGAAATAAGTCCTAGTCTGTTGCAACATCATCATCTTACAAAAGATGTGACAGCACAGTTTTCGACATGGACCCCATGGCATATAAGTCTAAGAAAACAACGTAACGATTAGCTATTTGGGCCGATCCTACTCATTAGTTTTTTTCCTATTTTTTTTTTTTTTTTTTTAATTTTTTTAATTTTTTATAGACGTAGTCTCTTGAACTCAATTTTGTTTTAATCTTCAACTAACTAGACCATAAAATGTTGGAAGAAGTTCGCTATGTTCCGAGTACGGCTTCATGGGAGTCCCTTGCTGTGGGACAATATAGCTTAGGATATCTGATATTACTCCAGGTTGAAGTCATAGCTCTTGGATAGGCCCACGGGCTCATTGGTAAGAATCAAGGTCGTTGATGCGTTCGGACGTATCAATTTCTGCCATTCACGTGGCGTTTGCAGCTTGTCAATATGTATTCTCGGCGCATGAGCCCACCGAAATTGAGAAGCTCTGTGCGGCTTTCTTAGACCGAGGACATAATCCAGGGGAGGAATTCCGAGACCAGGTCGCTCACAAAATAATTTCTGGTCTTGCATTGGTCACAGGAAACAAAATCTAGTTAAGACAAAATTTTGCGACTTATTATGTTAGGCATGAAATATCGGGTTTTCGTCTCTGGATCGTTCTCGTCGTGGTATTGGCTTATTGGTACGCGATACGGGACTAACATATCACCTGCAGGACTCTGCAAATTGTACAATAACTTCAAGTGATTTGATAGTTTTTGCTGATGTTTGCGTAGCTTCCTTTTCGCCCCATTTCACTTGAGGACACTGAATGCGAATAAAGTAAAATGCTAAAATTACTTAATGATACTAATGGGAACGATTTATCCTCTCTCTCCACACTCCTCCACGTTTCCGTATGGATCTAGGATATTTGGTTTTCGTTCACATCAATATTTATATTTATTCAAGGTATGGGTTACATTAGTGTATGAAATCGCCCCTAAAGATTAGGCGGATCTTGTCTTGTCGTCTTAAGATTCTTTCGAGACTTAAGTTCCACCCGCCCGTAGAATTAGGTTGCTATTTTACCTCTGTGCGTATACGAACAGTCGCCTTACATCATACGTTTTCTTATAGCGCTTCTCTTCCCGCTTACTACTAAACGTTGTACGTATAAACGTTTACCGTTGTAGCTGCAACCCAAGTCTGTACTACCTAATCGAGGCGCATATTCTGAAACGGAGTCGAACATTTCAATATAATTTGTGTTTAGATATGCAACCTTTCAATGTATTCGATATAGTTGTGTGTGGTATGTAGAAAGAGACAGCTAGCTAGGTAAACTTTCAGGGGCATGCATGTTAACTCCGACGATTGGAGAAGTCCAAGACTCACGTTAATCTAAATTGGGCTCAGCCTCTTAATCTTGTCACTTTCTGGGCTCGACCTGTGGGGCAAGGGAAAATGTCGATCTGAAAGTAAAGTTCAGATTAATAAGACCAGCATATATTCTATGATACACATATTATTTCATTGGGAGAAGAATTGAAATACAAATAGTTGGGAACGTTTAGAGGTGAATAGATAAGATTTGTAACATTCACCCGCTTAGAATACCGAATGTAGGTGGTCATGTAGCATCTGTAGGTACAAATGTATGTATCACCTGCAGAAAACCGCAAGGCACATGCATGATGCCAGGGGGTTACATAACCATATGGGGTACTTACCTGTGCTCGGTGCTGCAATACATAACACTATTATTATTGCTGCAAGAGGGACCCGAACTTACACACAGACTTTCCGATCAAAGTTAAACTACAACCACATGAGGCTTGTTTATCATGTAGTTCAGTACCTAATTAGACCTACCTTACCTTCCTTACCCAATGATAATAGTTGACCTAATTATTCGATCGCCGAGATGCCCACTTCCATTTTCCCCCTGAGTCTAAAATCGACCAAAGTTTTGCTTCCGCAAATTACAGTACACGCTACCGGTTCCGAGCATTTTCTTCCATCAATGTGAATCGCGGTAATCTATTCTTCAAAAACCTTTAGCCAAAGTTCTATTTTCGATACACAGTACCTTTCCATTTCTCAATTTATCCTTAGGTGTATGCCCCTTGTATGTAGTAGTCAGATCTACACTACGAGACGGCCGACCGTCGTGCCCTAGTTGCGATTGGCATTACATATTGTACATACGGGATCTAGCCTATGTACAATTTAAGCGCCTCTTCGAATTCTGGGACCTTGGGACCTTGGGGGCCTGCAGCAAATCTATCTCGGTATTGACCCAGCATCCTGCATCCCGCAGCCACATCCCATCCAGTTCGTCCAGGTCGACCTTCCCTTCTCTGACCTCCACATTTGCTGCGTACTCTCCCGAGTTGGAGTTGGGTGTTGGACTTGGAAGTTGTAGTTGTACACCGCTTCTGTACGTTGCAGCAATCAGAGACACACAGGTGAGACCAGTCGCAATTAGGCAAAAATATTATCGGCCCTAGCCTTGATCGCTGTGGTTCATTCCTCTCCTTGCGTCTAACCGCCATGGATTACGGTGCCGCATCTAAGCCAACCGCTACCGGACAACTGCCCCCTATTCCCCGTCAGAGTCGCCACCAATCCCGGAGGAAGGCAATTGATCCTTCCATGCACTTACATCTCCGTGACGGTGACATAGATCGCGCCGGCGTACCACCAGCCTCTCCCGAAGTAATTTCGTCTCTAATTACCAGTCTGTCTGTCATCTCAAAGCCGGCGAATAAGCATTTCGAGGGTCAAAGCTTGTCTATGCCAAACTCGCCACGCGACGGCAGCTTTGGTGTTGAATACGGAGCATTCCCTGCTTCTAAGCTCGGCCGGTTACAGGAGGAGGATCTTGACCTCAACGAATTGGCTGCCAGTTCCCCTACCATTCGAACAGCGAAACCGCCATCTGGCTTCTCCCCATTGACTGCCCCAAAGTCGCCACGTCGTGAGTCTTCGGGTGGCGGGTTGAAGTCTCTCCTGCGCAGCTCGTCTAGACCATCGTCAAAAGGTTCCGTCTCGTCGCACGATGATACACGTAGCATAGGCAATCTTTCGATCGAACGTGGATTACCGCCTACACCCGAATTGCGCAGACAACGATCGCACGATAGCTGGGGAAAGAAGCAATCCCGCAGTCACAGGGGTTTAATGTACATGAGCTCGAAAGAACGATTGCGTGCCAGTGAGACAGAAAGGAAGCGCGCAAGCTTGGGGTCCATTGGTACATCTAACAGTTTAAGTGCATTGTCACCTAGGCCTGACACTATTCTTGCCGAAACTCCGATTCGCGAAGAACCGAACGATTCACCAATAAAAGAAAACATGTATGATTTAAGTCCGTCTATCGATACCAACAACGTCCATATGTCAATTCCGGCGCGCGACTCTTCTTTGCGCAAGACGGGAACCAACCCCAAAAGATCGTCACATAGGTCCTCACGGTCGAGAAGAGAAGGCGACGGCGGCCTCAGCGACGCTATTCCGGAAGGATCTGAACACACTACGTCGCGCGACCCATCCCATACAAGACGACGACACATAACCCGAGCAAACTCGGAGGCTGGTGCTCGGAGAAGAGACGATTCTCTACCACCCGAAATGCCACACTCCGCAAGAGCAAGCACATCTTCTGCTAAGAAACCCCAGGAAACCAGTTATACGCATCAGCGCTCGAGATCATACTCAACTGATACAAACGGATTTGAGGATGGCGCTCCATTTCCAGCGGTAGCCCAGAGTAGAAGACGTAGTGCGCATGGAAGTGATCGCAAAACATCAGGGCGCACGACCCCGGATTTGGGCGAGATGATCAGACCAAAACGAAGTAGCTCGCGGTTAAAGCGTCTTTCGGCAGCAGGGCCTAAAAGCCCAGAACCAGAGAGGAAAAAGGAAGTGGTTAATCCGGAGCCCGTGGTGGGTTACGAGCGACCTCAAAGCGCGGATTCTGTTGATGATGCTGTCGAGTCCTATTTGTGCTCGCCGAGGCTGTCGCAGAAGATCCGACATCCGCAGACTGGCCGTGTCATATCGTTTTCTGAAGTTGGCGATGCTGAAGGCTCGGCCGTATTTTGTTGCGTTGGCATGGGCTTGACTAGATATATCACCGCGTTTTATGACGAGCTGGCGCTGACACTGAAGCTACGTCTGATCACTCCCGATCGGCCTGGCGTGGGTGATAGTGAGCCGTATGCTGACGGGACGGCGACACCGCTCGGTTGGCCTGGTATGTCTATGCTCTTATTTGATATCTATCCCACGCGAATACTAATAGGTTATAGATGATGTTTATGCGATCTGTCAGGCACTCAAAATCAATAAGTTTTCTATCCTTGCGCATTCTGCTGGCGCTATTTACGCTCTTGCTACCGCGCTCCGCATGCCACAGCACATCCGTGGCCGTATTCATCTTCTAGCCCCTTGGATCCCTCCGTCGCAGATGAATGTGTTCGGTACATCTCAAGCCTTACCTCCTACTAATGCAATCCCTACATCCCAACGAATTCTCCGAGCTTTGCCAACTCCTTTCCTTAAAGCAGCTAATAGCTCCTTTATGACAGCTACTAGTAGCTCTATTACTAGCTCATTGCCTAAAACTAACACGCGTCGTGGGAAACGGAAGTCCTCTGCCACAACTAATTCAAACAATCGCCGAGATATAGCTCCTAGCTTGGACAAGGAGAATTTAGTGCAGGACACTGCAGACGGGAAACCCCTCCCGCTTTCTGCCAGCGAAAATATGGATCGGTATCGTCCTAACGAAAATGAATTTAATCCCCAAAGTACTATTATTGCTGCGGCCGCCGACGCTATGGCGGATAAAGAAAGACAGATGACATACGACATGCGACTCACTCACGCGATTTGGGAACTTGCTACTACAGGAGCTAACCCTGCTGTGGACTTGCTTGTCTGCCTAGAGCGAAGGCACACAATTGGCTTTCGTTACGTAGACATTACTCGGCCAGTCACTATTCATCATGGAAGCAGGGATACGCGTGTTCCGGTCGAAAACGTTAAATGGCTCGGAAAGACAATGCGGCGTTGCGAGGTCCGCGTTCTCGAGGGTGAAGGACATGGGCTGATGGCCAGCGCTACGGTTATGGGCTCCGTATTGATGGAGATAAGTAAGGAGTGGGATGACTGGATGATGCTTACAAATTCGAAGCGGACCGACGAGAGAGGCCGAAGCATACGAGCCAGTGCCCGGTGAAGAAGCACGATTACTTATGGTATAGAAATGGGTTTTCTGGAGGAGCATCATATCGTAATATTTGCGATTTGGATCATACCCGGCGCATGGGAGTTTTGCTGAATCACGGCTTAATGGTAATAGGGTTCTTACAAGAAGGAATGTTTTTGGTTTGTTGATTTATATACCATGACAAGCTTGACAGCGCTCTACGCCCACTAAGCTTTATAAAATCAAGCGTTGGAGACCAAAGCTGGGCGTTGCTGGATAATGAGTATTGGAGAAACGAGGAGGATACCGTGTACAAGTAGTTTTTAAGTCATAAGGACGACTCCGCCGAGAGTCTGCATAGTAACTAATATCTAACTCGAATCTCGCTTTTGAACTGGGCTGTAGTTAAGATTATCTCACTGCCTCAACATACATATATAGTAGTACCTACCTACACGTAAGCCGTATGTAGAGAGGGCATTCCCGTCACCCTTGATGTATTAAGAGGTAGGTACCTAGGTACGTATCTAGGTACTCTAGCTTACCTAAGACAATTGTGATTATGTAGCTAAACGCACGGGTCCCATTATAGTGCTACCAGGATAAACTTTGGTGACCCACGTGATCTATTCCCTCCCTAGCTTTGGGTCCTTCCCATGCGATCAACCAGTTAACCAGTCAACTCGATTTCGCTGTGGAAATTTTACGAGACGAGACGCGTTGCGTTGCGCTGCGACAAGACGAACGGCCCCCGGCAAGCTCATGCAAGCCATAAACATATATCATCTTTTAATCCACCCAACTCCAAACTCCATTCCACTGGGTACGATGCATACATACAATACCTATTCAAATTTAATCAAGTATTAACCCAAGTGTCTAATTTTCTAGTTCTAAATATTGTTTGGCGCGTTGCTAGCCTTCAATTATCCCTTCCAACTTGTACTATCAGCATGAGATGACATAGAAAAGATTTGAACTGCCCAAACTGCCAAAACTGCCAAAACTGCGATACGACATGGAGGCTAGAAGTACTCCGCAGGCGTTTCTCTCGTCCTACGCGCCGCGATTGCGCGTTTACAATAATTCTCTCCTTACTCCAGTAATTCATTCTACCGCACCCACCGGCCCGGTATCGCGAACGACGAAACGTGGCACTACGGTAATTAATTATGCCGAAGACGGTTATGACTACGATGATGACGATGACGACGACTCGAGACGGCGACCTACGGGGTTGCGTAGTCTGAGACGAGAAGATAGCGCATCACGGATAGATCCGAGCGATAAGTTTGGGAAGGAGACGAATACCCCTGTTGGAGTTCAGGGTATCTGGAGGGATTGGATGCTGAAGACCAAGAATCGATCAGATCTAAACAACCAGGCTCAAGCTGCGATGCCCGTTACTCTTATTCCTATTCGTATCGACGTCGATATTCCTGCCTTTATGCCCTCCGCGGCGTACCCTCTGCCTCGGGGTCTTAACCAGCCACCTCCTCAGATGGACCCTGCGTTATACAGGACAGGCGACATGACAGTTCCTTATAAACTACGGGATATTTTCTTATGGAACTTGCACGAGACTGTCATGACCACGGATCAATTCGCGCTCAGCCTCGTTCAAGATCTGGATCTTCCCAACCAAGGCGCCATTGCTGCTGAGATCAGCAAACAGATCAGAACTCAACTAGAAGAGTACGCGGGTGTTGCGCTCCATCCACTTTTCCATTCGGATGATAAGGCGCCCATGAATGGCGTCGGGCTAGCTCCTCAGTCGAGCTTCCGCGATACCCCGGCAACTCCAGCTACTCCTCTCCCTAATTCAACACGTGCTCCTGAAACTCCGTTCCGAAATGGTCTCGATACCGGATTTGATACTCCAAAGGGTGCTCGTTCGCAGGCCCCCGAAATAACGGCCAGTGCCACACCAATTCCTGCCGACTCGGATGAACTGAACCCCGACGACACCTACCGATGTATAGTTTCCCTCAACGTAAATCTTTCTTCCCAACTCTACACGGACAGGTTCGAGTGGTCGTTACTCCATCCTCCTGGCACAGCAGAGGCATTTGCCAAAGTCACGTGTGCGGATCTAGGCCTCGCTGGTGAATGGGTTCCTGCTTTAACACATGCAATATATGAGGCGGTATTACGTCTTAAAAAAGAAGCTTGTGAAGCCGGCGGTCTCGTGGCGGGATGGGGCGGCGTAGGGACCGAATTTCCCAATGACGCTGCTCACGGCGCGGATGCTGGTTGGCGGTACGATCCTGAGCATCTCGCAGACGAGTGGGAGCCCAAGATCGAAGTGTTGTCGAAGGAAGAAATAGAGAAGCGAGAAGTCGACCGAGAACGACAGATCCGACGTCTTCGCCGAGAAACTGCTAGATTTAGCAGTAATGCCGGCATGATAGGTGGCGTACCAGGTTTGGGCTTCGAAGTTGAAGAGGAGAGGATGGGACGTGGGGAGAGATCGAAGAAGAAGAGGAGATTCCGTAGTCTGAGTCCCCTTGGGCGATCTGGTACTCCAGGTGGCAGGAACACGCCAGATGTTGGATACGGCGGGGGCGGAACTCTCACCGACCAAGAGAGGCTTAACTGGCGCTGTACCCATTGCCGTATCTGGGGCACGAGCGTCTGGGCAGTCAGAGATGGACCTTGGGGTCCTAGGGTAAGTTTAGGTACATTCCGATCTTTTACATGGAAATATTTACTAATAATCGGCTGGTTTAGTCCCTCTGTGCCAATTGTGGTCGATTCTACGAGCAAACCAAGAAGCTACCTCGGTGGACAAAGAATCTACACTTGGTGGACTTGCGTCCATTTTAGGATGATGGAGCTCGCGACCAGGCTCGTGAGCCTTCTAGAGAGAAGGACGTGCCTAAAACTAGAGTTCGGAAGAGGAGAAGAACCAAAGGGTGATTTTAGTACTAGGGTTGCGTTTACGAGAAAAAGGCGTTTCTGGACGGAAACTTGCAATATAGCATGGGGAGTTTTTCTTTTTTAAATCACCTGCCAGGAGTCGTTGGCTATGGTCTATACCGCTGACATGTCTGCGCGCGTGAAAAACGCAGACAGTTAATCAAGATCACTTTGCTTGCCGCCTGGGCTGTCTCAGGGGCAAATATTACGGGGGGGGGGGGGGGGTTTTTCTGTTGTTGGTTGTATCATCGCTGCCCCCATTTGTATACTACCTAGATTACAGGTGCGCGCGAAGGCTGCAAGGAGACACTATTGAGAGAACTCCACCACGTTAGGGAAATGCCCAATACCAAAAGCACTAATTGTTGTTGCACCTGCTGTACTAATCCCGATGAACATCTTGTATTGCTACATGTACCTATCCAAACCATTCCCACAAACACATACACACTACATGCCAATTTTACACGGCTACCTAGTTAGATATACAAGTCGCTCTAGTATATTCCCGGGAGGATCTTGTACGGCACCTCGCGCTTAAACTGAGCCCATTGCTCCTTGTACTTGTTGGTGCAGTAGTCGTCGAGCACGCCCGCAGCACGGTGGCTCAGATCCCACATCTGCCAGGACATCATAGCGAGCCCGCCGATCCAACCGGTAGCCACCATGGTGTACCCGCCGCGCCAGAGCGAGTAGCCGAGATAGTTGACGTGGCGAGCCCAGCGCCACACGCCGACCTTGCACAGCTTGCCCTTGTTCTCGGGCGCGTCCTTGAACGCCTTGCGCTGCGTCTCCGAGACGGTTTCGAGGCTCAGGCCGAAGACGTACATGGCTACGCCGAGGAGCGTGCTGATGGGGATACTGACGGGGGAGGCTAGGAAGGGCAGCGAGATGGTGATTTGCGGCTGCGAGAACAGAGACGATGTGGACGGTGCTTGCGATAGCAGCCCGTTGGCGCTGTTCATCACGGTGTTGTATAGCGCGACGGCTAGCGCGGGCCCGGCCGGGAAGGACTCGTACGAGAGGAAGGTCTGCCAGTAGATCTGCTTCGCGGCGGAGCCGCATGCGAAGACGAAGAGTAGTGCGCTGGTTGGGTGGCCCAGCGCGTCGATGGGTGGGATTCCGGTGCGCAGGACGGCTGTGGATGCGGTTGCGGCGCTGGTGATGCCGGCGCGGGCTAGGAGGGCGCCGCCGAGACCGGCGGGTGCGAGAAGAGCGTGTTGGAGAGGGAGGTCTAGTAGGCGTAGACCGACGAATGTTAGGGTGCCCCAGGGCGTGGGCGAGCGGTCGCCGCGCTGGATTAGGTCGATTTTCTTGTGCCAGGGCTTGGAGTCGGGGTTGGAGTCGGCCATGGTTGACTGATTGACTCGATCGATGTGTTATGCTGAATGCTATGGTGTTTTATATATATATATTATATACTATATCACGAAGATTTTGACTTGGATGATTGGATTGTCATTGATGATAGAGTTGATAATACGCAATGATTGATGTATTAGATAGATAGATAGATAGATAGGTGAACTGGTAAATAAAATACTACGGACGGGCTGTGGACGTCCGAGGGCATCATGTTGTGCAACCACCGAGAGATTAGAGAGGCGTTTTTAGTGCAGTGGCATTCCATACGATCTGAGTATAATATCTACCTAAATACGGATGTGTATTTTTAAGCCTTTGTTAATAGATAGGTACGTATGTAGATGGTATATAAATTACCTAATTATCGATAGTAGATCTCGTAGCTGTACACTAGCAAGAGAGCTCTTTCTTACCTTACATATGGGAAGGTAAGGTAAGACAAGGTACGGCAAGAAGCTCGTGTGGAGCTCCGTTGATGGATGACGGCATGACTTTGAAATCGCGAGTTTAAGGTTTGCAGAGGTACCTAAGTACCTAACCTAACCTACCTCACCTTAATAAGAACGGTAGTTAACATGCGAAACGAGACGAAAGGTCGTAACATCCCACCCCTAATATATCACTTTGGCCCATTAGGTAAGAGAGAGCCGAGGCTCAATTATTAGTTTATTATCACCGAGCTCTTATATGCGAATAATCCGAGCATCAATTTTTAGTTTCTCCGCTGTCCGATTCGTATCGCGACTTGCGGGAACGCGCCGTCATCCCGGGATAGAACTCGGTGGAGCAAAGGTATGCCTTAAGCCGGCGGTGACGCCTTGGCTATGGGATAACCGTATCGTAAAGATTTTTTTTTTTTTTTTTTTTATAACCCACGCAGCCACGTTCTCGCAGGTCAATTTATGGGTCGAGTATAGATAGGCCCCGCCCCTGCTATCTCAACGGAACAAAAGAAATATTAAGAAACAAACTTGTGACAGAAAATCCGCGTTAAGTAAAGTGACTCCTCCTACATCCTAGAGTGGCATCTTCACATCCTCATGCTACATAACCTGTGCGCCTATGCACCTACGGGCCCGCTCGGCCGTCCCCTATACGACGACGAGCAGTATAAAGACCTCGGATCGGTGTTATATCCCGTCTTAGTCAGATTTTGTACGGTTACATAGGTAGGTAGCTATACCGGTTTGGAGTGGCCGGGGTTCATAGCTTCTTTCTACAAGCCTTTAAAATCGCGACCAGAGCTAGCTATCACGTACTTTGTGTTAGAAATTTACCTAAGGGTTACTAGGTAGAGGCGTGGAGTACGCTACTGCTCGTTATCCCGGCGACGTGTCTAGGCAACCTAGTAACCTTTTCTATGCTCCTCATACTTGGCCCGCAGTTAAATCTTACACATGAAGTATCTGACGGACTGCGTGAAGGAATGTAGGAAACGTAGGTATATTTCGAAGAATTTAACTGAGAGTTACTTGTGGGTTAAATATCAAGACGTGGTGGGAGCGGAGGTGGGGGTGTTACTAATTATCATCCTAACAACCTAGATGGAATTTATAATGTGATATCTTGACAGCCACAAATCGTTACTATTTGGGAAATACCCTGCATGTAAGACATCCAAAACCTATCCTAGTGTCTCCATAATAGCTCTTATTGGGTTCCCGGGAAGAGGGTCAGACGGTTCGGCGGGCTACTAATGCAATGCGAATGCGACGGCGACGGGCCAATACGTTGAACCGTCAGCCAATATCTCGTTTATATAAACAACCTCGAGGTTCAATGGCAGCAGTAGACTGCCAAGCCATACTCACTGTCCTTTTCCCCCTTTTCAGCCTCCAAAAATAAACCCCAGAAGTATTCCAAGATGGCCGAAGTCCCTGTTATCCAAATCCTCAATAAGAAGGACTACTTCAAACAGGCCTTGGTACCAATTCCAGACCCCCTACCCCCACTAGGGGAGTCGTCCCTACGGATTCGGACGGAGGTCCTTTCTCTAACCTCTAACAACTTTACCTACTGCAAATTAGCCGACATGGCTGATTGGTGGGGTATCCACCGAATCCCGCCCACGACTCCGGCACCATACAACGATGATTCCGTGTACGGCCGTATCAGCGCCTGGGGCTACGCCAAGGTCGTCGACTCTACATTTCCCAGCGTGCCCAAGGGAAGCTACGTCTGGGGATACCTCCCCATCGGTACCCTACCCCTAGACTTCCAAGTCAGGGAGACTGGCGCCCCCGGCCAGTTCTTCGTTACGGAGCCTTACCGGAAAAAGCACCTGAACTTGTACAACCACTACTTCGTCTTCCCGGAGTCGACATCTAAGGAGATCCAGGCCAAGACCGACGCCATCGCCTACGATGCCTTGTTCCGCGTCATGCACCTGACCGCGTTCCTCATGGCCGAGTTCATGTTCTCTCAGGACCCCAAGCAGTCTGTCAACCTAACCCCGGAGCAGGCCGATCTGACAGACGCTACCGTCATTAACTTTGCGCCCGGCTCCAAGGTCGGTCTGGCATTCGCTCGTGCCTTGCGGACAAACCGTACGGCGTCGAAGCCGGCTCGCATTGTGGGTGCCGCAAGCGAGTACTCACAGGCGTTCGTCAAGAGCACAGGTCTATACGACGCAGTGGAGGCGACGAACGCGGACCCTCTCGAGGTAGCCTCACGACTAGGCATCTCCAAGGACAGCAAGATCGTGATTGTCGACTTTGGTGGACGCAATCACGTGCAGTGGAAGTGGGCAGCAGCCCTGGTATCCGCGTACCCGCGCGTACAGTTCATCGTCGTAGGCGCCGAGGTCTCGGAGCCCTCAGCCGCAGTGGCACCCGACGGCAAGCCCCCGACCGGCCTCGACATCTCGCAGGTCATGGCTGATACTCAGCAAAACCAGGCCATCGCCAAGCTCGGCGAGAAGGAGTACTACGCGCGTGCGGACGCGGCGTGGGATAGCCTCCGGAAGGAGGGCATCCCTGGTGTTAAGCTCGTCTGGGGCGAGGGCATGGAGTCGGTTAAGGACGCGTGGGATAGGTTTGCCAAAGGTGAGGTCTCTTCGGATGAGGGGCTTGTCTTTAAGGTATGAGGGGACAGGATGCTTATTAATAAGCTGTGATTATTATCGAAGCCACAAACTTGGCGAGGATGAATATGAGCTTCCCGCCTATCGAATTCTACGACTTAGGGCTTAAGTGCGTATCAATCGAATAACGTAAAAGAGTCTTTCTTTATAGGCGTTAAATAATAGCGCTACCGTGTCATAGATGCCTCCTGAGTAATTCATGTTGAATATGTGCATGTATGTATTGACATAGACTTTGATATCGTTGTGGAATATGTGTACTTTTAGGTATCTAAGCATTTTGAAGGTACGTGCGCTGCGCTCAAACTTGTCTATTTTAGGTACCGAAGCAGTTAATAACTTTATTCCATACATTATACGCGTTTGCCTAGACATTTATTTAGTAAGTACGATTCAGGGGTTGCAAGTTGCAACCCCATCGTAGTTGCCGTTTGAATTGCATACCCACCTAACAACATAGACCTCGAAGGAAGGTGCGAATTGTCTACAAGGTGTATATAAGATCTAGTAATTACCTATGTAGACGTTAATATCCACCAACTTTTATACAACATCACCTTCTCCGTTAAACTTCTAATCTTCCCTAATCTCACATAGCGCAATGGAGAGACTTCCAGAGGATATCATCATAACTATTGCTTCTCTCCTTCCATCCTGTCGCCTCGCACCTTCTCGAGCTTGCGCGTTGATAGCACGGATGAAGACCTAGGCGCATTTTCGCGAACCGTATGGGATAACGGTGTGCGCCGTAGGTACCTACGCTACCTCACGTTCACTGTCGTCCTGGAATCCGACGAGAGCACAGTGAAACCTTCGCAGCAGTGGCAGCGCTTTAGCGAGTCCCTGACATGGGATCTGCGCCAGCTCTTCCGCATTCTGGCAGAGAGCGACGGTGAGAAGGAGATGACTCTACAGCTAGGCTATGTTAAAAGTAGGCGTGATGGCATTCGCCATAAGGGGCCTAAGTATCTCCGCCCGCGCCTTGCGTTAGTCGGTAATGTCGACCATTTCCCAATAGTGAGGTGTGTGTCAAACCTAGTGTTTTGCATAGACACTTCAACGCGACGAGTAGCGCTGCGCACTGCTGTTGACCTCGCAAAACGTCTGCCATTTCTAAGATGTATCGATATTATAGCGGAAGAGGTTGAAATGTGCGCGCTAAATGAGAAAGTTAGAACGGTGCACCGGGAGGATCGGCATGGCTTAGCTGACGCTCTAGTGGAGGCCAACTTCCTCTCCAACACGGAGTGCCGAGAAGTGTCTCTGTCTCTAGAGAAGCATGACCCTTATCAGTTAGAACCAAACCGTCAATGGATAGTTCCTAATAGCACGAACTCGTTATCGTACAATCCTCTCGGAGCAGCTATGCGTGCGTGGTCGTATAATCTCGTATGCCTCGAAATCGGTGGTGTCTTCGACGGCTCGCTTTTCTGGCCGGGTGAAAGCGAACAGTCGGAGATGCCTGTCTCGCCCTGGCCTCGCCTAAAAGAGTTCCATGCCAAGCTTGGAATGACGACGCCGGCAGGAGGCTGGTACTTCATGAAGCAACCTGACATTAATAGGCGAAACATACCCTGCGAAGACACGATGCAGCCGTTATTTGCAGCCTGGGCCAAGGCGGTCGAATCGATGCCCGTCCTGGAACACGCTACAATCCACTTCCACGTAGTCGGCGGCTCTGAGGATTTTGATATGAATCTGAACGACTGGTCGGTCATCCTTCAGGCACCAGACACCGGCTTTGACCCCATTCGACACAGCTGGGGAGAAAAATTAAGAATGCATTCGCATGAAGCAAGGCTCATCTTTGAGAATACTAGGGGCTGGCGGCCTGAAACCCCGATCATGGGGAAGTTGCAAGCGATGTTCAAAGATAGGTTCCCAAGTAGAAAGATGGCCATGTTGGAGATTAACGCCGAAAATCTCCTTCAAATATCTACATGATGTGCACACTCGCGCGAGCCATATCTAAGAGATGAAGTCTTTTATGGTATAACAATATTATTACTAAATACCACATGATTCAGTTGAGAAGCATACGCACTGATTAGACTTCGACTACTCCAATTTCCACCTAGTTAACACTCTTTTCACTTTAAAGGGATGCATATTAACGGTTAGAATCTTACTAATAATAGCAAGTCATCTAAGATACTTTTGCCGTATAAAAGTTCTACGCCAGATTATAATGTAACCAAATGAAAGTGAGAAGGCGGCTTAAATTGCAAATAGTACAATAAATCATAAATGCCTAATACCGAATATCATCTTCCCTCCCGTTCCTATAATAGAATGCCCGAAGCCAGACACCATGCTAATTACGGACCGTCTCAACGCCCTTCCATGCAGACATGCCTCAATAAACTAATAAGATCTCTACGCCGCTGAAGTCGTTTATTTTTCAAAGAAACCACTGTTCCTTTACACTACTCAAACTTAGCTCCTCTAGACCCTCCCGAACTCCCCCTCATTAGAGCCTCAACATCCACACCAACCCACTTCATCTCCCTGCCCATTGGCGCCGATACGTTCTGAGGTGGTGTTGAACGTTGCTTTATATGCTTCCTTACTCGCAGGCGGTCTACTAATTCGCCCGAGATCATCTCGAATCTCTGCTTCAGGGCCACGCACGTCTCCCAGCGCTCGCCGTACTTCCCGAGCGTCCGTGTAGTTTTTTCTAAGCACGTCAAACTCCTCTCTACATTGTCTACGCCAGGACCACCGGGTCGCGATGGTAGAGGGGGTGGCTGCGGTTTGCCGACCTCGATGAAGGGCATTGGCGGGGTGACGCCTGCGAGGAGCAGGTCTTCCGCGTCGCGGAGGACAGCGACAAACTGGCTCGCCATGAAGAAAACGCGTAAGGCATCGTGGTATGTGTAAAAGGCGGTTTTCATTTCGCGATGCGACACGTCATATATGCGGTCGAGGTACGCAATGGTATGCTCAAAGATGAGTAGCCGGCCATAATCAGTCATGTGAGGTGCTCTAGCCGACGGCGCTATACAATAGACAAAACTGTATCGCAGCTCAAGGTCGAATAGCTCTCTCATGCCAATTGGCAGGGTAGTAGGGAGCGTCTCGGCCCATTCTCTCATATCTTGGCACATCTGCCAAATGAACGAGGATGCATTGTGTAATGGAGTTGGCTCTGATTGGAAAAGTGCCTGATACCAATGTGATTGAGCTCGCCGTAGTTGAAAGAGCAAGAATGCGGGCTCAGAACCGGAAAGGATTTTACCAGTGATCGATGCTCGGCGGCTGAATGATGAAGGCCGAGGCCAGCCGACATTCGTTGATGCGTCAGTGAAGGAGAAGGCGCGTGCATGAACCATACTGATGGATCTTACTCAAAGAGTTAGCATCTCTTATACCACGAGCAGGGGCGGTATTACATACCTGTCTAATGAATAAACGCAGTAGAAGGTCTTCCGCCTCATATCTAGCACCGCTTTGTCCGAGAGCTGCTCCGGCGGAGGATCCTGGTGAAATCCTAGGTCGATTACTGCTCTAGAGGTAAAGCCGATCAAGTGCCAGCTATCGAAATGAGCTGGATCTAACATGGAATATTGAGTGAGAAGAATCAAAGATTGTATCTGTGTCGTGTAGCCTGGCATCAACGCTCTGTCTGCGTGTTGCAAGGCCTGAGCCACAAAGCGCAGTCCATTACGATAGTAATTATCATTCTTCGTTCGACTCTGGGCGGCGGACCCAACAGCTAGTACCATATACACAAGCCAATAGTCAACATCTTTGATTGCTCGCTCCTGAAACGAGTACATTTGCTCAAGGATGGTGTAAAGTGTTGTTTCAGGGAATGCGGGAAACAAGGAATAAATATTTGTCATGTAATATTGAACAAGAGCAACGGCGTCTTGCTTAGGAGGCAGAGTTAAGTCTACGACGTTTGGAAGCGGGTCGTTAGAAGCGGCGGCTAATACGAGGCGCGCAAATGTCATGTTGCTCATCGTGGGTTCGAAATCCCTTGTCGTAGCATTGATCGACCTTGCCATTCATTATTAATACATCACCAGTGTAACCCAATGCTCGACAGCAAGCAACTTACAAGAAGCCAAAGTCAGACATCAACGAATTGACATCGGACATTTCTCGTTTCCTAGCAGCTTTACGGTATATAGCTGCTTTAATAAGGGCAAGTGAATCTTTCCGGTCAGGCTCCGGCTGTGCTGGTGATACATCGGACTCATGCTGAGCGACGGACGCCTTTCTTGATCGAGCGTACGCAAGTCGCTTTTCTAGCTTCTCTATGCGGAGTTCGAGCGCAGCGACGTAACTAAGCAAGCAGTGTTAGTAGAGTAATAAGGGCGCCCATATATAAAACCGAGCTGAGATCTCTTACCTCCGTTCCTTGCCCCTAGCGAATTGATCGTTAGCAGCCGAGCATTCTTTCTCCCGGCCGGCCTTCTCGCAAGCAGTACATGCCGGCAATTTCCCATCGCACTGGCAATATCGTCATCAGCACCAGGATTAATATATTGAACGACAGCTGGACTACCTTGACTTTAGCGCTTCGACCTATTGATATCTTAGTCTTGAAATTCTTAAACTATGTATAGGTTCTATGCGATAGTACTGACATCTAGAGCAGGCTGATACTGGTCGTGATACCCGTAATAACGGGTTATCCGAGAAACTTGATCGCGGCATACTGCCCGTCTTCAAGCGAGAGCTTAGGCGTGTATAGCTTCCCGGTTGTGGTCCCTAACGTCCAGGGTCTTCGGGGTTTTTAATAGTATGAGATAGCGCCAATTCAAGTGGAGATCGTTTCCACAGTCGTGATAGCTACGTGGGTAGATTAGCGGTTTTAGGTTAATTAATATATGTACGTGTTATTGGCAGCAGGTGACAAGCGGCGTAGGAGTCGTTAAATTTAACTTCTTATCCCGCTGAAGAAGCGTTATTGCTGTTTGGGAAAGAGGTTATGATTATTGAAGGTAATCGTGGCGGTAGTAAGAATGAAAGATTCTAAGCTTGCACGTGGATATACCGCCTTCAGAGCCTTGGGGCTCAAGTGACGAGTCGAGAAGAGGCGGCTTATTACTTTTAGTGGCGTTAGTAATACGTCTAGAGAATCATTTCAGTAACTAACAACCTCTGTACAAGGAGCCTGTACAAGGTGTGCAGTGTTCCGAAGATGGGCTAGACCGTCACCACTACCACAGAAAATTGGGAGAGGATGTGGTGGTATGTGTACCACAAACTGTGGGGGTTTCCGCCGATTTACAATTTAAGAATGATGGACCATTGCATAACCCTTTGGTTTGGCGGCTCCTCCTGGAAGCTTGGTGCGGCTTAGGATCTAATCGTCAACGATTCGCGGGGTTCCTTTCTTTCTTTGGTTCATCAAAGGAGCTAAAAGACATTTGTTTGAACTTTTGCTATTTCTGTCGTAAAACATCCGCTTTCCCGTGGAGCTAGGGTCATGTTGATGCCGGACGAGGAGTACATATGCTTTGCACAAATTATATGGCTAGCTCATGTATCGAGTGCCAAACTACATGGGTTTCCGGTGTAGCGGGAGCTCCCTGCGTTAGGGGAAGGAATTTCAACCTAGCTCGCTCCTCAACCATTTATATTAGCCTTGTAACCACGAGGCATTCTAGTAAAGACCATGCGGGAAACCACCCGAGAATGAGATCATGCCCGCTCCTTTCGTTCTCATGCGCCTCGTCCAGGGACCGATAGTCAGTATCAGAACACCCGACTTCCCCACGCCCTCCTCTCGCATGCAAGAGATACTGCAAGAGACACTGCAAGAGATATTCGCGGTAAGGCTGGGTTCTTTCTGAATCTAGTTAGTAGTACAGCTATTGAAGGTATGCTTTGCAGACGAGTGACGTGATTGCCTTGCGAGGTGCCATGGCAGCCTGCATGATAATACAGATATTTTCTTGATTCTGGCGCGGCCGTCTCATAAATGCATGAATAGGTAGTACCAGACCGTTGGTCGGATGTAAGCAAAAAATAGAGAAGTCCGGCTGCATCAATAATCGTCGGTCAGCACGTTATTGACTCCCTTAAAACCGATGCTACTGTTCCAGGATAAACTCGATTAGGAAATGTGCCTAGTAAAAGTAGAGGAAGGGTATCCAAGAATAGAAACGGATTCTTGCATCTGTACCAGGAAGAAATCCTAGGCACTTTTGCCGCACGCGTGTAAGTCAAAGTGGTAGCGGCCGGGATCTTATAAAAACTAAGTTTATATTGTAAAGCGAGATGAGATGCACGAATGAACGAAACGGAATTGTAGCCGGCGATAGCGTTCATCGACCCTCCATCGATCAGCTATTGACCTAGCCCGATGTGAAGCCGATAAAGGAACAGAAAGGTGAAACGAAACGGATGACAGGAGAAACTTTAGGAGTCGGGTGATTCGGACGACTCAAAGCTATAGATTGGATTAACTAGTTAAGGTTTACTACATCATGAGGACTAAAAGTAAGTTATGTAGAGTTTAATTCCCATGAAATTGGTCTTTGGAAGTTGCTATTCAACTAGTTACACTAGATACATACATACTTGTACCTAATTTATGTACATTGATGTATACGCACCTTCTATAATCGCGGGGCCAATCGGTGCTCTATTATATATAGTCCGCGTTCTACGGTCGCTCCCCTCTCTTTAGCTGTGTAGCTACAAGTAACTAGTGGCTAGGTACTATCTTATCAGGTATTCTCAATCTGACAATACATTATCATTAGCGCATCAAGCAAGCTAATATAGAGGTAGTTGATGCTAGGTAGATACGAGATATACATGTATATGCACAGCACATTTCGTACGATAAGTACGGGTACGTAAGAATGTGTTCTCAAACTGAGAGCGGATATTACAAGTTCAACGGCGACGACTCTCCCTTCTACAGCCACATTTACGAAGCATTCTGCGGCGGCGTCTCCAAAAATCGAAATCATGATAAAGTAAAACTTGAACTGCAGCAGCAGCAGCAACAACAGCAACAGCAATATAATCGCTTTGTTCAATTCTCTCGCCCCGCTTTCATTCCCGACGCTTCGAGTCCTCGAAGTTGCGTGCGACCAACGATTGATCTCCCCCACGTGCCTGGGGGCCAGATCAAAAAGCCCAAGGCTCTATCCCATAACAAGAGTGACCAGAAACAACACGAATCAATAACGGAGTCGCTCATGGATGCCTCAAATGTCTTTCGTCAAGTCCAAGGGTTTACGTCCCATACTCCGAGACCACCGCAACAATGGCAACAAAAGAAGCCCATCAAGACCGAAGAAAACGGTGACGGCGAAGCCTCGCATCGCATTGCGCATACGCTAACAGCTTGCTGCCGGTGCCGCCAGGTGAGTACCTGTCTCACCCATACTCCGGTGAAAGGGACTTGGGGCTCCTTCTCTTTAGAGACTATTTAAGTTGACTTGGCCGTTTCTTAGAGGAAAACACGTTGTGACCCCACGCTGCCTCGTTGTTTGCCGTGCGAGCGATCTGGCTCTGCCTGCGAGTACTTTGATACGTCAAAGGGAAAGAGAATTAGTCGGTATTATGTTGTTAAACTCCAAGAGAAAGTTAGACAGCTTGAGGCCGAACTAGGCCAGTATACCGACGACGATGACTTCCCCCAAAATCACGAAGATTTCATCCGACCAGGTGGTTTAGTCCGCCTGAATGAAACTGACGAGACCCCGCGGTATCTTGGGCCCTCTAGTGGTATTGCCATGACGCGTATACTCATGGAAGAGGCGAAACGATACACCGACTCGAAGCGTATATCAGAGCTGATACCAGATTTACGGGACCGCCGCCAAACCGCGGCGCCCGGTACGAGTTTTTCAGGGACACGGTCGCAATCCTTCACTATACCGCCCCCAATGTCGGCAAGGAAGAAAAGCTACCCCATCATCAGTGGCGTTCCGGCGCAAAACCTTCCAAGCAGAGGCATCGCTGATAGATTGGTAGAGGTTTTCCATCAACGGGGTGAGTTATTCACTCGTGCCCCTTAAGCAGCGGAAAAGGCCTAGGCTAACTGCCCACTCTAGCTCAAGTATTTACTCCAACTCTTCATGAGAAGGTATTGGAGAGGACGGTTGAAGATGTTTACGCCGGGAGCACAGATCCGTATCAAAACTTTGTTGTGCGATTAGTCATGGCGACGAGCATGCAGAAATTAGACACGACATATGCAGGACTTGCTGATAGCTATTATCAGGCTGCAATGAAATACTTTGAAGATGTCGTCCGGCCTAAGGATCTCAAGACTCTTCAATGCCTCGTTTTAATCGGTCAATATTCAATGCTAACACCCACTCGAACTGCTGTTTACTACGTAGTCGGCTTAGCAACGAGGATCTGTCAGCAACTAGGCCTAGCTGACGAGAAGACCATTTCCCTAGGCGTCCATGATCCGCTGACTCTGGACATGCGGCGGCGACTAAGTTGGATTGTTAGCAACCTAGAACTCGGCATGGCCCACGTTATGGGCCGTCCGAATGGGTTTGCTAAAAGTGATGACATAAATGATGTTAGGTTCTTCGAGACCGTAAGCGACGCAAACATTCGCGAAGACGGAATCATCCCCGGGCCACCGGATGAGAAGAAACTAGTTGCTATACACTTCTGCAAGATGCGACAGCTCCAGTCTGAAATCCGACGGATCTTGTATGAAAAGAAGTACCTAGAGCCTAAGGACGACCGCCATCCGTGGTTTGGGGGAATGGAAGCCAAGATGGACCAGTGGCTTAAAGAATCTCCCGAAAATCCAGCATGGTGCAAGCCCTGGTACGTATTTTATTCCAGCATCGAAATTGAGTTCTAGTAGTCTCATTAAAACAATTATAGGTTTTCAGGACGATTTCATGTTATGATGATGACACTTCATCGACCATCTCCCCAAGTACCGAAGCCATCCGTGCGCTCGGCCAAGAAATGCTTCGGTTCGGCTGCATTTGTTATTCAAATCTCCAGCAAACAGATGATGGCAGCGGCTGTCGATATTACATGGGTTTTTATACTGACCCTTTACATGTCTCTCAACACTATTTTATGGGCTGTTACTTACCCTGAAGTTCGAGCATTGCACACCCGTGACGACGTACAGGAACTAGTCAATATATCACTAGATATAATTGACCAATGCGTTGAAAGATGGCCAGGAACCGCAGCAGCATCTCAATTGTACTCTACTTTTACGAAAGCATGCCTTCAAAGTTATGATTCGAACGAAGCGTCAACACAGTCGAACTCAAGTGTTTTTAATACCCCACCATCTCAAACAGATACGAATTCGCCTTCTGCGTCTGATATTTCAAGTGGGACGACAGTATCCAATACTGGTGTTTCTCCTTTCAACCCACCACAATTTGGCTACGTTTTTGGCTCTGGTCCAGAAGAGATGAACAATTATGGAGCTGAGAACAACTACATCATACACCCTACGTTTAGATCAAATTCGATCTTCCTAAACCCGGCCTCTAGTGACCATACCGGGCGTCGTTTCAGTTACTTCCCTCCCGATTTCACTCAGGGAGACTTGACGCTCATGGAAGAGCACAGCCCACCAGATACCGATGCGACAGTGTCACCGCCTTTCTCATCTCCCGCACAGCATATCCCGACTTCTCCGGAATCAGTATCTACAAGCACCGCTACTACATCAGCTATGGGAACGCCACTTCCTGTCACACCCATGCTCTCGACTTCGAGTTTAGCTCATACCCCCTCTGATATCGCGACGCCCAATACGGTACCCCCATCGCAATCGCGTACGGCCCCGCCAGCTTTTACTATTCCTCCTTTACCACAACATCAATTACAAGGTCAACGACCTCTGCCTCAGCCAACTACAGTTACGGATTGGTTTAATCCTCCGCCGCCGTTCATCTCACCATACGCCTTCGGCAACGGATTGGGTAGTAACTTCTGGAACGATTCCGACGCAAACGGCCTCGGCGATATTAACATGGGCAATATGCCGTTTTCCAATGGGCTCCCGCCGGAGCGGCAAGGGAGCTTAAGCCAGCAGCAACAAATCGAGCTCATGGATGTTTTGGAAAATGAAGGAATGACAGATATAGACACATATTTGAACATGGGAATGGCGTATCCAAATATCATGGGCAATGGGAATCAGGGTTTCAACTGGGGCGGGCAGTCATAAGTTATGTAGGATTAGACCGGAGTTTCTTATTTCTTGCATTGTTATTCCCATGCAGGCTGGGAGGATTGCCTTGAAGCTTTTATGCCATTATGGGAAGGTATACTTCGTATATGTGGGAAATATTCGCCGGTAGATACCATTGCTTTTTTTTTCTTCGGCGTTTAGATATAACTGTGCGGACAGATGACGGAATGGGTGAATGAATGACAAGCAATCTATGTTTTCTTCATATTTTCAGCATTACTCATTGCTATTGGTACTGGTTGTACTGGATGATTAAATGTCTATTAAGTTCCTGTCAATGTAAGATCAACATATTATTTTATACTCCATCCGATAATAAGCATTAACGTACTGTGTAAAGAATATAATGTAGCTAGATTATTCGAATTAGTTATACGAAACATATAAGAGGTCATTTTAACAATAGCTCTGAGCTGATACATTAGGTAGTTATCAATGAGTCAGTAATTCATTTGTTTAGGACCCTGCCCGACTCTATAACACAACGACGACAAGTCTGGCCATTATAGAGCATCCATCTAATCCGACTATACAGAATACAAGATCCCACCCGAGAAACAATGCCAATCTCAATCAAGCCTTTACCGCAGGAGGCTAGTGATAACAGGGTTGCGGCCGCCACACACGGAAAAACTGTGAGTGGTGGAATTTCAGCATTGGAGACGTTCCCCATACTAATTGCAACCACCCCGGCCATGGGGTCTGGGGTAGTAGCCGTTACCCCCAGCCCAACCACCTGGGAAGCCCGCTACTAGCTGTATAAGAGAACGAGGCATCGGTGGCGGATAGATCTACGATTGGTGGATGCGACGTGTGATCCCGTCGCTTGGGTGAGGTCTCCCCACTGCGCTCAGCTGGATAGGCGAGGTGCTGTTTAGCGAATCCATCTTGTCGAAGTATCGCCGGCGGAAAAGAGGAGATGGGCCTGTGGGTGAGAGAAAGATCCTGGCTTGCATGGAGAATCCGGTGGGTTAGCTGTTCTTAGCTGATCGGACCTCGACCGTTGGGCTTATGCGTACCTAGGTAGGTATATAAAGACTAGTTGCTCTCCTAAATATACCTTTTGCTATTCGCCAACTCTTCCCCCTTAGTATAGCCTCATTATCACGGGGTATCGTGAGGGTAAGAGCAGAGATACATAAGAAGAGCGCGTTCACTAGCACCAGTGTCAAGATGGTGAGCTCAAAGAGGCTGTATAACTGGTGAGTTTCTAGGTTTATAGTTGACCAACAAGGAAAACAAAACTAAGACTGAGTAGGTACATCGCCCTCGTGGCAGCCATGTGCATGGTACTCTACGGCTACGATGCCTCGGTCTTCAACGCGGCGCAGGGCTCCGATAACTGGCTTGAGTGGTTCGACCTCGATACTGTAAGGATCCCTATACGATGAACTGTCTTATCGTACGACATCTAAAGTTAAGCTAACACATCCGACTTAAAGAAGAGAGACGCGAACCTGATAGGGCTGATTAATACGGCCTATACTATCGGTGCTATCGTTGCGGGTTGGTTCTTTGGCGGCCCAACTGTAGGTTTCCATATACATTGGTGTATAATTCAAGCTGTATATGTCTCAGCACTAACAAGTATCTAGGCGGACTATTTCGGTCGACGAGTCGGCATGGGTATAGGCTGCCTACTGACCATCGCTGCTACATTCATGCAAGCCTTCGCTCCATGGCATAATCTCGGGTGCTTCATCGGCGGCCGCGTGCTCATCGGCATCGGACAGGGCATGGCTCTCAGTACGTAAAAACCTACCCGCATACACATACATATTCTCACAACCATCTCGAACTAACATCCCACCAGCCGCCGGACCCATCTACATCGGCGAAGTCTCGCCCCCAGAGATCCGCGGGCAGATCATGACGTTCTGGCAGATGTTCTACAGCGTGGGATCCTTCATAGCGTACTGGATCGCATACGCGTGCAACGCGAACAAAGACAAGCTCGGCCACTGGGACTGGCGCATGGTCGTAATCTTCCAGATCCTAGTACCAATAATCATCATCGTGCTCCTGCCCTTCCAGCCCGAGTCTCCGCGCTGGTGGATCAAGCGCCACAACAATATCGAGGAGGCTAAGAAGGCGCTGCGCAAGATCCGGGACACGGAGCAGGATGTCGAATTCGAGGTCTTGAGCATACGGGAGGCCATTGAGTTTGAGAACGAGGCTACGAGCAGCTCGTACATGGCCCTCTTCAAGGACCCGTCCGTACGCAAGCGGCTTTACCTAGCCTTCGTCCTGAACGTTGGACAGCAGCTTTCTGGACAGGGCACATTGAACTCGTACTCGAGCGCCATATACAAGACGATCTGGACTTCGACGGAGACGATAAACTTGATTAACGCATTGAACGCAACATGTGGTATACTATTCACCCTCAATGCCGTCTGGACCGCGGATAGGTTCGGACGGCGATGGCTGTTCATTGTGGGAGCCATCGGAATGGGGATTTGCATGTTAATTGTTCCTATTGTCGGTATGACAACACCCGACGTGGTCGGAGCCAAAGGCGCAGCTACAAAGACGCAACCTGTTGGCATAGCCATCGTCTTTCTCCTATTCCTTTTCATCTTCTTCTACAAGCCTTCATGGGGAGCTACGACATGGATATGGACCTCGGAGGTGTTTAGTATGAACGTTAGAGCACAGGCGGTTGGAATGTGCTCTCAAATGCAGAATGTCGCCAACACTATCTTTCAACAATTCTTTCCTATTTTCCTTGCTAGGGAAGGGTTAAAATGCTTGTTCTTCTTTATGGCAACTAACTTCGTCTTGGCCGTCTTCGTATGGTTCTGCGTTCCCGAGACGATGAAAGTTCCACTAGAGGAAATCGACGCGCTGTTCGGCGGTCAGAATCACGTAGAGAAGGGTGGACAGATGCTCGGCATTACGGATGCACACGATATAGAGGAGAAAACTAGCGCCTCTGTGCAGCAGCGAGAGACTGCTAAAGATGCGAACGTTTGATGCGAATTAATTACACATAGTTGAAGGGAAATGCAACGGCTACATACTTTAACTCTAGTACTAGAGTAGGTTAACACAGATTTTCTCTATGAAATATAGGCTCAGTAACTAGGTTATCAACTATAACGCGTAACGAAACATGGCCTACTTGATATTAGATTTTCGATTATCCTGCTTAGGCTCAGGAGGACTTACGTTATGCTTATCGGAGACATCTTCGAAACCCTGCAGATTACTCTCCTTTTCCATCGCATCAAGCTCATCCTCTGATTTGCCCTCTAGCATTTTATCTCGCTTCTTGTTTTCGAGTACGTAAAGTAAGCGCAGAATTTGATTCAAGACCAAATTCAGAATGAAGCCGCAGAGCATGGCTACAATACCACCACGGTAAGCTGGGGCTTCTTTGCTCACGAAGAACTGTGGCCCGGCGATTTGACCAATACAGTAGCAGACGAAGACCCAGCCCGAGGCCACAGATCTCTTGGTGCTACCTGCGATGTTGGTTGCGAGTAGGCCAAGAATTATCATAAACCCTACTGGATAAGAGCTCTATTTTTTTTTTTTTTACAAATTAGAAACAAACGCATGAGAAGACCTAGGTATAAATCCGAATTTGAATCGGGTACGGAACGCCGCATTTCAATACTCGCAGGCTGAAGGTCGCGGTACTTACCAGTAACCAAGTTCCTACAAGACGTCCCCATTTATTCGTCGGCTGGAGTTGGTTGATCAAGACTGTTCCTACGATCTTATACATGGTGAGTTCAACATCCTATCGTAATGTAGAATTGCACATACCGGCGGGATCATAGCTATAGATCCAATGTGTAGACGGAAACCACCGATGTAAGAAGTGAGAACTCCAGCGCCGAGTTGCGTTACAAGTTGGACTGCAGAACCGGGTAGGTTCAACAGGGTGGTTTGGAGTGGATCAAATCCAAAGCCGGAGATTATCAAGGAGCCAAAGCTTAGCCCACCGGACGCAATGGCATTGACGAAGGATATCAAACCTAGGACAACCACCTTAGGGTCGGTAATCGCCTCTATGACCTGGTCACCGACAAGGCGGCGAGATTTAGTGCCAGTCTTGTTTTCAATTACTCGTTGAATGGCGATGACTTTTTCGTCCTCATCTAGCCACTGGACACTTGCTGGGTTATCAGGTACAAAAAGCGTGAATATTACACCCCATACGATGGTAAGGCTTCCTAGAATAAGATATATGTACTTCCTAGATTAGAGTTAGTATCAATGGCTACGCTAGGGCAAACACCAGTTTTGATATAAGAGCAAGGATGTTGTATGGGCGGAAATTCTCTTAAGATATACAGAAGTAGGTAAAATCTCATACCAAGTAGATAGAGAGCCTTGGATGTGGCCGATGCCATAGGCTAGGAGTGTCCCGACAAAATTGCCAACCCCGAGGAAAGAGATCCAGAGAGCCGATCGACCTGCTTGTTCTTGCCTGGTCCACCACATTCCGGTGACGGCCACGAAGCCAGGTGAGACGGTCGCCTCGACCACCCCCAAGAAGAATCGCACGGTAGCAAGGCCGGCGAAGGAAGAGCATGCTGCTGTTGTCATTAGAATAGCACCCCATAGTACTATATTAACTCCGAGGAATTTGGCTACTGGGAATCTCTGAAGAATTGCGATGCCGGGGTATTCAGCGACAAGATATCCTATTATTATTATTAGTATCCGTTACCTATATAAACACCGGTAAAGGCCTACCGAAATAGAAGATAGAACTGGCCCAAGAGTAATCCTGGCCTTGAAGCTTATTATCGGGTATGATACCATACACCGAAGAATAGCCCAAGGAGGTCTTGTCGATGAACATCAAAGCGTAGGTGACGCATAGGAATGGTAAAATGCGAATGTCAATCTTTCGTCGAACTTCCCTGGAGGCTTCCTCATCTACAGGATCGCTTGTCAACGCTCTTGCAGCCAAGGATCCAGCCTCATCTTTGATATCTAGTTCTACCGCTTCTGCATCGCGAATACCAGAAGTGGTAATACTCTGTTGACCTGTTGATTTTTCTGAGGCCATTTTGACTGTAGTCGACCTATCCTGTTGTGGTATGTAGTTCTCAAATTCCGGTTCCAACCCCAGAAGTGTTTTCAGCAGATCGACCAACTGCGATGTCCTGCGGTTACCCTTATCAACTTTACGAATAAACCAAACTCGGTCCTTTCATACTGATATAAGTAGGCCATCCCCTAAGAAGATAGGTATTCATCGGACGACTCCGACGTGTAAAAAAAGACACTAAGAGATAAGCAAGAGAAAGTATCTCCGTATTAACTATCTCGTAAGTGATTGCCTCCTGACTTCCAGGTTAATAGTTTGATCTAGATAGGAAGTAGCAAGCAACATTTACTGATATGTTAGGTAGGCTGCATGTGGGGTAAGCTACAGGGTAGCTATGTACATGCATTGCCCCCTATGCAGATATGTACCCGGTATAGATAAGTGATACTGAACCTGCTGAACCTTGATCGTTACATCGAATGCATCAACCTGGAATTTAGTTAGCGGACAGTAGGATAGGCTAATTAGAACACCAAATCTGGAGACCTTAAGGTTCACGGATTCATCTATTTAATAACATCGACCTGTGCTCACAAATACTTACTCACTATACCTTATCCATCATATTTGTTATGCATGTGTATTCTCACTAGAGGTGACGACTAAGCCTATATGGACTTCTCTAGCAAGATGGAACAACAGTTCGACGATTTTATCTTCGTTACCCATGAGGACGCCGATCTCGCTCAGTCCAAGCCGGGTTATCTTGGCGATATTAGCGAATTTATCGACAGCATTGCAGATGACTTATGGCCAGTCAATAAGAAGATACACGATAACCCAGAGCTTGGCTATGAAGAATTCATTGCTCATGAGACATTGACAAAATTCATGGCTAGTAGGCCAGGATGGAAGGTGACGCCATCTGCCTATGGTTTGGCTACAGCTTGGGTTGCTGTGTTTGATAGCGGGAAGAAGGGCCCAGTTGTATCCTTCAACGTTGAAATGGGTGTGTCAAGCCGAATTAATTAGTGGTGCGAAGATGTCTAACTAAGTGTGTAGACGCGTTGGATGGCATTGGGCATGCGTGCGGTCATAACCTCATTGCTACCGCATCTGTAGCAGGTGGATTAGCAACAGCCAAAATAATAGAGGAACATCAATTGAGTGGGAAAGTTGTCGTGTTTGGAACCCCCGCGGAAGAAGGTGAGGAAGACTTAGACGACTGATATCGTCTCCTCGACTCAGACCTCTGAAATGAATATCACTTCGTATAAAAGATAGATTCTAATCTTTTATAGGAGGTGGCGGCAAAATCAAGTTGTTGGAAGCCGGGGCTTATCGAGATTACAAGGTCGATATCAACTTGATATCTCATCCTGGCATTACCAAAGACACTGCTCTGATGCGGACATCTGCGTATACTGCATTCAAGGTTGAATACTTCGGCCACGAGGCTCGTGAGTTGATTCGAACTGTCTTTATGCACACTTGGAAAGGGTAATATTGATTTAAGCATCTTAGACGCAGCAGCAAGTCCCTGGCTGGGCATCAACGCTCTTGACGCTTTAATCACATCTTACAACGCATTATCCGTCCTCCGTCAGCAAACAATGCCTGGTGATGTCATCCAGGGGAATATTACGAATGGTGGGGTACGACCGAATGTGATCCATGCATATACGGCCGGTAATTTCGTAACCCGCGCAAATACCCAAGAAAGAGTGAAGGAACTGAAGAAGAAGGTTGATGCCTGCTTTGAAGCTGGAGCGACAGCAACAGGAGCGAGGCTTCAGATGACTCATGTGCAGTCCTACGCCGACCACGTCCCCAACCGAGTACTAGGCGCTTCCTATCGAAAGTATTTCAATGCGCTTTCGCCTCCACAGCCCATTCCGGGGAACGACAGCGTGGATGAGGCCGAAGGCCGAACAATGGCTAGTACAGATCAAGGCGATATAAGTTACGCTATGCCTAGCTTGAGTGCAGGGTTTGCGATTCCACCGGGACCGGGAGGGAACGGACCTCATAATCCGGAGTTCGCCAAGGCAGCCGGAACAAGGGTTGCATTTGAACGATGTCTGCGTGTAGGTAAGGCGCTTGCAGGTACTGCTGTGGACGTCTTAACGCGGGATGGCCTCCTAGAAGAAGTAAAGAAGGCGTGGAAAAGAGAGATTAAAGGAAACTAACATTATAAAGTTGTAGTATAACATGTTTTCAACTTACAAGCACTTCGCATCAATCTTAGGTTTTTGGGGGAGTTAGGATATGTCTTGAAAGTACCTAGGTACACCCTCAATTATTAAGAGCGAATATGCAAGGAACCTTTTTCTTCGGGGCTAGTTCTTTCTATAGGTATAACTACCTAGGTATACTGATACTATTAACAGCGGGCACCATCGCTTATACCTCTGGTCATCATTTTAGTTGATTAGTAGGAAGAGTATTTAAGATAAGTTATGAGGAGCTTTTGAAAAATGAAAAATACTGAGAAAAATACTGAGCTCTTTGTCATTGCAATGTTATAGGTAACTAGGCTACGTCTATGATTGATTAATAGATTTGCTATAGGTGGTAAAGACAAAAGAAGGGAATAAGACGGTTATCACGTGGCGATAAAAGGTATGTAAAATAGGCTTTATTAGTTTTTAGATAAGAAAACAGACGCGCCACGCCGAATCGCCGACGCAATTGAGCTTTTCTGTTCTACTTCGTAGTTAATTCAACTTCAGAAGCAAATAGCTGTAAGTTGCCGAGACTTTGCTATTTACGGCATTGCTATTTGCGACTTTTGATATTTGCGACGGTATATATTATCGTCGTAATTCGCCCGCCTGTCTAGTACTGTCTACCTAGTCTTCTTTGTGTAAATACTGCAGCGATTCGAGTATCAATCACACCTCATATACTACGTCTACATTTCTATTGGGAGTACCTAAACAAGTTTACCACCAATGCGCAATGGGTAAAAAGAACAAGAAGCCCACAGCGGGCGAATCTCCTACAATAGAGGCACAAGCTACTGCAGAGTCCTCAACAGCGTCTTCGACAGCGAATAAAAAGAAGCCAACATCTCCTGCGCCTCAGTCGTCGTCGTCTTCCTCATCTGCGCTTGTAATTTGTCGGAATAAGTGAGTTGTACCTCATTGACTATAAGTGTGTATATATTGGTAGCTTATAATTCGCTACCACAGACACTGGCGTTACATATCCTCATTCCATGGACCATGGCTGCAGTTACCGCTCGAAGTCCTCGAGACCTTGGCCAATGCGAATTACTACATGCCGTTACCGCGCCCTGTCGACCCAGCAGTATTTTACGACCTGGTGAAGATAAGACAGCTCGTGGATGGCGCTACGGATCTGGCTGTACGAGCTGCGAATGGCGTCGCATCCTCGACATTATCTAATTCGCTGGCGGGCGGAGCTGCGCATCATATGCAAGCTTTGGGACTTGGGTTTGGGAATAATGCCGGCGCAAAACTTAGTCCGGAACGGAAATTCCGAATGCGGGAGCAAGCTACCCAGAAGCTATCGCGCGCCTATCATTTGGATGAGATAGCGTCGAGCGTGGCGACGATGCAATCTACCTCGACTTTAGAAAATGTCGCCAGTCTTGTTTTATTAAGAGCACCTGATGATCCTGACGCTAACTATGTTCATTTTTTCCACGAGAAGATCCCGTCGAGACAACTGGCTGAATGTACGGACTTTCGCGCACTGGATCTTATAATAGGACAACGGCCTTCTGATTGCGAGCCCCTGAGGACTCGTGCCATCGTCCGAATGTTCAAGGATGATTTCGAAGGTGCCGTTCGTGATCTTACCTCTGCGCTGGGAGTGTACCGTCTTCAACAACCGCGGCACAAACCAGCATCAGATGAGTCTATGCAACTCGAACAGAAAACTCGGCGACGGCGAGATAATCCCCCTCTTGACGAAAGAGACCAACCAAGTAGTATAGAAGTACAGCTTTTATTTCAGCGGGCTGGCTGCTACCTCACTTTAGCTTGTGATAGTGTTGCGCTTGCGCTCCCCGATTCACCTATTGGGCAGAATGCGAATTCACAGAACGGTACGAACGGGGCTAGTAATGGCACTACTAATGGTGATTCAGCGTCACCACAAGCAGAAGAGGATCCGGAGAACAAAGGTCTGCCCAAGAAATTGTTAGACGTGCGCAAGGCAGTACGTGTTTATGCGAAGCGCGCGCTACGAGATTACATGGAGTATCTCAAGCATTTTCACTATTCGCCCAACCTACCTATCGAGGTGTCGGATGACTTTAGTCGCCAAGTAAATCAGGCGACTCATCGTAACAAAAGGTACTACAGCCAGTCCCGCCATGCATCTCAGGATCCGGGTAGTCCCATGGGAACCTCGCCTAGCCATACGGTATATGAGCTGTCCTCCCTTTTCTCAGCCACACCCCCCGCAGACCTACCGCCGTATCCCTCGACAGACCTCATATCTCCAGGCAGTGCTACTATGGAGTCGATTCAGACAACTACCGAGGTGGTTACTTACCACCCCTTACTGACTGACGCGCTACATTCGTTGCTATTATGCCATACCCTTATCCAAACTTCGGCAAAAGAGCTTCAGCGACATGCGCACATGGTCGCGCGGCTTGCTCGCCTTGCCGATGGCTATCCGGTTTTCCAGGCAAGTAGATCTCCTGCTCGAGCGGATTGGATTGAGGTTCTCCGAAGGGCGGAGAACTGGATCGAACTCTCATCGAGTTGGGAAGCTCTCTGCGCCCCGGCCCCGCTGCCAATCCCCGTGTCGACAAACGGGGTATCTACCGCGACCGCAAGCGTCAACGCCCTATCGATCACCGGAGGCACACCCCCCGCTGAAACTGAGGAGCAGCGAAAGGAACGGATGCGGCAACAAGCTATTTTCGAGGCTCTAGAGGACGAGCGTGTCAACGACGAAGCGAGCTTTAAAGCAGCGATTCTTGCCCGACAGCGAAGAGCCGAAGCCGATCACGCGAGTTCCACCAACGGCGGCGCTCCTAGTCCACATGCCGGGCCTAAGCGCTGGGCTGTAGATGACGGAAGGGAGTACCCTATCCTGACAGAGCGCGCGGAGGCGGTCGCGAGGTGGATACGCGAGGCGCCGACGGGATCCGGCACCGGGAGTAGCAAGCGCAAAAAGAAACCGAAAGCTGCGAAGCCAGCCGCCGAATGCGATAGCTAGTGGCTACAGATGAAGTCCGAACTGGCACTTAGGCTAGGGAGTGTCCTTATGCAAGCGAAAAGCTGTTTGAATAACACGAAGCGGCTAGTGTATCAAACATATGTACTTCGTAGTAAATATTCTAAAAGCGATGTCTGTACTATCGTTGTATTTAAAGCGCCGGATGTGTAACCCGGCTTTAAGTGGTAGTAATTAGACGATGTGCCGTACTTGATGGTGTCCTCAACTTCGCGCTTCCTACTAGTTGCATAGATTCTACCTATCACGACTTTCCGGATTCCGGAATTTTGTAGAAGTCTCTTGGCTGTCTAACCCTAGTCTCTATTATAGCGTCGCCGTGGTCTACTACCGGTCATGACGTCATTGAAGCTCGTGCCTTGCAGAATGCAATCATCATACAAAATGTTCGAGCCCCTTTTTTTTTTCTTATTTCCCCTCGTCTGCGGCAGCCGGACCACGGCGGATTTTTTTTTGCATAGGGTGATAGATAGTATTACATCACATGCTGTCTGGTGGACGCTTTGGATTTAAAAAGGCGTTATCATCCGATGTTGAAGTAGATCGTTGGGTTTTTTTAGTACGGCGATTTTCGAAACGGTAGATCCCGAAGGGGAATTTTATCTTATGCAATGTGCCCCCTTTACGGTTCCGGTTCCGGTTAGGTAAATACCGTCTGCCCCCGGAGCTTATGGTCCTCGCCCCGCTTGCTGCATAGTCGGATGTGTGCACTTACTCAGGTCTGCGGGGGGGAACCCGGGCGTCCTACTTTTAAACTACGGATAGTTCTGATTTACGGTGGATGGTTCTTGTAGCTACTTATACTCTTGAACGATTTGATGCGTTTTAGGGTTTCCATGATGCCGTTAACGCGCGGTCATGCTTACTTCCTCGGTCTCCCCTTGGAGATCCAGTGGTGGATATTGCGATATCTTGGCGTTCGTGATCAGGCCTCGCTCTTGCAGACGTGTCGAAGGGCACAGGTGATTGTAGAGCCACTGCTTTATCGTAGAGTATCTACTAGGGCCGGCACGGACCATGATACCGGTGGGTTGGTTGAGTTTCTGCTTAAGCGGCCTTATATCGCCGGCGCGGTACGCTTTCTCGTCCTCGACGAGTTCCACCCGGTTGCGTACCGGCAGCTCATGGGCATCAAGTTCCCAAATCTCGAAAGCATCATTGTGCAACATGGTGGTGAGCCCCTGAGTGTCGAAGACGATAAGAGGCGTTCCTTAAACCAGCTCGTTAAGGAGCAGCCCAATTTAAAGAGTTGTAAGTTTTGCTAATGATCAAATATAAAGAAAGAGATACTAATAAAGGATAATAGTAACTTTCTCGATTGAGCGGGAGAATTGGGCAACTTTCAAACTTGAGGAGGATGACGCTGTGTTGTTTCGGCATAGAAAACTGCGGCGTGTGCGGTTTTCTTATATCGACTTCTCCGCATTTGGTAAGCTGGATGTGGACTATTTCCAGCATGCCGGTTTAAAGGGGCTTTTCCTCGAATTATGTTGGTATGACCACGAAGCGTTGGATCGACTTCTATCTCCAACGACCAGACTACAGAATCTCTTGATCAGCCATAACGATCAATTGCCATTCTCAGAGAGGCTCTATCCCGATCTATTAGCCCCGGCTCAAGAGAGCTTGCGAATACTGGACTTTACTTGGAGATGGAAGCTCCCTCTCGAAGATCAAGGCATGGATTTGACTCAGTTCAAAAACCTGCATTTCCTTCGAATTCCCCCTATCTATTTTCTTGGTAGCGCGTATATGGATGATTCAGCATTGCCGGAGCTCGTCCGGACGAGATTCCCCCCGAATCTGAAGATGCTTCTCCTCGAGAATATCGTGCCCCGTTCCATCAGAGTCATGAACGAACGGGGAATCGTTTTCCCCGGATACCCACCGCCGGGGTATACTCTGGAGTTAACACTCCGGCCGCGGGATTACCAACTCGTCCGGTTCCTAATCGCCGAGAAGCACCATGTATTACCCCGACTCAAGTACGTTCTCATGTATTATATGGAATTCATGCAGGATTTCTTGGACTTCTATCCGTTGGTTAAGGAGAACGGAGCTGGGCCGGGTCCTGTGTTGACTACCGATTACTTGAACCCCTTGTTAGATTGGCTAGATGAGCTCTGAGAGGCTGAGGGTACGAGGATAGCAAGGACCGGATCGAGAAAGTAGATTGTTCGAACCATTATTAATTAACTAGTAGTAGTATTCATATGTAAATATCTAGTTAATGGATTTAAGTATTTAGTTCTCCGTGGAGCCGGTTAGTTTGGAATTATATAAGGACATTACCACTTAAAACCTCATCCTATCAACAATTGACTCCTATCCGTGAATATCTTAGCTATACTATACCTCGAAATAATTAGTAATCATTGGACTTTCGTGAATAACGGTGTTTAATAGAAATGATAAATTCTATGGGTTAACTTAAGTCTAATGCCCCATTGCAAGCTAAACGCTCTAAACCCACCTAATTTGCCTATTACATGAAACAACGCCGCCACCATCATCGCCATTACGGCCCCCATATCTGGCTTTAATCTGCGATCGCCCGGAGTTCCGGCCGCATACATATATATATAACCCCTCACTTCAAAATCACCCGCATAACCCACCTCCTCGTCACACATTCACCGCAGTATCGGAACTAGAAGTCAAACATACATCAAATCTAAGACAAACATCAAATCTAAGACACAGCCATGGCGCCCGTCACAGAACTCATCTCCCTAAACCTCAAGCCGGACCTCCCCGCTGCCGAAGCCACCTCCATCCTCGACACAACCGCCGCCACCCTAGTCTCACAGCCCGGGTGTCTGCGCGTGCGCACATCCCGTCTCCACGAAGACGCCAACGCAGTACGCCTCTTCGCGGACTGGGAAACCATAACGGCGCACCGCGCCTTCGAAAAGACCGAAGCGTACGCCCCGTTCAAGGCGCGCGTATACGGGGCCGTCACCTCGCAGCCCCAGCGACCGTACCACGTCGAGTTTTCGCCGTTCCCGGTCGCCGCGCTGGACAACACGGGCCCGAACAGCAAGACCCCCGTCGCCGAGGTCTTGCATATCTGGTTTGCGGGCGATTACCCCGAGGACGCGCGCAAGCGCAGCACGGACACGGTGCTGGAGTTTACGCGGCGGATGACGCTGTTTGCGGAGGGGTTGACGGGCGAGACGGCGCTGGGGTGGTCTGTTGAGCGGGATATCGACCACGATGGCGCGCCGAGTAGTACGTTGGTGTTGATTCTGGGGTGGACGAGTGTTGAGGCGCATATGAAGGCGCGTGATCACCCCGAGTTTGCGAAGATTATTCCGTTGTTGAAGGATTTGGAGGGACTCAAGGGTCTGGAGATGAAGCATGTTAGCAATACTACGGTTGAGGCGATTAGCTAGATGCGCTGAATGTGAAATGAGATGATGGGGTGTAAGATGGACGTCAAGAATACCCCGATGGTGGGGAGGACTTTTGCTAGGTATTGCTGATGGACTGTCTCATTTCCTGACGAAGTTGACGTGTGCATCACTCTTTACACACGATAGGGTAGTCCATGGAATATAAAAAATGCCAAATATGAGATTCAACTAAGGCCGTGATACCTCGCTCCTGGACGCTTGTAGGTTTCGTTGTGACTAGTACAAGCTCCCCTTTCCTATGTACTGTGCGTCTTATATCCAAATCACCAATATACACACATTACACATCAGGACTTCGAAGACGAGATTTGAAATTAATTATACATATGAATTAGTAGTTTATATACATATAAGAATATGGACCTATCTATATATCTGTGGGAACAGCGCGCTGGGTATATCTAGGTACCTATTTAACCCCCAAGATGCCCTAAAAAATCCAATAGAAACCTGATCTAAACCACTGTTAGCAGATAGGTATATATGTACGTATAAATTTGAAGATCCGTAAAACGCCAACACATGCTTTTCCTTCAGATGATCTTAATTATGTCGTCCGGGTCAATGCTATCCTGTTCCCCGTCTTCGACCTCGCCCTCTTCCATGCACGCCTTCCGTAGCCGCTCGCGCATAACCGGGTCCTTTTCCAATTCCTGCCAAATCTGCAAACCCCATTCCTCCAAGCTGTCGTCGGGGCTCCTTTGTTTCCATGGCGGCCATTGCCACGTACCTGTGACGATCATGTTGCGTTTCACTGTCTTGTAAACCAGCTCTATCGAGATGAGTACGAACAATATGACTATGAGTGTCAGCCACCAAAGGGGGTCTTGGCCAAAAGTGTCTTCGAATCCGTGTCTGGCTGGATAGGGGCTTGGTTGCGCTGCATAGACCCCTGAGAGGAAAGCCTGCCAAGCCCACCACCCAGCAAGAGTAATGCCAAAAGCACTCATAACAACTGCCGACTTATAATGTGTCTCGAGAATACTACGGGTCTTGTCAGTAGGGTATCACAGTGCGCAGATATATATAGACTTACAAGATTTTCCAGTTAATCCATATTACTCCAATCGTAAATACCAAATCGCCTAAAGCAAAAAGTGCATCGTCGCGGGCCTTTCCGTAGACGCTATAGGCGGCCCATACCCCAAGCCACACTAGTATGCCTTCCGTAGCCGCAGCAGCCATCCAGCGTACGAACCTGGGGATGTTTAATTCCTTATTCTTTTGTCCGTGTACATATAGTTCAGGTACAGCAAGCAGCGTCTCCGCGCTAAGGTCTTGCTCCCAAATACCCAAACACAAGACGCACAGACTCGTAAACAGCGCGTTGAATATAGTTAAGCTCCAGTTCTCATAAAGACTGGTTCCGCTGTACCCATTGTAGCGCTGGTACATCGCTGTTGGCAGGTAGAAGAACATCTCCTTCCAAAAAGTTGTGAGGATAAACTTCGCCGTGCGGACATAATTCCAACGGCCATGAACAAGGAGTAGGCGCTGAAGAAAGCGGAATTGTGCAATGGCATAGTCGGCTACACGAGCAGCCTGTAGTCCCTCTTTACCAGAGATTCCGACTCCGACATGCGAGGCAGAAATCATGGCCAAGTCATTTGCGCCATCGCCAATAGCGAGTGTTAAAGCACTTGGCACTCGCTGCCGAATAGCTTTCACAATCAGAGATTTCTGAGCGGGTGACGCACGACAGCAGATGACGGAGTCGATTAAAGGGATAAGAGTATAAAAGAGGTCTGTAAGTCGCATCGACTGCTCGACAACCGCAAGTGTCTGGCCGTCAACAACGACTACGCTATGGGTGCAGCCAATTGCAATTTCCTCAGATATATCATTAATCTGTGTTTCCAACGAGCCCTTAGAGGAATCGAGAATGAATATATCGGATCCTGGCCGACAGATTCGTGCCGAATGAGCAATGTTAATTGCTGTCTCGCGCTTATCCCCTGTCAACATCCAGATCTTGATATTGGCACGACGGAGCTTGTCGATGGTTTCTGGCACGCCAACTTGGAGTTTATCTTCAATCGCTGTCGCTCCCACAAGGTCGAGCGACTGCTCGATCAACTCCCCCGCCGCTTCGATCATTTCTTGGCGATCCACTAAACTTGTCGTTGCTTCATTATAAACCTTTTTCCATGTCTCATACTCACTTTCGGGTATGAATTTCCGCGTAAACAGGAGAGTACGTAGACCTTCGGAAGCAAAGTCATCCAAGTGTTTAAAGCATCGACTGAAGACTGTTGATTCATCATATATAGAGGAATCATCAAGGAACCCAAACTTATCCGGTGGTGGTTTGGGGGTTGATGGGCTTAGTCTTGATAGCGTCTTAGTTACGTCGAGAGACGTGGTTCGTATGCCTAACGACGGGCGAAGTCTGTCTTCGGAGTGCCGTGTTGTGGATCCTTCAACGGACCTACTCCGTACGATTGTCGGGATTTTGACCGGTGTAGTGGGCTGTGCGACGGTAATGCTATTTCGGTTGCCTGTGATATTCCGTCGTAAAGTTACGCTTGGACGCCCCCCGAAGCTATTTCTCACGTCTAACTGCTCGCTCCTTCGAAATAGTTCACGTTCCACCTCAACGCTTTTGCGAACTTCTGTTGCCTTCTGCATCGCTAAATGAGCCAATTTAAGTCTAGGCATGATTATTGAATCGGCACCCTTGCAGATGAGACAAATTCTCCCGTCGGGAAAGCGTACAATAATCGACATGCGTTTTCGCTTGCTACTAAACTCGATGACATCTAAAATCTGATAAACCTCTGTCGTCTGGCTACCATCTCCGTTGTCAATTTGTAAGGTCACGGCCTGGGAGGATCGGTGGGCAACCAAGTATCCAAGTTCGTGTGCAGCACGGACAAGCGCCAGTTCATCCGGAGACGAAGCCTGAAAGTCGACTACCCCATCTTTGACCTCTGGTAAGCATGTGTGGCATAGGGCCATGCATAGTATATAATCCTTGGCTCGTCTTGCAAAAGGTGATGTCGGCCTCGACCTGATATACTCTAGCAAATCCAAGGTTGTAACATCGGGTTGCATATGGTCTGGGCGAGCACTTGATCTCCACTGCGATGATGACCTCCTTTCCGACCGAGGTGTGACACTTGATGCTGCTGACGATAGGGGATAGAGCTCGATATCTTCGTGAATCACACTAGCAACCTCTCTGGACTTGCGCGGCATGGCAACCCCTGCATCAGCGGCAAGACCAAGACCTGTCGCCGCTGTATCTTCTTCAGACCGAATATCTGTTTCGTGTAACCAAGAGGTCCCTGCAATACTCATTTTGCGGAACTTCATGACATTTTCTGTGAGCGTGCCTGTCTTATCAGAGAATATGTAGCTGACTTGACCAAGGTTCTCCAAAATAGTATTAGTGTTGCATCGAGCCGGAGTATCAGTTACCTCATCATACATTTCCACGTCGTTGTTTAACATGAGCATCTGGCCAATCCTCGTTATCTCGAGTGTGACGTAGAGCGCAAGGGGGATGACGTTGTTGAACATGATTGCATAGCCGATAATGATTTGCTTGAACTCGACTGTGGCCATAGAGACATACCAAGAGACTCGTTCAGTAGACCTCCGCCAGATGATGTAGCCCATAGAGCACCCGACCGTCAGAATAATAACGTAGAGGGCGAGAGTAATGACAATCTTGTTAGCAATAGCTTCCAGTGCCGGCTTCTTGGCACGAGGATGCTGGTTCGCATTCATGCGAATTTTACACTCCTCTCCAGTGTTTATCACTATCCCAATGGCGCAGGTAGTATTTCTGAGTGTACTGCCTCGATATATGACTTCATTAGACGTTAAAGGGAGCGTTCGGCCGCGTACCGTAACACGCCCATCGAAACGATATAGATCAGGATTCGGATCCTCGAGGACGAACTCGGCCAGACAACTGCGAATACCAGAAATAGTCTGGCAATCTTTAAAATCCGGAAGTGATTCCCTACTTTTAAGATTGGTTTCACCATCCAAGTCCATAGTATCGATGTAAGCTAGTCCATTCTCTCCTGTGGCGTATAAAAGAACTAGGTCGGCTGGCACAGCTTCATCGCGAACTAACTTGACAATATCACCAACTTTGACACCCTGCCACTCAACTTGTCTCCATCCGTAGTCTCCATCGGTCTCATCGTCCCAACAATTTATTTCTGCGGCTTTACTTTTAAGTATACCTGCTAACCATTTTTGAACTGGCGAAATAACATCTACGCTTAGAGATTTTCGTCTTAGAACCCTTGTAGAATTCGCATTCTCTAGATTATCTAACCGATGGCGCTTATAATCGTCGTAGCCCTCTTTAACGATCGTGAGGAGAACAAAGAATAGTAAAGGTAGGATAGTAGTGTAACTTCCTGTGGTACTTAGGCCCGGGATCGCCTGAGGAATACCAACGCAGAGGAAATAGAAATTCGCTAGCCGTGTGAACTGAAATATCAACTGTTTCGGTATGAAATCGATTAAGGTATATCTCGAAGTTCGAATCGCATTCGATATGTAGGGTTGGCCGCGTCGCTCATCGATTAAAACTTGTTCTTGCTCGACTCGCAGCGGGACGTGTCGCCCATCCTTTGAAGGGTTTAAAGGTTTCTGTCGTAATATTATCTCTAGCAAATATCTCTTGTACCATTGCTCGGCGCATTCTTGTACGGCTCCTGCAATTGCTTCTAATCGCATCCGAGTCTGCCGGGCTACCTTCGGGATTGTGTCTACGCCTTGCTTCTTTCTAACGTCAAAATCTACACTTATAGACGTTTGAGGCATTATGCGCAGTTTTGAACGAACGTAACCACATTGCAAAACGGTTCGAAAGCATCGACCGAAATCTTCTCACGGAAAGCCTATGTCAGCGACGGCAGAGGATGAAGTGTTTCGAGCCATAAGATATTAAAAAAACGAGTGTATAGTAAGTGTACGGAGGATTCGGAACGAATGGAAGGCCGCAAGAAATCGGCTCTCTAACCCAAGTAAGGCTTTAAAGTGCCTTCTGAAGCCAAATATTCCTTCGAAAGTAACGAAACTTGGAAGAGTTGTGATTATTCTTTTCTTTGGTTAATGACGGACCATTCAGATCATTGTAACTTCCCTGTTTACAACGCCATAATGCCATAATGCCATAATGCCGGGCAAATCCGAGTTAGCGGCCGAACTCCCGCTACTGTTGGCTTGGCATCGATATTAGGTACCATTTGTCATCGTCTCACGAAAGTGGGTATCTTTACATCCCGGTATACAAGGTGCATAACGTGCATACCTGGTATTCTAGGATCATGAAAGTGCTAGGGACACCACCTTTAGATAGAAACTGCCTTGGGAGATACCTATATCATACTTTAGGCCTGCGCTACTACATACACGTTTAAGACAGTATACTGTAAGAAGCCATCACTTCATTCGGATAGATACCTCAATTATCTTACTATATTAGGTGCCTATAGAATTTAATAAGAATCTTAGATAACTAACTAGGTTGAATATAAGTCAGGTATTTACTCCAATAGCATTCTTATCAGATAATTTTACTTCACTACGTACGCCAAGGCTTTATAACTTGGCGATGTCTCCACTTCCTCAGCTTAGAGGTTTTGTACCAGAGAGGCACCCGACTTATAGATTTGGATAACTACCTAACCTATGGTTGTTGGTTACTAAACTTATTTCATAAGTACCTAGGTAGTCATTAATAAGCTAATTATAAAAAATCCGAAAATCAAGTAAGTCTTTTAAACACAAGACTTGAAAGTTAGAATAAATTCTATTAATCATGGCTTGTTCAATAAGCTATGGAGTAATTATGAATTATTAACACCACCGGTATTTATCCAGTTAGTTCATCAAGCAACTTCTATTTAAGCCACCTTTCTTTCAATCATGCAGATCAGACGTGTATGTACCTCTAGTGGCTTAGCTTTTAGCGTCCGTTAGCGTCCGAATAACCTGTGGCGTATCTAACTCTAATTCTCGGAACTTGGCGTCGGTCGGCATTAATTAGAGCAACCTTATGCAAGTCTACAGCGTTCACAGTTTCACGCGTTTCTACGTAGGAAAGCGATAACGATAAACTACCCTAGCACATGCACATACAATTACCTGCTCTGTCTGCTGTACCTGCCGCCTATCTAACTTAGGTACATAAAGTCGCTACAATATTTATTATCTCCACCTTACAACTAAAAGCATCTCTACCTGAACCACCGCTCAAGCAACTCAAGCTTTCATGCATGCCTCCTCCTGAACAGTCCCTACCAGAGTCTGCAAGCCCTCTTGTCAGACCAGAGATTGCCATCACCTCCAGCCATGACCCCGCCATGAGGGATCAAAAGCCCGCCGATCCGCCAGATACTTTACCGACCGTCACGGCTACTCCATTAGAGCTAGAACAGGTCGAGACTCCAAGCAAATCTAAAGATGGCGAGACGAAGGAAAGCATACAGGAGCCCAAAGCCCTAGACAACCAAGCCGTTTTAATAGACTCTCTCGAGAATAAACTCCCAGCCGATCACGCTACCCAAGAGGAAGATGCTAAAGTTGAAGACGTATCGGCAGATAAGACTGGTCAAGAATCTACCTCCAACGTTCCAGTTGACCCGATGGAATCTTCTGTTGCCACCCTCAAACCCAAGAAGCCACAATACTTAACTATCACAACTGCCCCGTATGTTGACCCGACGCCCCCTACTCCCGAAGGGTCCCAGCCGCCGTCCAGAGCCAACTCCTCCCACCGACTCAAGGGGCAGGGTCTAGAGCCCTCCCCAACCCGATCCGATGCCGGATATGATGAGAGGCGTTATCCAAGTGAGGATGAGCAAGAAGGAGCATCTCGTTCGGAAATTCAGAGTATCATGGAGCAGTTCCCCGAAGATGGCGGTGGTCCGGGAGCAGATGAAGTGATGAGCCCGCGGCTTGAGATCGCTTCGCCTCTTTTAGGTAGCCCCCCGGTACAGCATCCGCCGAGGAAGTCTAGCCTTGAGCCCCTTGCGCCGAGTATTGCTCAGCAGCTACAGGACGTGCAAGGTCTAAGGATCTCCAACACCTCGCCGACAAGTGCTCGGTCAAGGGATAAGCTGAAGGAGTCTGATGACTACGGTCCACCGGTTCCGCCCAAAGACGGGCCATCGGATGAGACTTCGTCTATAGCGCCCCTTCATAGACCCCCACCTCCAGATCCGGAACCAGAACCAGCTCTGCCGTTTGACTTCCACCGATTTTTAGAACAGCTTAAGCATAAAAAGGCCGATCCCGTTGCAAGGTATCTCAAGTCTTTTTTGTCCGAGTTTGCAAAACGTCAGTGGATGGTTCACGAGCAAGTTAAGATTATTAGCGATTTCCTTGCGTTCATAGCCAATAAAATGGCTCAATGTGAGGTATGGAGCGAGGTGTCGGACGCAGAATTCGACAACGCCCGAGAAGGAATGGAGAAGCTCGTCATGAACAGACTCTACACGCAGACCTTTTCACCCGCAATACCACCGCCCCAACCTATTCCAGGCGCAAAACCGAAGCGCCGAGGAGGTGATCTGCCACTAGGGCCAGGGCGACGCGGGCAGCACCAAGAGGACGTAGAGAGAGACGAAATACTAGCGCAGAAAATCAATATCTACAGCTGGGTCCGAGAAGAGCACTTAGATATTCCGCCTGCCAGTGATAGCGGCAAGAGATTTCTCATTCTAGCTCAGCAGGGTACGTTTTCCACGCTCTTATATCCGACGATTAATCGCTAATGATTCTAGAACTTCTAAAAATTAAATCTTACAGGGCACCTCGAGACAAGATCATTTGCGTTCTTAACTGCTGCAAAGTCATATTTGGTATAGAGATTGATATTTCAACGTGCCATAGCATTAACTAATTGGAAGTTTAGGCCTTCTTAAACATAATAAATCCGACTCTTCCGCTGACTCCCTCATGCCGCTTTTGATATACGTCGTTTTACGGTCTAATCCCGACCACCTGGTCTCTAATGTCCATTACATTTTGCGATTCCGGAACCAGGAAAAACTTGGCGGGGAAGCTGGATACTATCTTTCATCTTTGGTGAGCCTCGAAATAATCTCCATTTAACTATTTTGTCTGCTTACCTCGCAAACTAGATGGGTGCTATACAGTTCATCGAGAGCATGGACCGTACTTCTCTGACAATATCCGATGAGGAATTCGACAAAAACGTAGAAGCAGCCGTCTCTGCTATTGCAGAGAAACACAGAGCGGAGGAGCCACCTGCTGTAGCGCAGCCACGGCAGTCCGAAAAGACTGGACTATATCCCCCGGGCACCTCTTCGACGCGCCCATCGCTCGATATGGATGGGTCAGCTACACCACGTCAATCTTTATCATCCAACGATGATGACTCTGGCGAAGACAGTCCTGCAATATCCGGCTTGCTTCGTTCGATTCAAAAGCCCTTGTCATCTATCGGTCGTATGTTTTCAGAGGATCCGAGCGGTGCTGGTCCTAGTTCGTCTGCCCGTATGTCTCAAGCAGATACTACGTCACGACTTAGTCCTCGGCCCAGCGTTGATGGGCAACCCCCTTCTATGGACACGCGCCAGCGATTGTCAGCTGAAGAAGCTGCGGCAAGGCAGGCCAGCGCTGAGGTTGCCGAAGCACAGAGGATCCACCGAGCGGAGCATAACAATGTTGTAGAAACTCTGGCTAGTATGTTTCCGGATTTGGACCGAGATATCATTAGCGATGTTGTCTATCAGAAAGAGGGAAGGTTAGTTCGCTCACCACATCATCTAGACATTTTAACTTGCTAATACTTTGGTCCTATAGGGTTGGTCTTGCAGTGGATGCTTGTCTTGCATTGAGCGCATAATTATAGTCAAAGTAACGTCCCCTATCATACGGTGTTAAAGGAAGCATTCATATATAGAGCCACAATAGGTGATACTAGGGGAAGGGCGTCAACCAGAGGAACTTCATAGGCTGAAATTATTCCTCTGGTCTTCGAGGTTGTCTTCGTTTATCCATATAAGCTCAATAATACCCTGTCTTCGAATATTGCTCTATCCCTGACTAGTTAGTCACGGTAGAGTGGTATATTACAATTGAATCTTTGGAATACTACCCGAGTGTTTATAAGTAAACATCCTTCTCCCCTATTTTCCAGTGATTAACCTCTATATTTCGTTCGTGTGTCACGAGGTGAACCAAGACAATGTGGAAACAACTTTGTTGCTCCGCAAGGAATTCTAAACCTAACTGACGAGCTTACGGCTCGTATACATACTCACAGGTTCTTTGTCCTAGGTGAGACACCTAGGATCCTGACATCGTGTTGCCTTCTAATAGGTATCGAGAGATTATTTCTTTAGATATCTCAATACAGGGGACTAGAAGAACACTGTGATTAGATTTATACACAAAATTCGTAAGTCATGGCGATAGAACTACTCAATACAGGAGCATTCATGAATCCTAGGTGAGTTAGTGACGTACAGAGGTTAGCACTATACCTTACAGTTGGAATTGTTACTCGTAGTACCTAAGTCAATTTTCTAAATCAGCAAGATATCTACGTGACTATATATCAACCATTGTAGATAGTTACTAGTTATCATCTTGGACCAAGGTCTATTTAAAGTCTAGAAGATCCCCTTAAGTTTTCATGGACTTTAGATCATCGAATCAGCATAATCAATAGTATCTCGAACAACACGACATCTTACGATCTTTCTCGGTATACGCATTCTCGTCCGTATAACCTTATCTATAGCCGCCCTTGTTTCTACAGCTTCGGCAGTTGATCCTCAATGGCGGGCGAATCCCGAGGAGCGAGTCACGCTAAACACATAGTTAAGCCTCCCAAGGTCCAGTCCGATAAGGACGACCCGCCTCTCTATGTATCGTATCTTTGGAAATGGTAAGTATCTATTTACTATCTTGTCGTTCCGGCCGCTATATGTGGCTGAGCTACCTAGTAGCTATTTTGACGGAAGCAGAAAGGGGGATCCTTTCCAAGACACTACTCTTCTATATATTTACGGTTGGCTAACATAGCTCATAGTTGCAAATGCAAGAACATGTTTGCACCGCAAGAGACTATGTGCATCACCAATGGATGTGGACATTATCGGTGCGATAACTGCACGTGGCAGTTGATTCCGGCTAAATCCTAATGGTTTCAGTTTTGACGGTGGTAGATGTTATGGCTTGCTTTTACCCAGGTCTTCTATCACCAGGATAGTTTAGGTAGTCTATATCTTTGACGATACTAGGTATAATCTTTCGCTTAGTATTAAGATATTTTAATTCCAGCGCATACCTATCCCAGAGTGATAAGTTGAGCACTCATTCTTGAGGCTGACCAGTGATACGTATGAAACCGACTAAGGATCAAATATATAGGCATCTCGTGATGTTGATGCTGGAAAAGGGACTACAAAGCAAGAAGGGACTGACAAATCCGATGTACATTCGACTTTCTCTGCAGAAGGCAAGGGATGGAATTTGTTAAGATTTATGTATTACCTATTCAATCCCCATATGGGCTCGTTGCCGAGTCTCCGGTTGATATTATATGAAGTAAAGTCTTTCTATTTTAAGTAATTTCGCAAAACTACATTTCTAGCCCATCTGGGTGCCCAACTTACAAGACCAGCTGTCCTTGTTTCGATCCCCAGCTTTAACTTTATCTTTGATATCTCTATCCAGAATATCCCTCAAAGGGTCCGTATTGATCACCGACTGCAGCAATGGCGGGGCAGGCTCTGCCATGGCGAAGGTCTTCCAGAAGCAAGGCTATCCGGTATTTGCGGCCTTTCGCAGCTTGGAAACAATGTCCGAAGTTGAGAGTTTGCCCAACATCAAGCTACTTCGGCTTGACGTTACTAAGTCTGCAGACATCCGTGACGCAGTAGGCGACATAGGCAAAGAATCCAATGGCAAATTGACGTATTTTGTCAACTGTGCTGCTCGCAATCACTTTATACCGTTGCTAGATGAAGACATTGAAGCTGGGAAAGCGCTGTACAATCTCAATGTCTGGGAATCATTGGCGGTAACGTAGGAATTAACGCCTTTGTTGATTAAGCTCAAAGGGGTCGTCGTATTCATCGCGTCGCTGTCTGGGTGTCTAAACGTACCTTATCAAGGTCTGGCTTTCTGCTACTATAGCAATGTCTACAATATTATCTCCGAATTATACTATGCTTATTTAATAGTGAAGTTGACAGTTTTCTAGGTACATTTGCAGCATCCAAGCAGTCTGGGGAAACCATGGAGGAAACTCTGCGGCTTGAACCCGCGCCGTTTGATGCTAAGGTCCTCTCTGTTGTGACAGGCGCTCTTAAAAACCATGTGACAAACTCATTTTGGCGACTAAAAACTGCCAGAGAAGTCACTGTATGCACTAGTTGAATCAATCATTTGTGGTAGAGCACGCGTCCAAGAGGGCACGCCTAGAATAGAGTCCATGGATTATGCCCAGCGTGTCGTATCCGAAATCATCGAGGGTTGAACTGGAAAGTTCTGGTATGAGTGAGTGCAGGGGTATTCAAATTCTGCACATCGTAGGTATCTTCCAACATCACTTATGGTGACGAAAAGGTTTATTTATGGTACACCCTCCCCTTCCATTGAAATATGGTTTACTTTGCAATAGGATAGTGATGTACAGATCAAGATACGACCAGTTTGGATGTACTAGGGACGTAAACAAGTAGGACTCTAGCATCATAGAAATGATAATTCGTAACAAACACTGGTAGATTTAGAACTTGTTTATGCTTTTGATGGACTGAATTTGTTGCTATACTGGGAAGATGTCGGGGGTAATTGTTTGGCTTAGTGACAAGATAGATGGGGCAAGGGATGAATTGCGAACATACACGACTCTAGGCTCTGATTGCAAGAAATAATCTTGTCAGCACAGCAAAGGGGGTGCCCGAGCCACACACATCATTTCATAATGCAATCATGTAGAGGATATCTTAAAAGGCGAGACCTTGGCCACGGGGGTATTCCTTCCTTCATAGATGAACGACTATCGTAGACATAAGTGTAGTTTATCCTACTCCATCATTGTCCCAACCCCTTATCCCCTAGTTCCGATAAATTCGGTGTTCAAGTCCTCTGAAGTTCGTTCTACGCTTTCTTTCACTGAGTCGCCATCATGAGTGGCTCGAAGAAACCCCTGATTTCTCTCTTGTTGACCGGCATTCTTGGAGACTCAGTCTTACAGCCTGGCAGCACTGAATATGAGGAAGACAATGGCTCATACTTCAGTGCCTTCCAGAACAAATTTAAGCCCTCATTCATCGCTAAACCAAATAATATCGAGCAGGTACAGGGCCTAGTCCGGGTTCTTCGCCCGTTTGTTCTCTCGGGACACTACGAACTGGCTATCCGAGGGGACGGCCATACTCCAATCTCTAGCAGTGCAAACATTCGGGATGGCATCGCAATCGACATGAGTGGCCTTAAAGGCATTAGGTTAAGTGATGACCAGTCAGTAGTGGAGATTGCTGCTGGAGAGATTTGGTCTGCTGTCTACGCCGAGCTGGAAAAGCATGGCGTGACAGTAGCTGGTGCTATTTTTGGCCATATTGGTGTTGCCGGCTTCCTCTTAGGAGGTAATATTGAATCACAATATATACTAGACCACTCTCTTACTAACTTAATAATAGGGGGCTTGTCTATATTCTCATCGCGGAAAGGGTTTGCATGCGACTCAGTCGTTGAGTTCCAGGTAGTCCTCGCATCTGGTGAGGTTGTCCGCGCAAATGCAGAAGAAAACGCCGATCTCTGGCGCAGCTTGAAGGGCGGTATGAATAACTTTGGGATTGTTACCTCTTTCAAGATGAAGACTTTTAAGTCAGGACCTATATGGGGCGGGTTAATATGCTGCCATCCCAATGTAATGGACGTAATTTTGCCGCTTCTCGACTACATTTGCGACTTCCCTCACGTTTCCTGCCCCTACAATGAGAATGATCTAGACACTTATTTCATGTATAGCATTGGTTATGGCCTTGGACAGAAAACTGTGACGTGTGTCATTTATCACACCCAAGGCGAAGAAAACCCACGCTTCCTGCGAGAGTTAAAGCAAGGCCTTACAGATGAAGAGGAGCCTACGGATTTTGAAAACCTCCAGATTAAAGAAATGTGCACTATGCGGACGTCGACGCAACTAGCGTTCTGTGAGGAATTGTCAAAATTTTCAAGTGCTAATTCGCGGTTAGACCCCCTATAAAATATGACTTCGTCTCAACCCTTACTAAACTTTCGATAGGCAATTCTGGGCTTCAATCACTATCAAAGCCAGCAATAGCGGATTGCTGGAGGACATCTATTTTGAATGGGATAAGACAATTGAGAAACTGAAAGATGTCAAGGATTTCACATTTACTCTCGAATTCCACCCTTTGACTATGCCTATGTTAGAGAATTCAGCAAAGGCAGGCGGCAATGCTATGGCTATTTCGCCTTCGGATGGACCGCTGCTCATAGTATTATTTAACCCAACCTGGTCGCTGCCAGAAGATGATTACCGCATATTCGAGGGAGTAGAAAATCTCATAGCAGAGTCCAGGCGGCTGGCAATTAATAAGCATCGCTCAACATTATTGCACCGTTATATCTTTGCGAATTACGCCTACAGGAAGGAAGATGTCATTGCGGGATATGGACAAGAGAGTGTATCGATGCTCAGAGAGATCAGTAAGAAATACGATCCAGAGGGTTTGTTTCAGAAGGACTCTCCAGATGGTTTCAAGATTCCACCAGAGTGAGCAAAATGTATGTGATCCATTCCGGTTTACTATAAGGAACTTCAGACTTGGGTGGGTTGGGTGGCTATGGAAGCTTGAGCTGTGCATACTGAAGGTACTCTTCGTTCTAGATATCTCATCTAGAATTATAATACAAGCTACTAAACTTAGCGCATAACTACGAGTAGGGGTTTTCATATAATTTCGGTTCTACCTGGTGATCTCTAAAGACAGCAACGTCAATAGATGAAATATATACTAAATATTGGTCTTTAATTCCCTCAATATTAGGCGTACTAGTGTAAGTAGTTCTCAATAATACTCGGGAATCCACCATTGTGTAGGTTCTTGATGCTTTAAGATTTCTCTTGTTAAGAGAGAATAGGGGTACTCTAAGGAGATAGCTTCGAGGTAGCAGGTCCATATAGGGGCGTCCATTCCCCTTATCTTGGAAACGTTACAGCCTAAAAGAATCACTGTTATATCTATACTGGTAGTTAGGCACTTATCCTTCTACTCTACGCCTTTTTATGCAATATACATAGCTACCCCTCTCTTTGAACTTAAGGTCTCTATGATGGTTATTTCATATTGACATTGACAAATCTGACTTATTGAACGATATGTCATATACAACGACGGGTTTCATTTATACAAAATATCCCTCACATCTACATGACGCTCCATACTTCTAGTACGCGCTTATCAGATGCTTTTCCACTGTATCTGCAACGTCGTCTTATGCGACCCCTTCTCGGAATACACCGTACCCTGCGTAGAGCCGCTAGGAACCGAATCGGCATACCAGTCATTGCCATCGGCATTCGCCAGATTTGTCCCATCTGCGGCGAAGACGTCAGCGTCAGCACTGCTGATGCCAGAGGCGCAAGTCAGCGAGCCACCTGACGCGGAGCAGTAGCCCTTGCTGGACTTGAGCGTAAACCCGCTTCCGGAAGAAGCGGCTGTGAATGTCGCACAGGTTCCTGTCGTGTACCAGGTGCCGCTACCGATGATACAGCCTTCTGCGGAGCCGCCGACTACGGCGTTTAGATAGCCCTTCCCTGAGAATGACCCCGTTGGCGTTGGCGAAGACCCGCCCGATGTTGTGCTCGTTGGCTTGGAAGTGGTCGTGGTCGTTGATCCACCTCCGTCACCACCGCTCTTGGGGAGGTACTTGACACCTGTGCTAGGACAGCCGCCATCGTCGCCGTTGTCCGGACTCGCCGGTACGAACTCGCCATTGGCAACCGAGCCCCTCACATTAAAGTAGTAGTAAACTTGCTCGATGGCGCTTCCACTACAACCAACGTAGACGGTTTCGCCATTGTGGTTCTTGGATAGCGCAGCCTGGATGTCGGAGAGCTTGTAGGTCTTGCTTGAGCTTGGCGTGATACCCGCGTCCGCGAGCCACTTGTACGTCGTTAGGGTCTTGAATAGGCTAACTGTAGTGTTGAAGTAGTATGAGACTTCTTCGGTGGCTTTGTAGTCGGTGAAGCAGCTCGGGTCCAGCGTTGAGACACACGTGCCGTGTTTTCCCCATTCGTGCTCCCAGAATGTCTCTCCTGTGCCATCATTCGGCAGCCAGTACTTCTCCATGTAACTAAGGAGGTCATCATTACCAGCCGCCGTTAGGATATCCGATATGTTTGTATAGGCACGCTTGCTGTCGCATGTGGCATCGTACGTTCCATCGCAGTGGTCCGGCCAGAGACCGTGAATAGTCCAGGAATCATCAGGCCCAACTGCAGGGTCCGTATCCCAGAATTGGGTCTGCAATAGCGATCCTCCTGGGTAGTTGAAGCAACAGGTATCGGCGACTTTGGTGTCGTTATGGCATGATAACTCCAGCGTACCGGCACATTGCTTAAGAGTACCGCCGAGGACTGACTGAGCTAGATATAGCACAGTCAAGGACCCGGCGCTGAACATGCGAGTAGATAACATATTGCCGTGACCTACGATGCCTCCATTTCTGGTCAATGCAAGGCGGCTGGCACCTCCTTTTTAAGCTTGTCATCGTCGTCCGGCGTTTAGGTCAGGGGAGGACGCGCCCGTTATCATGCGCGCTCTTCTCCACTGATCAGCGTTACATTGCAACGCCCTAGGCCAAGACCTTCTTATTCAGGCGAAAAGCGATCGGTCTTCGCACTAGCGGCCGTCGAATCATGTGTAAGAGATAGCCATCATGCTCTCTATTCTTCGGTCCGCAAACATCTCAATTACCTAGCTTGTTCAATCAAAAGCCTAGTAAGGTGTTTCATTAAAATTGCTTTAAGTGGGCAGTTAACATCTTCAATATCGTTAGTCTCACAGCTTACTTGCTGGACTAGGAAGCTGTCGGGTCGGATTAATTGTATGGGTAAGTTGCCGAAACAGGTTCTAGAGTGATTAATTGCTTGTGATATGGGGTACTTTATGTACTTCACGATCCTAGAACTCACTACCTTAGAGGTTTACATATCCTATAAGCTATATTTCGATATAGGTTGAAATATAAATCATGTAAAAACTAGCAAATATATATTTAAACTAGCTCGTAGATTTAAATCTATGAGAGGTATGTACTTTCAAAGCTTTCTTGTAAGGTAGGCTGTAAAGTCTTAGGGCCTAGGTACCTACAATATCTGCCCCTTTACCCCTATTATCACATTGCTTGTCTTACGGCATGACATAGCCTTCCCAACTATAAATTTGATTATAGAAGCAAAAGATGCTCAGGTTATTAAGGCAAATTCAAGTGCACTTGGAGATATTTACCATACTTTAGTCTTTAATAACACTTACTTACATTTTATATTTTTACATTACTTACCTAGATACCTATCTTCTTACGTCCCCGGTACCATCCCTATTGAACTTATAGCTATTGGGGTTCCCGAGAGTATTGCGCTAGGGTTAGGTATCCATTGAATTACCATTTTACTGGCAGTATAATTGGGCATGAAACAGCTTTCATTTCTTCACTGGAGAAAAGGTGACGCCAGCCGCTATTCCATCAACATCCATACCCAAGAGAATCTCGGCGAAAATCACACTAACTTTAAGCTTGATGCTATCGGATAGGAGCTTCCATTCATCCTCTGTTCTGGGTTCGACACATTTGCACCTCTCCGTATGCTCAGAGCCAATAGGTTTTAGTTCAGCACCCAGCTGCATGGTACACCCTGTGTCAGGATTGCGAACTGTAGGTCCCTGGTTACGGGTGGGAATACTGGATTGCTGATTAGACATATTGAGTATTTATGTTTCGGTCACTGTAGGGTAGCTTGTCTTTCTTATTAAGATAAAGAGCTTGATGATTAAGTACCTAGAATGAATGATTGTGGGGATTTTGGTTGTATATATCTTTGCTAGCCACATAGTTTGAACTCGCACAACCGAGTTGTGAGGGAATCAAAGATGTGTTATACTTGAATTAGAAAACAAAGGCTATATTTCGAGTTATTGATAACGTTATGTGTAGTTTCATAAGCTGTAAGTTTATCTTTGAAATTTGCTGGCTTTTCTATTTTGTGATTGTTCATAATATGAGACATGAGTGACTCAAATGAGGAACTATAGAATTAAATTCGGCGTAACCATCATTTATTCAACATATTACAATCTCATCCGTATAACCTCTTTTGACACCCATATTAGTACGTATTGGCTATGTGACACATTCGCACTTAGATAGGAGAGATTTTATGATATGAATAAGTAGTACTTAGATGACGTGTGAACGTAAGGATCAGTTTGAGTGAGAATTTATTCGCTAAGACAGTCTAGTCTATAAACTTGAACTGGCGATGCCACTCAATCTGATTGCTCCTCTTTCACCTTGATGAACAGCTCCATGAGATCCATCGGATCTGGCGTTGAGTCCAGGCGGTGTTTTCGTTGGACAATAAATATAGGCACTCCCGCGTTCGCCATCTCTTTACTCTCCTTGGCCTGTTGGTCTACAACGTCGGCCTCTTCATCCGAGTCCAGCCACGCATCCACCTCCGACGCCGCCCGAACCCCTGCACGGACCGCAATGTCCCTCAGGATCCCTCTCTCTGACACGTCTTGTGCTAGGACATGATAAGCCTCGAATAAGCCTTCCACTACAGCATTTTGAACCTCCCCGTTGTCTCCAGCTGGTTGCTTCTGGGCCAGGTGGATGAGCCGGTGGGCATCGCGCGTGTCGGGGCCGATCTTGCCTCCCCAGTTGAAATGGATGCCGACGGCCTTCCCGGCCGCATTCATCTTCTTAGTCATAGTGGCGCGCTGCTCGGCCGTCGTGTCGGGCAGTCGAACATGGACCAAGGTGTCTTTTTCGACGCTGTAGGGATGCGGGTTGTAGTTGAGGTAGTACGGGGTCCAGACGATGGAGAAAGTGTCTGATTTACCTCCCGGATATGTCTTTCGGTAGAGAGAGATGGCCGTGTCGAGGTTACGCTTGGCAATGTAGCACCACTTCCCAAAAATGAGATAAAAGAAACAGAGGAAGGGCATAAGGACATCAACGGTTAGAAACTTACTGCGCAAACGATGTCAGAGATGACTTGTATCTCTATAACCGCCATGATTTACACCGAGGTATAGCTTGGGAATGTTTGAGGTTGAGGTTGAGGTTGAGGTTGAGGTTGTATGTATTCTCCCGCGATAAAGTAATTGGGCACAATCTGAGGATGAGATGGGGGTAGGAGCTAGGAAGAGGATGGAATATAAAGATGTAAATATGTATGTATTCGGTATGCATGTGTGTAAGTTCCAGTTATACAGTACGGGTACGGTACCTCGTAAGGATGTATTTACCTAAGGTACCGTACAAACACGGGCTACACAAAGAGTAATGACGCTTGGCTATCTAGGTAATTACCTACCTAACAAAGGTAAGTAAGTACCTACATTAGTTATTCAATGTTATGATGTTTGTATTAAAACCAACACCGTGCGCTTTAATATTTACCCAAACGCCTCTTCTCAACCGCCACGATGACTTCTCGGATACTACCGCCTACAATGCGTCGAGAGCCTTACGCACGAAATTATACGTCAATTTGATACAGGCAACTTCAGACGGAGGACCTTGCTTGCTACATGTATAAATTGATTTTAATATTACCTAGGTACTTATCTAGGTAGGTATGTACCTAAGATACCTAAGGGATGGGCTATCTTCCAGCTCAGGTCGCTATCACGGTTTCCTCTGCAGTGCTATCCTCACAGACGGATCAGCTCTCAAATTGAAATCGTAGCACACATCGGCTGGCCTCTGTTGGATGCCGTCGTCCTCCCACTTGACCTCGTACCTAGTCATCAGCAAGGCCATGACCAATTTGATAATCAAGCCAGTAATAAACCTCCCCGGGCATGAATGTGCACCCGCCCCGAAGTTCAACGACGTGTCTGACACAGACGCAAAGTGGAACCGATTCGGATCGACCGTCTCGCGCAGACGTAGGAAGCGGTAGGCGTCAAACTTGTGCGGCTCTGGGTAGATGTCTGCGTCGTGGTGGACTCCGTCCGCGTGGAACTGGAAGATGGTGCCCGCGGGGATATGCAGGCCGTCTTTGAATGTGTGAGACCTCAAGGCGTAACGCTGGGCAGTAACTTGAGAGAACAGAGTCAGCGGGGTAGCCGTAAGATGATGAGAACACCTAGGTGCATGACATACTGAAGCCGATGGGGTGCATCCGAGCACTCTCCTTCATGAAACTGTCTAGTTTCTTTAGCTTGGCGATCCGCTGCATATCCCACCGACATTCCCCATTGCCGTCGCCTCGAGCCTCTGCCACTACCTCACGCACCTCCGCCGCTATATCGTCATGATCCTCCGTGTGAGATAGCCAGTCGAATAAGACTGACTGCAACGTTCCCGAGGTGGTATGTACGGATGCCGTGGTCAGAAATAGCTCTTGGTCCGCCACTCCCGCTAGCGACCTATCTGCCTCTCTATTGTCTAGGAGCCAGTAGATGGTGTCTGTGAACTTGGTAGAAGAACCATGTTCTGCTTTTTTGCTCTTTATCATATTAAGCCTATCGTCATATGCTGGCCTTAGAAGCTCGACTGCTTTTGCACGCACTGCAGTATAGGAAGTTAATAGTTTCTCTCAGAGTTTCTGAAGTAGGAAGATTAACGCTAAATGCTCTCTAGGTACTCACTCTTTCGAAGTTGCTTAGGCGCGTCACTCTGGTACCTCGCCAGCCACCTCCAGTGAGGCGAGTAATCATTCCGTATCGAATTAGCCGCACCAAAGATGGCAAATGTGGTTTCTATCGAAAGTTTGAGCCATTCCTCGTCCCGACACAGTTCTGGGCCGACTAAGGCAAACGCCGTGACCCGGGACGCAATCTTGCTGATAAGGCCATATGTATCAAAGGAAGTCCACTCTCCAGAAGTAGCCGGTATGTTCTCGTCGAGTATTGTGATCGCCTCCTTCCACAAACCATTTACAACGCTACCTGCGTATCCTCTCCCATTAGCCTATGGCAGCACAGGCAAGGGCTCATAATTACATACCAAGATTTCTGTTCAGGTCTATCTTGATAACATGGGTAGCTGCCTCGGTTTGCAATGGAGCATTACTGTAGTTGAGAAAAAACATCCGCTCTGAAAACGCCTTGAAACTAAAGAGTGACGTCGGCGCGTTTTTGACTTCGTCTAGATACTTCATTGGAAGCAGCACCTGCGGGCCAAGCTCGCTGACGGGGTTGCGCATTTGGAAGGGCGTTCCATGTTTGAGGTATTTATCATACCCTTGAAATAGGAGGGATCGACTGTCGCGTAGGTACCGCTGGTAGGTGTCGTTCTCTTGATATCGAAGCTCGGGTATGTGTTGAAGGGATCTTTTCGTGGCCGGACGGCGTCCGCCTGGGTAGAGATACCAGTAGATGACGCGGTAGCAGACAACGGCAAAAGCGACATGGGCGAGGAGTTGATAGATATTTTGTGACATGATGTTGATAATAATCTCAACCGAAGCAGAAGAGTATAACCTAACGTATCGATGCCTACCTAGGTTGTGACGGACGAGTAATCTGGATTATGGTGAAATACCTATCTATCTAAAGTACAAGCTGTATTCTAGTAAGAACGGATGCACTGTATGGCGTTTACTATACATACCTAGGCCGGTCAGTCACCTCTTCCTATGCATGCATGCCAGGGCAAGGATTCGGAGGGTCTTCAGTTCTCGGAGGCCAGCTGCAAGCCTGTCACTATTTTATGTGAGCCCGAGTCCGATGAATTTAACTAGGGCAACTTTTCTTAGTTTGGCTATGGAAGACAGCGAAGTAGTATGGTAATATTGATAGCAGGGAATTAAAAAGGGTTACATTAGGAACGATCAATGACTACCACCAGCTTCTGTCCTGATACAGATTTGCTTTTTAGCAAGTCAATGCCTTCTAACACCGCCTTATACCACGGTAAGTCCTCTAGAACCCTGATTGGGTGCGGCTTCAGCTTCCCCTGATCTAGTAGCTTCTGCAAGCTCTTGTACCACTGCACGCCAAATGCGCGCATAGAAGGGTTGGCTTCTCTCTCGTATCCGTGATCTAGCTCCAGTCGGTGGCCGAGCAAAGCAGGCCCCATGACAAACCCTACCGTGATCAGCTTGTGCTCTAATAGGTACTCCGGATACATCTCGAGACAAGCATAGCGGCCACCAGCCCGACCCAAAGCCCCGCAGCAGAGCGCAATGCTATTTGAATCGGTGAATGGGTCAAGAACGTATGATAGGGCGTTGCGAGTGTACGCCTTGATCTCCCCGGCGCAATTGGGATCTGTGTAATCGAACACCTGCTCTGCGCCATATGAATTGACTAGCGCAAAGTTCTTGGGGGAGCAGGTTGTGATGGGTATGTGGCCCATTAGACGAACTAACTGTATGGCCATTGTGCCCACCGAAGAGCTTCCGCCATGCACGAGTACCGTCCGAGGTTTGGAGGAGGGCTCTTCGGGTGTCCCGGGCAAGCCCAGTGCCGAGCCATGGAACAGCGCCATGCCAAGCGTGGCCAGTCCTGTACCTCCGATTGCTGCAGCTTGCTCAAACGACATTTCCGGAGGGATTTTGAGTGTGAATTCGGACTCGGAGACAAGCCATTCGGCGAAACTTCCCGTGTCGGCTCGGAGAGGGTTCGACCCATACACGGCCCCGCAAACTCGGTCCCCGACTCGGAAGGACCCGGACTCGGACACGGCCGCGCCGACTGCCACGACAACACCAGCAAAATCGCAGCCGTCGATGGCTCCCGGGCATGGAAATCGTTCGTGCATCTTGTAATCGCAGGGGTTAATTGCCACGGCCTTGTTTCGGACGAAGACGTCTCCAGAACCGAGGGATGGAAGGGATGCATCGTGCTTGACGCACAAGAGGTGGTCTTTGCCCTCGCAAATCACAGTTTGATGTTTCGGCATCCCAATCATCATCATGGGCGGAATACTTCTGTTTCGTCGGAGTTAGAAAGCTGATGTAGTAAGGCCAGAAGGCAAACATTGGGGGGTAGTTCCGATAGATATCTGCTCGGGTAGCTGGGTACTATACTGTCGTTTCTTGTGTCGAGGTGGTTGGGGGGGGAAGATAGGCTGATATAGTTTACAAGGCATTCCGCAGCCCGAACCGTTAGTATCCGACTATATGTGACATAGACGGTATTCATCCTAAAGAACAATCCATATTTTATGTCTACTACTACACCTTTGTCGATATCGTGACTCTTATCTCAAGACTCTCCTCTCAACAATAGCGACTATGGTATCCCTATCGCTGCGAAACCTTCTGGCCCAAAGCCTTTTTATCGTTTACGCCCAGAGTAGTAGCTGGCTGGAACCATGGCCTACTCGGTGGCTAGAGAGCAGCTCCTCTCAATTCGAAAGCCTACGACAGATTCCATTAGAGTCTAATGGGGACTGGATTGGTAACGATTGTCAAGTTAGTAATATTACGGCGTTTGAAATGGCGAAGGGTAGGCAGATAGTCGACTTTGCCACTGGGGCTATAGAAGACCTAGAGCTGCCTAAGATTCGACCCCTCAACTCGTCAGGAGGCGAACAGTGGGAGTTCGACGGCGTGTCAGAAGAGGGCATGCAGTCCTTTGTGTTCGGCTTCTACCGAGATCCCAACTATGCTATTTTAGGCACAGGGAATTTTCGCCTCTCTGTCGAGTTCGCTTTTGCAGACCGGTCGCGTTTCTACGAGGTCTACTACCCGTTTAGATCTATCGTGGAGACATGTCCGTCCCTCGGAACTAGGGGCATGTGGTTCGACAAGCAGGACGGCTACCGCTTCATGTTTCAGGTTAACAGCGATATGAGCGAAGCAATCGTCACTATGGACTCCAATACGATAAAGGGCAGAGCCGTCATCCGATCCCGTGCACTACCGGTCACGGCAGACGGGAATCTATGGCCGTCCGAGAATGCATCTACGGATCCCGTACCCTACTGGCATTGGTCCGAGCCCATTCCTGGGGGATTTGTGGATGTTGATGTTAACATAAAAGGCAAGCAAATTGTTTGGTCGGGTATGGGTGGACATGAGAGATTCTGGTCCGCGTTTAGGTGCGTTCCTCCTACCCCTTTGAAGTGTAATCAAAGCAATTCTCCCATCTCCTAACGTCGGCATACAGTTGGTTCACCTGCCTTACAAACCTTAACTCCGTCAAAGCGATGCTCGGACCTTACATTCTTACCTACTTTAGCTTTACGTCCAACATGGTCGCCGGCCTTACCCACCAGTCCGTGGTGCTGTTCAAAGACGGCCTTCCCGTCTTCCGCAGTACTCTGGGCTCCCCGTCCGAGACAGAGCCCTATGCTATTGTCACCAAAACATACGGAGGTGCTGTGACAGGTACTCTTAAAGACAAGGTCACTGGCTTCCAGCTGGAGCTTGTGTCCCCTGCAGCGATGCAGCATTACACATTCTTCATAGAGAATGCCAACCTAGGATTCGAGTACATTCTAGGCGAGGGCGTCGGTGGTAGTGGCTTTTCTGCTATCTCGAGGGGCGGTCATGTGGGATTATCTCAGTATGATGGGGTTGCGCTGGCCGAGGCTTTGACTTTCCCAAAGAACTCGCCACTGTTCCGAAGTAACTACGTCGAATAGAGCATTATTTGCTCTATCTGCCTTGTTGTAGATAGATAGGTAGATACCTAGGTACCTAACCTACCTAGGTAGTCATGGGCGATATACTCATTAGATAGGAAGATGTATATCTTGCACTTTTACTGTTTGCGTACCTATTAGGTGGTGGGTCAGCTACCTATAAGCTTATGTTCGATGGACAAAGTCGATGACATGCTTCAAAGACGTGAGGTTTCGATACTGAGTTAGGTTACGGTATCCGAAGCATGAATCCTAGAGCAGCGTAGTGTTAGGTTTATGTAGAGCGCCGGTGTCTATTCGCTGTCTATACTAACGATAATGCGAAATACCGAGGACTCAGTGCGGGTGTCGGTAAGCTGCGCTATCCCAGGCCGCCTTAGGTAGTTGGCTTATGACGCCGGATCTTCGGGTTCGCTCCTGACTCCGACTCCGAATCGTTTACTGACTGCAGTATTGATTTGCTGGTCTTGGAGTGACGCAGGTGGTGTCGATTACTAACTCTTATTAAATACCACTTACTCGCCACGATCTGGTCTTTGCCCATGTTGGAGGTGACAGAATAAGCCTAGAAACTCCAGAGGGCCCTAAACTGAGACGCGGCGTATAGACGATGCATAAACTATTCCCTCATAGTGGCTTCTTCGACTTTGAGGCAATTCGTATCCTTGGCACCGCAGTGTACGGCGGCGCCGACGCCGCAGAAGTTCTCGAGGCAGTAGGGCACATCAAATCGGAGGATCCTGTGTCATGGGAAACTGCCTGGCGTATCCAAGCTGAAAGGGCAGAGGCACTTGCTGAGGAAGCCCGCCAGCGTGGGGACCGCGATGGCGCAAAACGAAGCTACCTCAAAGCAGCCAACTACACCCGAGCCAGTGGATACATGTATATTTCGTCACCCCAGGAGTCGGGCGAGCTGGTGCAAGATCCTCGTGCACTGCCGGTCCTGGAAAAAGTAGGCGAGCTGTTCCGCAAGGCTGTACCCCTAATGGAAGGAGAGGTTCATAGTCTCTCCATTCCATACGAGGAACATTCTCTGCCTGGGTATCTGTATTTGCCACCGAAAGAAAGAAGGATTCCAGGCAGGTCCAAGATCCCCGTCCTCCTGGTATGTGGCGGAGCCGACTCGTGCCAGGAAGAGCTCTACTTCATGAATCCTGCAGCCGGGCCGGGTTTGGGGTACGCAGTGGTCACGTTTGATGGACCCGGTCAGGGTCTTATGCTCCGGAGATACGGTCTTGAGATGCGACCCGACTGGGAGACTGTTACTGGTTGTGCGATTGACCACTTGACCGCCTTCAGTGATGTACATCCAGAGTTCGATCTGGATATGGAATCTATCGCCGTCTCAGGAGCATCTATGGGAGGTTATTACGCTCTCCGGGCGGCCTCTGACTTTAGAATCAAGGCATGTGTGGCTATTGTAAGTCAATGCAAACTCAAAGCGTCAGATTACGATCGTGTATGCAACATCTAATCCTGACACTTGTGGTAATCAGGATCCATTCTATGACATGTGGGACTTCGGCACGGCTCATGTCTCACCACTGTTCATCAAAGCCTGGACAGGCGGATGGATCAGTTCAGGTCTAATTGACAGAATGATGAATTTGCTGTCAAAGCTGTCCTTCCAGCTCCGATGGGAGATATCAGTATCGGGAACATTCTTCGGCCTATCGTCTCCGTCCGACATTCTTTTGCATATGAAAAGATATACCTTTCGCGATAATGACAGCGCAGGAGGCAAGACGGGATCCTGTTTTTTAGCTCGAGTTGCTTGCCCAGTGCTGTTATCTGGCGCGGGGAAATCGCTCTATTTAGACGTGAATCATCATACGAGGCGCTGTTTCGAGGCATTGAAAAACGTGCCCGAGATGAAAAAGGAGATTTGGGTGCCTACGAGCGAAGGCCAAGGGAGCGTACAAGCCAAGATGGGGGCGATGGCTCTTTGCAACCAAAAAACATATCAGTTTTTGGATAAGGCATTCGGAGTCGTTAGAAAGCCGCTAACCTAAAATACTAGCTTGCAGCTTATGATATGTAGTCTCAAATATGAGAAGATAGAAATCGATTCATTTCATTTAAACATGGTAATAAGCCAGGTATTTTCGCGCCTTTTGGGGGAGGCACTCTTAAAGAGGGCGTAGTAGAAAGGCGTCAAAAAGTGTTGGATAATAGATTATTCATACTCTTCTAAGAGTGTTTGGGTGGCACGTGATCGAGGTCACGTGCTAGAATGTACCTAGGTACATCTCACAAAAAGCTGGCGCACCTAGCACCAGCTTTTTTGACGCCTCTGCGTAGCTCATCCCAAAGTTATCCCAGACCATCAACCCAAAGTCTAACCCGATCAGGTATAAGCTGACCTCCACACCACCGTAATAGAACTAGCGCACCCAAAGCTCAACTACTATCGCTAAAGCTCACCCCAAAGCGGGACATTCTCTCAGTTTTGACCAATTAGGCCGCCGGGTTTTGAGTGAGTCTACACCTTATCCCAAAGTCTAACCTGATTGGGAAATGATGGGGCCTAAAACCCAGCGCCCTGATTGATCAAAATTGAGAGGATGTCCCGCTTTGGGGTGAGCTTTAGTGCTTTTAAACGCTAAAATACAAGGCTGAATGACCTACAATTACAGCGCATTACAGCCACTAAGTCACCTGTAATATAGCGCTTTTACACTTAAGTCTTATGCGCACTATCTAATCAATTAAGAATTGATTAGAATAAAGTTATTTAGTTATATTTCATTAAGTCTTATAATACTGTATAAAGGGGTGTATTTGCATAAGTATAATATTAGTGAAATGGTAGTTGAGCTTTGGGTGCGCTAGTACTATTACGGTGGTGTGGAGGTCAGCTTATACCTGATCGGCTTAGACTTTGGGATGATGGTCAAGGATAACTTTGGGCTGAGGTGTTGACTCGCACACCCCGAGCCTCACCAGCCACAAGTATACGTGATGCCTCTGGCACTTTTAAGAAATCTCATAATGAATTTATATTCTTATGCTGTCATCAGCCATAAAAATGCCACTGAAAGCGGCGAGTGATTGGTTTCCTAGGACAGTTCGACAATATGGCTAGAGGAGCTTCAAAAGTCAGTATATTTGACTTGAACTCATCGAACTCGCTTACTGGAAGCAATGCCTGGTGTCGTATGCTCCAAGTCCGAGTTTGAGTACTACCGCCGGCACCGAACGTTATTCGGACTCGGCCTCGAATCAGCCAACAAATCGGATGGCAATATCATACTGCCTAATTCGAAAGTCATCGGGTCCCCTGTGGATTTCCAATACATGTAGTTAAACTACCCTCTTATCATATGCTACGTAGGTAGGTAGCTATGTACTTTGAGAATGGCAATGTGAAGTCGCACCCAATATATTGTAAATACTCATTCAATATTCATTTCATTGGAATAATCTGGGTATCTACTTCAAACTATTCGTCAAGCGTATTATTTCCATATGTTAGAGTCATGAACGTTCAGTACGAGACACTCACGCAATGTCTACTATCCGAACCAACTTCATCGAGCCTTTTATGGTAATCCGCCAGGCAGTGGCTCCATTAAAGCTGTCCAGATGGCAATTTACGAAGCTGATGCTCCGGACATTTGTTGGCGACTTCTCCCAAGTCGTAGCTACCATCTTAGTAGCTTCAACTTTGCTATTCATCACGTACCTATGTTTCAGTTCTCTCAAAAGAAGCGTACGCCTACCTCGCGAATTACCAGTAGTTAAGGGCAAAGACTCGCATTTTGAAGGCATTCTCAAGGAAGCAAGAGTAAAGGTTCGTAGTAGCAACTATATCTTATCAAACCGAATAGTTAACTAAGCATAAGTCACAGTACCCCAATACCCCGGTGCTTGTAAAGAACAACCGACACGCCTTTGTTATTTACCCCGGACAATGTTTCGATGAGCTTAAGCGCCTCCCAGAACACACTGCTTCCGCCAAGGGGTTTTTCCACGCGGCCAACTACGGAGAGTGGAGCTTGATTGGTCGTGAGACCAATGCGCTCTTGAAGGGTATCATGGCCGATCTCACTCGGTCGCTTCCGGCCAGGGTGTTCACTCGCCAGCAGGACTGTCGGATGGCGTTTGACACAATCATCGGGTATTGCCCTGAATGGAAGGACTTCAATCTACTTTTGACTATATTTGAGCTAGTTGCCCAGATCAACGCGTGTTCATTTGTCGGTAGAGAGCTGGGCTGCAACCGCAAGTGGGTGCGCGCGGTTATGATGTCTCCAATCGTCATCCATGTCGCCGTGACCATGATGAACACATTGCCACCCCTACTAAGACCGCTCTTAGCACCGCTACTCTTTCTTCCAACGCTCAAGAACCACTGGGACATGAAACGTCTGCTGACTCCCTACCTGAAGGACGACATCAGGACGTTCGAGGGATGCAGAGACAAGAAAGAACTGCTCAAGCCAACACCAGAGGGCAAGATACCTTTCACCGCCATGTTACTCTCGAGGTATAAGGATGCCGAGGCCAGCGTAAAGCAGCTGGTGGAGGATTATATCCTGGTCAGTTTCGACTCTACCCCATCGACGACGTCCGCGCTCTACCATGTCATTTGTGAGCTGGCCAAACACCCCGAAGCAGTAGATATACTCCGCAAAGAACTAGAGGAAGTCATGGTAGACAGCAAATTGCCCATGACTCATCTCCAGGAGCTGAAGAGGATGGACAGCTTCTTGCGTGAATCTTTCCGATTGCATCCTGTTAGTCTATGTAAGCACCCCCCCTCGGCACAGAATCGTCTACGTCAATAGGGTTAGGTTTCCTTAATTATTACATCCAACTTATTTATATGATTAAACAGTCACCCTACAACGCCACACGGAGCAGCCGGTCAAGCTCTCTGTTGGACCTACTATCCCAGCCGGCGCCATCATCGGCGTCGACGCGCAAGCCATTAATCGCTCGCCCGATTTATGGCAGGACCCGGACAAATTCGACATGGACCGATTCTACAATCTGCGCCAACATCCTGGTAACGAAAATCGATATCACTTTTTGACTACCGGCCCCGACTCACCTGGGTGGGGAGATGGTACACAGGCATGCCCTGGTCGCTTCTTCGCGACAAGCACCATTAAAATCGCATTTGCTCACATACTCCTTAATTACGACATCAAGCTCAAGGACAGTAGCCGCAAGATTAAGATTACTCCATTGGCTAATGGGACTTGGAAACCGGACGACGAAGTGGTTGCCTGTTTCAAATCGAAGACGTAGAAGTATGGAATTGTTGGCTAATGAGCAAAGGACCTTTATTAGACTAACAAGTAGATAGTGGCAACGTATCTTATGAGAAGGTAGCGTTTGGGTTGGTTATTTAGACTAGCTATCTCCAGTCTCTACCTAATTCATGCATTGTCGGTCTATCAAGTTTCCCATTGAAACCCTTGTAGTAATTCGCTAGGGTCTGACGGTGATATTGTTGTGAATAGGCGCAAGTTATGGGGTCATTACCGTTGTATTAAAAAGGTCCGTCTAGGTAGGCGTTAGCGCTGTCAATCGACTCGGAGTGCTGCGCATTGATCGGGATTACTGGAAAAGGTCAAGATTTTAGCGATGTTTAAAAATACTTAAAAAAGGAGTAGGAAATGTACCCGTTCGGGGGTATTTCGGATCGAGTCTTTAATCTTGCAAAGTTCTTCAAGACGTTTGAAGTCAACGATAACTTTCTCACCAATGCCCGAATTTACGAGTGATATTGTTTTAAGCCAGCTTCAACGAAAGAAGAATTCCGTTTATACACATGATTTAAAGCTTTTTATTGGATATATCCTAAACACAATCGGGGGGTTTGAAGTAAACCATTGCGATCATTATATTAAAAATCCATATTTTGTTGCTTGGAAGATAGCAAGCGGACGGCAGGCTATATCAACGGGGAGTATCCAACTATATGATAGCCGCCTAACCACCTAGTGTAAGGCGAGGTTTAAGGAGGTCGGTAGGTAGGTAGGTATGCAACGAGTCTGGTAGGTGGCAAGGCCATATTCTAGGTATAGGTATTCCATTTTCTCCGCCGTTCTCAAACTTAGGTTATTGTGCTACCTATATAGGTGCCCTTATGTATATTGCGCTTCGCATATGATACCGCATAAACTATATAACGAAGAAATATGCTTGCCTCGATCTGTCAAGACCGGCCCCGAACTGTGGCGTCCTCTCCGTTGACTGTTAGTGTATTCGGCACTCCGAAGACCTATCTTGCGTTTTTGTCCGAAACTCGGATTCAGCATTGGCCTTTGGCCAAATCAGGACCTGTAGAATGACATCGATGTATACGCCGATGGAAGAGATGCCGTTACATATGGAATGGAATAGGTATAGGGTTAATCCTGGAGAACTTGCCTATCCAGATAGTTGGGCAATCTTCTACTTCGTAGACAATCTTACGGAATTACCTCGACGTATTCCCACGACCACAGATCTCCTCGTGTGCTCAACACTGTAATGCCTTTTCGAGAACCCATCGCTATAGTCGGCACGGGGTGCCGTTTCCCGGGTCGGTGTGATAACTCGTCGAAGCTATGGGAACTTCTACGAGAACCTCGAGATCTCCTCAAAGAGATACCCGAAGACCGCTTCAGTGTAGACGCATTCTACCATCCTCACAACTACCACCATGGAACCAGCAATGTACGCCACTCTTACTTGCTCGAAGAGGATTTGCGCCGCTTCGACGCCCAATTCTTCGGAATTAAATCCATCGAGGCCAGGTCGATCGATCCCCAGCAGAGGCTACTCCTAGAAACGGTCTACGAGAGCCTTGAAGCCGCTGGACTGTCCGTGGCACAGCTCCGCGGCTCTGATACAGCTGTCTACGTGGGAGTAATGAGCGCTGATTTTACCGACATGACTAGTCGTGATATTGATACCTTCCCAACGTACTTTGCTACTGGCACTGCTAGAAGCATTCTTAGCAATAGACTGTCCTACTTCTTTGACTGGCATGGTCCGTCCATGACAATTGATACGGCTTGTTCGTCGAGTTTAGTCGCTATGCACCAAGCAGTCCAAGTACTTCGAGCGGGAGAGTGTTCTATTGCCGTGGTAAGTAACATAATGAACGCCTTCCAATATCACGTATCCTTCTGGTCATTCAACAAACCCCAAGACCGGATATCCATCGTCTTACAATATTTAATAGGTGGCCGGCTCGAATTTGATTCTTGGCCCGGAGCAATACGTTGCCGAAAGCAAATTGCAAATGCTTTCCCCCACCGGCCGAAGTCGTATGTGGGACGAGGATGCGGATGGTTATGCCCGTGGCGAGGGCGTTGCTGCCATAGTACTGAAGCGTCTAAGCCAAGCTTTAGCCGACGGTGACCACGTCGAGTGTATTATCCGGGAGACAGGCGTGAACCAAGATGGAAGGACGCCAGGAATTACGATGCCGAGCGCGTCTGCGCAGACCGCCTTGATCCAATCAACTTATTCTAAAGCTGGCCTAGATATCAGCCGAGCGGCAGACCGCCCGCAGTACTTTGAGGCGCATGGTACAGGTAAGGAGCATCTGTGTGTTTACTTGATATGTATTTGCTCATTAACCTTTAGGAACACCTGCCGGAGATCCCATCGAGGCTGAGGCCATCAGCAACGCCTTCTTCGGCCGGGGTTCAAACTTTACTCCCAGAAGTGTACAAGATACGTTGTTTGTAGGCTCTATCAAAACAGTGGTAGGTCATACGGAAGGTACAGCAGGTCTAGCTGCTATCATCAAGACTTCATTGGCATTGCAGGCTGGAAAGGTACCTCCAAACAGGTTGTTGAACCGTCTGAACCCTAAGATCATTCCTTTTTACGACCATCTGAAAATCCTCTCCGAGGCAAAAGAGTGGCCAAAGACGGCAGACGGCATACGTAGAGCTAGTGTCAACAGCTTTGGCTTCGGAGGGGCTAACGCCCATGCTATCCTCGAGAGCTTCGACGAGCAGAGCAACAATCCATCACTGTACCACCGCGATGAAAGCAATACTTGCTTTACTCCGTTCCTGTTCTCGGCTGCTTCCGCAAGCACTCTGATTGCCAACCTAGAAAAATACCGAGATTACCTCACAATAGCAACTAGAAGTTACTCTGGTATTCCATTTACACCTAGAGATCTTTCATGGACGTTGAGTAATCGTCGAACGACACTAGAATACCGCACTGTACTGCCTGCGGTTAGTAAATTTGAACATATCGTTTCAAAAATGGACAAGGCTATTGAATCCCTTCACGAATCTCCACCATTGTCGTATACGAAGTCAGCAACAGCCAAGCCCATAATTCTTGGTATATTTACTGGGCAGGGTGCGCAATGGGCTAGAATGGGCGCTGAGCTTATTGAAACGTCCCCGGCGGCCAGTCGTATCATAGCCAGACTAGATCAGAGCCTCGGATCTCTTCCACCCCAGGACCGACCAAAGTGGTTGCTGCGAGATCAGCTCCTCGCCCCTTCCGAATCATCACAGGTTAATACGGCTTTTATTTCACAGCCGCTCTGTACTGCCTTACAAATCATGCTTGTAGACCTGCTGAGAGCGGCTGGTATCACGTTCTCGGCTGTGGTAGGGCATTCATCAGGCGAAATCGGCGCTGCCTACGCGGCAGGATGTCTGAGCGGCGAAGATGCCATCCGTGTGGCTTACTATCGTGGCCTGCACCTTAGCTCTGTTTCCGATAAAAAGGGCGCCATGATGGCAGTCGGCACATCAGTCGAGGACTTGACGGAGCTCTGCGAGCTACCAGCCTTTGAAGGGCGCGTCTGTGTAGCAGCGAGCAACTCTTCAGCCAGTGTCACATTATCTGGCGACGCGGACGCTGTGGACGAAGTCAAGGTAGTTTTAGACGCGGAAAAGAAATTCACGCGTCTTCTCAAAGTGGATCGGGCGTACCACTCTCATCATATGCAACCTTACGCCGAGCCATACATTCGCTCACTCCGGACATGTCATATGAAAGCGAAGCGTCCTACAAACTGCCGCTGGGTCTCTAGCGTCTTTGTACAAGATATCGCCGATATATCGGAGACTGAGAGCCTTGGTGATAGATACTGGGTTTCGAACCTGGTGAAGCCCGTCATGTTTGCCGAGGCGTTGAGAAAGATTATCGGCTCACAGGAGGACGGAGTGTCGATGCCATCACCGTACGATCTAATCATCGAGATCGGGCCTCATCCAGCTCTCAAAGGGCCTGCGAGCCAAACAATACAGGACTGCCTCGAGAGCCAATCGATTCCGTATACGGGTGTACTCTCGCGTGGTGTCGATTCCGTTGAAGCGTTTTCTACCGCGCTAGGAAGCGTCTGGGAAGCTTTTGGTGATGGCGTAGTAGATTTTGCCGCATTCAACTCCTTTGCTACAGGCGGAAAGGGCCCGGAACCCAAGTTATGGAAGGGGCTTCCAACGTATGGATGGGATCACAATCGGACGTTCTGGTACGAGTCTCGTCTATCACGGGCTTTCAGGACCGCCAAAGACAGTCCGAATGAGCTCCTAGGGAGACAGCTCTTGGACGGTGCACCCGATCAGCTTCGCTGGCGCAATGTTCTCAAGCGTAGAGAGATCGAGTGGCTAGATGGTCACCAGGTGCAAGGACAGGTCATATTCCCCTGCGCGGGCTATGTGTCAGCTTGTATTGAAGCTACCATGAAGTTACCTAGCACAGCCAACAAAAAGGCTACTCAAGAACAAGGGCAGCGGGCTATCCAAGCCATCGAGATCCAAGACTTCATGGTCGGCCAGGCCGTAGCCTTTGGTGATGACCAGGACTCGGGGATTGAAACATTGGTAACGCTAACCGATATTAACTGGCAGGAGTACGACGAACTGAGCAACGGCCATGCCGTCTTTGCCAAGTTCTCGTTTTATTCCTCGTTAACAGGTAGCGAAACCTCGAAAATGGTCAACAACGCTAACTGCCGCGTTCGAATACTCCTAGGAAACGATGACGCTGGGAAACCTAGTGCAGCTATATTACCTAGTAAGCTGCAAGAAGACGACATTGGGGTGGTAGAAGTGGAATCAGATCGGTTTTACGACGCTCTTGGGAAGCTCGGATTCGGGTACACTGGTCCCTTCCGAGCCCTGACAAGATTGAAGCGAAAACTTGGCCTAGCTACCGGATTCATCCAGAATTCATACTCTTCCGTTCCATCTAAGCCCCTTCTAGTCCAGCCGGCAACGCTAGATGCGGCTATCCAGTCCATAATGCTAGGGTTCTGCTATCCCGGTGATAGCATGCTGCGTTCTATCTACCTCCCCACCGGTATCAAACGACTCCTTATAAACCCCCAGAGTTGTCGGAGCTTCTCTGGTGCCGCCGTAGATGTGCCGTTTGACGCTGTAACATCTGTTGATACATCTAGGAGCCTGTCTGGGGACGTCAGTATTTATTCCCCAGATGGCTCCTCAAAGGCAATCCAGTTAGAAGGACTACAGACAAAACCTCTCTCCAACCCAACCGAGTCCAGCGACTTGAACATCTTCACCGAACTCGTATGGGAGGTTGCGGAGCCTGATGGTGATGTGGTCGTCGCCAAGACGCCCGTGCAAGAGCTTGACGCCGACCTGCTCTTTTCGCTAGAGAGAGTAACATACTTCTATCTGCGGTCGCTAGACAAGCAATTTCCCGCGAAGGATCGGGCTGGACTGAAGCTTGAGTGGCATCAAAAACGACTTCTTGCGTATGTTGACCATTGTCTTGTCAAGGTGGCCTGCGGTGCCAACCCTTTCACCAAAGCCGACTGGATCACTGACACCGAGGACACCATACTGAAAATACTGAACAAGTACCCCGACAACATTGACTTGAGGCTGATGCGCGCCGTAGGAGAGAATCTACCGGCCGTAATTCGGGGGAAAACGACAATGCTGGAGCACATGATCCAGGACAATATGCTCAATGACTTCTACGTCGTCGCTCACGGCATGCCCCGGTATACTGCATACCTCGCGTCTATGGCCAGACTCGTTGGCCATCGGCATCCTCACATGCATGTGTTAGAGATTGGAGCGGGTACGGGTGGTGCCACCAAGGCGTTCCTCAAGGAGCTAGGCGACAGCTTTTCAACTTACACCTTCACAGACATCTCCAGCGGCTTCTTCACCAGTGCCGAACAGGTGTTCGCCTCGTATAGTTCTAGAATGAATTTCAAGCTGCTAGATATCGAGAAGGACATCCAGCAGCAGGGCTTCTCGGACGGATCCTTCGACCTGATTATCGCCTCGCTAGTGCTCCACGCAACACGGAATCTAGCCGATACTCTACGAAATGTCCGGCGATTGCTCAAGCCCGGCGGATATCTTCTCCTTCTTGAAATAACAGAGAATGAGCAGATGCGGTTTGGGCTCATATTCGGTGGGCTTCCTGGATGGTGGCTCGGTTACGACGATGAACGGGCGTTATCACCCTGCGTCGGGCTGAAAAAATGGAAGGGTTTGCTGATGGAGACTGGATTTTCTGGCATCGACACGGCCATCCCGCATCACGAAAAGTTACCGCTTCCTTTGTCAATCATAGTCTCTCAGGCATTGGATGAGAGGTTAAATTTCTTGAAGCAGCCCTTATCGTTTTCCTCGTCGTCGTTATTCCAGCCGGATACCCCGATCATCCCTCAATTGACAGTGATTGGCGGAGGAGCAACAAAAAGCGCTAAACTTGCGGCAGATATCACTCACATTCTTGAAAGGGACGCCCGTCTTTCCGGAGCACCGAAATTTATCAAGTCGATAGAAGAGATTCGGCCCGACAAAGATCTCCCTATTGGAGGAACCACTCTTTGCCTAGCAGATGTCGACGAAGCCATCTTCAAGTCCATGACTGCGGAGAAGTTGCGTGGATTTCAGGAGATCTTCAAGCAATCAGCCAAAGTTCTTTGGATTACCCAGGGATCGCGGGTTGGCGATCCATTCTCTCGAATGGTAGTTGGCTTTGGTCGGACGCTGGTCCTCGAGATGTTGCATCTTCGGCTTCAATTCCTCGACATCGCTCCAAGCAGCGCCATCAATTATTCCGTGGTTATACCCAAAGCTACTCCTATTGTCGAGTCGCTTCTGCGATTCGAGGCAGTAGAAACCTGGGGGGGTAATGACGGCGCACAGTCCGAACAGCAACCTTTCCTCTATTCCGCAGAGCCAGAATTGTATCTTGACCAGGAGAGTGGGAAGTTCTATATCCCCCGGTTTAAACTGAACAAGAGCCAAAATGATCGTTACAACTCTAGTCGGCGCACTATCACTCACCTTGTAGATAGTAGGAGGATAGCCGTTGAGCTTGTGACCCGAGATGATGGGTCATGCTGCCTTCTCGAGGGAGTTTCTCCTTCTCCACTGACGGCACAGCTCGACTCCCGTCTCACAAATTCAGAACCAACCGTCGAAATTGACACTATTTATTCTATCAACAAAGCCACCAAGGTACTCGAGGGTAGTTTCCTTTTCCTGATCCTCGGTGAGGACCGTCGTACTGGGGAGAGGATTCTGGCGCTCTCGCCAAATCAAGCATCTATAGTGAAGGTTCCCGCATCTTTTATCCTAACCGGAGTAGTACTAAAGGAATGGGATCTGGCCGTCAAGAACTTGTGGATGCTGTACACTGAGCTTCTTGCCCAATCGGCCATGAAAAGCGTTTCGGCTTACAGCCAAGTTATCCTGTTACAGCCAGATTTTGCCTTTGCTCGTGCAATCAGCCGCATCGTAGCCGATAAGGGGGCCAAGCTGCTCTTCTTGACGACTAGTAGATCTGGAACCCCTGAAGATGTAGAGTCCTATTCAGACTGGCGTTATATCCATCCGATGGCAACTAAGTCGAATGTTCGCTGCTTAGTCTCTGACCTACTCATGTCTTTCAGTATCGATGCCGCTGCTGTCCCTTTACTTATACTCAATATGGGAGGTGAATCCACAGCATCAATATCCCAAAGTCTCGCTGAATGCTTGCCACCACATATAGTTACAGAGATCAGCTTGGAGGACAACCTCACTTCTCCTATGGCGAGCCTGTCGTCTGTTACTGACATCGAATCGCAGGTACAATCTATTGCTACTCTCTTGCTTGATACCAAACACCGCATACACGCAAACATTGGTACATGGATAGCTGGGGATCAGGGATTGGATGTCATTAACGCAAACAATTGGGTTGAACAGCAGTCCCTTAACGGCCGTAATGATAGACCACGCGTGATCAATTGGGTAACTTCTCCAAGTACCCTACCCGTGCAAATCACGCCCATCGATAATCACATCAGATTCAGGGGTGACAAGACGTACTGGCTCGTTGGTTTGACTGGTGGCCTGGGTCTCTCACTATGCGAATGGATGGCACAGCATGGGGCTCGCTATCTGGTCGTTTCTAGTCGTAGTCCTAAGGTGGATGAGCGATGGCTGCAGAAAATGAAAGACCTAGGAGTTATCGTCGAGGTGATGGCTAAGTATGTTTCTTATTCCAATCTTATTCACATAAAACTCTTTTTGCTAATAAATCTAATCCCTAGTGATATCTGCGACCGGGATTCTGTCCATGCTGTATATAACCAAATCTGTCAAAAGCTCCCCCCAGTTGCCGGTGTTGCCCAAGGAGCCATGGTCTTGCACGATGCCATGTTCCTTGACCTCGACATGGAGCGCGTCAACAAAGTTATGCGGCCCAAAATTGACGGTGCTCTACACCTGGAGGAAATATTTAGAGAGATCAACCTTGATTTCTTCGTTTTCTTCTCATCTATGGCCGTTGTTACAGGAAACCCCGGGCAATCTGCCTATGCCGGAGCCAACATGTTTATGGCCAGTTTGGCTAGCCAACGGAGACAGAGGGGCCTTAACGCATCGGTGGTTCACATCGGAGCTATCTTCGGCAACGGCTACGTAACAAGAGAGCTTACGCTGGCCCAGCAGGAGTTCTTGGGCAAGGTCGGCATTCTGTGGTTGTCGGAACAGGATTTCCGTCAGCTCTTCGCCGAAGCTGTACTTGCCGGGCAAGCTCACCGAGGTAAAAATTACGAGCTCTCGACCGGCCTAAGGATAATCGATGGTAGCCAGGAGTTGGAGGATACCATCACATGGTTTCGAAATCCTATGTTCCAACATTGCATTAAGAGCGAGGGACAAGACGTCGACGGGCTGATCAGCGCTGCCAATTCCAGGAATCGTCATGGTGTCGCCGTCAAAGCCCAGCTCTTAGAAGCTGTCAGCCCAGACGAGGTCCACGAGATTATCTCGAACGCCTTTACAGCCAAGCTACGGTCCAGCCTGCAGATCGAAGAGGACCGAATCCTCGATGACCTCAGGGCTGATACCATAGGTATCGACTCCCTCGTTGCTGTCGATATTCGCTCCTGGTTCATTAAGGAGCTCCAAGTTGAGGTTCCCGTACTCAAGATCCTAAGCGGAGCTACTATGGGTGAACTGGTTAGCACCGCTCAAGAATTACTTCCGGTGGGGTTGACACCGAGCTTGGATCCTGACAGCAAAGACAAGCCTATGTCTAAGGACGCACAGAAGTGGACGAGAAAGAAAGATCCTACCACCAGTCTCGATCTCAAGCAGGAATCACCGGGAAAGCAGTCCATGACCATTGCTACCGCTCAAGCGCACAAGACCATAACTCCTACTGCCGCGGAAGATCCACAACAGCAAGCGGATGCTTTGCTGCGCTCAGCAACAGCCGCTATATTACCCACATCCGGAGACCATCTCGATGAGCCTACTAATAATAGCGTAACGAAAGAGACACTACCAAACGCCGCTGCCTGTCCTAATCCCGCCGCATTGCCCAACTTCTCTCAACAAGCGCCATTGATGAATCCATCAAACGATAGGTTTCTGCTCCCATCAACGGTAGATTCCCCGGCATATAGTTCGTCAAACTCTTGGTCAGAGCTCGATACGTCTGAAGTGCGATCACAGAGTTCCATAGAAACGCCGATCATATTCCCGACAAAAAGTAGTAAAGACGTTAAACTAGGATCAATACCAGGAGATCCTTATATTCCGGGACCGGCTGTCACGAACGGAGTATTAATTGCCTTCGCCCAGTCTCGGTTCTGGTTTATGGAACATTACCTGCAAAACGCGTCTATAGCATCTAACATAACGTTATCCATTGACCTCGAAGGTTCCCTAGACGTCGATAAATTTGGACGAGCAATCACGCTCGTCGGACAGCGTCACCAGGCTTTGCGTACGCGGTTTGTGGCGGCCAAAGATGACGACGGTGCAGTCGCCGCAAACAATATCATGCAAGAAGTACTCCCTGTGCCAACATTGAGGCTGGAAGTCCGAGACGTTATTCATAGCACGCAAGTGGACGTGGCATATCAAGAAGTCCAAAGGTATAAGTACAATTTCGTCGAGGGAGAACACATGAGAATTCTCCTTCTAAGAAGGTCGTCGACTTCATTCCGACTAATAATCGGCTACCATCATATTAATATGGACGGCATGAGCCTAGAAATAATTCTCCGGGAGCTTCAAGTGGCCTACGATTCAAAATCACGGCTCCCTAGTATACAAAACATCCTACAATATCCTGATTTTGCCGAAAAGCAACGGCATGAGTATGAATCGGGCCAATGGGATAGTGATATTGCCTTCTGGAAAGGTGAGCTCATCGGGGAAAACTATTCAGCTTTCGAGCCACTTCCACTGCTTCCTCTGGCCAAGAACTGCTGGCGGTCACCCCTTGTAGAATACTCTACCAACACCTCAGAGTTCTATCTAAATCAAAACGTACAACAAAATATCCAGTCGATTTGCAACAGGTTGAAGGTTACGGAATTCCACTTCCATCTATCCGTCTTTTATACTCTCCTTATCCGTTTAGTCGAGACCGAACACGTCTGCATCGGCATCAGTTCCTCTAATCGTGGACATGAGGCGGGCATGCTACAAAGCGTGGGCATGTACCTCAACCTTTTGCCCATTTTACTTAAATCACAGCCCAATCTGACCTTCACCAACATTCTCAAGTTAGTACGCGACAAGTCACAGTCCGCCCTTGCACATTCTAGAGTCCCATTCGATGTTATCGTCAACGAGTTACACGTACCGCGATCGACCAACCACAACCCATTATTCCAGACCTTAGTCAACTACAGGCCCGACATAGCAGAGAGCCGTAACTTCTGCAGCTGCGAGAGTAAAGTGGTCACATTCGATCAAGCCCAAACGGCGTACGACCTAGTACTAGATGTCATTGAGAACCCCGGCGGTAACTGTCGTGTCATACTAGCGGGTCAATCGGCGCTCTACGACGCTCACCACATAGATATGCTGAAAAACATGTACAAGCAGCTTTTGCATTCATTCTCACGGAATCCTGCTCTTCGTCTAAGCATGGCTTCACTCTACGATCCCGAGGATGCGAAGCATGCAATCCAACTCGGAAGAGGTACGCAATTTTGCAGAATACCCCTTTTCACTCTCATTTCCCCCATTTTCACCGAGTAAACTTGAGATGTGTACCTACTTACCACTAAACGCAGGTCCCATATACGCGCACACTTGGCCCCAAACTCTGTCTCACCGGATCGACGTAATGGTCCGGAAATATGACACGAAGATAGCACTCGTAGAGGCTAGCGTAGGGCCGATGCCCTCATCCTCCTTGACTTACGGACAGATGAACAGTAGAGTAAACAGCATCGCTACTGCACTGAGCCGAAATTGTCCGCACGTAATGCATGGCACTATAGTCGGCATTTTCCTAGAACCTGGTGTGGACTGGATATGCTCATTGCTCGCCGTTCTACGCCTCGACGCCATATACGTGCCGCTCGATCCTAGGACAGGATCGAATCGACTAGCCGCCATTGTCGAGGACTGCGAACCTTCTATACTGCTCGTAAATGATTCTACTGAGACAGAGTCAACCCGTTTCGAGTCAATTAGAAGTAGACTTAACATTGACCAAGTTGCTACTATAACCGCTGCGACAGTCCCTAACGCAGCAAAACCTGACTCCGTGGCTGCCATCATGTATACTAGTGGCTCTACCGGGGTCCCTAAAGGAATCGTTATAAATCACGAGACTTTCAGGAACAACATCGAAATCATGACGACCGAATCCTATTTCCGAGAAGGTCGTGATGTATCGCTTCAGCAGAGCTCCTATAGCTTCGACATGTCGCTCTCGCAGACTTTCTTAACCCTAGCCAACGGTGGAACTCTCTACGTCGTGCCAAAACAGCTTCGAGGAGACTCGATGGCTATCTCAACTATCATTGCGACGCAAGGGATCACCTTCACAATAGCCACCCCTTCGGAGTACATCAGCTGGATTCGCCATGGGCAGACGGCAGATCTCGGCAGGTCGAGTTGGATGCTCGCGCAAACGGGTGGTGAATCAGTAAACAAAACGCTAACCAGCGCGTTCCGAGAAGTCAACAAGGTCGACTTGAAGTTAATCGATTGTTACGGTCCAACCGAGGTCACATTCTGTTCCAATAGCAGAGACGTGGACTACTGGTCCGATGCAATAGAGAAACCGCAGGACTGTGCTAATGGCAACGACGTGACAGGCTTAAAAATATGGCCTAATTATTCGGTCTATGTTGTCGACGCTAATATGAAGGCGGTGCCGGTCGGCATGTCAGGCGAGGTTTTAATCGGCGGAGCCGGTGTTGTCGCCGGTTATCTGCACAGCGAACTCAACGCGCGGGGTTTTTCCACGGACGGCTTTGCGTCTGCTGGATTTCTCGCAAGCGGATGGTCTCGGCTGCATCGCACTGGCGATTTCGGGAGACTTAGCAGGGTGGACGGGAGTTTGCTGTTGCGGGGACGCATCGCAGGCGACACGCAGGTGAAGCTCAGAGGCCTGCGTATCGACCTACGCGAGTTAGAGGCCGCCATCGTCAATGCTGCTGAGGGAAAGATTGCAGATGTTGCTGTGACTGTTCGCGAATCTGAGGCTATGGGGTCTGACATCTTGGTGGCTTTTGCCACTATGACTACCGCCCCTGGTGAGGGTGATGAGGATGAGGAGCTTATTCAAGTTCTAGATAAACTGCCTCTACCGCCTTACATGCGCCCTGCTGCTATAGTTCATGTCGCCAAGTTACCAACCAGTGCTTCTAATAAGATCGATAGAGCCGCTCTCAAGTCGCTTACGCTACCCCAGGGACGCCACAACTTGAATCGTACCACAGAGTTAAGTGACACTGAGTCACGCGTGAAGCAGCTATGGGAGGATGTCATCTCGAGCGAGGTTCTATCGCAATATAAAATTACTCGCGAGTCTGATTTCTTCCACGTCGGCGGCACTTCTATGTCTCTAATCAGACTCCGAGCAGCACTGGAAAAAGAATTTGGCATACACAACATGTCACTCTCTCAATTATTTGATGCTAGTACTCTAGGAAACATGACAAACCTAGTTTTGCAGCAAACCCATGATAGCAGCACGGTAGTCGACGGCAACAAGGAAGAAAAGGCTATTGATTGGGAAGAGGAAACAGCATTACTGCCTAACCTCATACACAGCCCTGCGTCGAAGCAAGAGTTTTTTACACAGCCAGAGGTGGTGATTCTTACCGGTTCCACCGGCTTTCTTGGTCGTGCTATCCTAAAGCGCTTAGTCGAAGACAGCGTCGTCCGTAAGGTCCACTGCCTTGCTGTACGAAATCCGAAGCGCGTCTACGAGCAGTTCTCCAGTCTGTTCAAGTCTCCCCAGGTTGTAGTCCACGCCGGTGACCTAGTATTACCAAATTTTGGACTAGAAGATGAGAAACAGCTTCTCAATATCTTCTCAGAGGCGCACGTGGTAATTCACAACGGCGCCGATGTCGGTTTCATGAAGTCGTATTCTGGCCTGAAGTCGGTTAACTTGGACTCCACCAAGGAACTCGTGCGGCTCAGCCTTCCCCACAAACTGTCGTTCCACTATGTTTCCACGGCGGCCGTCACGCACCTAACAGGCGAGCAAAGCTTCGAGCAACGATCCGTCGGGCCCTACCTCCCGCCATCGTTACCATCCGAGCTACAGGCCAAAGTTGGCGGCTATCTGGCTACAAAGTGGGCCAGCGAGCGATATCTTGACAAGGTCAGTGACAAGTGCGAGCTGCCGATCTGGATTCACCGTCCGTCATCCATTACGGGCGAGGGTGCGCCCGAGACAGACCTGATGAGCAACATGCTAGCTTACTCACGCGCGACTGGGCTCGTCCCAGACACCAGCTCGTGGTCCGGGTGGATTGACATGGTATCCGTTGAGCGTGTGGCTATGCAGATCGCAGATCAAGTATACGAGGACTACTCGTGGCCGGGCAACGTCAAGTACTTATACGAGTCTGGAGAGCGGGAGATCCTGATTTCAGATATGAGGGGCGTCTTGGAGAGGGAAAATAGCGACGGATCGAAGATCGGGACGGTTACGATGAAAGAGTGGCTGTCCCGAGCACAGGAAAAGGGGTTGAATCCTCTTCTGGGAGAATATCTGCGACGAGTGGACGGCACTCCACTCCTTTTTCCACGCCTTGTACGGGAGGGAAATTTCTTCTGAAGTGGTGATTGATGGCGCTGTATTAGTCTGCTGTGTTCCTTTAATGCTTATCGGGTTTGGATGATATATTGTACTATATGGAGGCCGTACTACGAAGTCTCCTTCGTTGAGAGTCGGCCTAGGGATCAACTGTACGATCGAGGTCAGACTTTCGAGGTTTGCCTCAATAGCAATATTCGACAGGGAAAAATAATTTTCCAATTCGTAAATCAATTCAATAACACACGTTTTCCAAGCTAGCGGAATAAACGGGAAGAATTTTGCGAACCTCCGGGCCTACATAATCTACGTACTACTAATTTTGTAGAAATATGAGACGTGCTATTGTAATACGATGTACGAGCTTAAACATAGTACTATTAGTCACTGAAAGCATACGTTTATGTCAATATCAGTGGCCCCTTTAAAACTACTACCCAGATTTACTCCGCCTACCTTACGAAGCTGTATTCCTATAATGGATTTCTTTTTCAACATCCCTCGTACCGGGTTTATAGACGTTATTATTCCGCTCTAGAGTGTTAAATGGTTTTAGTTTTTAGTTCTGATAATCGCGAGATAGCCATTATACTATAACAGTAGTATCTATGGGAAGACTACCTTGTAGGTTCTATCTACCGTCTGTACATAGATTCTACTACTAAGCGCTAATATAACGAGTTAGACACTGAATGATTCAATTTGACTGCCTACCTAAATAGTTACCTAGGTCCTTCAACATGTCATGGAAACATTGAGGTTGGTTCTCGACACATGACTAGTATATTTTGACATTCCGATATCTTCCAATCTAGCTTGGTTGCCCTAACTAACGGGTCAGTTGTCTTTCCAATGCTCGCGTAGTATCGGTATCGGTGCCGGTTATTTGTCACTAGGTCCGTATGAATGGTATCATATCTACCTCCTAGCTGATATCTTCCTGGACCACAACTCCGGTGGACCTTGCTAAGCTGATCTAATTCGGGGCCGAGAATGCGCTTCGGAGCCCCTTATAAGTTGCCCCACGCCGAGTTCCAACTCGAGGCCGACCAACTCGGAAGCCCGACCGACTTCAAAGCCGAATGACTCCAACAGATGCCACGGCCAAGAATAATTCCCCCCTACTCCTTTCCTCAGCCACACAAAGAATCAACTTGGATATTTCGAGGTACTCTTATCTGAAAATGATACTTCTTGTTGCAGAAGTCGAGCCCCCTAGAATTGAAGCACTTCTTTGATAGTGTCTACTACTACTATCAACCTTCTACATCCTCTATTAGGCACAATGGCCTCTATGCTGTTTAATGCAAGTGGCGTTCGATCCCAATCTCCAACATCAGCGTCACCAGTTGCTCATGATGGTATCCACCCTCTCAAAATCCAGGCTCAAAATATCGACATAGATGCTATCAAAGCCAAATACGAAGCAGAACGAGCAAAACGCTTCCGTTCAGACGGCGTAGCGCAATTTCACACTCCTAAGGGCGCTTACTCCCATTTCATAGACGATGTCGTCACTTCACCAACACCTAGGGAACCCATCACTGCCAACACCAGGGCTCTGATTGTGGGTGCTGGCTTTGCGGGGATGATTACTGCTGTCAGGCTAAAAAAGGACCATGGGATTAATGAATTCCTGATGGTGGATGAGGCCGGAGATTTTGGAGGGACATGGTATTGGAACCAATATCCAGGTACTTGCGTCTTCACATCTTGCTCCCACTACCATCATTAATCCCTAGCCATACCATAAAACGAAGGAATTCTTAATACTGACCTATGTGTCCGCGATTTAGGCGTTGCCTGCGATGTTGAGTCATACATATACCTACCTTTTCTCGAAGAGACGGGATATATTCCAGAAGACCGCTTTTCTTACGGCCCCGAAGTCCGCGAGCACATGAAAAGAATCGCGTCAAAATGGGATCTCGGAAGCCATGCTATCCTACACACTAAAGTCACCTCCATGTCCTGGGACGAGTCGATTCGTCGCTGGCAGGTCCGTACAAACCGCTCAGATCGTTTCACTGCGCAGTTCGTAGTCCTGGCCACGGGGACATTCCACGAACCGAAGCTACCGGGACTTAGTGGGATTCAAGAGTTTGAGCGACCGCATTTCCACTCCAGTCGGTGGGACTACGGTATTACCGGTGGCGGACCCGATGACTGGAATATGACGAAATTAGCGGGCAAAACGGTAGGAATCATCGGCTCTGGGGCGTCTGCTGCACAGCTAGTTCCGCAGCTAGCTCGGAGTGTTGAGAAGTTGTATGTATTTCAGCGCACTCCGTCGTCCATAACTCTGCGGGAGAACTTCAAAACGGCAAACGACCCATACATGGATGTCAAGGCTCTTTCACAACAGATTGGCTGGCAGCAGGCCCGCATGGAAGAGTTCGCAAATATCCTGCAGGGTGCTATAATAGATCGAGACACGGCAGCTCTGGAAGGCCTCGAGGCGATGACTGCGCGTACATTGTTCAAGCAGGCCGAGCAGGCAGGCGTGCCGATGAAACCCGAGGACATCCCGGAGTTGTTAGGATTGGCTGATTTTGTGCTCATGGAGAAACTCAGAAAGGTGATTGAGGACGTAGTGCATGATAAGAAGACGGCTGAGAAGCTGAAGCCCTGGTATCCGTTCATGTGCAAGCGTCCCGTCTTCCATAACGACTATCTAGCTGCCTTCAATAGACCTAACGTTGAGCTCGTCGATACAGATGGCAAGGGTGTCTCACATCTCACGCGAACGGGTATCGTGGCTAACAGCCAGGAGTACAAGGTTGACCTACTCGTCTATTCGACCGGATTCGACTACGAGACCGACGCAAATTTCTACCGCCGTACCGGCATCGATCTCGTCGGCGCTCAGGGAAAGACACTCGACGAAACGTGGAAAGATCGGGGCGGTCCCCTGACTCTGTTCGGAATCCATTTCCGCGATTTTCCCAATTTGTTCAACATCGGCCCCTCGCAATCGGGCGTGACAGCGAATTGGACTCATACTGCCTACGTCGCAGGAGAGCATATTGCCGATGTCATCGCCCGCATTTTACAGAATGGCGACGACGGCTTCCAGGCTATCGGGCCAACCGAGGTGGCGGCTGAGGAGTGGGCGAGACAGGCCGACGAAGGGAACGAGATGAGACTGATGTTTACTAAGGCTTGTCCTCCGGGGTATTACAACAAGCAGGGCAAGCCGGAGGAAATCTCATCGCGAACGGCATATTACCCTAAGGGTATCATGAAGTGGAAGAGTGTTATGAAGAAGTGGAGAGAAGAAGGATGCTTCCAAGACATGGAGAAGCAGTGATGCTACAGATATCCTCTCTATAGCATCCGTGTTAAACTTAGCTAAATTCTTTTTTACTTCATAGTAATTAGGATATTGATAGACATTAAACGCTCTCTTGTGAATAACCGAATCGGCTATAGCTACCTAGTACAAGACGCCCTCAGTAGCTATAAAGATACATGTAAACATCCACGCGCCTAGAATGATAAGCCTACCTTCATAATACGAGTACAGTAAAGGAGTAAGCTTACTTTTACGATACTATCCTTTTAGCTCCTTACCATCAGTTAGATAGTAGTATTCTAAGGTTGTATTTACACTACGAAAGACTCGTACTATAGTGTTTAATTCGACATCCTTCCGACACCGTATTTAGGCCAGCATGAAATTAGTCAGGGTTGGTATCAGGTGCATGGTCTCATCAGTCTGTCGATCGCCGACCTCGAACATTGTGGCTTAGGCCTCGACTCCGAATCCGAGACCGACCGGCAAAGCAAGTCTTATATAAGAATGAATTGCACTAACTCGGAACGCAGGAGTTAATCCATTTCTGGGCTTATGGCTTATACTATTTCTTATTAAACCGAGCTGAATATACGCCAAGGTTGTCGGGACAGGTACTCGAACGGGTGACCGCATCTTCTCCATACTAGAGCGAAAATGGCGTACCAAAACGGGTATCTCAGCGGCGGTGACCCCAATATCACCAAGTTCTATGACACTCGTCGCGCAGCGTCATGCTGTGCTTATCTTATACCACATCTGAAGCCAGATTATACCATCCTCGATGTTGGTTGCGGTCCCGGCAGCATCACTGCAGACCTAGCAGCGTAAGTGGAAACCATCGAATTTTACCCCTTTCCGTCAGCTAATAAAGCGACACTGATGTACTGACGCAGCATGTAACTCCAGGCTAGTTCCTAAGGGCAAAATTGTAGGCATCGACCTGTCTCCAGAAATTGTCGCACAAGCCAATAAACAATACCGAGCCCCGAATTTATCCTTCCAAGTAGGCGACGCCGAGGCTGCAGACGCACAGTTCGCTAGCGCTAGCTTTGACGTCGTGCATGCACATATGTGCCTCTTGCACTTAGACCAACCTGTCAGGGCACTCGGGGCTTGGTATCGGCTCTGTAAGCCGGGCGGCATAATCGCTTGTCGGGACGGGAAGAGCTTCGACGTCGTGTCGCTCCGACCGGAGTTGCCAGTCATCCGGAAAACATGGCCATTGTACGAAGACTGGATGCGCTACAGGGGGTCGGATCCTGAGGCTGGGCTACATAAAGAAGAGTGGGCGCGCCAAGCCGGATGGATTATAGGGCAGGGAGAGGGGGAGTTGGTGTTGAATGATAGCCGACAGCTACATTCTGTTCCTATGGGTCCCATCTTTGGACCGTTTCTGGATACGCTTATTAGAGAGGGCCGAACGACTGCCGAGGAGATGGATGAAGTAGACCAAGCGTGGAAGAAGTGGTCAGCTACAGAGGGACATGAGTTTATTACGCTAGCATCGGATATGTTGTATATTAAAGCGTGGTGATGGCTTTCCTAGAATAGAACGATATATAGTGTTTTGTAGAGTCGGCTTCAAGTCATTATATGATATATCGATCCATGCCGTCAGAGGCTGATACCTAGCTTCGTCAGCCATCATGGTACTGATATCGGTGGCTTGGCACGCTCGAGCTTGGTTGGTATTTACCTTATAACATAAAATATAAAGACGTAAGGGCTTGCATAGAAAGCGTAACACGGATTTCTTTATCGAAGCAACTATTTTTATTTTAGGTGTTTTACATATATCCTCAAATGCCAGAAGGGCACAAGCATATACTCCACTTATATCAGCAAATCAAAGTTTCAAAGGAGTAGAAACATACCATCCTCGGAATAGTAAAAAGAGCACAACTAATTAGATTTAAATGAGCAACAGGTATACCTGTGCCCTTCCGGCACTTGAGGACCTAAACAATGTCGTAAGTCGCCCCCCGTATTCAGCCCAGCTTTGACATGCATTGCATATGCATCATTGTCACACAGCTGATACGGTAACTAGGTACTTATTGGGACGTTCTATGAAGCAATGTTGATGAAGAGATCGTAAGAACGAGCGATTGACTAATAATTACGGGAAAAGAGATATTTCAGGTCACCTGACTAAGATGACTAATTTGACAGTTATTCAGTTCAATTGATATGAATATAGGTATCTAAGTACCCAGGTAGGTACTTTGAGTATTAGTGCTATTTATCGACTTTCGCATTTAAAGGGTGCACTTATGCCTTTTTTAAGAATTTCGAAATGGTTGAAATAACATTTTATTAATCCTTGAAGTCTGGTATGCTATCCTTAATCTTTTAATTAAAGCGTAGCGCCTTTTAGGTGCGAGAGTTGATACACTAGACAATATTCCACTAATAGATGTATTGTTCGCCGAGACATGCATATAATATTTAATTATAGCGGGGCCATTAAGTCCGATTGGACTGTAGCTCTTGCAGCCCAAGTTGCACAGCTAGAACAGTTAGGGACGGCATTGATCTGCGGGGCAATGATAGTGTATAGACTCAATTCCCATAAACCTTAATAAAGTTCTACTAAATCAAGTCTTGGCTTACTTGGCTTACTAGGCCAAGTTGTCGATTAATAACCTTCCATACTTTGAGGTTACGCAGGAATCCTTATAAAGCCACACTTGTCCACATATCCAGCCAGCCACACCAACTATTCTACCCAAATTCTGCACTGACCAATCATATTACATCAAAAATATACAGTTACCTACCTACGTATAATCCTATATCGTCTTTACTATAATCAATTATGGATCCGGACAATTCTCGACGAAGCGCGTGTGACCGGTGCCGAGGCCAAAAGCTTCGCTGTGTCAGGACTCCTAAGCAATATAATGCCGCTGATGAACAGACGCTTCAACGCTGCGAGCGATGCATCAAGGCTGGCGCTAGATGCTTCAGCACCCTGCCTCCGCCTCGGAAGCTCACTAGGATTGAACGGCTACCAACTCCGCCTAACTCGACTGTTATGTCGTCGCAGAAGGCACCACTACATCGTACCCTTGCCACTAACGAGATTAGCGAACATCAACCGGGTTTCGGAACTGATATTCCTCTAGTTACTAGTACTGACGGTTCTGTCACAGCAAGCGGTTTGTCGTCAACTTCCGGCTCATCGCCAGTGCGTATACGAGATAGTTCCCAGGCGCCGAATCCCGGATGGGATAGGAAGCGGGCATTCGGAAAGCTGGACAGAGGAGAGCCCGAGCCACTAAGATTCGATGGCCATGTCACCATAGATAGGCAAAGAAAGGGTCTCGGCGATATACAGTCGTCCACCACAGGATTGGCGGATTCGCCAGCATTCGGTATGAACAGAAGCCCAGCCCCCGAGCATATCGCAATTGGCGCTTTTGATTTCGGAGTGGGACTGGCTTCACAGCCCGGCACCATCCCCCTTGACGAAGGGACAACTTGGATGGACATGATGCTCTATCAAGGGAAAAGTAGTCTAGCGACTGGCAAGGCATCCAATCTACTAGAAAAGGAGGGAGTCCGAGTAAGAGAGAGCAAAGAAGATTTCTTGCATCGCCTTTCAGAGCTTAGCTCACGACTATTGAAGGATTTTCGCAGAATGAGCTCCATGAAGTTTCCCGACCTTCTATCTTCTTCGCCTTACTGTGACGCGAATATTCCGCAAAGTCTCCATGATTCGGGAAGAGCCATATGTCAGAAGAATGCTATTGGTAGGATGCTAAACAATTCCCAGACCTTCTTAGACACATTACAGTATCTTGTCCCCGATATTCTCTCAGGCGCCGAGTCGGACTGTTCGTATTCCGAAGATGGCGACAACCTTTCGTGTCCAAGGAGGATGGCCTTTGACCCCAGTAGCCCCAGCCGTCCATTGTTGGGTAACGCGAGCACGCCTTTGAATGGATCCCCAAAGGCATCCTCTGGCACTGTTGACATGCCCACGATGTTGACAGTGTTTACCTGCTACGCTTGGCTCCTCCAAACCTACGACAGGGTTTTCTCGTTACTCCATACCGCGCTTATATCCGAGACCCACCTGTCTTTGCAGTCCTTGCCCAAAGTTCTTCCCGGCCTGCACGTCGGTGGCTTCAGTCTAGACGACCAGCAGTATCTGCAAGTGGAAATGCTGATCCATCTTAGCACACAGATGCTGGAGCGAATCGAAGAGGCTTTACGGACGAATGTGACAAGCCAAGTGAAAGGCAGCCGAGAAAATACGCAGAATGACCAGGATGTCCTGGATGCGACTCCGGTCTCTGCCTTTCTAGATACAATATTAGAGCAAAAGCCCTTAAACCGATTTGGAGGGGATCAAAAAAAGGGGGCGGAAGGGGTGAAGCAAACCATGGAACGCATTCGAAGGATACTTAGAAGCATGTCTTAAACTTCAGGTGCGATGCTATCTCGGTACGTATTTCCCTGGACTACTTCGGCCAGCGAATCCATGAGTTGAGTCAGGCCAAATAACCGTACAGACTTGGCATATCTTTGAACTGACCTAGAAGCCCTTATAAAACCACAGCTCCAACCACAGCTCCAACCACGTTAGCCACACGGGATACTCCACTCAAAACCCCAAGCTACCAATTATATTACATCAAAAAAGAAAAACGTATACGTACATCTTCAAATTTTCTAACTACATATTAGATGAATAGAAATATTTACGATCTACCCGAACTAAGTCAGATCCGGTCCAGGTCGGGTCAAGGTATTATCTTTCTTCATTGTAAAACCAAAACCACCCAATGAGAAAGATGCCTTTCCTTAGATGACGGCATAACAATCTTTGTACAAGCGGACTAACAGACTAATCAGCTACTTTCCCCGCTTCCCCGCTCCGATCCCCACATTATATCCCCAACTACCGGAACCGGGGTCCCCATTCATATGGATCTAAAACTTTCCCGGACGAACTTATGTATTTCGAAGACTTACATCGAACAGGATGTAGTAGAGTGGAGCAGATATCGGTATACATAATGCTTTGACATAAGCGGTGAAATTTTGGTGAGGTTAGTTCCCCGCATAACCAACCTCGTCAATTGAAGTAATCAAGCTTTCCGGAAGCTAACCAAGGTATATCGTCAGCCAATACCTTGGCTAGACCCTTAACCGTTCCAGGAACTGCATGTAAACTTTCGGCAGGATTGGGGGCGTACAAAATGACAGGTCCAGTACCGAAAACAACCTCCCAAGACCCCGAACACAGGCACACTGAAGCAGCATACGGTGTGAGTTTTCACAGAATGACATCTCTCTCAGCGGCGCTAGTTCTTCTAGCAGCAGGAATTCTCGTTCAAGCTTATAGTGGTTCTTCGACATTCGACTATGAACGACTATTGAAACGTGAGGTCCCAGGACAGGCTCAGGTCATTGACTGGAAATCATTCAATGTTCTGCCAACCGTTTCACCCCCATCAGTAGCTAATGCTACTACGGTAAACTCTACCACGTCTTCCTACATCGCTTCGGAACCTGAGAAGCTAACTTAGAACAGTTTTTCTTTATACCTCCGGGACATGATTTAGAGTCATTGAAGGAAAAACCTTTCCATATTTATGACGATGAATTCTACAATGTGATTGGATCTAACCCTACGTTGACACTCATTGCCAACGCGGGAACAAATCCCATGTTTCACGAGGCCCCTGTCTGGTATGTTTGTAGGGAACATATAAGTTTACATAGATAAATCTAACACGTTCGACGCCAGGTATCCGCCTACAGATGAGATGTTCTTTGTGCAAAATGCTGGGGCTGCAGCCGCGGGCACAGGCCTGAACAAGTCTAATATCATCCTTAAAATCGCTCTTTCAGAAGCTGCGGTCGTATCGAATATTCGTAACGCAACAGGATCTGTTAACGTTCAGACTGTTGATGCACCCGCCATCATCAACTCGAATGGTAAGACCAACTAGTTCCAGATCCGGGTTACTTTGTCAGCTTACGAATCTACTTTAGGTGGTACAAACTATAAGGGCGAAATTGTATTTGCCGCGGAGGGCCAAGGAGATGATGTTACGTCACAGCTGGTCGTAATGAATCCGAGGGAGCCGTATAATACAACTAGTAAGTACAGGAGACTCTAATCGGTGAAGAGAGCCAGCTAATTATTCGCAATTAGTACTACTCAATAATTACTTCGGACGCCAGTTCAATTCCCTAAATGATGCCGCGGTCAACCCTCGCAATAAGGAACTATATTTCAGCGATAGTCTCTACGGATATCTACAGGATTTCCGACCCGCACCAGGGCTCCGGACTCAAATATATAGATACAACCCCGAGACTGGTGCAGTCGCTGCAGTCGCAGATGGGTTCGGTGTTAATAACGGTAAGATACATTATACTGGGTTATCATATTTATTGAACGTTCATATTCTAATACATATCTACCCCTAGGATTGACATTTTCTCCCAATGGTTCACATGCATACGTCACTGATACTGGGGCTAATAAAGTTGTATTGGGTTGGAATTTTAGTGAGCCTGCTAGCATGTACGCAATCACGGCCGATAAAAACGAATTGAACAGCAGCTAATATGTTTGCAGTTATCGTTTCGATGTCCAGGAAGATGGGACTTGGGATAACCGTAAGCTCTTTGCATATGTGGATACTGGTGTTCCGGACGGTACGTTATGAACAACTTGTCCCCCTGAGAGGTCTGTCAAGACTAATGAAGCACACTTAATCGTGTAGGTATTCACTGCGATAGTAATGGTAATGTCTACTCTGGTTGTGGCGATGGCGTGCAAGTGTGGAACCCATCAGGAAAACTCATCGGGAAGATATTTCTTGGAAAGACGTCTGCGAACTTCAACTTCGCTGGTGACGGGCGAATGGTCATTCTTGCAGAGGAGGATCTTTACTATGCTACTCTTGGAGCTTCAGGGGGCGGATATATTGGGGATGTTTGAACCTAGCGTATTAATTACATCACAAGTTTGGCTAATTAGACAACATTTTGAAACTCGTAAGAATGTCATATTTATGAGGATTGTGATGTCTGAAATTGCAGATAAATACTACGACTCTAGAGAATCAATATACTGTTTGACAAGTGTTTCCGCGCTCTCGTCCTTAGCCAGCCCAAGCTTCAGCGGCGTAGTTGTGTCAAGCTCCGGTGCCCAGCTTCGCAATATCCGTTCGAGGTCTGGATTAGTCTCCTCCTTGAGGTACTTCAATTTGTCTTCCCCTCCGTACTTAGCAAGTGCATCCATCAGTTCCTGTATCGAGACCGAGATCCCGGGAATATTAATATGACGGATGTGCTTCGGCAGCTTCGAGCTGTCCATGTTCAACACTCTAATAAGATTTTCCTGTAGGTTTCCCGGGGAGGTAAGAAACGATTTGAACGATCGGTCTTTCAGCGGAATGACACTCTCCTCGCCCTTCATCGGCTCCCGGATCATGCCGGATAGAAACGACGATGCGGCGTTGGTAGGCCGGCCCGGCCGCACCGAGACCGTTGGGAACCGCAGGCTGAAGGCGTCGATAAAGCCCCGCCGATGCATGTCGTTGATGAAGACCTCCGTCATCAACTTGTGCGCGCCATACGTGCCCTCGGGCGTCGGCGTAACACTATCCGAGATAGGGCCGTCCGGCAGCGGCTGCCCGTACACGGCCTGGGAGCTGGAGTAAACCACGCGGACCCCGGGGTACTTCGCCCGCAGCACCAGCAACAAGTCCCTCACGCTGTTCACGTTGACGCGCATCGAGAGGTCCCAGTTAGCTTCCGACCCGGCTGACATGATGCCGTGGAAGATGAATATGGCAGAGAGCGGGGCGGCGGCATCTAGCAGGGACGCCACGAACGCCGGGTCGCAGATGTCGCCTTTGAGCGCCGTCGCGTTGTGCGGGTATTTGACCCCCGAGGGAACGACTGGCTCGACTAGGTCCGTTAGGATCACCCGGTACCCCGGGTCATTGAGCAGACGGGCCGCGAGCAGGGGGCCGATGAAACCGCCGGCGCCGGTGACGATGATGTTCTTGGGGGTCGGCGACATGGTTATGTTGAGATAGGATTGCTCTGTTCGGTGTTGGTATTAATAGAGACAATTAATTAAGGTAGGTAGGCACGAGTAGATTGCCAAAGGGGGGCATGGGATTGTCTCTTAAGCTACCGGGTTAAGACCCTCGGTATAAATGGATGTGGATATCGGGGGAAATAGTTCCTAGCATTTGTTAAAGAAGTGAGGAGAGAGACTGCGGGGTCAAGCTACGGTACGGTGGAGGTTGAGGAGGAGTGCATACGATCTTGGTCCACTTTCGGCTTCTTGGAATGCGGAGTGCATCTCTTGTGAACCCTGTTATGCTGTATGCTGTATGCTGTATGTCGTACGTCACTCCGATGCGCTCCTAGAGTCTAAAAATGGTAGAGAATATTATAAACAGCTTCTTTATTGCTTGGCAGGACTGAAAACTACTATAGTGGGTAAACTTTAAGACTTTCTGCTATAGGAGTGACTTCAAAGCTGTCGTTCGTTAACTACCTAAGGTATAACAAGGCTTTAGACGTTTAAATCACAATTTCTCACTTTGGAATAAATTATATGAGCTTAGGGCTGTTTTAATTACCCTTTCTTTTTTCTTTTTATTTAAACTAATCAGTAACTATTTTACAACTAACTAGGTATTAATACATATTACGTTAATTTATGTTAAAGGAAAGCTGTAACTGGCTCCACATAAGCCAGCCTACTCGGTCGAGTTAGATAAACTATCCCAGATAGCCTTCTGGATCTCAGCATATTCTTTAGGATCTGGTATGTGTTCGATGACCTGGTATTCTTCGTGGTCGGGTATACCCTCAAGGGAATCAGCATCTACTAATTCATCCTCTGTCATGTCGTCACCCGAATCCACGGCTTCCGAAGCAAATGGGAAGATCTTCGGGGGCTCACTCAGCGGTGGTAGTGGGAGTGCGGATGGCTGGTTCGTGAAGGCTTTCCTCGCATCTGAAGATGCTTCCCCCTTTCTGGGCCACCAGTGAACTTGTATACCATCTGCAGCCAGATGCTTGATCATCTGGATGAAACTTGATATCTGGTATCTTCGTTGTTTAGTGACACGATACTTTTTAACCACCAGTCCAAGTCTATTCTTCTCTACATAGGCCTTTCTCTTGGCGCTGTATTTCAACTCGTGGACCCTACCCAAAAAATGGAGGAGCTCTTCGTTGAGAGAGGTAACCACCAGCAATTGAAATCTTTGGGCTTGGCCAGCGAAGTAGGCACTGTTCGTGTAAATATGTTCACGAACAAGCATTCTTCTGTAGGGAAGCACCTTCTCTGCTACGTAATGTAGCATCTGAGTTAGAGCAGCCAACTCGGCATCATCAAGACCCCAATCCACAGTTCCAACGTCGGACTTTGCCGCGCACTTGTAACTAACATTCATCGGGGAGTTGTGTCCAAAATTGAAGGACGCGTGGCATTCAATTTGCTCTAAAGCACGCACGAACTTCGTTGGACGTACGACGGCGATCAAATAACGCTCTCCATCCGGGCAAACGTGGGAGGGATGTGCGCCGAAAGACCCAGGCCCACCCCCTGCGGCCCAGGTAAGACCACATGTTTCACAGTCGTAATATGGGTTGCCATCATTGATGAACTTTGGTATCTCAGGGTTGGCTAACTTGTACCGTTCCTCTGGACGTAAGCCGTCTAGATATCCTAGGTCAGCAATACCTTTACGAGCCAGTTCGAATCGTGGTTCGACGGAGTGAACCGACTCAGAACAGGAAAATTCGGTCATATCCTTTGGAATTCTACCATAGTTGCTCACGTTGACACTATGTAAACATACCTTGCAAGTCAGGAGCTTGTGCTGCGGACAGTACAGCCGTGACCCGTCGACTTCCTTGGAGGTACTCATTGTGATGTCTAATGAAATATGTCTTCGATAACTTACTAAGTAAGGCTAATTGTTGTAGGAAGTATTGGTAATTCTTTGAAATATGAAAGGTAGATTAGCTTTGAATGCTTAATGATTGAAGCAAAGGAAATTGATTTTGGACCGAAAATCGTCGAGAATATATATTTATTTCATACAATGACATAGTACAATTGTAGCCGAATATAATGGTTGTATAGAGAACAATATAGTCTTTTCATGTTCTTAATCAGTTTAAATGTTACTTAAGTATCTGAACGTCTGTTTTGTATTATATTAGTTATATTATATATGTAAGGCGTTAATTAAGTTGCTTTTCGACATTGTGCACTTAATTACTTTAGACTTGACTCCTAGTCTTAACTCTCAGGGTACGACTTATAGAGTATTTATATCTATAGCTACCTCGTATAGTTACTAAAAGTTCTATTGAATATCCTACTTCAACACGAATTTGATGGGTAAGTCTTTTGAGAATAATATAATATTCTTAGTGAAATAAATTAAACTGTCACAAGTACCTATTAAGTGAACATGGGTATTATTGCGTCCTTAACATGTATAGTTACCAGTTCCTATAGTCTAAGTTAAAGTTCATTATGGAACAACGAGGCTGTTTCTATGTCTCCTGGGTTCACCTTGTGATATAAGGATAGGGGGTGGGGAAATATAAACCTAACTGCTTCAAGATGGTCGCATGGTAGGCCTTCTATCTATAATATTATATTACACGGGATCTAGGGTTCTTGCCACGAGGTTGTGAGATATCATAGCCTTGAAATCGTATTAATTCCCCCATATTTATAACCCGACTATTGAACTTTGGACTAGTAAAAGTGAAACATATAGAACAAAGAGCTTCCAGCTATATCAGTGGTTTAGTCTTAGACAAGACTATAGTTCTTCATTCAATGACAACAAAATTGGTTCTCACGGTTTATACATCATTCCTAGTGGTTTATCGGGTGTAAGCGCTAATAAATATATAAAAACTGAAAATCAACGACTCGCATCTATGTTTCACTATGTGGATAATGACTAAGATACATGTATATGTAAAGGTTTGTATCCGACGATGCTGAAGCTGGTGGGGCTGTCGCGCGAAGCGATTGGTCGATAATAAGAGCTGGGAAAGCCAAGAAGGCTAGACGGAGTTTTTAGAAAGAATTGCTCGATGAGATGAGATAATTTGCAGATAGCAGATAGCAGTAGCGTCATAATCAGCGGGACACATGGGGTTTCAGCGGGGCTGATGATCCATTGCAGAGCAGGGGACCCTTAAGCCCCGGTTACCGCTAAACCTGAAACGAACATATCAAGTGCGATCGAATGTCCAACCAACGCCATTCCAGCTGTCATTAGCCAATCAGCAGCTTATCTTCAACTGGCTTATCTCTATTGGCGGCGACACCGAAGTAAATGGATTCGTTATGTTTAGGAATGTACCTAGCCGGATAGCCACATGCACACGGTACGATACCTCTGGGCTCTGGGTAACGAGATGAGCATTTGGAGGTTTACGCATACATAGTGTGGGGGAGTCTTCCTGGTCTAGAGACATACATAACGTACTTTACTTTACGTATATGTACCATGTCAGATATCTAAAGTAGGTACTGTAGGGATTAGTTGGCTTAGGTAGGTACCTAGGTAATCATGATGGCTTGACGGATGTAATACTTATTACTCTTCCTTCCTTTTCAATCTTGTTTATCTTGGAAGAGAATATATATCCGTTTCTACTTCCCACGTTGAAGTTGGGAATTAGTATCGCATAGTTACTCCAGGTTCAAAAACCTAGAGTTTAGACGTATAGTTAATGCTTAATGACACAGCTTAATGCGACACAGACCAACCCAATCATCCTACCGCTTACCTACCTAGGTACCTATTCCGGCTGGGTTTGCGCGTCATACATGTGAGAAATCGATACACGTGCGTTTAGTTGCCATTACTCGAAAATTACCTAAACGCGGCGGCACCCCTTCGACCATTTAATCCAGGGTCTATTGGATTGGTCGTCGCGATGAACAGGCTTCATAATTCGAGGATCAGTAGTTGGGTGGACAAGGCCGCTGTCGATAACGAAGATGGCCTCACAGTCGCCCAGTTGATGGTAAGGCTGAATCCGTACACCCATCTTATTCTCGGTATCCGATATCGTGCCATGGAAAGGTAGTCAGTCAGTCGAAAGAATCGCAGCACTAACGAACCCAATTAGTTAACAAATAATGATCTTAAACCTGTCGAGCCCGAGCGTCGCCAATGGGGGGCGTGGAACTTTGTTGGCTTCTGGATTGCTGATTCCTTCAACATCAACACGTGGATGATTAGCTCGTCTATGATCGTAGGTGGACTCTCGTGGTGGCAGTCCTGGCTCTGCGTATGGATTGGATACGCAATCGCCGGATGCTTCATCTGCATGACCGGTCGCATCGGAGCTATGTACCATATCGGCTTCCCGGTTGTGAACCGATCGAGTTTTGGAATATGGGGTTGTCTCTGGCCCGTATTTAATCGTGCTGCCATGGCGTGTATTTGGTACGGCGTGCAGTCGTATATTGGTGGACATTGCGTATATCTCATGATTCGATCTATCTGGCTCAGTTGGGTAAGTTTGGCTGGATTGCTGTAGTCGTATTAAGGAGTTGAACTGCTAACACCTTTTAGGATCGCAATACTATCCCGAACACGTTTCCGGAGGGCTCGGGGACCACAACCGCCGATTATGTCTCCTTTTTCCTCTTCTGGCTCCTATCGTTACCGGCAATCTGGTTCCCCGTGCATAAGATTCGACATCTTTTCACAGTCAAGGCTTACTTCGTTCCTTGTGCTGGCATCGCTTTCTTGATATGGGCACTTGTTCGCGCCGGGGGCCCGGGTCCTATTGTTCGACAACGCGCAACGATAGAAGGTAGCGACCTTGCATGGGAGTTTATTAAGGGTGTTATGAGTTCGATTGCCAACTTTGCAACACTTATCGTAAACGACCCTGACTTCTCTCGCTTCTCCACTAAGCCTCGCGATGCTCTTTGGTCGCAGTTTTTTACCATCCCTATTGGTTTCGCCATCACCTCCTTGATCGGCATATTGGTCTCATCTAGCTCGGTTATCATCTACCCTGGGAGCGAGCCGATCTGGGATCCCCTTGACCTACTGGAAAGATTTATTGACGATGGTAGTTCCGGCCAACGTTTTGGTGTTTTCGTTATCTCTCTCGCTTTTGCCCTGGCCCAGTTAGGTACGAATATCGCAGCGAATTCAGTTTCGGCGGGAACCGATATGTCGGCACTACTTCCGCGCTTCATTAACATTCGCCGTGGTGGCTATATATGTGCTGTTGTTGGCTTAGCCATGTGCCCTTACAACTTACTCACATCAAGTAATCAGTTTACGACCTATCTTTCATCTTATTCGGTCTTTCTCAGCTCAATAGCGGGCGTTATGTGTAGCGATTACTATTTGGTCCGAAGAGGCTATCTCGAAATCAGGGAGCTTTACGATGCTCGGAAGACAGGGCCGTATTACTTTACTTACGGCTTTCATTGGAGAGCTTATGCCGCATATATCAGTGGTATTCTTATCAACGTGGTTGGATTCGCCGGGGCGGTGAATGGTGGCAACGTTCCTATGGGAGCAACTTATATCTACAATTTCAACTTCTTCTGTGGATTTATTATTTCTGGGGGTATGTACTGGGCTTTATGCAAGCTGTTCCCCGTACCAGCCTGCAGCAATACATGGATGGAAGTGGGTGACCAGATTGACGAGGTCAGACTTGCCTACGACCAAAGTAGTAGTCAGCAAGAAGAATTTGACGAGGAGGCAGATATTGGCAACAAGTACGACAAGAATCATCAAAAAACAGTATGACAGGGTTATCGGGGAGGGTTATGAAGCGTTAATTTTGGAAATTTATTGGATATAAAAGGGTTTGGGTAGTTAGCAATATCACAGCGGTCATCTACCGCTTCAGGGGAAATGAATTATTTACATACCCCCTCGGGAAAAGTTTGCACATAATATTTCGGCTTCCACGTCCGTCGGAGCCATATTCAGATAATTCACACGGTCCCAAGTTTTCCGTACGTGAGGTTAGTATTACATTACATGTATTCGTGCAGGTGGTTCGCGAAGTCGTATGTGCGTTTGAGAGAAAATAACCGTTAATTTCATATTATGCACGGATCGCGTACGGCCGTTCCCCTTTCAAGACACTTGGACCAATCGTAACAGCCTGCGCTCATCTGCGCTCGTCTGCACTTAGGCAGGTACAGTGCTGCCTCACCTTCCAGCTACCTCCTGAGCTAATAGGTACCCCCTAACCTAGCAGCTGCCTGGTACATAGATACCGATACCGATACCTCTACAGTATCGACCTTCTGCCTGGAAGCTGAAAGTGATGAGAAGGTGCAAACCAACTTAAAACAAATCCGTTTCTTTTTTTAAATTCATTCCCGTTCTTCCCGTGTTTTTTCAAATATCAATTCAAGCAAGCAATTCAAGCAAACCATCTACATAACTTGTTCAGTTGTTCTACCCCTCCTCGCCTGCCCAATTACCAATTATCGACCGTATCGACCATTAATTCATCCCGCCCCCAATTTCCTAATTTCCCAATTTGTCAACCCTGCGACATCACGACCATAGTTTTCAGACTATGGAGGTTGACAATATGAGTCCCTTCTTGGATATTCCCCTTGAAGTGCTTCTCCAGATATCTTCCTACCTTACAACTTCAGATTATGGAAATCTTCGCCATGTTTGTCGGCGACTGGAGGTGTCTCTCCTCCAGTCATTCACCCACGAGTTCTTCACGAAGAGGCAGTTCATGATTAGCGAGTTCAGCCTTGGTGCGCTCGTAGACATCTCTAAGTCTAGATTCGCGCCTAGCTTGTCCCATCTGATCATTAGTATTGAGCGTCCGCCTATACCACCCAGTTTACCGGTTCACATGCAGGTCTTTTCCGATGTTGAACAAGCACTGCGGTATAATAAGATGCGTGAAGAACACATGAGCCATCAAGCCTTAATTACCACAGGCCGAGACCTCCAACTTCTCACTGGAGCTCTTTGCAATCTACCCAACCTCAAAACAATCGGACTACGTGACTTCAACTCTTCTGGCCGATATCGCGACGGGGCAGATAATACCTGGCATGCTTACGGTGCCCCAACGTTCCTTTGGGAGACAAACTTTCCCCTTGATCAACCACGATTCGGTGGCCGCCATCTTGACTCTAGCTTGGTAGAATCACGTATACAATACGTTTCCTACGTGTTCTTGACGATGCTTCGAGCCCTAGGCAAGGCCAAGGAGACACATAGCCCTACTCAACTGGAGGTAATCCTTAGAAATTGTCATCTCCCGAGTCTGGCATTCAACGTGCCTCGTTATCTTGAATCGACGATTACGCCCTTTCTCAAAGACCTCAAGACGCTCTTCCTAGATTTGGGCCCTGCGTCATTTTCTACCCTGGTTATCAATAACGGGGGAAATTACCAGGGGTATCTTGGCCTCACTCTGGTGACATTCCTGTCGAAAACGACATCTTTAGAACACCTGAGACTGAATTTCCGGAGCTGCGCTAAAGATGAAACCAAGGACCTTCTTCAGTGGTTGATCCGTACGCCTGAGTCCCCGGCTGGCTCAAAACACCAAGGGATTGAGGTAAATAAGATGCAAGAAAAACTACCACGAATACCGCAGACCCCTGCATTTCAGCATCTAGAGGAGCTTGAAATCGGAATGATAACCATCGAGCCATCGCTTCTTCTCAACATTTACAAGAGGTTTAAGTCAAGTCTACGTGTAATCTCTCTGCACAAGGTCACCTTCTCTATTGAATCGCAAAATCAGGTTGCGGACAGGGTCAACCTCTGGGCTTTATTCTTCGGGCAGATAGCGAAACTCAAATTCAATTTCTCTGTCATACGGCTCTCCTTCTTAAAGCAGATACACTCCATGTCCGCGTATTCGATAGAATTCAAAGATAAGAACCAAACTTCAAGTGCTCCGAATCCTAGTACGGAATGGACAGGCAATGACTGTATGTTTATTATCCCTTATACTTCAAGTGTCCATAAGACTACTTACGGGAATACTAAAGAAGCAAGCAATGGCTAACTCTAAATCTCATAGTCGAGCGTTCTTCGGGGGAATTGATCGACTCAATGTTCATCAATTGGCCTCCTGACCAGGATATGCAAGAGGACAGCGATACTTCACCATCTGAAGGTATGTATTAATATCACCAATTTACTAAGTACTGTATGCATTAGCATTTTGCTAATTTCAAAGTACAGATGACGATGATATTGATGATGAGTAGAGCTCTTTCGACAGTATCGACAATTTCTAGAGGAGTCCGAGCTAAGGAAGTTTTGCGGTTGGTAATATCATTACAATAACAGTGGTGTATCTAATAATGGACTTCAAGATATTTCCTTTGTTCTAGTTTACAATGCCTTGTCTGTACGTTTGGACTCATGGAAGCAATCCCTGGATCACCAAATGGAGTGAATGGACCTCGAGTGGTAGCATCTTTGCTTAATTGAACTCTTTATAACTCTATATAGACAATAAAATCCCCCATAGGATGCTAAAGCGATATGTATCTAATTTTAAACGCTCTTGTCAAAAAAGTCAAGGATTTTCGCGTATGTCGCCTGCGCGGTATACTCCTATTGATAGTTAACATCAACCCGGCGATATTTCATAGTAGAGAATGAATGCTTACGAAGTTTAGGCCGTGGCCGGCACCGGGAACAACGAAAGCCTCGAAAGAAGTCGTATTAGTGAAGGAATTCCCCGTCTGTTCAGGGATACTAGGTTCGGACACGTAACAGTTGCCTCCGCAGAATGCATTGTCGCGTTCTATATTAGAATAGCAGTTAGCTTTTCGAACATATCATGACTATCTAACCTAGGCAGACTCGGTAAATAAGGGATCATCTCACCTCCCGTGATAACAAGAACAGGTCCCGTAAAGCTATTGTTCATAGCCGTCAGACTACCAATAGTCAACAGCTCACCGACGGCGGTCGGCGCACTCATCGCATAGGCCACTTCTAGGATCTCCGGGTCGAAGTTATCCGGGCCCAAGAAACTGGACTGTATGGCCGAGACGTCGCCGCTCGATATGTACCCGGGCCCGTAGCCAGGCCCCGCTAGCACAAAGTTGCCCCCGAACAGGAAGTTCCCCACGTACGTCCCCAGCCCCTGGCTAAACCCCGTCAGCGCGATGGCATCGGAGATGCCGTCGTCCGGGTGCGCGGCCGTCAGGCCGTAGGTCTGCCCCGATCCGTAGCTGTGGCCGACGTGCACGACGCGCTCGTAGCGCGCGCTGACGCCCCGGATGCTGCCGCGGCGGAGCCCCGTGGTTAGTGCGTACAGCGCGGATAGCTCGAGGTTGGACTGGATTTCGGCGACGGCGTTGCCGTGCGTGGATTCGCCGATGCCAGGGCGGTCGAAGAAGAATACGCTGTAGTTGCGCGCTAGGGCCGCGTTTGTGTAGCTGTAGTTGAAGGCGTGGGCGGGGATGTCCCAGTATTTCCGGTCGTAGACGGCGCCGTCTGGGTGGGGGTGTTAGTGTATAGGTACCTAGGTATGGATTGGCTTGGTTTGGGGTTGGGGTTGGAATTGTTGTCTGTTGAGGGAGAATCCAAGATGGCTCTTTAGGAAGAAAGGTCGATGGGGGTTTTGCTAGGTGAGAATATAGGGGGTTGTTGCTCACTGCGAGGTGTTAGTTAGATACTGCGGACAAGGAGGTTTCAGGGGTAGGTTTCTACGTGTATTGGTGTACATACCGAGTGAGAATCTGCAGCGCGCGGCCCGGACCCGCGTCAGGCTCGCAGTAGGTTGCGGCGATGGAGTAGTTGCCTGTCACGGTTTGGTACTAATAGAGAATAGTTAGTTAGAGGTTACCCCTTTCACTCACACTTGTAAATGCGTGGTGTCTAAGTAGAGATGATGTTGAACAGATGGAGCCAATGCTCACCATGTTTTCGCTTAGTATCTCGTCGGCGTAGTTCACACCCGCCCGACCAGAGTTCAAGACGAAGTTCGTCACTTCGATATCGTTAGCCGGCGCCTTAAGCGTGAAGTCCATGTTCTGCACGGAGAGCGAGAGCGGGATCATTAGGTCCTTGCAGTTGCGCGCCGAGGCCACGGCCGCGAGGCTCGCTAGGAGGAGATTGGGTAGAATTGCTGGGGCCATTTTGAGTTCGACTGTTTCTGTTATTGAAGTTGAAGCTGAAGACTTGCTGGGTGAAGCTGTGTTGTTCATCATAAGAGAGAGAGGTGAATCAACCTGTTCTTATACAGCTAAACCAAAGACCCCATATCTCTCTCTCTATTGAAACGAAATCTCAATGCATGCAATTCCAAATACACTACCGTGGCGCGGTGAGCTTCATTCCCCCACCGAGCCAACATGATGATATTCCCGTCCTCTAATCATCGTAGTCCGTCAGATATCTAGCGTGGAGCCCCTAACAACAACTGGGTCAGCCCTAACCGGAGCTGCGCCGCCGCAAGTGGCGCGGGTAATCATCGTCGTCACCCCTGGCAGAAGAGCAATTCCAAATCTTTCCCGTGGCAGTGGAGAATGAAATTTGACATATCCTAAGCCAAGTCAGAGCCTTATTTTCCGGCCACTCCTAACGTATTACCATAGGTACTCCGTCGTCGTGTTCAGTCCGTATTACCCGGGGCGGTACAAGGTCTCCCGCGCTGAACCGCGACCAACGAATTTACATATGTAGGTAGGTAGTCCTATCGGAAATTAGTTAGAGGCGCACGCTAACACGACGAAAGAAGGCAAATGTTAATTTGACCGTACGTGGAAAATCAATGTCACATGTGCTGACTTACCGATATGTGCAGACTGTTCGTTCATTTAATGCCAAGACCAATAATCTGAGGAGTTCCGTTCTCCGCTCCGCGAATAACGGGGAGTAATAGTAATGAAGATCGTTCCTAACAAGGTTGTAGAGCACGGCAATGTGGGCGTGATATTGATCTCGCGGGTTGTTCGGTATGCGAGGTGGTCTATATCGTTCCTCTCCCTGTTGTGCCCCTATTAGTTAGGATATTATTTACCCTCAGTTCCCCGGTTCTACCCTTTAGCTTCGGGCTACTTTCTGTTCCCCAATCAAACAGCTTAGATCTGAGGATCTAGAGGGAGATCAGTTGAGTACCAGTTGTATTGTAGCACAGCCTGCTCTAAATTACCAGTTAGCTACTTGTTTAGCACCTACGTATTCCAATTAGCATGATGGTATTACAACAGAGACGTGGATGGCTTTATCACAAGTACAAGGAGAGATCATTATTAATACTAAGATGAGATTTGCGTAAGTTAGGCTTATACTATCATAGCTAGTTGTCCATAAAAACGCAAAACGATCTATTTTGCACACTGAGGCGCTGACACGTTGTTGGTCCCATTATAAAATGCAGTTGTCTATTGGTTGTGCTGTCGACTCCCCTATGGGCCTGGAGCACACCATATGCTACCGACCAGATACGAAAATAACGCCAAACAGATAATAACATCGGTTTCGATATATCGCTTCGTCATTTCGACGATGACGGGTTGGATAGCAATTCACCACTCTCTCTAGCCCGCGTCTATTTTGATTCATGTCCGTTAACGCCATTGGTCCCATTGCTCGAAGCAGCTGTCTCAGACACCGCCTTCTCCAACGCCTGCTGCACGTCACGAAGCAGGTCTTCCGGCTCCTCTATGCCGCAGCTCACGCGCACGAGGTCGTCGAAAACACCCACGGCCTCTCGCTGGTCTCGGGGGATGCCGGCGTGCGTCATTGCGCTCGGCAGCTCGACCAAACTCTCGATACCGCCTAAACTCTCAGCTAGCGTGAAGATCTTGGTCAACTGGCAGAACCGCTCAGCCGCGGCTCGGCCTCCCTTGATACGGAACGAAAGCATGCCGCCGCCCATACCCTCTCGGTGCTGTTTTAGAGCAATATGTCTGTGTGGGTGAGAGTCTAGGCCGGGGTAATTTACAGAAATGACGTGGGGGCTAGCCTCTAGGGCTCTTGCAACGGTCGTGGCGTTGCCGCTTGACTGCCTCACTCGCAAGTGCAGTGTCTTAACTCCTCGGTGGGCAAGCCAGGAGTCGAAAGCCGACGGGACAGCGCCACCGGCATTCTGCAGGAAAGATAGACGTTCACGCAATTCATCCGAGTTGAAAGCAGCCAGTCCCATAACGACGTCACTGTGTCCATTGATGTACTTGGTGACACTGTGGACGACGATATCGGCGCCATGGTCGAGGGGGTTCTGAACGTAGGGACTAAGGAAGGTGTTGTCAACAACAACTGCGACGCCTCGAGAATGGGCTGCGTTGACGACGGCCCTAATATCTACAAGGCGCAACGTAGGATTGCTAGGCGACTCGATCCATACTAATTTGGTGTTGTCGCGGATGTGCTCTGCAATATCAACCTCGATCTGAGGGGTAAAGGTAACGGTAACACCATGAGCCTTAGCGACTCGGGTGAAATACCGGTGGGTGCCGCCGTAGACATCGCTAACGCTGATGACGTGGGAGCCCTGAGCCAAGCTCTGGAGAATGGTAGCAGTAGCAGCGCTTCCGCTACTGAAGGCGAGCGCGTATTTGGCATGCTCCAACGCGGCGACAGCTTGCTCGAAGTTATCGCGGTTGGGATTGGAGCTGCGCGAGTACTCGTATAAGCCGACAGGCTTTCCGACGGCAGTCTGCGCGAAAGTAGTAGATAGGGAGATGGGCTCGATGACGGCGCCGGTTGTAGGATCGTGGGGGGCACCGGCATGGACAGCAAGGGTTCCGAAGCCGTGGACAGGGGACGGTGCCCGCGGAGGGGTCTCGATGATGTGATCGATAGGAACCGTCATTGCTGCGTTTTTGTGCGCTTTTGTGCTGAGTGGGATTGGGATTATATAAATGATTCGTTAATATCGTCGCTATCCAGCCAATTGTTTCTTTCTCCAAGTAACAATTTTAAAGAAATAAATCCTTTTTTTTTTTGCGACAAGTCTTAGTTTAACAACTTTTTTTTTTCTTCCTTTCCCTTTTTGACGAGCTTCCTGTCAGGTCTTAATGGTCGAGACCTGAAGCGAAAAAAAAAGAGTGGAAATGGCTAATTTAGGCCCTTTTTTGCTATTTCTATTTTTGGGGATGGGTGTACCTGAGACTACTTTGGATTAAATGTTAACTAAAGAAAATAAAATGAGAAGATATATTTTACCGACTACCGCTTGAGCAGAGTAGCATTTTATAAGTAAATCAAAGTTTGGCTTAGGACCGAGCTTGGACAATTAACTTGTTGTATATTGGCTTAGACATTGTTAGCTACAAGTGACGGTGAAGAACGCTCTGTTACGGCATCTGATCCTTAGTTTAGACCATTTGTTTTGTCATCATTATTATTCTATTCCGAACTTCGTCATTTGACAGCGGGATGATGAGATCCACCCGGCTCGGAGGCCTTATTAATCAACTGCGTTAGCTGATGGCTACTTGCTTCCGACTGCCGAAGGACCCCGGTTTGTTACCATAGGAGGTATTTGTTAGGTATTAGTTACGTACCTGACCCTTTTCTACTCCACCGAGTTTATACACTACATACACCTTTTTTTGAACCCGTCTCTAAATTCATGTCAAAATGTACGGCATGATGTTGATAACAATCCATACAATCTCAGTTTGTGTCTAAAGCTCTACATCAACTTATACATTTAGAGGCAATCACATAGTTAACCAAAGCTACTTGACTTATTTAATACAACGCCACCATCACAAACTAGCACAGACCGACAGCCGTCTTATCAATGCCACCATCTTTACAAAGCCTATAGTACTGACAATGTAACAATAGCCATAAAAGATTATTCTAGAAATACTTTGAAATACGGGGAAGCCGGGGTTACTTAACTGCCTATAATGGTAAGAAGAATATATATCTCATATGGCGCAATCACCTTAGAATGAGTTTGCGCCGTTAAGGTGCATGTTACAACGGACGCAAGCAGAGTGTAACAATTTTCCCGCTTGTCTACCACATAGGTACTCATAAATATCCCGCAAACTTCTACGTTATGTTGTCAAACCCAGCCAGGGGTTTTCAACTGTCGAAGTACAAGGTTGGTATGATAAACCCCCTATTTCAAGAGAGCACCGAAACTAGCGCCCTAGCACGACGTGCCCGCATTTTTCTAGAGTCACTACCATCTGCGGCTCTTGGAATATTCCCCGGAGGCTTCGGGTCCTCGTTTTGGAGTTTCTGGCCTTTATTCGGAGGGCCGTTGAAGTCCCCAGCATTACAAGCATCATTGATGCCATTGCACTTGCTCTCCCAGGTTCGACAGTTGGCACTGCCCGTCGGGGGTGCCGAGTTGTAGCAATCCTTAGCCTGATTCCAACATTCCCCAGATGCCTTCCAGCATCCGTCCTCGGTCGAGTAGGAGGATACTTCCACGCCAACCCAATTTGCGTTCTTGATGAGGTAGTTCGAAGGGATATTGCCCTCAGTCTGCTTTAGTGCTTTGGAGGAGGTTGAAGTCGAAGTAAAAGCCGCCATGCTTTTAGATTGTGCGGGCTTGTAGACCTTTGGTCCAGGCATTGGGTACGGGAATTTCGGCTGGTAGATGTTGAAAGATACCGCAGGCTCGCCAGCCTGGACGTAGCCTGGTATACTAACGCTGTACTCTTTAGGCACATCAAGAGCTGCTGTGTTTCCGCTGTCGATGAACACCTGTGCACATCCTGTATAAAATTGCGGATCGCCCTTATCTGCCTCTTGAAGGGCTAGGATTTCAGGCCTGAAGAGCCACGAACCACCAGGAAGTGACTTCGGAATATCAACGGACATTAAGCCATTGTTATCGATCAGCTTCTCCGTGCACCACTTGCCAGTCGACTCGTCATAGCCTTCTTCCCACTACGTATAGGGTTAGTAGAGTTATATCTAAAGGAAATAGGTAACCTTTGAGCTCCAGATCTCATAAAAACATTAGGGTGGGGAGTTACTACAACTCCGAAGTAGGGTGTATATGATATTTTAAGAGAACGCTTACGAGTTTGATCCAGCCAGCGCCAGCAGCGGAGTCTGTTGCTATGTCTTTCACCTGTTTAGCATATACAGCACAAGGTCCCTAAGTTCCCAAAGTAAGCATAGTTCGGCATCATCGGTCATTACAGATGCGATATACCTTGTGTGATTTATCTATAGATCCGGGCTGCTCAGCATCGGCCCATGTCCGCCACTCGAAGGTAAGTTTCCCACCGGCCGATGCGGGGCAGGTGAAAGCAACAGATTTATCACCATCAACGCCTAATCAATAGTTAGCCGGGTGTTATGGCTACCTTGTGGGAGGTCAATAACCTACCGCAAGCCATATCATCGCTGTCTAAGCTAGCTATTGGGGAAGTGCAGTGTTGGGGATCCATGCTCATTCTAACGCAGGTCCCATCTCCCTGAGAGACATCGTTGATAAAAAGCGTCGTGAATATGGTGTGCGCGTCTACTACCGTAGAGATAACAGTGGCTACAGCCACAAGAAAGGATGGGGAACACTTCATCTTGAATAATAAATCGACGACAACCGAGCTTTTCTTAATTTTCCCCTTAAATATAGGGAGGCGATACTCAAGCTCCAGGCGAATCGAAGAGAAGCGGACTAGCTCAGCTAAGAAAACGAATGTATATAATGCCCTTTTGGACTTCAGGTATATTTAGGTTAGAGAATGAACATATCGGCAAGAACTGAAGAATGAGCGAATAGAGCGAACAAGTGAACGATAGAAAATAAGTATCACTACTCGTATATAGATGTCTAGCATCGGATGGAAGTAGGTAGGAGACGAGACATATGACTTTCTATCTTGCAAAGCAAACAAGCTAAGGAAAAGGCTCTAAATTACCTATAAATTGCCTATACACCGAAGGAAAATTTACAATATGACACGTCAAATCAGATCTAAGCAATTATACAACCGCAAAAAAGCGTGATTCGAGGATAATTCGACAGTTTCCCTTTCAGCTGCACACCCAGCCAAGCTTTCGCCCCAAAGGCGCTTTGCACGACGAATAGGAGCGCTAGGGTGAGTGTTTGTCAGTAGCCATGGATCTCCTCAGGGGCAGACCCAAGCTGCCACGGACCCTGATTTTCCTAGTCTCAGATAAAGTGCAACGGTAGTACCACGCGAAATGACGTTGTTGGAATCCGGGGAATTGGTTGAATAGACACGGTACGGCCTGATGCAAGGGGTGGGAGGCTGCATTAATATATATACCTTGGGTATACAGCAACCAATTACCCGGGACGCCCCAAATGAAGCTGAAACGTGTTCGTCCCAACCTTTCATTCCTCTCGTGGAGATTTGAATGGTGGAAGAAACGAAACGTGCCGAAAATGCATCCGGACGCAAGCCCCTGGCGTTTGCATGCGGGCTTTTCCGAGGCGCTTTGCTTTCTGCTTGGCTGATGGGTATTCGTCGATTGGCTGCCCTTGTCGAGGTAAATTACGAGAGTGGCTATATATTAGTCAGTCATCCGGCTGTCCTACTCATCTCACTGCAATTTATATGTCTAAGAATTGCCATGGTTCGACTCGACTCGTCTGATGAGGGGTCGCTGTTTGATGACTGGATAGATGTAGAGTAAATAATTAAGTACTATTACCTCGTTATCTCATTCATTCATACTTTGAAATCTAAGATTACGTGAGCTCTGGCTTCGAAAAATATTTGTCGTCAAAGATGAAAACATTAAACTTGGTGTTTAATTTTGAGGACTTAAATCACTATCATTTCAACTATATGTCTATTCCATATTACCCGTGAGCTCTCATTTCAGACTCATTAGTACCCCCTAAACTAGCCTAATGAGTCTCACAATCATAATGGTGTCGTGACAAGCACGAAAACATACTAGTTAAACAGTATTTCGATGGAATTTCTACAGGTCAGATAGGCTCTCGAAGAGCAATCTTCCTTTCAGGGGCAAGAAGCTCCCATTGCTCATCCGTGCCTATTTCAATCACAGAGAGAACTAGACTAATCACATCGAAGAACTGATACTCGGGGAAACACTTGCAATTGCCATCCATATCATTTCATGAATAGGTTAGATAGTCACTAGTTCCTACAGAACATATTTCGGAGGGAAGAGTGGAGATTAACTGCACATCAAAACCGCAAAAGTTGAGCCTCTTAGACTAGACACTACCCTACGGTCCGCGAAGACGCCTTTCCCACCCGGCCGCCAAACAACGTTGCGTTATGCAAAGCTTGACCTGACCCGAGCTCTTTTTTATGCCTCCTGTTGTACATACATGCTATGGTACATCGGTGTCGTCAATCGTGGGTATCGTTATAATTACTCGTTGATCTTGGCCAGGATCCTAGAAAGTATCGTTAGTATTGGTGCGTCGCCTTCGAGGACAGATACGTGCTGGGACTTACTCGCTGTCGCGGAAGAGGTGGAATTCCTCCTCGCCGACCTTGACGGGGGAACCGCCGTACTGGATATGCATGTTAGCTACATTTCTGTGGATATGTAGAGGGGGGCGCAAGAATTCTCCTATCGACCCGACTCCATAGACTGGCCTAACTTACCTGAGGAATCAACACTCGGTCTCCTGTCTGCACGCCCATAGCCAAACGTTGGCCGTCCTTGTTCAGCGCGCCAGGTCCGACAGCCAAAACTCTGCCTTCGTTGAGCTCCTTCACGCTGGACTCGGGCAGGAAGATGCCGCTAGCAGTCTTGGTTTCGGCCTTGATCCGCTGGACCAGCACACGGTCCAGGAGAGGGACGAGGGACTTGATTGATCGGATAGCAGTGGCCTACAATATTTACATGTTAGCTAAACCCCATAGAGCAAATGAGCAGAGCAAAAAAATTTAAGGCGAGCGTGGGGTGACAGGTGTGAGCTTGCAAAGCGCACATCATAACATGATACGATGATTTAGAAATCGAGCATACATACCATTGTGAAGTATATGCAGGGAGAACTTCGTGAATTCGAAAGGGTATAATTTTTTCTGGACGAACTGCAACGAATTGGGAGCTCGAAGATGTAAATTTGAAGCTATCGCAAGTGGCGGATGGATCTTTGGAAGGCTTTGGAAGCTTCAAGTGGCCGATAGACCTAAACTTTTTTATTCCTCGGTTTTTCCGAATGCCGGGGCTACCTTTGCCTAGAACCCGCCTATCCGGGGCCAGCCGGATCCTTGCGTACATCATCCCGATCGATTCGTTATGTAAGCCATATCAGGTTAGGTACTTATAAATTTGTATTTGTACGTCTCTGAGGTACACGAAAAACAGGTAGACACCAAACAGTTAAACAGTTAAAGGAACGCTCTGATAGGAATAGAATTGAATTTACATCTATTAGTACCTAAGCTATGCCGATGTCCGCCAACGGCACAATCGTAAAATGGACAAGAATCTTATCTACCCAAACCTCTATACGCGATAGCATATACTCTAAGTTCTATACCGCTATGAACCTGAATGGTTTGCACCCTCCCGCTTTGCCGTTGATGGCCCCGAAACTATATGACCCCGTAAACGCCGCTTTTGGGAACTCATCGTTCCCTCCTACGCCTAAAATATTGCAATGTGCGCTTAATCTTCCGCCGAAGCGCCCCCCGTCGTTTCTACTTACTCGGTGGTGTCGGCGGCTCAAGAACATGTGTATGATCGTCCGCATGGATGACTTGCCCATGGCCAACCTGCCTACAGATAACTGTGTCTGAAACCCAAGGTTCATCGAGTATCTCAGGCATTTGGGCGCGCTTTTTGGGATCGATCGTCAACATCCTCCCAATGATATGCCTGCTTTCCCTAGGAAGTAGCCTCAACAGACGCCACGGACCCTTGATGACCTCTTTCTTTTCCTGGGTGCCAGTGCCATTACTGCTAGGGGTAGAGGGCTCGTTGGCCTTAGGGCTTTGCTGCCTCGCATCATCTTCCGCAAAAATGTCACGTTGTGGAATATTCGAGAGGTCGTTCGTGGACCTCGATGGAAGGATTAGCTTCTTAGGGTCGTGGCCGGGGGTCGGATCTGCTGCAAAAAGCTTATACGAATTATCCGACAAGCGCGGGACTTTCCAGGGGAACCTTCTAAGTGACATGCAGCAGAAGATGATCGCAAGGGACCAGATATCCACCGCCTGAGGGTCGTACTTGCGCTCATCGTAAACTTCTGGAGCAAGGTAGGGATCCGACCCAACAACACCTGGCGACTTGTTAGAGATCTACCAAAATAATTAACTGCATAGCGGCGTCTGACTTACCAGAAGCAAGGACAATTTCGGTCTCAAAAGGATACCTGAAAACATGAGCGCTACCAAAATCAATGATTTTCATAATACCATGCTGGCTAACGACAACATTGTCCAATTTCAAATCCCGATGGGCAAGACCAGAGCTGTGAAGATAGGTTACTCCACTCAGTATCTGTAAAAAACAGCATGTTATCTCCGCCTTAGACATCTTTCCGGTCATGACAATAGCAAATAGATCGAATGGGGCGTATTCCATGACTTCGTACCATTTCCCCTTCTCTTGGACAATATCAAGCGTCTCAATAATGTTACCATGATGTAAAGCAGATCCAATACAGAATTCGGCTGTTAATTTCTTCACATATTCCTTTTCAGTTTCGTACGAATGTCGAGGGCGAAATTCTTTCACCGCAAACACGGTATTATCTTCGGTTCTCTTCATAAGTTTGACGGAGCCCCCAGCGCCAGATCCAAGCACCCGGCCCAGCTTTCCATACTTGGATGAGAGGCCATGATCATCAGCGAATGGGACCTGGTAGGCTGGTTTAGACCCCAAAGGAGATGGTGATGCGGGCTTTTTGGGCTTGTGATTGACGCCCACTTTAAAAAACCGCTTGAGATCAGACATAGATCCGTGTGCACTATGCGTTGTTGAACCAGATCCTGTCGGATGAAGATCAACCGACTTATTCTTATTTACGAAAAGTCCAGAGTGTCTTTTTTCTTGCTTATCCGTTCTCGTTAGGTTTGTTGAGGAAGAAGAGGGGGAAGCATGTTTCTTCTTCCTGGAGAAGACAAATCGCTGGTCAATGTTGCCACCCGCTTTGTTCTGCATCGGCCGTTTACTTGCAGCATACGGATCATTAATATCCCCTTGAGGAGTAAAAGGTCGCGAATAATACTGAGATGCAGCATTTCTCGAGGGACTCGATTCCCTGGACACAGGTAGAGATTGGCCTCCGGGCCCGATGCTAAAAATCCCCTTTCGATGCGAGCGGGTACCGCCATCGTACTCGTCTACAGCAGTCGACCGCTGAGATATGTTGTCGGTGGAGGCAGGTCGGTGCGGTAGGCCCATTCGAGGCGAAACTGGTCTCGAATCTTGTCCCGATGCTTGTGGTGTTATCGCTTGGGAATCGTACCCGCCATCAGAACTGGCAATTCGAACGGACTTTGCATTCCGTGTAGAAGATTCCGCAGCAGAAGTCCCGGCTGGTGTAAGTGGTGGTGATGCCAACTCGGGAGCTTTAGGGCTCAATCGGGGCGACGGATGGCCCATGGGACTGTGGCTATGCTGCGGAGTTGCGCCGGGAGTAGTCTCGTTAGACGCAACCTAAATAAAGACATACTGTTAGTTATAAGAGGACCCCATAGAGCCAGATCTAATAAAACGGTATAATTGCTATCGGGACCACATGTATATATACTAAGGCGCCAGTCCTTGCTTTAATCTGGGACGGGAAATGAGGCGCAGCGGTGAATAATATAAAGGAGAATTTCATCCGAATTTTGCAATCATTGTTGGGAGCGAGGGAGTGTCATATAGAAATGAATTGAGAGTAAATGGTAAATAGCGTACCCTAGAAGGCGGAAGGGAGACTGGATCAAACGAATAATTCATCAAGCGCTGCTCTTGAAGCTGGGCGCCATGAATAGAATTGGTCAGGGCTCGTATTATATCAGGATTAGCAGAGCTCTCCCTTCGGGCTTCCGGACTGCCGAAGGACGAGACTGGAGGATCGATTTCGTCAACTATCGATGAGAAGCGTACCGATGCGCGCTCTGAGGGCTTTACGGTGGCATCGGTACGTTCGGATACATCGTTGGAGATGTCTGGGAGGTTGGAAATACACATAGTCAGCTATTAAGCTATTGAAACTTGATTCTGAAGGTAAGACATGGTAGAGAACGTCTATTGGCCGGTTTATATAGAAAAAATATCGTGATTACCTTGCGACTGCTCCAGTTGGCGGCAATCATCAGCATCGCTCGGGGTTGTCATGGCAATCGAGATACCGAGAGGCTAGATAAGAATAGGATCCAAATGCTAAGATATGAAAAGAGCTGTTAGCAAGTTGGGCCGAGGGATGGCCCCCAAGAGGTAATGCGAATTAATAGCGAAGAGAGCGAGCAGATCAAATGAAGAAAAGTAAAAAGAAAAAAGGAAGAAAAAAAAGCTAAGTGATGATGATATGATGTGCCAGACCTGGTAAAAGGTCTAAAAGATCTCTCTCAAAACTTGTGGGAGAACTGACTTATGTCCATCATGGTGGGGCAATTTTGTAAAGTACGTAGTTGTATGTAGTAGTTAGTAGTAGTAGTGTAAGTAGTGTAGTGTCTGTAGAAGGTAGCTGCTCTCCGCTCTCCGCTGCTCACTTGCCCACTTGTTCGGCAAGAACGAACTTCTGATCCGATTTTTACCTAAGAATCTACCTACCTACCTAACCTAACATAAAAGATATGGGGATGTGATAGGACTTTGTGTGACTTAAGAATGATCGAAGTGACCAAATCGACCAAAGTAATTGAAAGTGAATTAAACTACCTACATTAGGTATTGTACATGCGCAGAGTAGACAGTCCGTCTTAATCAGGCTGAGCTATGGAGGACTTGATGGATTTACGGCTCTAATTGCATATACCAATCCAGCTATTTCGCAACAAGTTTGAAATAAACCTGGTACAGTACTTTCAAGTACATTGCTTTGAGTACTTTCGGGCTCTCTTATTGCATCCACTAAGAAACAATTGAATCTAGGGCATGGACCAGTTGAATTAGCGGTAGATTAATGGTATGTGCTTAAATAGGTTAATTGTACAACACTTACCTTTTTTCGTGATTTAAGACTATAAAATATCATTTAAAATAATAGATATAATAAATAAATTTATTTAAATAAATTATTTAACGAATTTAAAATAAATTATTAATTATATTAATTTTAAGTATTAACGTATTATATAAAGTTTTTTATTTATTAAAAATTTAAAAATTAATATATTAATTTAATTAAAATTTTTATAAATATTTTAAAATTAATTTTTAAATTTAATTCTTTTTATTTTTATAATATATATACGTTATAATACCGAATAGCCCTTTTTTTATATATAAGCTTAAAAATATTTTTAAACGACTTTTAAAGGATTTATTATGGTTGGGTTATAAAAGAAACGCGTTATTATATTAAATTTTATTTATAAGTTAAAAAATGCGTTTAAATAAAAATTATACGTGTGTATAATAATTTTAAAAAATTTTTCGAAAATAAAAAAAATTTATATAAATTATACGAGGATTAAGAATTAAGAGTTGGGGAATTTGATATATTAATAAATTCTTTAAAATTTATTAAATTTAAAGAAATTATTATAAAATATTCTTTTAAATTTAAGATTTCTTTTAATCTTTTAGAAATTTATAAATTTAAGGTAAAAAAAGTTTTAATAAATTTAAATTTATCCTTTTATTTTTAATTATTAATATGTTTAAATTTTCGTTTAAATTAATTAAATTTATTTTTTAATTTATAAATATTTTTAAAAAAGCGCGTTCTTTATTTTACCCTTTCAATCGTTAAATTAATTTGGGTTTATTTTTATTTATTTTAAGTTGGCGTTAACAATAAAATTTTATTAATATAATTTTTTTTAACGAATGGTAAAGATTACGTGGTAGTATTAAAGCTTTTTTAATAATAATCAATATTTTTATATTATTTAATTTACTTGGTAATATGTTATATTAAAATTCTTTTTCAATTAAGTAAAAAATTAATTAATTGTTTAAGTATAATAAATATAAATTAATTTTTTTAATGCGAATTAAGTCATTTTTATTTTTAAACAAGTAAATAATTATTTTAATATAAATAAAAGAATCTTTAATTAAAGCTTTATTATAAAGTTAATTAAAACATTTTTATAATTTTTTAATAATATAAGTAATTATAACCCTTTTATTCTTAAAAATCTACTTTTTAAAAAGTTTATTAATAATTTTTAATTTTTTTAAATATATATTTATTTTTTTTTAAAAGATTTTTTTAAAAAACCCATTAATAATAATGTTAAAAAATTAAAAATAAAACGTTAATCTTAATAAAATCATTATTATAACTATCCCGTTTTTTTTTAATTTTAATTTTAAATCGTTAATTTTATAAAATATAATTATATTTATAATTAATAAAGCCTTTCTTTTATCAGTATACGGGAGTAGTTTTTTATTAATCCATTACATAAATAACTTTTTATTATTATAAATTATATTATTAAATTTAATAATAACGCTTGGATAATAAAATTGTTATTTTTTATTTTTTACAATACTTTTCTCGTGAAAAATAACTTTAAAACGTAAAGGTATAAACTTATTTATAAATATATATAATATTAAAATAATTTATTTTTTATTTTAATTATTTTTATTTATCTTTTTAACTATTAATTTAATTTTTTTTAAATTATATATATAACCTTTAAAAAATTCAAATGATAAAAGGATTTTATTTATATTAAAGATTAATTTGAAAGGAAATTGGTAAAAAGTAAAGTTAATGTTAAAGTTGTTAAATAAAATTATATTAATAAAGTCCTTTTTACGAAAAACTTTTCAAATATATTAAAAAAAATTATTCATATATTTTATTATTTCATTTAAAAGTTTAAAAGTTATATAAATTATTTGACGTTTTATAATTTAATATTTTTAAAAAAAGGTTATAAACCACCCGTTCGAAAAGATAAATATTTAAAGATATTATAGATATAGATTTTAAAATAATGTTAGGGATTTCTTGTAAAACCAATGGCGTATAATTATTTTATAAGCTTTACAAATAGTTATAAATTAAATCCATAATTGATTTTTTAATAAAAACTATTTTAATAAATATTTTTTAATAATAAATTTTTGGCTTTTAAATAATTAATATCTTTTATTTCACCAATTTAATATTAATTATAAATTTTTTATTAAAAAATAATTTTAAGTCTCGTTTAAATAAAGTTGTTTATAACCTTTTTTAATAATAAATGTATTATTTAATAGTCGTTTCGAGTATATATATTTATTAGTTTTGTTATTTTTTAATAATATATAATAATTTTCAAAAAATAAAATAACTTTAAATTTTCGTCGATATAAATAAATACGGTAAATTCGAGAGATTTGTTTCGGTAATATATAATTAACCCGGGTAATAACCTTTCGTTTTTTACTTTAACGTATAATAATAATAACAATAAAAATAAATTTTATTTTATTTTAATAAATAAATTAATATATTTTATATATAATTTATAATATTTATAATATTTATTATAAACAACTGAATCTTTTCGTGATATTTTCGTGATATTTACTAAAAAAGCTATAAGCCTAATATAGTTTAAGTCTTCCTAAATATAGTACGTGATCTGTGCCCTAGATTCAATTGTTTCTTAGTGGATGCGGTACCTCGGCGCTTTACCCGGAGTGCACCAGAGGCAGTTCCGGGTTGGTAGAAAGAAAGATTGAAGAGTCACTAGAGGCTTGAGAGTGGAACATGTGGGTCCCTTCATGAATCCCTGTTGGGTGGGGACCAAAAAGGTTTCTATCCGTTTGCGTCCAAATGTCGTAGAGAGATTTAGCAACATAGGTAATATACATACACTACTACATGTATGTAGGTCGGGAAGAAGCAGGCTGACAAATGACAAACATTCCCATAATCGCCAGGCAGGCCAGGACATCCCAAAATGGCCAATAGGGAAAAAAAGAAAAAGGAAAAAAGAAAAGTTCAATACTCTTGACTCGCTCTCTTTCCCTCCCTCTCTCTCTCCGCTCTTTAATCATACATACATAATTCCCGGCCCGGTTGGTCGATTAGTTACTTGGTAGTTTTCTTATTGCTAAGCGATCTAGGCGGTCTAATAATAGTTCATGACTCAAATCCGATCCATTGTCACAAAATATCTTCTTCCTATTACACACATGACACCCATTATACACAAATAAACGCGGTGCTTGTGTACCAGGTTAACTAGGGTTGTCCTAGACTTTCAGTAGCATCGACCTTGCATTATATGTACCCAATAACACCGATGAAGCTATAGGTGTGCCTGGAATTGATTAGCTTGCAGGATCCCGTCCGCGGCGGGACTGTGATCTGCCATGCATTATCAGGGCCAAGATTTCTATCTTCCAACGAAACGCCCGCCAATTGCTCAAACGGTATAGCTTTGGGTCCCGACCAATACTTTTGTTGTCTACGACCTATCAGAATGTCAAAATTTGAAGACGAATCCGTTTGAGACATCTGTCCGAGCAGCATATTGATGGGTAATGTTTAGGTACCACAAGTTCCACGAACCGGCAACGCGGTTTACTTTAGATCGTTGTTTCTCCTGAAGAACCATAGCGTGCTTAATATTGACCGTTCAGCACAATCCAAAATTCAATGAAGTCTAAATAGCCAACTTAAAAGAAAACCCCTCAGACCAAGCTTTTTATTCGTACGAATATTTGTACGAATACGGGATTTAAGTATGCGCGGTGCGACTGGCATGTTGCGCAAAGTTAATACCTGGTATCCTTGTACCTGTGTTAGTTTACATATTGTTCACATGTAAAGCTTGGCTGGCCAGGCTATTCCATGACCCACGTCGTTCTAGACATTCTAGAAGATATTTGGAAGCCAACCACTATGTCTTGTCTGTAATGCCTGTAAAGTGTCTCGATGGTGTACAGATTGATAATTGCTTCTATTATTTAACTAATACTTGGATATATATCTAACAAGATAAATACCTCTTCAATTAGCACATCATTCGATGAGATTCCTCTGAACTTGAAGATCTGGACTTTTCGCCTCATCGATGCCTCTTCATGTTGTGTAAACCAGACCGGGATCGCTTTATAACTACCTTGGTAACACATTGACAACTGTCCTGGAGCACCAATACCACCCTCATACATGTAGAGAGGTAGGCAATTCTAACTACTTCTTGTCACCTAATAAACAACTAGCGATATAATTTCCATGTAACCCTTTATATAGATTGTCAATTCTGGAATAGACTACTACAAAATTTTCCTGGGAGCGGGGGAGCGACATATCAGTAGCTGCCAGAGCGTAGCAACACTTTATCTTCCTGGGGAAGTATCGTCTAAGGCTCCCCGATCGTCGCAAGATTCGGGGAGGCAATTTCCAACGTTTCCGCCGCATTAGGCACCACATGCAGGCGCATATCAGGGACTCTACGTTTGATCCGTATATTTCGTGCAGATTTGGTAATACATGCCAAAAGCTTGCTTGTACAAGCATAACAGAGGGTCCGAAATCGACAACCAACCCCGTCCCGTTCGCTCTAACGCATGATGTTACAAAAGGCGACTAGATCGGGATCGCCCTCTGTTTATGCGACAACAGCGATACCCATTGACTTGGCCTGGAAAATAACGGCCTTGCAAAGACCCTCTAGCGAAAGACCGGAAAGCCGTAGTTCGGTTTTCTTTATCTTGGCGATTTCATAAATATGTTTTAGAGTAACCGTGCCTACTATTTCGTGTCCCGGCTGACTCGCGGCCTTTTTCTTCCCCTTCTTACTGACTGGTAGGTCTGCCGCATTCCTGAGGAGCCACGAGGTCTGTGGTGTTCGAACGTCGAAATAGAATGATCTGTCTGCTCGTACCGTTACTCGGGTCGGCATAGGCGTCCCTTGTATGATGTGCGCCGTTCGCGCATTGAATTCCTATATACGTATGGTTATCAATTGCAGCGCATCATATTAGCGACTGAATCTGTCTTTACCTTGCAAAAATCCATAGATTTAACACCTCTACTTCCAAGCGCAGGACCAACTGGAGGATTAGGGGCAGCTTTTCCAGCTCCCACTATGAGCTTAACTATCTGGTCGGTGCCAAAAGCAACTGAGCGCACCTTCGACATCTTGGGGCTCTCGGGTGTGAGTTAAATGAAGAGGAAATGGGCGGGTTGATCGTTAATGTTCTAGAACAAAAAATTCCCCCAATTTCGTTGGTGAATTGGAAGTTCAAGAATCCTAGATCAGCCACAATTGAGTTTGGAGAGCGCCTCAACCTTAATCCAAATCCGGTTTACCATATACGTAGGTTACATGTATGTAAAATGTAGTGGAGTGTCAGGTACAAAGGTACCTAAACTCTATTTGAGGACCCCGCCAAATATCGAAAGCTTAAGCTACTTCCGTCTTTCTCTCTACACTAATTAAGAGCATATCTTCCTAACGAACCACGACTATCACCGCTCTTTTCTCCTTCTTTTCCTACACCCTTAGTCAGCTTATATTATCTCCTTTTCCATTTATCTATCATCAATACCTAGACAGATTATCCCGTTTTCTACATCATGTTCAACTGGGCAAAACAAACGTCAGCAGCAAATTTCCCTAGTCTCCGTACCTAGCGTACTCAGCTAACCGGTTACCTAGTTTGGCTAATGTCGTGGGCACGGAAGAGCCCATCTATGGCGCTTCAGCCGTAAGATCGGTCGCCGAAGATGCCAAAACGACGCCGTATACGGAATTGACCAGAGATGACATGAAATGGGAGGCTATGGAATCGACCTGTGTCGAGAGCCAAACTTTCTATTTCATGGCGGACAGTGGCCATTTAGCTTTTGCTCAGGTCATTTACAGCAACGTGGCGTATGAGTTTTCAACCGCCCAGCTGCCTCTCAATCTAGCTGACATTCCTTGAAGTGGCATCCGCACCACTTGCCAGTTTAACTGCAAGGTCTTTTACACGGACGGCACTAAACCCCTATGGAGCTCTTCACCCTTGAGCCACGCCGAGTTCAGCGAAGATAAAACATGCTTTTTTGCCACCGATTGCGCCCTAGAATTATCCGCGGATGGAAACTCCTATACAATTAAGTCGATGAACGATCCTCAATGTATCGTCAACCTTAAAATAACAAAGGTAGCGCCTGGCTTCGTCGTCGGCAAGAATGGCAAGTCCGTGTTCGGTACAGACCTATCCCACCCGTGGGGCTCCATGCGACATGCGTTCTGGCCAAGGTGTTCAGCTGAGGGGAGCGTCATGACGAAGAATGGACCCATCGACTTCAAAGGGAAGGGGTTCCTCTCCCACGCTCTGCAGGGTATGAAGCCTCACCATCTGGCAGCCCGGTGGAATTTCCTCAACTATCAAGGACCGACATATTCCGCAATCCTGATGGAGTTCACCACGCCACCATCGTATGGAACGACCGTCATTGGCGTCGGCGGAATTGCCAAGGAAGGGGAGATTATCACTGCTGGTCCCAACTGTGGCGCCACACACCTTAAGACGAAACAGGACACCGAGAACGACTGGCCCGAGCCTACCGATATCAAGTTTACCTGGTCCGGCACCACAAAGGACGGAAAACCCGTCGAGGCCGTTATCGAATGTGCTATGGGCGAGAGAGTTGATAGGATTGACGTCATGGCAGAAGTCCCTGGTTTCGTCAAGAAAATCGTCGCTAATGCGGCGGGAACTAAGCCATACATTTATCAAGTAAGTTTATAGAGGCAACCATTTAGGATACGTTTCATTTCTAACTTCGTGTGCAGTTCTTCCCTCACAATATTCCTACTGTGCTAAAGCTCAAGATCGGGGATCAAGAGATTACCGAAGAGGGGCAGTTGTTCAGCGAAGCAACTTTCATATCCGCAACGGAGTAATCCACTAGGGCTTAAAATGAAGCACAATGGATACGCTTAATGTCAATGAAATGAGAAAGGCGGAGCAGCAACTAGCTTTGCTTTTAGAATGCGGATGCTTGGTTTAAGCGCTCCATTCCAGTAGAGAGGTTTGGTTACGCTATATTCCCTTGCCTCCAGTTAGCATACGGACAGGATATTGCATCAGTACAAGTCAGGGATACTAGAGTTCATAGAAGTACATGATCACTCGTTGAGATGCCAAGGTGTAAACTATATTCGGATTCCACCATTCGAAATCATGTACTATCTATAGGTTTTAGGTTGCATTAATAAGGATACCTCATATGAATACAATGGTTGTTTTTGGAAGTCTTATATGAAAGAAAAGAACGTAGCATAAATGGACTGGAGAGTATAAACCAAGTCAGAATGTAAAGTTACAATGAACATATATCTCCACCTTGTAGTCAACCCTATTCATTCTGGTATATTAATTGGATGAGATATTTAATAAAATGTCAACTATGACTCGAAAAGAATAAGAGTCGAATGTTTTCCATGCCCATAAGCTCATAGCTTGCGCATATGCAAGTGAACATACTAGCCACGTAAAAGACGTGCTTTTTCATATAGTGAGACTTGAGTTTGAATTAACAACCGTATGCGACATTACTTGAACGACGGTTAGATGGGAGAATACGTAACAAAAACCTTAAGGAATATCTGCCAAGTTTAATATTTGAAATGTTAAAGTGTCCTATCTTCCGTTATAGACAAGGCAACTACCCCGCTCTATATTGATATGTATATCATTTTAAGGCGATGGTTTAAGGCAACAGCGACGATGTACATGTAGTGGAAGGCAGCAGCGTCTTATCGATACGTACAGCTTCAGCGCTAATATTCAAAATCCATTTACGGTTGGTTTTTCCCCACGCCCAACTCCACATCCTACATGTATTGTCTCACGCGACGCAACTCACATAGCCATAGCGCGTGCCGTTCCTGTTTCTAAGCCGATTATCCCGGCGGAACCGTTCTGATTTCTGCCTTCCTATCAGCATGCCGGGAAAGAACATTGCTAGAGGAGGGAAAGGCGGAAAGGGCCTGGGTGGCAAGGGAGTAAATTACCCTAGTTCTAGTCTTAGACGCGATGGCCTGGACGTCGTGCGTGCCGTGCTAACTTGCTGTGCTTGCAGGGGATCAAGCGGCACCGGTATTTTAGACTATGCGTATAAGCAAGTGGGCGCTTTGTCGTAGCTGACCGTCGCATAGTAAGATACTTCGCGACAATATCCAAGGAATTAGTAAGTAACTTATCCGTCAGGGAAATCTTAAATTCAACTGTCAACGGTGAACGGTGAACGGTGAATGACGAACGGTGAACCGGTCGCTAACGTGTGATCCGATTTCTAGCCAAGCCTGCTATCAGGTATGTCTCTAGCTTACACCCAAACGCCTCAACTCTACCTCGGCCTCACTCTTCATGCTACTACACTTCTCCTATGACATTCGTCCTTATGGTGAATTGAATCTAATTTTCATGGCAGACGACTAGCCCGCAGAGGTGGCGTCAAGCGAATATCAGCACAAATCTACGATGAAGTGCGAGTAGCCTTGAAAGCGAGGCTCGAAGAGGTATGTATGGAATAATTCGTGTGACGTAACCCCGACTCGTTTGCTTGTATTGTTACTAAACGCCGCGTCCGAGGATAGATCATACGGGATTGCGTGATATACACTGAGTACCGTCAAAGGAAAACGGTCACCATCAACGATGTGAGTTACTTGCCATCCTCTGAATCAGATAGCCTACCATCTTGTGATATTGACCTCAACCTTGTTTATCGCAGGTCTTGCATTCTCTAAAACGGATAGGCCGGCCTATATACGGTTTCGACGATGTAAGCGGCGGTCCCCCCAAAAAGCGATAAATTCTTGAAGATTAGCTTTTGTATGAGAGGAACAACAATCATGTCCAACTCAAAGCACAACGTAGAAGGAACGAGTAGAGTTAGCTTTTTTTTAACGGTCTGATCGGGACTATTGGCGTATGGATGGCTATGGACTGGCTTTACCCCTGTTCTTCGAACGCAGTTAGTTGAAACATTAGCTAGCAACCAAGAAGCTACGAAATGTGACAGTACACGGTTACTCGGAACATATGTAGTATTTAAGTCTCAAAGAAAGTCTCTAGAAGAAACGATTGATTATCTATAAGGCTGAGACACTCTAAACGAACGGGGGTATATTGTAACCAGATAACCGCAAAACGCCAGCCGACCGTTCCTGCGAACCTCTATAGTTTTATAGCTTTCGCCTTCGCTTACTGCCTTCCCATTCATTCAGAACTTTTTCTAAAGCCTTTGCGGCTCTTTGTTCCTCTTTTCTAAATGGTCCGTTGAAAGTTTCGGGCAGCACCATAGTGCTGTTAGCGTGTTCCTTCGCGAATCCAACTTCGGCGTCTTTGCCACACTTTTCCCTCGTCACTTTGATGGCTTCGTGAAGCATATCGGAACCGACACCCTTGTGCCGATACTTCATCTTGACCGTCCAGGCTCGGATGACGCCCTTCCCCCCTCTAAGCGTCGAATTTCGGTTCCGCTTCTTCCCGGCTAGACTCGGATTTGGCTCGAGCCGTAATACCAGGGCACCAATCAGATCATTCCCAAATCGCACGCCGATGACGGTGTCCTCCTCGCCATCCTCGGATACCATCCAACTCCATTTCATGCTCTCGGCTATTTGGATGTACTGGCCCGTAAAATACCGAATGGCCATTAAATAAGTCATGATCACCCCGGAATGCAACATCAGCGCCGTGCCGAGGTCCCGTTTTATGCGCCAGGAGTACTGATAAGCGATACCGATGCCAATGGTCAAAATAGCCAGTAAATATGGGTGGAAGATTAAATGGTACGAAGATGACTGCCGCTGCTGGGCTATCGAGTCCGTTACTAAATTCAGCGCATCTAGTTTGTTGGGTTCATCGTCTATAATGCCGACGGATAATGGGGGCAGATCTTGCGGTATTGGGTTGGTAGGCGGATCAACCGTTACAAGTAGTGACGGCGAAGGCGGTGGAAGCCTACTTGACGGAGCCGGCTCCATATCCGGGGTTGATACCGCTGAAGGGTTGACGACGAGATTCGCCCGTAGGAAGAAGAAGAATGCTGTTGGCCGAAGGTGCTGATCAGCTTTGCCGATGCTAATAACTCTACACTCCTCTTCTCTTCTCTTCTCTTCTCTCCTCTCCTTGTCTTACGTCCGAATCGAATAATTTGAGTTTTTCTTCCCACCTCGTCCAACTCATGCGATGTTTTGCGACTTACGGATGCGAGGTGAAGGTTACACCATGTCACTCATGAAAAAACATGGAATGAGACGGCGGAGATTGAACTTTCAATTCGAGACAAACGAAAGACGAAGTAGCACAAGACCAACGTCAAGAAACAATTATAAAATCGAGGGTATTTAAAGGAAAAGACTATTGTCTACTTACCTGTACTAGTCTTTAAGCCCGGCACCGCGTTCATTCTGTCCATGACGGTGCCGGGCCCATAGTAGGCATTCAGGTCTAACTCTCGTGCCACGTGCGCCATCTCGACGTTGTGTGTGGTTAGCCCAGCTTTGAGGCGGACAATAAAAATTTTGTGGCCTGCTTCAGGAGTAAATATAAACAATTGTTTTTTGCACAGTAATTAAAAATGTAGCTTTTTACCGGCTGCTTGGTACTCCAAGGGTCTTAGACCCTGAAAATATTAAATAAAACCAAATAATGACAAGCTTTTAATAAGCGACGGGTTCGAGGCGAGATGGAGGGGAGATAATTTGAATTTATTAATGACGACAAGGTCAATCAACAATAGGTTACGGATAAGTTGAGATGAATTGAGAATTAAACAATGAAGAGAAGAGACGAAACGACAGAAAAATGATTGACAAAGGGGTGTCAGTCTTGGCTGGAATGCTTATATGTTTGGGACTGTCGCAAGATTAGTTCGCAGATAAACCAAAAGCCGTTTCCCTATAAGGACTGCTGCACTGATGACATCGTCCCGCGGGGAATGTTCGTTACCAGTCGATCACCCGGTGGTTATCTGATAAGAGTTGAGCAGACGAATGAGATGGTCGAATAGGAGTTATAGACGACGCCACTATACGCTTGTCGCAAGCACGAAATCCTGCCTATTCCATTATCGTTCGTCTTGGGTGGCAGTCCTCGTGAGATAAAGTGCGCCAGAGCCATGGATCGCGAAAAGGTTTCCTCATGTTATACAGCAGTAGGGCCCTTTTGAGACAAAAGTTGACGAAACTAGATGGGCCTAGAACATCCCTAGCTATGTTTTAAGATGGTTCGTTTGTGTGGCAGGTGTCGTATACCATGTCCACTCAGTCCAGTCTCCTAAGTCCCTTAGCCGAGTTTAGGGTCCCTCGTCTATGTATGTACATACTTGGAGCTTTCAGACATATTGTCGATCACACTCCAGATCGTAGATGGGGATGATGGGGGAGCCCCCTTGCTAGTTGAGAAGATTAATGATTGTCCCCGGTCTGTCCGGCCTTCGAGTTTGAAGCCAACGAGAGAGCTATCAAAACTCGCTCTCCCTCGTGGGGTGGAATGGTGAATCCCATGATTCTCATCGGGTAGTGCCAAGATCCATTCAGGGGATAGCTATTGATAAGAAACGGGTTGACCCCAGCACAAAAAAAGCGCGGGGGGACCAGACGAGAAGCAGGAGTCAGACTTGGGTTGCGTCTCTTGAAACGTTGAACGCGTAATATTTGGTAACGAATTAACTCGAGACCAACAAACCCCATTTTCCCCGTAAGAGCCCCAATAGATGCGTCATGATCAGCAAGGTCGGCCCTCTATAAAAGACAATAAATTGCGCAACTGGTGTTGCAAACTAGTCGATGCCGGATGGGGAATACTACATACATAATAGACAAGTCCAATGACACGGCACACACATCTACGACTGCATACGTACTAATATATAGGACGGGTCCGCTTGCATATATACTCGGTATTGCGACGTAAGAAGGATGCAACATAAGAAGCCGAGTTAAGGGACCTGCCGACCTTTCGGTTACGCCATAAAGACTACCTACGACCGAATTAAGATTCGGTAAGTATTACTTCAATAATATAAGAAATGGGAGTTCCAATAATAAAGCCACCAAATCCCCCTCTTCATGTAGCTTGTGAATATCCCGAGGGTTATATATGTCAAAACGGGATAGAATTGGCCAGTATTCGATATGTCTGCGGTGGAAAGGAGAAGTTAAAAGACTACGATGCATTGGATGATACTTGATACTATGGAATCAGCTAATGTATCAATAATGCACTAAAATATATCGGGGACCGAATGACTTTTACCGATATGTACTCACTTATGGAATTTACTCTTGAATGAAATATTAACGCTATGCTATGCTAATATCCAGATATATTCATCAACTCAAGTTGCATGTGATGTAGGTCCAAAACTTGCAAGTCCTACCTCTTACGTAAACAAGACCTTATGTCCTAAATACTTAGGTACTTAAGGACCTGATCCTACAAGACTTCTGGAAGGAATGGTTCCTTGGCTTTCTGCTGCGGAATCAGCCGTCTCAGCCACTGGGCTACTATGTAGCCACATCGCGCCACATATCTCGTAAGAAACAAAAGAAGTCCGGGGCATGGCCTAAGCTCCAAGACAAGTTCCTAAAATGTTCCTTATCCCCGTCAACCCCATGTCACTTTTGTCATCTTTTCCCAGCCCTATAAGGCGGTGATGGATCACCATCTCACCATATCAAGCCACCCCCGGACACTGCATCAGTTCGCTCTCCTCTAGAATATAGTGATCCAATAAACATAGCTCATGTTAAATTCCGTTGCCGTTTTCACATCTCTCTAACGGGAGCTGAGGCGACGTGCATGGCCGAAAGCTATTGATCATACGGATTTTGCCGTTCTCTACCACTTTCTTCATGGGATCCCCGAGATCCCTTAAACCAATTGAGAGCACAAGTTCATGTCCCGAAAATGCAAAATGTTCGCAATAGCTTCCCTGGTAGGTTGTGTACTACCACGATTCCGTGGTCTTGGGTTGCCTTTCGAGAAGTCTTCTTGTTTATCAAGATAATTGCCAAGGATATCTCGATATTTACAAAAGCACTCATACGTCCAAACCCGAGAGGTTTGATGAAGGGACTCGCATTAGAGCTATTAAGCTCGAATAGCGTCGCGTTCTGGCTTTATCCTTAAGCAATTGTGTCTTTTCACGCTGTGCTTTTGATTGGACCACGCCCGAGTCCTGCAGTCAGCAAGCAATTCCCACTCAGCTGGCTTTTGCATCTGAGTACAAGGCGTAATTTGGGGTCCATTCTGCCTTGTTGCCTGCGTACTTCACCGAGTCGGATTTTGGACCCCAACTCCATCGCTTGCACTCTTATGCAGCCCTGTGAGCCGCGAACGGTAAGATAAACGCACTGCCGATAGTAATTACAAGGGGAGGTCCTGAGGGAGCCTGTTAGTGGTCACCAATGGCTAGATCTGTTCTTATTAGTTGGTCTTCGTTACCGCTGGTCCTAGGGTACAAGTACTGCTGCATCTGCACCAGTACCAAAAAGTCCTACATCGTCATATTCAGGGTAGCAGACAATTTTCTAGATCCTTCAAAATAAAGTCATGGATCGGTGGCGATCCGTTTGGCCCCGACCTCTCTCATTCCGTTCAAGTGCTAGTTTATAGATCAGACTTCTGTTGCAATAATGGATCCGAAAAAGAGCTTTACCACTACTGAGTCGGCCTCTATTGATGATGTTTTGTTCGATTTAGACCCGCCGGTCGGGCAACACGCCACGGTACAGTCCCCTTTTCTCGACTCGAGGCGACGGTCGAACTCGAGCCTGCGATCGGAACCTAACCCACAGGCGCCATCGCCATGCGCGTGAGTAGCGATGGGATATTACCATGGTTCTGAATATACTAACCTCTCAAGGACCCGAGAGATTCCAGGGGAGGAATGTGCATTGCAGAGATTCATCGTATGGGCAGCCGTCAAGCGAAACAAATCGGTTCGAATGGCAGCAAGCGAACGTCTGAAATGCCCTCTCCTCTTGTGCGGAGAGCGATTCGACAACCATGAAGCGATGCTAAGACATCTGACTAAGTGCCAACACCTCAAAACTGGTGAATACGTATGCTACGACTGCATGAAAATCGAACGATATAACGATGGGAAATGTCGATGTTGTGTAGGCCACCCGACCAAAAGAAGACGTATTATCAACATAGCCAGGAACTTCTTCTCGAATATAGGCAACAAGACACGAAGGGCACCACATCCCGACTTCCAGGAAGATATTACAGTACCTCCCCCCAGCTATGATTCTCTCGTAATCGACCTAGAAGAACAGAGTGAGCGGCAACAGCTGCTACAGCGTCAGCAGCACCAAAACCAGACCCAACAGCAGCAATCCCAGCCTCGTCCCCAGATAGAACTGAATGGTACAGAAATACATGAGTTAGACTCTAGACAAATGCTGCCGACAGCTGAACTCGATCCCATCAACTATGCCACACAGCCCGTAGATTTCCCCACGACCCCAGATCAACAACGCAATGCTACACCGGGGATTATGGTGCCCTCCCAAACAACCATACTTTCGAGACACAGTAACCCTTTAGCGCCCTATTCAACGCAACAACTTCATCAAGACGATTCCATGCCTCCGCCTAATTTAACGCATACAAATGCAGGGGGTAATCGACCGTCATTAGCCCTAGATACTCACATAGACCGTTACAGGAACGTTCCTCGTACGAAACACCTTTCTCCAAGCTCGTCGCTTCGATCAACAAAAAGCTCGCATAACATTTCACCAGTTACTCCATGGAGCGCAGGTTCAAACAGTTCTGGAGCCTGGACCATGGGCTCAAGTATCGATACCGCGATGACATCCCCGATAACACCTTTGAGTCCAAGTGACTTTCTACCAGCATCCCGGCCTGAAGACATCCTAAACACGGCAAAGCCTACATCCCCATGCCCGGATGACAGGTGTGACTATATGATCGACGACATGTCTGAATTACCAGGTGATGACTTGTTATCCATACCCCGTGGACTCTCTGATCCGTTGATGTTCTCTTTTGAGCCAAAGGATAACTACTCATGGATGCAGTCTGTAAATACAGAGATCTCGCTTTCGCCTTCTGTCAATATGATGTTTACGGGACCTAACACCAAGCCCACGAGTATGCCGTCTGGATTCCTCGAGCCATCAGATCGCAACCCAGAGACTAGAGCTCTTGTTGAGTCTGTTTGGGGTGTCCTACAGGAACATATCACATCTTCAAGGTATAAACTGTCGCACGTCGAAGGAAATCCGTTGGTCGAGCAACTACAAACACAACCACCAAAAACCGTGGCATTAAATGGACTCGAGGGCCTGAGGAGGATGCTGCAGGGGGATAATCTTACAGACCCGTTTGATTACATCTGCTTTATACATCTTATTTACGCCATCTCCCTCGTAATCCACGAAAACGAACTCGCAACTCGCTGTAATGCACTGTACCAGCAAGCTCTTGCTTATCGACGCTTCCTTGGGCCAACCCATCGCGAATATTATATGCAGATCGTACTAGCAATCTGGCAGCCGACACTGGAGGATCAATCGCAAGTCTTTAGAGGGCCCTGTACAGATGGATCATCAAGTGCCAAGGGTAAAGAACCCGAGTATCGAACAAGCTCGAGAATCAATTTAGGAGCCGATGCTCTTGTTGCCGTAGGACAGAACTTCCTTGATGGTAAGTCACATCTAGGGTGCTACCTATACAATCCCACTAACCGCACTAATAGACCTTGAAAATTCCGTCATAACCAACGGTCCACCGAGGTCAAATGAGGTTTTCGCGTCTCACCTTTATTCCACCCATGTAGCGGAAACCCGACCAGGCTCTTTGGACGACAGTCCTTTCTCAATAACAGCCAATTTTATTATTCAAAATTTAAGTTCGGAATTCGGGCATTCTGAAATACTACTACCAAGACTCGGCGAAATTGGGCAAAAGGTTCACGTTGGGGAGATCACCACCATTCGCAAATTCGAACTTGCGATGTTGCAAGCCGGCAAAGTAAGTTTCCCTCGTGTTAGATACAAACGATAGATGGATTGGCTCGAGCTAGTAGGAATGGTGGCTCTCGTTATCGAAAGCTCGGCTTGTGCCACGAATTACTCTTCGTGTAGTAGCTAACAATAAGGACGATAGAACTCTTTGGACTCTTCCGGCCTCTTTAACGAATTCATCCCACGAGTCAGGAGACTTTGTGACCCGATTTACTCTAAACAGGGACTTCAATCAAGAACAAGATATCAGATCCTAGGAATATCGTTGGTGGAAGCTCTTGTTCAAACAATTGCGTCTAATACCCAACATATTCAAGGAAATCCTACCGGGTTTTCATTAGAGCTACCTGAATCAACGTACGACCAATTTCTCGACACATTTTCTTTTGATAATGCCACTGGTATTGAAGGGGAGTTCCTGGTAAATCTCGGCACAGGTTCTTCTCAGCGAAGCCAAACGGGGCTCACGGGTACCCCGAATTTTAACCCGGAACTTGGTCCCATGGACCTTCAAGACATCAGTACCAGTATTCCGCCCCCGACGATTGCCACCGAAGCTTTCGCTGAAACCACCTCTCACACCGGAACACCCGACAATTCGTTCGCGGCTTCGACTGGCTTCCCACCACAGACCACCGTTCCAACTCGACCGAAGCCTCTATCGCCGGCCCACGTCGAGCTACCACTGAAGCCGATATCCTCTTCAGCTCAGAAAGTGGAAGCAAATGACGCCTGTGACATTTGTGGGTATCGCCCGAAGGGAGACCCGCAATGGTTCAAAGGCAGTATGGCAAAGCACAAGAAGATGCAGCATTCAACTGGACCACCGGTAATCTATAAATGCCCTTTCCCCGGATGCAATAGCCAATACAAGAACCGCCAGGATAATCTACGCCAGCACCAGATTGACAAGAATCACTTCGTTGGCGACGAGGCAGGTCGGAGACCCAGTAAGAGAAAGAAGTACTCTCCAGCAGAGTAGATACACCAAGGACGCGAGAGGTGATATATGAAAGGCAATACATATATCAATTGATTCTGCATTAGTTAGGCGTCTAGGTTCACAATCTATTTGGGTGGTTCTTCGTCGTTTTCCTTCTCCCCAAAATCCTACGCTTGTTACCTTTTTTTTTTCCGCCGCCAGCTAGGGGCTTTAGGACGGGATTTTTAGAGATACCATTGCGTATATAGAAGATAGATCTAGGGCAAATGGCATTCTACACCAGCAGGGTGCGGTTACAGCTGGGCTGGATATACACGATTACGAAGTTCCTACTCTACAATGCCCATGTTTATTTAACCCAGTAACGCGTTTGGTTTATTCTGCGCAATGTTTGTTACATCGACTGCTATGTGAAATAAATGTATACATCCGCAAGGTCAATGAACAACTTGATTCCTACCTGAAATTTTTTTTTAGACAGCAGCGCCGCTCGGAACACAGATCCGAACGGGATTGAGATTAGACCCAGTTGCTGTGCTCAGCAGAATAAGGGGTTAGGGGGGAAACGCCACACCTTAGTCTCTCAGCGCGCACGGCATAATCATCCCTTACTAAGCGATGTGTATACCTACCTTATAGGGCTAGGGTCTGGCGGTCCCGCTATCAGATCAGATTAGGTGGTATCGCGAGGGAGGAGGGGAGGGAGGAGGGGTGGACGTGGTAGGCGCTTGCTTCCTTCAGGAATCCATGCTCTGCTTTGGTAAGGCTGACCGGAGATATTTAATCCCAGCACCGCCCAATTACGCGCCGCGGTGAGGGGGGAAAATCTAGGCCATGGCGTTGGGGGGGGAGACAGGGCTTACGTACGTGGGATCGCTTCCTTCGGGGTTGGGAAACGGTGTGTTAGGGGCGCGGTGTACGTGCAGTGTTACATGCCCACTCGGCGTCGTCCGAGGAGCGCGGGGCAGGGTTGGACGAGAAGAGACGGGATGGGATAGGATGGGATAAGACTAGAATTCCTTGCGGGGGATGAAAGGCTATTAGTGATGTTATGGTCTTGGCTATCTACGTAGGGTCTGCGGCTGAAGGGGTAGATACCCGGAGGGATTGCTCGGGAGGAACGAGATCTTTTCTTAGATGAATGGACAGGAGAAATTGGGTGTTGCTGGTAAGTTGAGCGTTACACGGGAATGTCTGACTCTGGGTTATAGCTACCTAGGTAGCTGGGTCTAAAAGGTTCCGGTCAGACTTTAGCCTCTTCTACGATACGATTAAGCCGCTAGACCTATAGTAGATGTATTATGATATTTCCATAGGTTTTCCCATCATTAATATTAATATATGTCAGCGTAGCGTAAGGTAAGGTAAATCATTCTTAACTATGGAATCTCATCGAGAAGGTATTATAAGATTAACTACTAGGAGAAAAGAAAAACTCGCCGTAAAAACCAAATCATAACCTGGGTATATGCCTTCCAAACGCCGTATGGTTGTGCGGATATGTCTGTGAAATTCACTCGTTTTTGCCTTCATCCCGTTTCGTGATGCTCGTATTCCTCTCGATAATGAGGGACTTCATTATGGGCTATACAGCCGTAATTGTAGGCTTCTGATACTTGCTTAGAGCCATTCGATTACGCTCCCTTGCCATATGTATGGGTCAGGATGTACTCGAACCAAGGGGTCTATGATCAGTTAGCTACCTTAGAGTCTGCAAAGGATGGTTATTTCCGCAACTCACTTCTATGTCCAACTCGATAAGCATAATCGAAATCTATAACCCAATGTTCCCAACGAATCAAGCCTGGTTTTGACCCGTGTTTGAACTCGAAGTAACTAAGCTGGAGAATCGTAAGCCCACGTCAGCTATGTTGTCGTTACTAGGGCACGGGGGCACTTGCCTTGTCCACAAGCCTTTCGTAATCGTCTAGTTCGTAGATCCACATGTTCGGCCTGGTAACATGAGAGAGTTTGAACATGACTTCTAATCGAATGAGGGAATTGCGTTCCGACCAGGCTTCCAGCATGTCGTTCAGTAGCCTGAGCCATACTTTCCCGCTTCCGAACTCAGTGCTATCACCGAGCGAGATTTTGATTTGGACGGATCGAAGGTTTTGCAATGTTGCTCTGCTGATGAAGTTGACTATGGAGAGGGGTGATGAGTTACCCATGATCCAGGGCGGGATGCGGTCGATGACAAAGGGCTGGAAACACAGAAGGCTAAGCACTTCTCTTGTTATCTGCTTGCAGAGAAGGAGGATGCTAGGCGTCCGAAGAATGATCTTGGAGTGGCGTGATACTTTAGTGTTAGCAGAGCGTGGTCGTAGCTCAATCTTAGCTTTAGCCTTTTCCTTTTGGTCATAGTAGTAGTCATATAGATTTCGACATGTAGGATAGTCGATAGCGTAGTGGTATATAATATTCCGAACCTCGGCGGGAAAAGTGGTAAGGAAGGATTGATACCCTTGATTAGTGATCTGAGATTGCCCGGGATCTACTGCGGGGCCGTTGAAGAGGAATGCCGGAAGGGACGTCAAGGCCGAAATTCGATCCGACTCTGAAATGTGGAGTCCTGTGGATTTCGGGGACGGGATCTCGGCACAGAGCCGGGCTCTCGCGATAGGATCCTTTGATGCCTTTAGGACTTTATTACGGCCTCGATGTTGCATGATTCTCCACTCATGAAGTTTCTTGCGGCTCTCCCACCCGGCCATTGTAAAAGAGTGAGGAGACCGAAGGACAGGATAGGCGAGATCAAAGAAAGTCTAGATTTAAAGTTGGCTATGACGGCTATGACGATCATGCCGTATCACAATGGGGAAAACCCGAATGAGTTTAAACGACATCTAACCCTGTCGCATTATTTGTGTTTATGCTGCTTATGCTGTTTATGCCCAACTACGGGAAGGAATACCGGAGTTTGAAGTCTTGAGAGTTAAGGCTGACGCCCAATAGCGGAGGGCAACTTGAGGTTGAAGGCGGCAATAACAAGCCTCAGCTTTAGCCACTAACGCATATGCAATACCTTTTTTAAGTTTTTACTTGGGCTAATTTGAGGGCCTTTCTTTCACTGCAAATGCATAAGACAAATGCATACATAAAGACTGGTTCGAATCAGATGGTCCCAGCTGTTGAAACTTACATAGTAAGAGGAGAATATCCGAAGCAAACTATTCGTAAGGCTATTTCAATTCGACACTAACAACATGTCAAAGATACGCCCTCGAATTTGCTCACCTTAGCCTCGAAATGATACGACGATACTTTTCATTCGGCCCCAAATCGGATTCCTTCAGTTCTTAACTGCGTCGATCGAGAATGTTCGACTCCCCACAAGGCTGGGAGGAAAAGACGTTCAAGGCGGAGCTGGAGGATGAGCCTGTGGAGAAAAAAAAAAAGAAGAAAAGGGCAATAATAAAATCTAGAACAATTGTTATTTCTGTAAGTGTCATCACCTATTTTCCTACGGTAGTATATTCTAATGTAGCGATGTAGCATGCGGGTACGCGCAGGACAGATGTGTGTGGATGTGATTAGGCACGTTGATGAGATGTTGACAAGTCGTTTTTTTCTCTTTCTTTTCCGACTGTTGTCACTGTACCCATCTTGCCATCTAGCCCGTCCCGGAATACACTACCTACCTAATGTATGTACAGCGATGCGCACCGCTTAATGTACTTTAATGTTTCACCTAAACTGGATTGGACGAATCGACTATTTGGGGCCAATGGTATCGACGTGTACTAACCAGACAGCAGCAAACAGCAGACCGCACATGTGGTATTCTAGGTAGAAGAGGAGAGGGGGGGACACATCAGCTAGCTAAGCTACCTTGCCGTATGCCTATGTATGCAGAAGGGTCCGATGGGAAAAGGTAGGTATTCGTGATCACTTATGAATGGACGCTAAGAATAACATCAGTTGGGGTTGGTAAGAAATCAGAATTGATGAGGTTGAAATTGAAAATTATATTGAATCGATTTCGAGATGGGGTTTTATGTATTATTTTGCCTATTTGAGGTTGTCTTGTGCACGTTGAATTGAATTAATAGTACATAGACATAACCGTTGCCAATGTAAGACAATTGTGCATAAACATTCGGCACGCATCTTGGATTAGCCTTGGATTAGCCTTGTATTATTATTAGCCCTTGTCTTGCCTGTATTAGCGTTAGCTACCTTAGGTCAGGTAGGGTCGCATTAGCATTCATTGCCTATTATAGATTAGACAACGGTTTTAATCAACGGTGAAAAAATACAAGTTATTGCACGTTTCAATTTTTAGGTTCTGCAGATGCATGTATGTACATTCTTATATTAGTACCCGCTGTTTAAAAATACCTACCAGTGAAGTTGACCTATGAACAATCGGGACCCAAATCTTACGTGTACCTAACATTCGTAAGGTAGTGCCCTAAGGTAGGTAGGTATTTTAAGGTACTCGGGCTGCTGCTATTTTTTTATTTATTAGCTGCGCGTTGTAGTTTTGAACAGTCTGTTCATTGTCGGAACCTCGGGTCCTTTATTAAATTTTTCGTAGCAAAAGAAAAAACCAAAAATAAATAACAACAAAGTACAAGAAAATTACAGATAATTGCGAAATTGCAGAAATTACAGAAATTTGTGTTGTCCTTTCCTTGGCGAGGGCTGTTGCATTTTTTCATTTTTCTCACCCTTCTCTCTCACACCCCCCCCAATCGCCCATCGCCCGTCGCCCGTCGCCCATCGCGCGCCGTTTCGCTGTTTCCCTCGATTTTCTTCTTCCTTGTTTTAACTCGGTTCAGCTTAGTGCGCCTCGAACAAGAACAAGTAGATCGATCTTTCACCCACTCCCACTACTCCCACTACTCCCACCACCTCCCACCACCACCAAAAAAAGTCTCTTTTCCCGCCGATGAGACTAACCTAGGAAATTCACTGCAAATCCACCACCAATTCTCTTCAACCACACCCGTGCTTACCACTACCTGCCCTCCCCCCCTCACACCCCTGGTAAGCCCTGGTAAGCCTTGAGCCTTATCATGTTGATCGTGTCGTGATATTTCCACACCCGTTATATTTTTTCTTTCCCCCTACCTTACCTTACATACCATACATTACATATTGTATCTGCCAAACGGCCAGGGTTGACATCACATCGTTCCTATCCTAGTTCGTTAGTGCTAGGCTCGTTGTCGGTTGTCGTTATCGGTTGTCGTTGTATTCTGGGCCCTCTTGGTCCTCCCGAGTCTATCATTTCGCCTTCTTGTCTTTTAGTCTGGAGCGTTTGTAGTTGTTTTTTGTTCCCACGTCCTTCCTCCCCTCCGTCATGTCCACCTTGGGCCAGCCCGGGTCCAGCTCCCACACCCATCCGGGCCTGACCTTCCCGCAGGTCAACGGACTCAACAGACGCGGAGGATATCCATCTTCACACTCGTCCACGCCGCCGAAACCTTCTCCCACGCCTCAGCAACACCAATCCCCGTACCAGGCCGCTCAATATACTCCCCAGCAACCTCCGCAGGCCGCTTACCCGCAACATCTCTTCCAGAGCACCACTCCGTCTCCGGTACCCAATGTTGCTAGTCTACCTAACTTGCCAAATGGCAACTCGAGACACGCCTCGGCTCAGGCTGCTCAGCATGCCCAAGCTGCTGTGCAGGCCGTTCGCCAGCATCAACAACAACAGCACCAGCACCAGCACCAGCACTCTCAGCACCAACGGAGTAGCCAGCAGCGTCAGATGCAATCGCAGCCGGGACCTCCAACCACAATGGCATATCTCCAGCAAGCTATGAACCAGCCTGTTCAATCCGTCCAACAGGTACCCCAGTCCGTACCCCAGCCGGTTCTACAGATGCCACACCCTCAGTCGATACCACAGCAAGTTCAGGCGCAACCTGTTCAACAGGTTCAACCAACCCCGCCGGTTCAACCGAACGATAGCAATCTGATATCTCCGAACCCTCCGCATCATCAACCTCATCCGCAAGCCCATCCGCAGGCCCACCCGCAAGCTCACCCCCAGGCTCACCCCCAGGCACATCCGCAGGCACATCCACAGGCACATCCTCAAGTGCACCAGCAGGCGCTCCCTCTGCCTCAAGTTCATCAGCAACCTCCACCGCCGTTGCAGCCTCAGCCGACCCCTCAACCACAGAGCCAACCGCCGCCAGCCCCTCGGCCAGAGTCAAGCGTCCCGCCACAGGAAGCTCAGCACCATGATGATATGGATATGGACAGTCAAGGGGAGGAGGGAGAGGGAGATAGTCACATTTCGCCTAAGCTCATCGAAGGGACACCCTTCGTACCGAGGACGCCGATGGGCACGATGATGTCCGCTCCGCCTGAAGGGGGTAGTTTTCCTAGTCTTGATGCTGTTCACAAGCACGTGCTCGCGTATTGCACATCGGTGGGATATGCTGTAGTTATCGGACGGTCGAAGAAGACCGTTCCGGGTCTAAAGAAGGTTCTCTTCGTATGTGACCGTGCTGGAAAGCCTCCAAGCCGGGTAAGCCCTGAAAATAGGAAACGGAAGACGTCTTCTCGCAAGTGTAATTGCCAATTTGGGTTCTTCGCTATCGAACAGAGAACGCAGTGGACGATTCGCTATCGTCCTGACCAAACCCACCTCCATCATAATCATGGCCCTAGTGAGAGCCCGCTTCTCCACCCAGCTGCGAGGAAATTAGACAGCGAGATGGTTGCTGCCGTTAAGAACTTAAAGGAATCTGGTAAGTCTGGGCTTCGAGTCGTTGTGCCTATCGTATTGACTCATTTTAGGTATTGGCGTTACTCAAACTCTCGAAATTCTGCAGCAGCAGAACCCGCATGTACCTCTCCTCCCTAGGGATATTTACAATGCGCGTGCTGCAATAAATCGAAACCCGCAAAAAGTGGAGGCAGGTATCGCAGAACAGCGGCCGGCGATATATAGTAAGCCTGCACCATCTGCCGAGGAACGCATACGGTCAGACCTTAGGCGAGAACTCGCTCGGGCCAAGGAGGAACTATCTCGGGTTAAAGAAGACAGTAGAAAAGAACTAGAAGAGATGAGAGAGAAGCTACGGGAGAAAGATAAAATGATCGAGAAGTTCGAGATGTTTATCGATATATGTAACGAACGGGTCATGGTACAGAGGGAAAGACTGAACGATACTGGCGGGGTCAATGGCGGAGCAGGAGGCTCAAATAACTAAAGGGATATGACTAAAAGGGATTTTAAAATGAGACACGCATGGATGGGATCTGGTTTATTTCGAAGGGAAGCATCGGCGTCATGAGGGCTACGACTGGCACAGGCGGCATATAGCGGGGTTCTGGAGTTATACGGGTTTGCGGTTTGCGGTTTGCGGTTTGCGGTTTGTTCGCGAGGGAATACAACAGGACGTCAACTTTGCATCTGACCTGATGATTAGGAACCGCAAGGTATGCCAGTACTGGACATGGAAAATATAGACTTGGGGGGTATTGATACGGAAATCGGATTCAATGAAGCAAAGCATGGACGAAGGCGGTTCTATCACGACTCATCGTGTGTTCCGCCCCGTTCCTTGAATTTATAGATGCCTTTAACTATGCTATTTTGTATTGGTATAATACGACGTGGTGATATACATATAATATTGCCAAGTAACGTGATTAAAATATTCCTACGGTCGGGTAAGGAACCTTGGATTTCGCGTATTTAGTTTGGTAAGGTGTCTCGCGATCATTACCTACCTCCTAGCTACCTGTCAGGCCAATCTGGGTGCCTACCTAGGTATCCAGTCTAAAGCTAGCCATGGGTCGACATGGAGTAGTGATAAGTTGAGCATACACTATTGTTCGTAGGTAATTATGAATTATGACTTGTAGCAAGAGGGTGTGTATATATATAATAAGAGCTCCTACATTTGATGAGCGTCAGTAACTTAATGCTACAATAAAGGTGTAGGTTTATACCCTTAGGGCTCATAGGATGGTATAGAAGACTTATATAAACTCATGCGTAGCCTAGACTAAGAAACTACGACATGGAAGTTAGTGTAAATTGAGCTCACTGGCGGTGCATTTGAATTTATGCTTCTTGTATATCTTAGCTAGAGCTTTAGGGTTTGAATTAAGTTCATTTGACTAAAATTACCAATACATATTCCACGCGTAAACAGAGGAAACCACGGTGCTAGTGTATACGGAAGCCTTCCCGTAGTCAAAGTCGGAGTTCCGTCTTGGCAAAGTGGAGTCCCGGGTTGTTAGGGAAGCGGAAGAGTACTTCTAACCAACTGGTCTTTTCTGCAAGTCATCTACCTGCAATGCTACCTACTGCATCGAGGATCTTGGGGATGATTAGGTGAGGAAAAGGGATGTGAGATAGACGAAAGCTAGGTTTTATCCTGAAAAGGGTTAAAGCAATAGGATTACATTAACCTAGCAACTTGTGGTCGTAATTTGATGGTTTTTTGACACTGGAGATAGCGTCCTTTTAAATCTAGTCTTCGCAATCATATCCATGACTTCCTCGCTTTTAATGCACCCGATAGCTACTAAGGAAAGGGGTAGTATGATACTGTTAAGTTCTTTATTATAACAATAAACGCCGTGGTCTAACTAAACATAAATACCTCTTAACTTAATCTTCCTTTCCAGCATTGTAATCCTATACAAGGTTTCAATTTCTAAAGTCAAGATTCGAAATAGTTGTGTCGCGAACCCGTAATTTTCCTTATAACGTTTTTCGTTTTTATTGTTTTATCATTTGACCATGATTTCTGTGTTCTTGTACTCGACTTTTCAGATATATCTTTGCGCGGAGACTTTGGCTCTGGGGTTTACAACTGGGAAAGGTATTATTTAGGGTCGTGTCTTATGCATCCTGAAAGTCGACTCTATAAACTATTCCAACGTAGTTAGTCCTTATCAACGTAAATGTCTCATTGACTTGTTGCGATGCTCGTATTACACTTATCAACATAAATGTCTTATGAAAAAGGTAGCAAAGTTGAATAAAATAAATTGAACATGGTTTCCTGTATGGCTTGAACAAAAACGAAACAAATGTTGACCACACTTCAAGTTGCCTGTCTGGTGAAACAGGGGCTAGGTACAATTGGAAATATGGAAATAAAAGATAGTTACTTCGTGCAAAAGGCCATGTCTCAGGGGTTTTATGTACGTGTGTACATGCATATGTGCCGCTGGTCCAGTAATCGTGGCAGCCAGTTGCTAGCCCCACGCCACGGGGGACAAGCTGCCCAATCAAAAATGGCACCGATTAGATAGGTAGGAGTTATCCCCCCATATTCTGCATCTGTACATCTGTATGAAGTAGTCGCGACTCGTTTGCCGTAGTTAGGTCGCGTAAATTGTAAAATGTAAAATGATTGATGACTGGTAACAACTTCAAAATATTCCTTCTTTTTGCAGTTGTATCACTACCTAACCCAATAAAATAAATTTGACGACGATACAGGTCGGACAAAACGGCAAAGACATTCTCTACAGACCTTACGCTCTTTTCGCCCCTGTCCTTTTTCTGTAACCTACCTAGGTACCTAATCTAATCCGCATAGATATCTTTTAATTTCTATTCGGAACTTGTGCCTCTCTCCTAAGACCGAAAACCGAACACGTCCCCTAATATATCAAGAGATGCCACTGGCCCTAAACAAGTCGATCGATCGCTAAACTGTTATTGCCACGATGGAGGCTGTGGCTTCTCCTTTGGGCCTACAAGGTCCTGGTGCGAACGGCTTGTCGCCTTCCCCCTTTGTCATGATAGATCCGGCGTTGGTGGTAGATTACTTGGCTTCCGTAGTCACTATTGCCCTCGGGGCTACTCGCAGTGAGCTAGAGCGACCCGGTAACCTTCTCTCGAAAGAAAACTACGATGATACGGTCCAAAGGTGTACTCGCTTTGCGACCGATGCCCAGGTGGCCCTGTATATCCAGAAAGATGTGAAGCCATCGGACGATATCCCTGACGGTCCTACCGATAATGGTATGAAGATCTATCATAATTGCTTACATAGTTCCGGAATAGTATTGCTAAGACTTTTACTCCAGTCCCAATTACGTACACATACACAATCACATCCGAGATATCTTCTTCGCCGACGACGATAGCCTATCTCGCACTCCTCAAGCGCCCTCAAGCGCTCGATTCCTCGCTACCGTTATCATCTCAGATACAGATACAAACGCTGCCCGGAACCGCCTCGCTTGCTAATCTCGTTAGCGAACAAGGTCCTACTGCTTCTCCTTTTGAAATACTTCACTCTATTCTTCATAATGCGCTGGCGCCCTACTTCGATGCCAATACTAAGACCTCGCAAACTGCAAATGGAGCTAGGAACCGGGCGGATGTCGACGCGAAAACGGGAATTCCTGTAACCAAGAAGCGTATGACGGAGCTTGAACTGAGCTTGCTCCATCTGCAGCAGAATGTTGAGATCCCAGAGTTATCACTCTCCTTTCACCCGATTGTTCAGGGGGTGTTGGATGACGCTGCTGCACGCAGTATGCGACCGACTACTGATATGATAGATGCTAAGCTTCTCTCAGAAAGTACCTTTATGAACAACTTGCAGTCGACAGTAAATAGTTGGATTAAATCAATACAGACTATCACGAAACTCACTCGAGACCCCGTAACGAGGACGGCGACGCAGGAGATTAATTTCTGGTTGTCTATGGAGTCCGCATTGGAAGGAATCGAAGCTCAGCTGAGGAGTGAAGGTGTTACGTTGACTTTGGAGATCCTGAAGCATGCAAAGCGTTTCCAGGCGACTGTTAGTTTTACCGCTGACACTGGCCTGAAGGAGGCTATGGAGATGGTGCAGAAATACAATCAACTTATGCGAGATTTCCCTCTCGATGAACTACTTTCTGCGACCTCGTTGCCCAAGGTTCAGGACGCCATTGGCCAAATCTTCAACCATATGAACAAGAAGATGAGGTTCAGCAATTACCCCATAGCGCGAACTTTGCATTTGGTCGAAGCTATCTCAGCGGATCTTGAGGAGGTTATGCATCGCCTTCTTCCGGGCTCTGAACTGGTCGATCTGGATTATAAAGATTTTAAAACTCTTATGACTACTGCTGACGAGATTTTCAAGTCTTGGGACGCTCAGATCAAAGACTTCACTAACATTGCTCGAGAGACGACTCGTAGAAGGCAAGAGAGGTTCATTCCGATCAAAGTCAATCCGAAGCATAACGAGTTACAGGCTCGACTGAAGTATATTGACAACTTCCGAGATAATCATGAGCAGCTACAGAAGACGATCATTAATGTCCTTGGCCCGAGGACAACTGCCAATGGCGTTCCCGAAGAGACAACGACCAACGGCGTTGCCCTTGTTGAAGAGATAGGCGACGTAGACGCCGTCGAAGAGGTTCAGCAAGCTTGGGAAGCATTGAAGAATGTTGATCTGCTAGACGTTTCTCCCGAAGGTACCCAGCGATGGGTCAAGGCTGAGAACACTTACAATGAACGCACATCGCGGGTAGAAAATTCGATTATTGCTAGACTGCGTGATCGCCTTGCAACCGCAAAGAACGCGAATGAAATGTTTCGTGTTTTCTCTCAATTTAACGCTCTCTTCGTGCGACCCAAGATTCGAGGTGCTATCGCTGAGTATCAGAATCAGCTCATTGATAATGTGAAACAAGCCATCTCGGGGCTTCACGAGCGCTTCAAACAACAATATGGCCACTCAGAGGCCCATGCTATGGCTCAGCTACACGATTTACCGCCCGTCTCCGGCGCCATCATTTGGGCACGCCAGATCGAGCGTCAACTTGATAACTATATGAAGAAGGTCGAGGATATTCTAGGTACCGATTGGGCCCTTCATACCGAGGGCCAAAAGTTGCAGACTGAGAGCGAGCTCTTTAGAAAGAAACTGAACACGCAAGCGATTTATAAAGCCTGGATCGAGGATGTTCAGCGCAGGCATATCTCGATAGCTGGTCGGCTCTTCAACATCAATAAGATCAGAGCTGCGAACAATGCGCTGGACCTTTCGGTGAACTTCGATGCCCAAATCATCGCGCTATTCAAAGAGACTCGCAACCTTGGTTGGCAAAACTTCAACGTCCCTCATGCCGTAAATAACACTGCAAAGGATGCCAAAAGAGTGTACCCGTACGCCGTTAGTTTGATGGAAAGCGTCAGAACTTTTACCCAGACGACTCGGCAGATATCGGAATTACCCGAGGTTTCTATTCTACTAAGTGGCTACCAGAATGAAGTTCATGCCCTGATCGCCAAGGGCGTACCTTTGAGGTGGGAAACATTTGTGAACACATGGGAATCATACCAGAAGCCGACGCTCGCTAATGGCACCCTTGATCATGCGGTTGGTCGTAGTAGTGAGACCAAGCACGTCTTATTTGTCAGGGAATTTGCTGCGGCTGCTTCTCTTCTTCAAGTAAAAACAGCCACTCTTGCAAATATACACTTGAACGTTCAAAAGGCTTTAACGGAGCTAGCAACTTGCCCATATGAGGCATCGGAGTTCGAATCACGTCTGCAGGTTATCCAGGCGGCTGTTGATCAACTAAACCTTGAGCAATATGTCAACCTCGGCTTCTGGGTGGAGAGGATGAATGAACGGATCAAGCTGACTCTGCTTACTCGTCTTCAGCATGCAGTTTCAGCGTGGATTGAGGCATTTGAAGACGACACTCCTATCGACCGAATCGAGAACAGTCGGAGAAAGCAGCTTGCCCCGTCGGGGGAGCCTCTCAAGTCGGACGCGCCTCTCATGAAACACCTGATCCATGAAATCACTATGCGGAACCAGGTCATCTACCTCGATCCACCACTCGAGTTTGCGAGGGCTAGCTGGTTCTTGCGCTTGCACAACTGGATTGGTATTGTCTGTAACCTCCCTAAGATCAAGGCCTCTAGATACCAAATGAGCTTGACCTTAAGCACCGTTGTCCAGGAGGAAGCCCGTTTTAACGATCTTCCTAGTGATTGTACCGACATACTTGGTAGAGTATATACCTCGATAGAGACGAAGCTACAGGGTATTGGTGAATATGTTGATAAATGGCTTCAGTTTCAATCCCTTTGGGACTTGCAATCCGAACAGGTGTACGAACTTCTTGGCGACGAGCTCTCTAAATGGCTCCAGCTGCTACAAGAAATTCGGAAGTCTCGTGCGACATTCGATACCACCGAAGTCAGCCGTTCATTTGGTCATATTACAATCGACTATGAGCAAGTACAAATGAAGGTAAATTCTAAATATGATCAGTGGCAACAGGAGATATTGGTGAAATTTGCTGCGCGGCTTGGAACTCGTATGAGAGAAGTCAATGCCGAGATAGAAAAGGCCCGGAGAGACCTGGAAGGGCAGAGCCTTGAAGCCACATCCACCGCACAAGCAGTCCAGTTTATCACAATCGTCCAAAGCTGTAAGCGTAGAGTCAAGGCTTGGGCTCCTGAAGTCGAAACCTTCCGCCAAGGACAGTCTACCCTCGTCCGGAACCGGTACAATTTCCCGCATGACTGGGTAGACGTCCAACAGGTCGATTCAACATGGGAAGCACTCAACGAACTCTTGAATAGAAAAGCGAAGATCGTCCAAGACCAGACCGATGCCCTCAAAGCGAAGATAGTGGCAGAGGACAAGGTTGTAATGGATAAGATAACAGACATCGCCACAGAATGGAACGATGAGAAACCGGTTTCGGGGACAATCGCACCTGATGTTGCGTCCACAACCCTCGCCTCCTTTGAATCTCGCATCACGAAACTGCAGGATGAGTTCGACATGGTTTCTAAAGCTAAGGAAGCACTTGATCTCCCAGCCAGTCCCGAATCATCTCTTTCAATTATCTTAGAAGAAGTTCAGGATTTCAAATCCGTATGGGCTGGTTTATCAACAATCTGGAAGAGCTTGAATGAACTCCGTGAGATTTTATGGAGCAGTGTTCAACCTAGGAAAATCCGAAGTAGCATTGATGGTCTCATCAAGATGACGAAGGAAATGCCGAGTAGAATGCGACAGTATGCTGCTTTTGAGCATGTTCAGACCATTCTCCGTCAGCTCTTGAAGGTGAATAGTCTACTGAATGACTTAAAGTCAGAGGCTATTCGAGATAGACACTGGACTAAGATATGGAAAGAGATCAAACCTGGACGGCGGTATTCGCCGGTGTCTATGACATTAGGAGATGTCTGGGACCTTAACCTTGTCGCCACAGAAGTGATCGTTCGAGACATTATTACTCAAGCTCAGGGTGAAATGGCGCTGGAGGAGTTTTTGAAGCAAGTGAAAGAGACCTGGAATAATTATCAACTGGATCTCGTGCCCTATCAGAACAAATGTCGTCTTATTCGTGGTTGGGACGACCTCTTTGCCAAGTGTAGTGAGAATCTTAACTCTTTACAGGCGATGAAACATTCGCCGTACTACAAAGAGTTCGAAGAGGAGGCGTCTTCCTGGGAAGACAAGCTGAATCGTGTCCATGTACTGTTCGATGTCTGGATCGATGTCCAACGCCAATGGGTCTACTTGGAAGGTGTCTTTACCGGAAATGCCGATATCAAACATCTATTACCTATCGAGTCCTCAAGATTCCAGAACATCAACAGCGAATTTATGACCGTAATGAAGAAAGTCTACAAACAGCCCATGGTAATGGACGTCTTGGGCATCACTGGAGTTCAAAAATCCCTGGAACGTCTTGCTGAGCTACTCAACAAGATACAGAAGGCACTTGGTGAATACCTTGAAAAGGAAAGAGTATCGTTTCCTCGCTTCTATTTTGTCGGTGATGAAGATCTTCTGGAAATGATCGGTAATAGTAACGACACTTTACGTATTGCTAAACACTTCAAAAAGATGTTTGCCGGCTTGACGGGGCTTGTCATGGACGAGGAATCGATCATTTCTGGCTTCACTTCCAAGGAGGGTGAAGTTGTACGTCTGAAGAAAGAGATTTCACTTGTTAAAGTCCCCAAGATCAATGATTGGCTCGCTCTGCTCGAGAACGGCATGAAAGCTACCTTAGCTGAACTTCTCGCTGAAGCTGTCGAGGCATATACACCCATATTCGAGTCGGATGAGATCAGCCAGAGTGCGATGAATGATTTTATGAACAACTTCCCCAGTCAAATTGTAGTACTTGCGACCCAGGTGGTTTGGACTACAGCAGTTGAGCAGTCGTTGAATAATGGAGGCAGTACGCTGCAATCTCTTTTCGAGCGAGAGGTCGGGGTTCTGAGGCTCCTTGCGGAGACTGTTCTTGGTGACCTGGAGGTAATACAAAGGAAGAAATGCGAAGCCCTTATTACAGAATGCGTACACCAGCGAGATGTAATAGAAAAACTGGTAAAATTCAACGCAACTACCCCGACACACTATTTCTGGTTGCTACAGATGCGATACGTATACACCCCCGAAGGAGATTTCCTACAGCGTCTACTTATCAGGATGGCAAATGCAAAGCTCAACTATGGTTTCGAATATCTGGGTGTTCCCGACAGGCTGGTTCGAACTCCTCTTACCGATCGCTGCTTCGGAACCCTTACCCAAGCTCTTTGTCAACGACTTGGTGGCTCGCCTTACGGACCTGCCGGTACTGGAAAGACAGAATCAGTCAAAGCACTTGGTGTTCAGTTAGGTCGCTTCACTCTTGTATTTTGCTGTGACGACACCTTTGACTTCCAGGCGATGGGTAGAATTTTCCTCGGTATTTGCCAAGTTGGAGCTTGGGGTTGTTTCGACGAGTTTAATCGTTTGGAGGAGAGGATTCTCTCTGCCGTCTCACAGCAGATCCAGAACATTCAGCTCGGTCTTAAGCAAGGTGCCGAAGATGACAAGGCTCAGATTGAACTGGTTGGGCGGCAGCTTCATGTTAATGCCAATACAGGTATCTTCATTACTATGAACCCTGGTTATGCCGGCCGTTCCAACTTGCCCGATAACCTGAAGAAGCTGTTCCGCAGTGTCGCCATGTCGAAACCAGATAAAGAACTTATTGCTGAGGTCATGCTTTACTCTCAAGGATTCAATCAAGCGAAGCAACTTTCGAAGCAGACAGTTCCATTCTTTGATCAATGTTCAGCAAGACTGTCTAAACAAGCGCACTACGATTTTGGTTTGCGTGCCCTGAAAAGTGTCCTTGTCAGTTCTGGTGGCCTCAAACGTGCCCGACTTACTAGCACTGAAGGCGGCATTGGTGCCGAGGAAGTTGTGGAACCTGAGATTATTGTGCAGAGTGTCCGAGAAACTATCGCCCCGAAGCTGATCCGAAACGATGTTGAGATCATGATGTCTATCGAAAGCGAATGTTTCCCTGGTGTCCAGTATGTCCCCGCCAATCTGGTAGAACTAGAGGATGCAATTCGGCGTCTAGCAGCAGAGAGACACCTCGTGGTCAATGATATTTGGATGACCAAGGTCCTGCAGCTTTACCAAATTCAAAATATCCACCATGGTGTAATGATGGTAGGCAACTCAGGAACCGGAAAGTCTGCCGCATGGAGGCTCCTTTTAGATGCACTCCAACAAGTTGAGAATGTTGAAGGTGTCTCTCATGTTATCGACTCAAAGGTTATGTCGAAGGAGGCATTGTACGGAAACTTAGATTCGACCACTCGAGAATGGACTGACGGTCTTTTCACGAGCATACTACGGAAGATTGTTGACAACCTCCGTGGTGAAGATTCCAAACGTCATTGGATTGTCTTCGACGGTGATGTTGATCCAGAATGGGTTGAAAACTTGAACAGTGTACTCGACGATAATAAGCTACTCACGCTTCCCAACGGTGAGCGTCTCAATCTACCGCCCAACGTCCGAATCATGTTCGAAGTCGAGACGCTAAAATATGCTACTCTGGCAACTGTGAGTCGATGCGGTATGGTTTGGTTTAGCGAAGATACCGTTACGCCAAGCATGATGGTCACCAATTACCTTGAGAGACTGAGGGCAGTAGCCTTTGAAGACTTGGACGAGGATGCTGCTGCTGCCGGACAGAGTCCCGCAAAAACCCTTCAAATCCAAGGTCAAGTTGCGGATCTACTACACGCCTATTTGACTACGGATAACTTCATCATTGATGCCCTTAAGCAGGCAGAAACCTATAACCATATCATGGAGTTTACTATCGCTCGTGTCCTCACAACTCTATTCTCCTTACTAAACAAGTCTGTTCGGGACATGATAGAGTACAACGCAGCACACGTTGATTTCCCCTTAGACCCAGAGCAGATCGAAGCATATGTTGCGAAGAAGCTATTACTTGCTCTGGTCTGGGCGTTGACAGGTGACTGTCCACTTAATGATCGAAAGGCCTTTGGCGACAACGTCGGAGCTCTTGCTAGCTTTGGATCACCACCTCTTGATGGTACAAGCTCCCTTATAGATTTCGATGTTACTCTTCCCGGGGCTGAGTGGACACCGTGGCAAAATGCGGTCCCTACAATCGAGGTCAACACGCACTCTATCACGCAAACAGATGTCGTCATTCCCACATTGGATACTGTTCGTCACGAAGATGTGCTCTACTCTTGGCTCGCAGAACACAAGCCCCTTCTGCTATGTGGTCCTCCTGGTTCTGGTAAAACAATGACTCTATTCAGCGCACTTCGAAAATTACCAAATATGGAAGTTGTCGGCCTGAACTTTTCAAGTGCCACTACCCCTGATCTCCTCATCAAAACCTTTGAGCAGTACTGCGAATACAAGAAGACGCTAAACGGTGTGATGCTATCACCAACTCAGATTGGGCGATGGCTCGTGATTTTCTGTGACGAGATTAATTTACCAGCACCAGACAAGTACGGTACTCAGCGGGCAATTTCATTCCTTCGCCAGCTAGTAGAACATAATGGTTTCTGGCGAACATCAGATAAATCTTGGGTGACACTTGATCGAATCCAATTTGTGGGAGCTTGTAATCCTCCAACTGATGCTGGCCGTACGCCTATGGGCGCCAGATTCCTTAGACACGCGCCTCTTATTATGGTGGATTATCCAGGCGAGCTGTCTCTGCTTCAAATCTATGGTACTTTCAACTCTGCTATTCTCAAGATCATCCCGGCGCTTCGTGGATACTCCGAGCCGCTTACTCAATCGATGGTTCGGTTCTACTTGGAGTCGCAGCAACGATTCACGCCTAAGATCCAACCCCATTATGTCTACAGTCCTCGTGAGTTGACGAGATGGGTCCGTGGTGTATACGAGGCCATCCGTCCATTGGAAACTCTGTCTATTGAAGGATTGATCCGCATCTGGGCGCACGAGGCGTTACGACTTTTCCAGGATCGTCTTGTTGCAGAGGATGAGCGACAATGGACTGACGAAGCTGTGCGACGAATTGCACTAGAGTTTTTCCCTACTATCGATGAGCAGAAAGCTTTGGGCGGACCAATTCTGTTCTCCAACTGGCTATCGAAGAATTACGTCCCTGTTGACCGAGAACAGTTACGAGACTTCGTCAAGGCCCGTCTAAAGACATTCTGCGAAGAGGAGGTTGATGTTCCGCTCATTCTGTTCAACGACGTACTTGAACACGTCCTTCGTATTGATCGTGTCTTCAGACAACCGCAAGGTCATTTGATCTTGATCGGTGTTAGTGGAAGTGGAAAGACCACGCTTTCCAGATTTGTTGCATGGATGAATGGCCTAAAAGTCTTCCAGATCAAGGTCCATGGGAAGTACTCTGCCGAAGACTTTGACGAAGATCTCCGAGAAGTTCTGCGTCGTTGCGGTTGCAAGGGCGAGAAGATGTGCTTCATCATGGACGAATCTAATGTTCTTGACTCAGGTTTCCTAGAGCGCATGAATACTCTACTTGCTAACGCTGAAGTTCCTGGTCTCTTTGAAGGAGACGAGTTCGCCTCTCTAATGACAGCCTGCAAAGAAGGTGCACAGCGGCAGGGCCTGCTACTGGATTCCCAAGAAGAGCTCTATAAGTGGTTCACGCAACAAATCGTTAAGAACTTGCATGTCGTCTTCACTATGAATCCACCTGAAGATGGACTATCCTCAAAGGCTGCTACTAGTCCGGCTTTGTTCAATCGTTGTGTATTGAATTGGTTCGGTGATTGGTCTGACCAAGCGCTCTTCCAAGTTGCTAACGAGTTGACACACTCTATCGACTTGGATAAGCCTAACTTCTTAGCCCCCGATTCAATTCCCGTTGCTTATCGCGGCCTCAACTTACCTCCTTCTCACAGAGAAACGATCGTGAACTCCATGGTCTACATCCACTATTCTCTCCAACAGTTCAATACGAAACTCCAAAAGCAACAGGGCAAGGTCACGTTCCTTACCCCACGTCACTTCCTTGACTTTGTTGCTCAATATGTCAAGCTGTATAATGAAAAGCGGGAAGATTTAGAAGAGCAACAACGCCACTTGAACGTTGGTCTAGACAAACTGAGAGACACGGTCGAGAAAGTCCGCGATCTAAGGGTTAGCTTGGCCGAGAAAAAGACCCAACTTGAAGCGAAAGATGCCGAAGCCAATGAGAAACTACAACGCATGGTTGCAGATCAACGTGAAGCTGAACAGCGCAAGAACACTTCTCTGGAGATCCAAGCAGCGCTTGAAAAGCAAGAGGCAGAAGTCGCATCTCGCCGGGAGGTTGTGCTGAATGATCTAGCAAGGGCCGAACCGGCCGTCGAAGAAGCAAAAGCCAGTGTCAGCAACATCAAACGACAGCACTTGACCGAAGTTCGTTCTATGGGTTCTCCGCCTCAAGGTGTCCGACTTGCAATGGAGTCCGTATGCGCATTGCTGGGCCACAAGATCACTGAATGGAAGAACGTCCAAGCTATAGTCCGACAAGATAACTTTATTGCAAGCATCGTCAACTTCGATAACGAGAAACAGATGACCAAGTCCTTGCGGACTCTTATGCGAACCAAATTCCTAAACCACCAGGATTTTACATACGAAAAGGTAAACCGTGCCAGCAAGGCTTGTGGTCCTCTGGTCCAATGGGTAGAAGCCCAAGTTAACTATTCTGAAATACTCGACCGAGTCGGCCCTCTACGGGACGAAGTGGGCCAACTTGAGGAGCAAGCTCTTCAGACAAAGGCTGAGGCAAAGGCTGTTGAGAATAATATCACTAGTCTAGAGCAGAGCATCGCAACTTACAAGACTGAATACGCAGCCCTCATCAGTGAGACCCAAGCTATCAAGGCTGAGATGTCTCGTGTCCAATTCAAGGTTGACCGAAGCGTAAGGCTTCTCGATAGTCTTTCCTCGGAGCGTGTTCGTTGGGAGGATGGAAGCAAGTCATTTGAAACACAAATCAGCACCTTGGTCGGAGATGTTCTAGTTGCTGCCGCTTTCTTAGCATACAGTGGTCTCTACGACCAGACCTTCCGAAAATCAATGATGGAAGACTGGTTGCACCAACTTCACCTTTCCGGGATCAACTTCAAACCCCATAATCCCGTTACGGAATATTTGTCGACTGCGGATGAACGACTCAGCTGGCAAGAGAACACCCTGCCTGTCGATGATCTCTGTACAGAAAACGCTATTATTCTCAAGCGCTTTAACCGCTACCCACTTATCATCGACCCCTCGGGCAGAGCCACCGAGTTCCTTCAACGCGAATGCAAAGATCGTCGTCTTACTGTGACCAGTTTCTTGGACGATTCCTTTACCAAGCAATTAGAGAGTTCTCTCAGATTCGGCAATCCAATTCTTATCCAGGATGCCGAACATTTAGACCCCATCCTCAATCACGTTCTCAACAAGGAGTACCAGAAGACCGGCGGTCGTGTGCTCATCCAACTCGGCAAGCAGGAAATTGACTTCTCACCAGCGTTTAAGATTTACTTATCCACAAGAGATCCATCGGCAACATTCCCGCCGGATATTTGCAGTCGAACCACATTCGTCAACTTTACAGTCACACAGAGCAGTCTCCAGACTCAGTCCCTTAACGACGTTCTAAAATCTGAGACACCAGATGTTGACGAGAGAAGATCCAATCTCATTAAGCTCCAAGGCGAATTCAAGGTTCATCTTCGACAACTTGAGAAGCGTCTCCTACAAGCCCTCAACGAATCTCGTGGTAACATTCTAGACGATGACAATGTCATCGAGACTCTTGAGACTCTTAAGACCGAAGCCGGCGAGATTGCGGTTAAGATGAGCAACACCGAAGGAGTAATGGCTGAAGTCGAAGAAATCACATTACAATACAGCATCATTGCGCGATCATGCAGCGCGGTATTTGCTGTCCTTGAGCAGCTGCATTACCTCAACCACTTCTATCAGTTCTCTCTACAATACTTCCTCGATATTTTCCATTCCGTCCTCCACGGTAATAAGAACCTAGCAGGCGAAAGAGATTTCAATAAACGCCGAGATGTCATCATTAAGGACTTGTTCGTGACAACTTTCAAGAGGACTGCTCTGGGTCTCCTTCAGAAGGACAGAATTACTCTTGCCATGCTCCTCGCCCAAGCCTCGCCTTACAAGATGGATAAGAGCCTGATCGATGTGATCCTCGACGATCGTATCGAAGGCAAGGACCTCTCAACCGAAATCGACGCCAAGGATGAGACCTTTACTCGTGCTAAGAGACTTGCCGTATTGAAGGATAAGCTCGACCAAGTACCGGCCAATGTATGGGATGCGTTCTTATCAGAGGAGCTCGCGGAGAACTTTATCCCCCAGATATGGGACGCAAACACGGAGCCGTTTGACCAAGGATTGCTCTCGTTACTTCTAGTCAAGCTCTTCCGCCTCGACCGGTTTGTCCCAACTGCGGAAAGGTTCGTAGCTTCGGTCTTCGGGGCTGGGCTACTTGACGTTGTAGATGATCTCAAAGAAACCATCAGTCAAGTCCCTTCAACTCGTCCCATTTCATTGGTCTCAACCCCCGGTTTTGACGCCAGTTACAAGGTGGACAACTTGGTTGAGCGAATGCGTGTTAGGTGCACCAATATCGCTATGGGATCAAATGAAAGTCTTGCAAGTGCCGACAAAGCAGTTAGCAATGCAGCGCAGGTCGGATCTTGGGTTCTCGTCAAGAATGTTCATCTTGCGCCTACTTGGTTACAATCTCTCGAGAAGCGTATGGAATCTCTCAACCCACATTCTGATTTCAGACTGTTCCTATCGATGGAAGCCAGCCCAAAGATCCCTGTAAACTTACTACGCGCATCTCGCGTACTCATGTACGAACAGCCGGCTGGTGTGCGTGCCAATATGAAGGACTCAATGTCCTCTCTATCCAATCGAGCTACCAAGAGCCCCGTAGAGCGCAGCAGGCTTTACTTACTTCTCTCTTTCTTACATGCAGTGGTACAAGAGCGTCTACGATACGCACCAAATCTAGGGTGGAAGGGCTTCTGGGAGTTTAATGACAGCGACGTAAGTAACACACCGCAACTTATATGATTGATAGAAGCTAACCTTACATTCTCGCAGTACGAATGTTCAGCCTTCATTGTCGATACATGGATCGAGTCTGTGGCACAAAGTCGTACAAACATCAACCCGCAAAACATCCCCTGGGATATGATCCGCTACCTGGTTCGTGAGACTTATGGTGGAAAGATTGATGATGAAGGCGATTTCAAACGCCTTACAGAATTAGTGGATCAATCTCTTACACCTTCCGCTTTCGACATTGGTCATAAATTAGTAGAGGGATCTGAGAAAGATGGACAGGAGACGAGTCTCGTAGTACCCTCCGGTACTTCACTGGAAGAGTTTATGGGGTGGATCCAGAAACTCCCCGAGCGTGAGCCGCCAACTTATCTGGGATTGCCCGCAAACGCAGAGAAGCTGCTTTTGGTCGGACTTGGCAGGAGTTTAATACAAAACCTGAAGAAGGTGACGGAACTATTAGACGAGGGAGAGCAGCTTATGGGTGAGGTTTAAGGTGCAATATGTATACCTGTGGATGTTGATTTCTTGGAGTGTTTGATTGTTGATCCGCAAGTTTCTTCGAGATTACAGCCTTTCATACCCAATACCCTTATTCAGTTTTAGATTACTATCAGTTTTCTTCCTTGTGGGAGGCATGTGTATTAGCTATTAGCTACATTATCTAATGCTGAGAAATCAGATTGAGCAAAGGAAATTCATAATCATAATCCAACCTTAGTACTCGCAGTTCACGAGTGAGCACAATATAGAGAAATATTGACGATAAACCCATCCCTTAGATATTCCGTGTTAAGTTTACTTTTTATATTAGTTAACTAGTCTAGCCCTTACCTTTGAGTATTTACCGCCGAGCTCCTCGGTTCAAGGCCACAAGGGAAAAAGAAAAAACGTCTACTCAGAACTTTTCGTCAAAATAAAGAAACCTGTCGGGTACTGACATCATTTCCCACGTACTGTACGGAGCACTAGGTATCTACCTAATGTATGATCTATTATAGAGTAGCATTGCTTTAGCGGCTCCAACCATGCAAGTTTCAAGGACCTTGCCATCCAATCAAAAGGATTGTATTTCCAAGCGTGTCGTCTAGAATATACTTCCCTCTTTATCGGTCCACATAGACCGAAAGAGATTTCTATCAACTTGTAGAGGCATATAATTATCATGTTGGGCGGAATACCAGGGGCTTCGATCTCTTACGATTCTACGAAATGAAATTAGGAAATATTCCGAGTTAAAAGTGACTAAAAAGGGAGTAAGCGAATATTCAAATAGGCGTAAACCTAAGACTCAGACAAGCCAAGATTTGGCGATTGATCAATTGTGATAAGAGATAATATGCTGCATCTTATCTACGGAGTTCCCCTCCTCCCAAACCTTAAAGTGGTGGTACGTACCACGGTAGCTCGCGACTTGCAGCATGCAAGGAGATGGGACAAGGTTAGATAAAAAGGCTTGGCATAGGCGAGAGATGAACCGTTAGTGAGTGTATGTACCTAGGTATGTACATAGGCGTTGTTTTTAGCGTTTCTGATAGTGTTCCGTACTCCGTGATGGTAAGTCTCCCTTGTAGGTACATAACTTATAGTACCTACATAAGTACTCACACCTATTTTCCTCGCTTCCCTGCACTTTTCGAAACACGCAAGTAAGCGGCATACCATTTAACTGCCTGACTTAATAATGCATATGACTCTTAACAGGAAGTTTTACGATATTTATTAATCGGATACGCACATCTCGTCAAGCAAGCGATGCCGGGAGTGAGACTAGAAAAGAGAAGAAGAAAACAAGATGGACCTAGACCGCCGCATAGTATACCTAGTACGCATTACCGGCGCTGTGCAACCAGTGCTAGGGCAGGTTTCCAACCACCTCAAAGGCTCAAAATGTGAGTTATGACGGTTGATATCAGAATGGTAGATATCACCTAATCAGATGACGATGATGCGGATGCGGATGCGTACACGAAGTAGACAAAATTAATTAATGCAATGTCGAATTGGCAGACCGCCTTCCGACGTGCCATTATACATCAGCCAATAGTCAGGTGAATATTACAAAAAGAAGTTGTTGAGCAAGGTTCCCTCTTGTCATATTAGCAAATTCAATCAACAGTTGAGCCAATGAAACGAGTTTTAATAATAATCTGCTCGATCCTCATTCAGCCGGCACGCCGAGGGTCGGGACTCTAGGGGGGACCCGTTCTCATTTTTGGAAAAGGGTAGATCCCATGTCAGTACTGCTTCTAGTTCGTACTATGTATTAGTAGTTTTACACTAGCCTTGTGGGGAATAGAAACCTCCCTACTTGATGCATCGGGTACCCGTTACAATACAATGTATACTTACTACTTACTACTTACTACTTACTACTTACTACTTACTACTTACTGTACTGTATTAGCAATTACGATAGGCATGTTCAGGGCTCTTGCCTTTAGTTGTTAGCTGTTAAGGTGCTAAGCTTTCTATGTACTAGCTGCTGACTGCGCTGTTCCTACCTCTCTCCTTCCCCCCCCGGGCCCCTTCTTGCATACCCCTTCCATGTGGCATTCCTAAATCCCATCCACCGCCTCAATCAGATCAAGATTATCTTTCCTCGAATCTCCGAGATTTGTCTCGGACTGAGGCAAGTACTCCATCAATAACGTTGGGTCGTTGTCCTACACCTTCATCTGATTTTTCCGATCTTATCTCCACGGTACACGATACAGGGTCCAAACCCGACGTGGCGGAGTTGTAGGCTGTAGGCTTGCTTGTGCTTGTCTGGTCTGCGGTAGTCTGCGGCAGTCCCGACTTCTTAACAGCGGAAGGGTGAGGGTGACGCATGCGGTATAGATTGCACGGTACAGATACTACTACTACTACTACAACATACATCTACAGATACAAGGAAGAAGCCCTACAGTTACTCCGTAACGTACATACATACATATCACATACCACATACCATACCATACCATACCATACCATACCATACCATTACATACCTCTCTCTAACCTACCTAACCTACCTAAGCACACAACCTGCGCTGCCAGGCTGCGTACACGGGTTTCGTCCTCGTGATCTGGGCATGCCCTATCCCATAAGCAAAAAAAAAAAAAAAAAAAAGGGACAAGATCATACCCTCAGGTCGAACCTTGATCTCTCCACCCTCCAGCGCCTAACGCACTCACCTGTCCTGATCTAGACCTGTTAGAAATCCCCACGAGCCTCTAGGAACATTGCCCCTTGCATCCGAGGCCCCCCATAGTCCCCGTCTCTGGCCACCTAGCTTCACAGTCAATTGCGGTCGAACCCATCGACACATCTCCCCTTCACTTACATCCCCATGCAGCCCGGTTCGGAACAACAGAGATCTTGTCACTGACTGCTGATCCGCCACTTGTTCGAGCTAGCAAGTAACACGAGCCGTCACGATATAGTGGCACTTATGACAGTTCATTGGTCGAAAGTTGCTAGTTGGTCTGCAATAGTCTTCATTGAAACTGTTGATACTTTGAACATTAACAGTTCTCGTTGTCGAGCATCGGTATCCCGTCAACTGCCCCTCTGAATTGTCTCCTCTTTTTTTTGTTCGAGCCCAGATTCCCATGTTATCATAGAACAAAGGAAGAAACCGAAGCGACGATCGCCGCAGCTTTCAGTCAGCCGAATTTCCAAAGGATTCAACGACAGAGATTATGATGGAAGTCGCCCCTTACTCATATGCAAAACTGGCCAGGTCAGAACCAAATTCCGCCAGGACGGCGCTCCCTACTCGTCCCATCGTTTCCAGAGAAAGCACTCAACCGTCCGAAACCATGTCTATTCAAATCGCCTCTTCTGTTGGTTCGAGGAGTCCTGCGGCTCAAAGTCAGAGTGATTTTTCGGAGGCGCCCAGCCCGTCGATACAAGGATCCGAACGAGTCAACTCAAAAAGTCCTTCTCCATTTGATCCTGTGCATCAAGAGAATTGGGCAACTACGAAATCAAATTCCACGTCTAACCAGAGCGGACAGGTGTGCAGGTAAGTCGATCGGTTTCTTGGTGAGTTTCTGGTCGGTTTTAACTCTATTCTAGTAATTGTGGTACTACAAGAACGCCATTATGGAGGCGTTCGCCCCAGGGCGCTACAATATGTAATGCATGTGGACTTTATCTAAAAGCGCGCAATTCGTCGCGCCCAACGAATCTAAAACGGCCGCCATCGACAGTATCTACTGCCCCGAAAAGGACACCCGAGAAGACATCATCTAGCTCATGTTCTCAGGGCAACTCCGCAAACATTCCCGGGGCCACATATGTCTCTGCGGATCAAATGCCTAATGGATCATGTCCAGGTGGGGGACGATGCAATGGTACCGGCGGCGCAGAGGGATGTAGTGGCTGCCCAGCATATAATAACCGAGTAGCGAAGAGTGCTCAGCTTCAGAACCAAAATCGGGCATCCAGTAGTGCAAGCGGGCCTCCTCCAGACGATAGTCCGGCTCCGATAGACATAAACGCGCAGCAAGCCGCCGCTCAGAATACGACTGTGGTAATAGCCTGCCAAAATTGTGGTACTACAATAACTCCGTTGTGGCGTCGTGATGAATCGGGTCATACCATATGCAACGCCTGCGGTATGTGTATACATTAACTTGTATGATGGGTGTTAGCTAATCGTAGTAGGGTTATATTACAAACTTCACGGAGTTCACCGGCCAGTTACTATGAAGAAATCCGTCATTAAGAGGAGGAAGCGTGTAATACCAGCTAATCAAATGGACAGTGGGTCAGAGGATGCAATGACAATTGATTCTATTGAACAGCAGAGCCAGTATACCGAACTCGAGATGGAGCGTGGCAGCGTCAACGAAGACGGGTCTATTAATCTCGGTTTACGTCGAAAGACCGAACATCCACTCACATTACTTCCTGATCCGGTCCGGTCCGGTCCCGCATCGGCTCCGACATCTTCGAACGATCTCATAGCATATCATACTACTAACACACCTCATCATTTCGATATTCGAGATTCTCTCACCGACGACAATCGTTTAGCCCCGTTAAAATCACATACAGCATTGAGTGATCGTCAGTCGTCTCTATCACCTGCGTCGTTCCTCTCGCCGTCGAGGAAACGCTCCTTCTCGGGGACTGATTCGGAATATGCGCCAAGCGAGCCCGGATATGATAGCTCAAAAAGGTTATCATCTATCAAGTCTCTTCTCAACCCGGCGTCGGAATTAAATCCTAACTTTTGCCTGGCCGATAATCCTGTTGAGGCAATGCGTCTTCGATCCCCAGCTACTACAATCATGTCAGCACCAAGCCCCAGTCCGCAGGGGATGATTTCGAACGTATTGCCCGCGATCCAATCTAGAGAAAGCACGGCAGAGGATGAGAAATTGAAGGCTGATAGACTAGCGGCGCTTCAACAAGAAGCGGAACGGATACGTCAGATGCTCGCGGCGAAAGAACGTGAGATGGCCGCGTTGCAGAAGTAGAGAAGATTCTTTACCGTCTGAATTTGCGTTTATTTATTTTATTTTGATGACCAAAATTACGACTGGGAGCTACGGGAGTTAATCTAAGGGAACAAAGCGAAAACGCACAAGGACGAGTCAAACACTACGGGGCGTCATAGGGTCGAGTTTTTCATCAGCGGCCTTTGCTTTTCGGCAGCATAGCATATGTGCTCGGCGTATCGTGAGCTTACAAAATATATGCGAGGTTTAGGAGGCATGATATTATGAATTGCGGGGCACGGTTACAACATTCCCATAGCATGAGCAATCCAACTGGGTTTTAATGGTATCCCGCACAACAAACTATAGAAGGAGGTATGGAAAGGATAGGGTCGGGTAGGGGATAACTTCAACTAAAGTATCTAGTTCCAGAGGATCAAGGCGCAAATCATGAGCTTCGTAAATAATATTCTACCAACGCAACACGAAGACGTATAAGAAGAACGGTGTTTTAGCATGTCTACCTCGTTTCGCTAATCATCTCCTACCAGGTAAATATACAGCCTTGCGTAACACATGACTTGGTTGTACATGACAGAACCCATTCCCCGCCGTTATTCGTACATATAAGTCATCACCACCAGCCCAGCCATCCCCCTTACCGGACGAGTGAGCCTTTTAAGCATATTCATTCCAATTCCAATTCCAATTCCAATAGAATTCCTCACTCCAAATTCTACGTGATCAACCTCCACCAAGAAATTTAGCAAGATAGACACCTTACAGCTAGAGGAAAACACTTTCCCCCTACCCGTCCAGGCGAGAAGGCAAAGGTCCTAGAAACCATGCGTGTCTATTATACCTGCTCGGCACCCCAACCAGCATCGGCCTCGCGCATGTTGGCGGGGGGCTCAACAGAGGGGACGAACTCAAGCGCGATATAACCGAGACCGACGAGACCGACGATAGAACCGGCGATGATGCGCAAAACACCGTTGTTCAGCAGGATGGAGCCGACGAAGACGTAGAAGATGCCGCGGCCGATGAAGGAGAACATAAACGAGGCGTAGCGCGAGACTTGCGGCGGGATCTGGAATTCGAGGAGCGCGACGGCTGGGCCGAAGATCAGGACGTAGGCGCCGATTATGATGGATTGGCTGGGAGGGGGGGTTAGTTAAGGGGGGGGGTGGAGAGAGGGAGAAGGGAAGGTGTGAAGGTGTGAAGGTACGTACAAGCCGAGGTTGAAGAACTGCGATATTCCGCCTAGCACCATAATCACGCCCACCGCGAGGTTGACGATTCGACTAAAAGAGGGGGAGAGAAGTCCGTGTTAGCTAGCGCATCCATACATTTTCTTGGACGGGACGGTCCCGCGGGGGGGGGGGATGGGGATGGGGATGGGGATGGGGTAGTTTGGTAGGGCGTGGTTTGCATACAATGAGTCGGAGAAATCCATCTCTGCGATTTGAGAGAGGTAGATAGCCGTCCGTCTAAGTGATGAACTGAGTTGGTGTCGTTGGTAGGTACGTATGTAGTTGGCTTGCTTGTGCTTTTTAAACAAGGAACAAGGAACACGCGAGATCGGTGTCTGTTACGGCTCTCTCGAAGAAAAAAGGTGGGAAGAATGGACGTGTATGTATGTATGTATGTATGTATGTATGTATGTGTTCGCGATTGCGGAGATGGCTTCGCGTTTCGTGCAGGCAGACGCTTTGGCGACAAGTAGGCTGCCTAGATAGATAGGTAGGTTATGGATTTGAGTGGTCGTAGGTTTGCGTAAGGAGGCTGGAGCTAGTTTATTTTTATTTTTTCTTCCTTATTTTCCCTGGTTGCCGGTCGTGGCTTTGATAGGAGAGCTTTCGGGCGTTGTTGTTGCAGCTTGCGTCTGCTAGCGTCGACAGGGGGGTTGGGGGTCTGTTTCTTCAGGGGGTAGGTTGTCGTCATCTACGTCAGCCACGTGGCTAAGCCGCATTGTCTGGGCACTAGCCACAGGGGTGGAAGAAAAGGGGGGAGTGGTACCTAGGTAGATTACCTAAGGTATATTGCATAGGTAGGTATAGTTTGACTTGAGAGGAATATACTTGGTTTAGGTTTGTATTGAAGCTTCCTGAATGTCTTAACGCAGCGTATTAGACATGTTCTTAATTGTAAATACGCTTCATATACGAAAATTATAGAATGCGCATAGACAACCCCTTTTGCATTTTTGAGATAAGATGATTCCGTAACTAAAAATATATGCGGTTCCTAGATCTTATTTGCTAGGTCACTGTCATCCCGTCTTCTCAATACCTGACAATGCCAAAGGAGTCAGATACGGTCCTGAAACTATGTCTATTCTTGATTAGCATATTGTTCGTATTAATAACGAAGTCACTTCACGCATTGGCGCTTTTGTTTACATCTTGCTAGTATAGGAATACTGTTGCCATCAACAGGATACTCGATGTATAATACACAAATGGTATTCTCCAACGATACGAGCTATTGTAAGATAAATTCGATATTAGATAGAGTCTTGTTTTAATACATCTTCCAATTACCTCTAGTTAGTTAGTTATATAATACGTTACTTTATCATTGCGTTACCTAAGTTTATATAGAACACAACGATACTCAGTTGTTTTCTCCGAGTTTAATGCTTCGATACGATAGAAAGAATCCCCAACAATAGTAGTTCTACCAATTAGGTCCCTGCTTAAGTCAGATAGCCTCTAAATAGACTTGCGGCTGCAAGGTCGGATTTCTAGAAAGACCCAGCACAGAACTAGCAAAGTAAACGACTGTCCCCACAGTCGACGCTCTGTCATCGTCAACCGGAGATATGCTGCAGAATCAGGCGCTGGGGATAGGTTTATTAGACTTCAGTAGCGTCTACATATAGCATTCTAGCATAGACGTGGCACTGATCTCTTATAGATGACTAGCTCATTGCTCATACAGCCGTCCTCGTACATCAAAAACTTTGCTCAACCAGTCGAAGCCAAACACGGACCCTTTCGTTTGTTTACATTTAGTCTATTTACTTTAATTTATTCGGGTGGTATAAATAACTACCTAAGGCTGCTCCCCTATAGCCCCATCTTCTATCTTCACAATACTTGCATCGTATCGAAAACAAATCTTCAAGCACCGTTCGAAAAACAGCTCATCACGCAGTGCATACACATACACCTAGGATACATCTTGCATATAGTAGAAATCCAATAACTGTATATTCTCAGAACTTCACCCACACTACTTCAGACTTATACTTCTGAGGCCTCGTCCCTTATCATCATCACACCAAAGTTCCTACGGGATCTATTATACGGTCAACACATTCATCATGCCTCGCAATTCTGATAGAAATGCCAATGGAAATCCTAAGGAACCCCCCAAAGGAGCCCCCAGGGGAAACTCCAAGGGAACTCCTAAGGGAAATCGTAAAGGAAACCATGGGGGAAACCCCGGAAACCCCCTTAACCGAAGCGCGAACATCGCCGAATCCCAGAATACCTCAGTATGGGTATCCAACCTCCCAGGAGATTGCACCGTCCATCAATTGCTCGCCCCTATAAGACGAGTTGGCAAGATATTCTTCGTCCACATCAACCCCCCCGACGAGAAGTTCACCACATCCGCAGCAAAGATCACCTTCTGGGACCGCCGAGCAACCAACAACTTCCTCCAACTTACCAAGGACGGCAAGATCACCATCGGAGGCCTCCAGCCAGAGGTCCGAATGAACCGGATCCGAGCGGCACCACGGCCAGCATCCGACCGCAGCCGGGTCCTCGTGCTCTGGGGCCCAACCCAAGTAGTCAACATGGAAGTTCTAGAGCCGCTTTTCCGCTCGGAAATCGAGTTCCAAATCGACGAGGTCAAGGAGCTGACGTGGGGAAGCGAGAGAAGACTCGAAATCTGCTTCGGCTCTTACCGCGCTCAGGCCTCTCGCGCAGAACAGATGCTGCGAGTATTACAGGAGGGAAAGACGACTGAATACGCCGCCGCTAACCTGACGCCAGAGCAGCGCGTCTTGCTGTGCCTTACCAAGATGCTATGGGGCAGCGATCCTTGCGAGCTGCCATAGATATATACACACGCCTTTCTTTCGACTCGGAAATGGCTGAGCTAGAAGACGCCATACAACACATGTCTTCTACTATACGACACATTCTATCATTCCTACTATATAACCGGGCTTGATGGTTACTAGAGATTGCTTATTACAACCATCACTGCTTTCGGCATTAGCATTTTCATCACTCTACTTACAACAACAACATCATCATCATCATCATCATCATCATCATCATCACGCTATCTTTACCAGCACACCATAGCAGCAGCGACAAAAAATCTTTATACGAATCATGACAACCCAAGGGATATCAAAGCTTCACCGAAGCAGCAATGGTTAGTCAGTGGATATTGGCTAATAGCAGCGGGAGCAGGAGCAAATTGGAATCTTTTGGGTAGGATATAGGGGAGGGATTTCTTGGTGTTTATATTCCGGGGATAGGATGGGCTCGGCGTTATGAGGCTGACTAGTATATATACTGTATACTGGCGTCGGTTGGATGGGATATCTCAGGGTTACTGTGTAATAGATTGGGTCAACACATTTCAACCACCGTGTCGCATCAATTTGTCTCATGCTGCCAGTCTATAAATTACAATATAGGGCTTACATGCAGTGGACGCTTATCTTGTATGGACTTGGATAGCATTGCCGATAATTAACTTGTGTTATCTGCGTCGTTTAGGAGAAGTGTGCTCTTTTAACTGTAGTATGAAACTTGACAGATATGGATATAGTTTTCTAGTATAGGGATGCTAGGTGCTATACCCGTAATTGATGTCATATATAGAGTGACCATCAGGATAGATATAGTGAACTATTAAAGCATATATTTTTACCCTCTTACAAGGGCACTACGCACACCTTGTATAATAGAAAAATCCCTGTATATACCCCTAGCCCACTTATACCCTGACGGGGAAACATTTATATTAGTTTTTTTCCAACGCCTTGTCCAAGGCTACCTTTATATACGAACTAATGTCTTCTCACTCACTGCCTACGTATTTTTACAAATACTCCTTATTGATCTATTAAATTAGCTAAGTTGATCTTAAATTGTAATGTTGCATGTCCTCAGGTGTCAACGAGACACAAGTACGCACTCTATATCACGAGTTAGAACCCGAGGGCTACATAAGTAAGTACTTAGCTTAGGAGCCAGCAGCCATACATAGGTACATACTACATAGAATAATAATTTGTTCTAGACGTCTCATCTGTAGCCCTAACACTCCACTTATACCACCAACTTAAGACGCTAAAAAGACTAACGAAAGGAAAACGAAGGCAAAAAGAAAACATACAACACCGGGGATTCGCTGGTCGTCACCGACCCAACTACTAATCCAGCGGTATCTGGCTTATCTAAGGGAGAGCGGACGGGATCCCGAGTTTTCCAGATCCTATGGTCGTATGTGGTTGAATGGTGACTTGTTTGCATCTATATACCTAGGGCGGGTACTTGGTTGACCACCCGAGTTCTGATACCTTGACGTCGTCTGAAAACAAACAAGGTGTACTTAAATAGCTATAGACCTAAGACATAGCACCTTAGTAATGGCGCAAAGGACTTAACTAATTATATTTATATTAATATAGATTTATATGATTTATTAACATCACGTGAGCACCTCCTTCGCCCCTTTCTTCGTAACCGTATACTACTAGAGATGTCTTGACCGTAAGGTTCTAACTAATTGCGTGGTAATAAATTAATGTATAGGAGTAATTAAGTCTGGTGTCAGGGAGAACAAAGAAACATCATAAATATTGTGGTGTATCACACAAGAAGGACATGCATGCATTTGTATAAGTCGAGCAGCTCGAGGAACAAAATACAGATAGATTATGAGTGTATGTAATTAATATCAATGCTCGGTACAACGAAATAGATATACCAAAATTAAAGCAAACTACTTATATAATCGGGTAGTTATAGTTAATAAGACCAGAAGAAATACCGTAACAACCACCCGCACAGACGACATAAGCATCCTTAGCCTTATTCCAGCATCTTGGGATAACACTCTCAGCATCCCCATTTTCTAGAAAGCAACCGATCTTATACCTAGCCACTACCACTATCCTTCTAGTCCCGGCACAGCGACGACAACATCCAGTTTAGCGAAATGTGCCGGGCCCTCCCTGAGAAGCGAAACCTTATGGTTCCCTGGGCACATTTAGAGCCGATTAGCTCGACGCCGAAGAGTACCGCCAAGCGGTCGTGGGTATTAAATTAACAGCCCTATGGCATTAATCGCGAGTAGCTTGTTTGAGATTCATCCCCGTCGAGTCTAGAGCGGCTTAAAGCGTTATGATGGGTTGTGCTATAAGACCTGGTAGGTGGCTGACGGTTCGCTGCGATAATAAGAACATGAACCAACTTCCGACTGATGAACTTTAATGCTGCTGGTCGTATGCTCAACTGTCCCTCCTCTCGGTTAGCTATGACGGTTATGACCTCTACGACTAAGGGCTCGGGTCCGAGAAGAGATGTTTCAGCTTCAAGACTGATGGATAGCACCTCATCGTTGCCATCACTTAGACTACCTAATCGTCTCGATACAATTTGACGATGTATCCCGTAAAAAAGGGGGACACAGACGCTTGCTTACCTGAACTTGAACTGGGCGAATCCAGCAACGCAGCAGCAAGATTAAGTTACAACACCATCCACCCAGCGGGTATCAGCGCCGAGCCATGTTCTATGACCATTCGATGTCGACCCTGTTTCGCGTCAGACCTAGTTAACCAATACCTAACGCACGGACAACACGTTTAGGGTAGAAACTCTATCTCGGGCCTGTCTGTTCTGTTCTACCGACGATGCTGAAATTAACTCGAGAGAGAGGGTAGGGGGGGCACGAGATCAGGATAGACTTCCTGTTGATGTTATAGTTGGCAAAAAAACCCCCCGACCCCTATTCCGTTCTCTGGCACGATAGACTTCCAGATCTAAACGCTACGAGGCCGCACGTTGCGGCGCATACTGTAGCCGGTCTAGGTTGTAGCATCGTACGTGGAGGGCCCCAAAGAACCCGATATAAGGTCGTAATCCTGATTACGGGATCCGCGTATCTCGCACCTCTTTTTGCTCCTCCTTTAGAACCGCCAACCGAGTTCGCTTACTTACTTACTTACTTACTTACTTACACCTATTTTCTTTTCTACTCTTCTCCACCATGATATCTCAGCGCTCCGCGATACAAATGTAACTAACGCCCTACGACCACTAATAATCCGGCATCTCTCTATTTAGTGGTTGGGCATAGCAACAAGAGAGAACGACACCCGCAGTCGAGATAGCTAGCTAGCTAGCTAGGTAGTCCTCCAGACAATCTCGAGGCCCAGGCTGTGTCCTCAGTCCTGAGGACATCGCCGCTTCGCAATGCTTAGGAGAGACAAAACTGCCGCTATGTCCGGGAACTGGACGGCCCCGGCTCCCCATGGGAATGGCCCTGGAACAAGTCAAGTATGTCATCGGCGAAGCGAAAATGCTACTCCCAAGTATAAGAAACTCACCAGCGCTAATACCATCCAACACTAGCTATCCAAGCCCCAGGGCCCGCCGTACCCATCAACCATGGCCATCGTAGGCGGCGAGCCCTCCCCCGCCGTCGACGACCCCATCGCCGTCGTGCTACTCCTCCTATTCCTCCTCTCGGCAGCAGCGCACATGGCCATCCTACGCATCAACAAGCAGCGCAACCTCAAGTTCGTCTTCTCGGGCATGCTATTCGCGCTATGTCTCCTCCGCAGCATCTCGCTCGTCGCCCGCATGATCTGGGCCTCGTACCCCAAGACCGTCGACGCCGTCATCGCCGCCAGCGTCATGACCCAGTGCGGCTCCGTGCTCATCTTCATCATCAACTTATTCTTCGCCCAGCGTGTCCTCCGCGCCTACCATCCCCGCCTCGGCTGGCACCGCGGCACCTGCAGCATCGTCTGGTTCCTCATCGTTTGTGTCATGTGCTGCCTCGTCATGGCCATCGTCGCTACTATCCACAGCTTCTTCACCCTCGACCCCCGTGCTCGCTACGCCGACCGTGTTGTCCAGCTTTTCGCCGGCTCGTATCTGGCTTTCTTGGCTTTCCTGCCCGTGCCTGTCGTTGGACTGGCGGCTGCGGCACAGCATGCGAGGCGTTTCCGCTTCCACCGTGTTGAGAAGTTCGGCGCAGGTCGGTGGCGTGCTAAGGTCGGACTGCTTGTCTTCGCATCGCTCGTGGCTACCTTGGGCGCCGCCTTTCGGGTAGGAGTCAACTTTGACGGCCGTCCTAGCTCCGAACCGGCTTGGTTCCACAGCCGAGCCTGCTATTATGGCTTCAACTTCGTCACCGACCTCGTCGTGTCTACCGCATACCTACTAGCTCGCTTTGACCGGCGCTTCATCGTACCAGACGGCGCTCAAGGTCCTGGAGATTACTCCCCCATCACCCCATCTATGCACTCTACCTCCAACAGCAACCTCGTCGGCAAGCTGCTTATTATGGGGACCGGCAAACACACAACCACGATACGATCCCCCTTAATCCCAACGACTCCAACTCCCACCCCATCACCATCTACTTCCATCCCTCCTCCCCCATCCACAACAACAGCCACAACACCACCCCCATCATCCTCGCAGTCGCAGCACAACACCACATCCGCCTATCACACCGACTCATCCAACACAGCCGTCCACACAAGCAACAGCTTCGACCGAAACCAGCACTCGGTCCCCCAAACCCCAAACCCCTCCCCCTACTATTCCCACCGCAACCCCAACCGCAAAATCCCACCCTCCGCACCTGCACCCGCACCCGCGGCCGCCGCGCCGTCATGCTGCGCATGCGCATCAACAGCGAAGCCGACGCGTACGGGCCCGACAGCGGCACAGAGCCGCTAGTCGGAAGCGGAGACGAGCCAGGAGAAGAAGAAGCACGGTCGACGTCGCGGCTGCGCGCCCCGGCCCCCGCGCACCTCGGCCCGCCGATCCTGCCCGCGCTAGATCTGGATCTGGAGCTGCTGAGCGCGACGTTGCTGGCGCCGTGGGCGCTGGATAGTTGGGGTTTCGAGACGGGGGCGTTGTCTAGGCTGGGGTCGCGGAGCGGGTCGTTGGGGGGGAATAGTAGTAGTAGTCGTAGTAGTCGCGGTGGTAGTGGAAGCAGCAGTAATAGCAGAAGCAGGAGTAATAGTGTCGGTGGGAGTGGGAGTGGGAGCGGTGGTGATGGGAATAGCAGCGAAACCGGAAACAGGAATATAATTATAAGTGGTGGGAGCAGCGAGAGGAATAGTAGCGAGATGAGTATTAGGAGCGGTGGTGGCCGGAGTTATACTTCTAGTCAGCGGTCGGTGCGGGCGAGGACTCTGTGATAAGGTATTCTGCTGACTGAAAGATTGGCTGGAGGTGGGAAGAAGTTGTAGAATCAGACAGACAGAGAGAGAAGGGAGAGAATGTATTGTATACTGGGAGCGGGAGAAGCATTGCTTTGTTGCTAATATCACTGGCGTTAAGGAGCTACTATAATGAAGGAAATACCGGTGAGGGGATATGTTGTTGCATGAAGATGAATTAGAAATTGTGTGCATAGGTATGTATACTAGTTCTTAACATTACGATTTTTAATGATTATATCTAAATAGTTGGTTTCTAGACGATGGGATTATCGAATAACGACGATAATGTCCATCTCAGATGCGATGAAGGTTTAATTCCCACTTGGGATACTTATAGGAGTCAATCATTATAATTACTTCTGTTACTTCTCTTGTATCTAACTCTTATTAACTGCAAAAAAGTCACGTCTGAGTAAAGCGAGCTCATCTCACAATCGAAGCCAAAGTTTCTCTTTCTTCATTTATGAAATACAATGTTTAAGAGGTAGCTACTCTGCAGTGGGCTGCTCATAATGCTTTGCCCACCAAAAATGGGTTCCAAATGTGGTATCGTAACTAGGGACGCGATAGTCCCGCGTCAGATCCCTTCCTTCGCTATACCAACCACATCGGCACCGGCCTGGTTAAGACCGCCCGCACTCGAGGTTGTTGACGGCTTACATACTGGAAGATGCTACTTGTGGCGCGGGTCCATTCGTACGTCGCCTTCTGACTTTCGGCATAGCAGGGGTATAGCGATCTAGGCTCAACGTAACTCCCGGACACCTTCAAACCTTGTACCCACGCTTTTCCAACGCGTGGCACTAAAATTTGCTGGACGCTTAGAGGAAGTAGTCTGGTGTGCCTATAGTTGAAGTTAGTATTGATGTCACCAGGGAAATAAAATGGCTTGTGAAGCTTACGTCGGGAAACCATTGGCTCGCCAGCCCGTGGGCACGGGTCGAACTGTAAGCTATACGAAGCGGTAAGCATATATCCCCAAGTCAAAGCTCTAACGTCTCGCCGAGCTTTAATATGGACGACTTACAAGGTATACTTCAGATGTTCGTCAATTTCCATGATGGCTGCTTGGTTACCACATCGGTAGCAGTAATTAGGTGCTAAGAATAATTAGTAAACTGCCCTTGAAGCGCGAGATTATAGCGACTCACCAGAGAAGATCGTTACCACATTTCTATCTTGAGACCAATTATATCCTTCCATAACCAGTTGGTGGGCTCGGGCAATCAAAGTCAGACCGTTGTTATGATTGAATGCTTCCGAAATATCCTGCCCAAAGGTGTAACCAGCACCACGAGGGCTAATACCCCAGCCGCATCGGTCATCCGGGTCGGACCAGAGCAGGTCGCACATAGGACCTTCATGCGGAACTTCTTGGATTCGGTCAAGCGCTCTAATATTATCAAGGGTATCGATGCTAGGCGAGAGACCACCGTGGAGACAGAAGATTTGGTTGTCGATGAGGGCAGTCAGAGGGAGGTAGTCGAAAAGATCGGTAAAGAATTTCCAAACGTTGGCGTTACCGTATTTCCGAAGACACTCGTCGTAGAAACCATACACTTGGGTGATCTGACGGGACTCGTGGTTGCCGCGTAGGATGGTGATGCGTTGGGGGTATCGGATCTTAAGGGCAACTAGTAGCGTTACCGTCTCGACGGAATAGTATCCTCGATCGACGTAGTCACCTATACCAATAATCAATAACTACATTTCCCACAACTCTCGACAGGTTATTAAATAACGTACCCATAAACAGGTAGTTGGTATCGGGGTTGGGACCACCAATCTTGAATAGTTCCATCAAATCATGAAATTGACCGTGTATGTCACCACAGACCGTCACCGGGCATTTCTACATAGACGTGAGCAGAAGCGGTCAACACAGAGGACAGGGCAACATACCACCGGCTGAACATTAGACTCGTCTTGCAGGACCTCCCTCGCCTAGAATATGATGATATTAGTATGGTGAGACATGACACGGCTGCAAATGATATGCGATGGCTCACCTTCTCGCAGAGCCTTTGGACATCGGCCTCTGCAAGCTGCTTGCAGTTCATCAGGCCCTCGATCCAACCGTCTAGAGTGGGGATTGTCGTAGGCTCTGAGGGGGGCATCGGTGCCAATTCAGCAGGTACTCGCCCGACGTCTTCCATATTGGTATCCATGTTGATTGATAAACGGGGGCCAAAGTAAGGTCGCACGATAGTAACTAAGGTATTCTATCCGTTTTATCTAGCAATAAGATCGCGGGTTGTTTCGCGAGGCCCGAGTGAGATCGGTTGAATCGATAGAGCCAAGGGGAACCGTTGACTCGGGATGACGTTTAGGGCACCGGTAATAGGAGCGCAGCGCCTCTTCGTTGATGTGTATGATTTGGAGTGGGGTTTGGAAGGGTATCGTCGCAGGAGAAAGAGGAGAAAAAGAAGAAGAAGAAGAAAAAGTACAAAGAGTTATTAATGGTAAACTCGCTCAAGAATTCTTTTGGAAGTTTAGTAGTCGTTCTTGAAGTATCCTGTCGCGTGTTAGTGGGATTGAAGGGGGGATATTGTGGGAGTTGTCACGGGCGATTACGAAAGTAGGATTTTTCCCTGTTTGATGAATAGCACAGGATGGCAGAAGACCGTCTGGTTGGACCTTACAAAGGGATGTTAGGTACCCAAAAAGTACCTTATCCCAAGGGCTACAAGGGTAACTACGATGTACTATGTACTACGTATCTCCGCATTGTGTACAATGTACGTCAGTTGCCACTTAAATTGCGGCTCTTTTCTCACCCCACCCCCCTACAACCCCCTTACGCCCCCTATATGCCCTATAAATGTAGGTAGTCTTATAAGGCCGCAATTATCTACTAGCTAAGCATCCAACCTTGGCAATTAAACCACTCTATCAAAATGATTTTCTAATTTTTAATTTATGTAGATATATGAGTATGTATAGATCGCATTCAATAATACTAGAAGATCGATCAGGATTATGTTCAAAGTGCGTAGGACTTGCTTTTTAAGAGAGAGCAAGCGCATGGTTACTTCATCTAGTAATACATCAGGGCCTATGCTAACCCAAGTCCAACGGGGCTGTTAGCTTTCGTGCCCTGAGGTTCTCTGCCCACTAGATCCCCAAAGTCCAACTGCACTTCCGAGAGCATCTCGGCATGGATCTTGGCTCTCTCCATACACTGCTTCCATACGACACCGTCCCTCTCTGTGCTACTCAGCTGCCTGGCCAGAATTACGTTGAAAGCATCTACTACTTCCTTCGCCCATTTCACACAAGCGCTCATCATCGTCTGGGGGAAGCAACTTTGGAAGCAGCTTACGGTGTTTTTGATTATGCTGAAATAGACGAATGAGATTTGCCAGATGTAGAGGTGAAGATCGCCTTGGAAGATGCATTGTCTATGTCGAGTTAGTATATGGAAATTTTCTTTAGTATCTTCTAAAAACCTACCTTGAACGCTTCTGAATCAAGTCACCACGAGCTTTGAGATATGCATCTCGGGCGCGATCCTCAAATCCTAGCCTATTAAGCCATTCGACGTTACGTTTCGTTTTAAGCGGCTGGCTATGCGAATCGACAACTTCTCGTATAATCAGACCGGCTAGCTTTGTGCATCTCTCCTCGATTTTGAAGTCGATAAAGTCTTGTGCAATAATATTATTCTTCAACCCACGAGCAAGCTTCTGCATCTTCTCAACACGATCGACTGCTAGGTCAAATTTCTGAAGGGCAATGTCGATGTCAAGCTCGTCCATCTGACCCTCCACCCAGCGGAGATTTTGCTGCTTCCCATCCACCTCGATTAGCATGTCTTTAATATCAGAAAGCGTCTCAAGTAGTTCCGTTTTCTGTAGTAAACCTGGATCTCGGGAAGCGAAGTAATTAATGGTCTCTTTGGCCTTGTTATTCGCTTCCATCTCGGACTGTAGGTTCTTTCGTAATTCCTCAACCGCTTTTCGAATGTTTAATATTAAGGCCGATTTCTCGGGATCTTCTTGCTTTTCTGTTCTGTAGATGAACGATTCCTGACCAACGCCTCGAACCATGATGGCATCCGCTAGTTTGTTCCTACCGCTAAACGATTCCGTGGTTGCCGCCATGTCAACAATCTCGACATCCAGAAGCGGCCAACAGCGGTCCGCAACTAACTTAGTCGCTGGGCCACGCGTGTCGTTCGGGTTATCCGTCTTACGTTTTTTCCGCGAAGCGACAAGAAGGTGATCGTTGAGGAGGAATATTTGCATGGATCGCCTTGACTTGTACGTCGCATTGTCGAGCTCGATCCAAGGTCCAGCATCCTGGATAACATGCCTCCCCATCGAATTGGGTAGAAACTTCTGAGAACCCTCGACATTCTTATAGAGAACTTGCATTTGAGTATTCCAAAGGACTGTTCTATCCGCCACCGAGCTGCGTCTATCCTTCTTACTTAAGCCAGTCGAAAATTCTCCACTCATAGGAGTACCGTGGTTATTAGATGCAGCTCTAAGCGCATTCGTATTCGTGGCTAGCTCTTTAAACAAGTTGCGCAAGGTGCGCATTTCCGACTTCAATTTTTCCGCCTCCTTGCTAATCTTTATGAACTGTGCCCGGTTTTGGTAGACACTTTGCTGTAAGTCCGCTGCTGCCCTACTCTTTAACTTGCGCAAGGCAGTCTCGTAGTCTCTAATCTCATCTTCAGTAGCCTCGCTAAGGATATTGGCGACATATTGATCGGGGACGAGTCTCGGGTCTCTTAGCGCTTTCGGGTCTACAGTTGGAGGCACGCCCCTAGGTAAACCGGCACCCGGTCCATCACGCGACGGGGGTGGTCGCGGCCGCGATGCCTGCTGATCATATTTGGAGATATCGAAAGTGGGCATAGAAGGGAGTGGGGGAGCACTTGGGTCGAAATCACTGGGGAGATTATTGAACCGGGTTGAATATCGTCGCTTGACAAGGTCGCCAGTCTGAGGATCACAATTAGTAAGTAGAACAATACTATAATATAGGAGCATTTCAGCCTACTTTTCCACCGGTTGCGGGAGGTTGTCGCTGTCGGGGTGGCGGTGGGTTATTAGTCCCAACTCTCCCTCCGGTGCTACGAGGAACTGGAACGCCATCATTTGGAATAGGATCTGAGATTTGACGAGGCGCGCTGATAGTAGGACGACCCTTCCTCTTAGGACCGCTGCGGAGCGAGATCTTACTCCTTTCTTCAGACATAGTGGGCGCTTAGGTCAAGATCGAATAGGGAGGAAATGAAGGTAGTAACGTAATTAGATAGGAATCATTCGGCGTTATAGGTATTACATATATCATTCAATACGGTAGCTAGCAATCCATCAAGGACCAGCTTAGAATGAGGAATGAGCGACAAATGTGATGAGTTGAAGTTATTCTTTAAAGCATTAACTAACTAACTATCATAAGCAGTTGAAGTTCGAGGGGAGTGGACGCGGCTGAGGCTGAGCACAGACATGGGATGGGATTCATTCAATTATTTCATACATGTATGGCATTATGGCATATGCCACAATGCGATATGTATCGGGCATCTGATGTATCTAGGTATGTACACACTTACAATGGGTTTTAGCAGGTGCCTCGGCCGGATTTATTTGACGGCGGGATGCACTAACCCCTGTTCATGCTTAGCGCTGTACTCGATAACAAGGATCCGAGGCTGAACCGCGATTGCACGTCACGGTATCGAACTTAGGTACGGAATACAATGTGCATTGAAAAAAATTACGGAAGAGGCTGCTTTACATTTTAAGTCCCTGCTTTAAGTCATTGCACTCAACCATCTCTCTTGCGAAGCAACTCTACCGAGCTTCAGCTATTTGCGTCGCATAGTTAGACAGGACAAATTTAGCTAACTCTTTGGTCTATCTTTATATTAATACTATTCAGTTTATATCTTCACCCACCAATCGAGCTAATTGGTGCCCCCCCCTCCAAACCTGTTTCTCGACCCTCAAATCGTCACATCCATCAAAATGGTCCAAACGAGTACCGCATTAACAATATCCGCCGCCACGGCTGCAACAGGTCTCCTAGGTACATCATACTGTCCTCGTTTCAATCTCCTTATTGTCGACAATAGAATCTTACCAGCTACTTTCTCGTTGGGCTCGAAACTAATTATGTCCAACAGCCTATGCGATCTACTTCGACTATCAACGTCGTGCGGACCCCAACTTCCGACGAAACTTACGGCGGGAAGAACGACGGCAAGCGCGCGCGGAGAAGGAAGAGGCTGTATTGCAGACCAAGCAGAAGCGCAAAGACATTCAGAAGGCTATCGATCAAGCCACAGAAGAGGGCTTCCCCACCGGTGTCAATGAGAAGGAGCAGTTCTTCATGGACCATGTCCAGAAGGGTGAACTACTCGCTGCCGACCGTAAGTCACATGCGCATCGCATATAACCTCAGTCTACGTTGTTGTATTAGGAATAGCGAAGGGGACAGGATATTGTTGTTGTGTCGAGAAAACTTAGCGGAAGCTATTCCCAAGACAAAGAGTGCTAACCCATCGCGAATCTACAGCATCAAACACACTAGAAGCTGCACTAGCTTTCTACAAGGCCCTCAAGGTATACCCGACTCCCGGGGACCTAATTTCCATCTACGATAAGACTGTCGACAAGGTAAGGAGACCTCACTTATATGAGCGCACCCCGCATCGAAGCACGAGCACCCAGCTAACCCTCCCACCAGCGTGTACTAGACGTCCTAGCCGAAATGATCGCATACGACAAGAACCTCGACCTAGGCGGCGGCATCAACCTCTCCGACCTGCCCAGCGCCGGTCTGGACTAGTATTCCATCTCTAGGATTCAGCGCTCCAACCCTCCACTCGCCATCCCCTTCAAACATAAATTTGGAAATGGCCCGGTTTCGCTCCTTGCTGCAGATGAGGTTGATTAAAAATAATAAAACACCGTCCGCCTACGAGAAAGCCCTGAGCATCGGATTGAGAAGACGACCCAGATACTATACACAAACAAAACACACACTCACACACACGCATGGATACCTTGTATGATATATAATCCGGCGCGGCCGGCCGGCTGGGTGGCTGCTGGCCGTAGGCTGCCGGTTATTCCGCTTTAGAATAAGGGTGGCTACGTTGTACATTTTCATGATAATGTCTGGTGGCCGGTATAGACAAATTATGGATCATGATTCTTTCTATTAATGCGATTGCTCAAGCCCCCCGTGTATAAATAAGTACTACTTCAACTGTGATGATAAAATATCTACCTACCTATCTACCCTAGGAGACATCGATCTTCCTGCCCTTGCGATCGACTCTCACATCCCGTGGGTCGAAACCACCATTACCCCAGGTAGCCCACTCGGGCGTCTCGGGTCCCATATACTCTTCCGGCGTCCAGTCGCCATCTGCGCCCCTCTCCTCGAGTAGCTCGAAGAAGCGCTGATAGTCAATCCTAGTATGCCATTTCCCATCTACCCTAAAGCGCTCGCTAGCAATGAGTACGCAGCAGCTATGCGCATGCTCAGCCGCGATACCGTACTCCAGCCCGCGCTCGCGGAGCTTCTTGTCCAGGGCCGTGACGAACTCGGTGACCTCAGCATAGAAGGGCACATTAGCCATGCTCAGACCCGCGCCGGCGCTGCTAGAGGTGCCACAGTATGTAACACCCTTAATCTCGACGAAGCAGGGCAAGCCCTTCTCAACAAGGTCCGCGTAGCCCTCGACCTCGTCCTCGACGTTGAACCCCTTGACGAGGGTTAGCCGGAACACGGTGCGCTGGCGGAAGCGTTTCTCGCGCAAGATATCAAGGCAGCGCTGGAAGCGCTCCCAGAAGTCGCGGTGTAGCGGCCGGTCGATCTTGCGCAGAGACTCCTTGTTGCTGGCGTCGATGGACACGTATAGCTGCGTAACGGCCTTGAGGGCCGCGAGCTGCTCCGGGTGCTGGGCATTGCATACCAGAAACGAGGAAATGCGCTCGCCGTGTAGTAATGCTAGAAACTCATTGATGTGCGGGTAGAAGATGGGTTCACCAACCAGGCTCAGCGCGCAGTGCCGTATGCGCATCGCTTCAGCGAACCGCTCAGCCCTGACGCCCGGAATTCCGCGCAGCATTTTGATTTTCTTGTAGTGCCCGGCTTTGACGCCGTCGAAGATCATCTCGGGCGGGTCGACAACCCAGCGCCAGGTAGTTCCAACGGGATTCGTACCGTGGCGCCAGCAGAAAACGCACTTATTGGAGCATGATAGCGACGGCGTGGTCTCCATGCACTGATGCGACGCGATGCCGTAGAACGAAAACTTATAGCAGGAGCCGCGTCCGCGTAGTGCCGACTTGGTCCATCTGCAGATCTTGACCCCTGAATGCGACCCTACGATGGAATAACCCTGCTTAGTCAAAGAGGCGTACGTAGGCGAGTTCTTGGGTACCATCTCCTTGACAGTTTGGGGTGGTCTCTTTGATTTTGGCTTGGTATATGTAGTGAAATCCACGGCGATTGGTGCAGAGTTGTTGGAGACTTCTGGGTCGGTTCGAGAAGTCTTCATGATCCTCCCGAGGTCTTCGACATCGTCAATGTTTCCCGAGCGCTCCTTTTTCAGTTTCTCTATCGCCACTGTTTGGTCGATTTCGACTTCTCCATCGTCATCCCCGGAGCCATATTCATCTTCGCTTTCTACATCGTTTCCGCTGCCGGGTACTCCCTCTCCCAAAGATCCTGTATGGGCGACATGTTTCAAGATATCTACCACACCATCGGTCCATTCACTAAGTCTTTCCTTAAGATCCCGTTTCGTATCTGCCATTCCCAAGGGGTAGGCCCTCTTACGGCTCGTAAGCCTAGCCATCCATTTGTCAATCTCTTTAGCTTGAAAGCAAAACCCTTCTTCTTCAGTCGGCCATCCCTCTCGATCACCCAGACCGAAGACCGAGTAACCGAGTAGACCAGAGAGTGGCGCGGTATCGATTCTGAAGTCGTGATGCGTTTCTGCTAGATGCTCAAGCAAATTGTCGTTGATGGAATCGATATTGTAGCTAGGTACCAAAAAGAGGTAGAAGTAATCTATCGGCGTGTTGCTGTCTGCTGGTTTCGGTGGACTAATGAAATATTCGTCGTAATCCACCTGGGCTAGATCTAGGACAAGAGGATTTAAGAAAGACCTCTCGGGGCCGTCAATCTTCTCTCCCAACAAGGCTCCGAGAGTCTGGGCGACCCCATTGGCAGTCCTCTCCGTGCTTCCGATTAAGGATGAGTAGAATACGAGTGTTTGTATTGGTGCTTTAGACTCTTCATTCTTGCGCGTACTATCTGTTCTTCGTAGCTCGCCTTTAATACGTCGCGGTCCGGTCGTAGGTTCTTTCGCCTTTTCTTTTGGTAAGCTAATCTTTTCTTCTAGAGCTTTACTGTCGTCGCCTGTGGTAGCTTTTGTGATTTGTTGATCGAACTTGAAGGTGTCGGTAGAGATCTTGGGTTTCTGTCGCAACTCTATATACAACCAAAGTACCGTTAAAATACCAGTTGTCGCAAAGAGTATCGCGGGTCGGTGGTCATGCCATACTTCAAGAATACCTAATGAAATGTAAGCAGAAATTCACATAAATATGTAGTTTTAGATCAATATGATAATTCTTACCCTGTACCGACCCATTGACATCTGAGCCAAACTCCCCTATTTTACTCGTCATCTTTAGCTACAGTTATCACAAAATTTCCCTATTCAACATTGAAATTTGAAAAGTTCGCGGGGCAAACGTCGCAATTGCATAGAATTTTGGAGGGGCCATTAGCTAAGTCCATAGCCCCGCAGTACCCCAGATTTTTGAATATACTTGTAACTTGTACATATCCGTAAACCAATCATATCGATAAAGATTCCAATAACTACAAATGGTAATCAACCTTTTTTTTTATAAATACCATTAAATCCATTAAAGAGACAAGACGAAATATCATACGAGATGACCTAGCGTAATATAGCAATTTTTAAGCTATCTAATTGAGAGTACACATAGTCAATTCATTGATAGGGGTAATGTACCTGACAAGGAAAGTTCCAATGCGAATTCCGATTTGAATATAGCTTCAGTTGTTTGTGCTCAAGCATGTGAAAACATAATATCATCCCTTACCATTTCCGGTATCTTGTGATCAAACCTCAACATGCCTCCCCTAAGAACAACAATAACAAAATATCTTTTTGGAGTAGCTTCAGCATTTCTCATTTCGGTTGTAGAGTCCACCAGACACACACGAAGGTTTCTGTACTTTTGGCTCGGATCTACTAAGCGTCTGGGTCGCTCGAATGCTTGCCTTCGTCATAGTCCACATCCACTAGTAAACGGTCCATCATATCTATGTAAAGATCTCTGGCCCAGCAGATGGTAGCCATAATTGCTAAGGCGTTCCATTGATACTGGTTCTCTTCCGACAGGTTCAGTTGGCACGGAATATGGCAGACAGCATTCGGGTTCTGGGCGTCCATTGTGACGATGAACACGATATGCTTGAAAATAACGAAACTAAAGAGCACGGGCGCCTCTGGTCGTATTTCTCCGGGCACGAGGGCTAGTTTATCTCGCCACCACGTAGCTAGCTTCATAATTTCGGTTTGGATGACTACGTCCATGTCCGACTTGTTCTCGTCATTCATCTCTAGAATCACAATGTTGGGCTCGAAATCACGGCGATATTTTCTGATGTTTCCATCGGTTATGGACCATCGCAAGGCCTGCGCGAGTGTTTGCTTAATATGATTGACAAGTCTGCGTCCATATCTGTTCTTATGTTCATCTGGATGCGATCTTTGCGCCCTTCGGAGATCGCGAACGCGTCCATGAATATCCATCAGCTTGCGAAGTGCTGTAGCACCTGTAAAGCATGAGTGTCGATGGTCAAATTAGTGTTAACCAATGCCAACATACCTTGATATTCTAGCTTATCTGTGCGCGCGTATATTCTTGGTCGAGTACTTACAGCATGGGTCTTGACGTAGAACAAGCCTTCGGGTAGAGGGATACCTCGAAAGTGCATTTGCCAGGTCGTCGGCATTAAAGTGTATTCATCTCGTGCCTTTAAAACCTGGTTGAGGAAAACCTGTTCATAGCGCCATTCTTCTTTTGGTTCGTGGTCCCGAGTTATCCCCTCGCTAATGGAAGACTCAGCTAGATTGCTTTGCTGGGACGTGTCGCTCTGCGACTCATCAGTCTCTATCGTCTCCTGTATAGTATTATTGAGATGGTTCGGAGTGTTTTCCGCTGTGTGAACTGAGAGCTCATCCACTTCGCTACCTTCGCTGTCTTCTTCATAATCGTTAGCTACCTCAATGGAGTCCTGGATGTCGTCCTCATCAAGCTCTCTGTTTTCCTCGATCAGCTGGCTCTCTTGCGCCCCCGTAGCGAGAGCTTCAGCTATATCATCTTCATCTATAATATTAGTTGGTCGTCCATTTGATTTCCCTTTGTTAGAAACAGGTTTGGTAATACGACCATGAATAACCTTGTCTGCCTGTAAATTGTCATGTGCTTTGGCATTACTGATAGAGCTGCTTTTGGGTGCTTTGCGTGAATACCAACTGTGAGAACCGGTCATATTGGAGATCTGCAACAAGCTTCTGCGAAGCCGTAGTGAAATCGCTAAGAGAATATAGTGAGAGCTGCGTGAATTGTGAATAGAACTAGATTAACCGGTACGGCCATCTAGCTGGATTGGTTGAGCTCTAGACGCTGAGTTTCTCACGGTGATAGAGTGAAGGACAAGGACAGGAGCACTGTAGGCTCCCTTGACGAAACTATACAGGGCAACACTGATGGCTGGCTAACAAGGATTCATGTCCTGCACATAGGGTTAATGCCGTATTTGGCCGAGTCGACAGCCCTGAATTATGATAATAATTATAATGACGAGGAGAGGGCAGGTATGAAATGTGAGATATGAGGATATCACTTTGGCTGTTTGTTTCTGGAGAACTTGTGACTGGTAACAACATACTTCCAAGGATTCTTTAAATTTCATCTACCTGTCGCTTACTGCCATTTCAAAAATTGTTAGGTACCTTAGGTACCTACCTAAACTTACATTCGGGTTACTTTTCTAGTAGATATTGAATGGGAGGAAGTCGCGCTACGTGTATATATGAGCGCCTGTAGGTTAAAAGGTTGTACCTGTTGAACAGGATTTAGCTAAGATACAGGTGAGGCTTGCACAGCATATACTTAAGCTTCAATACCAATGCGCTAGTCCTAGAGTAGTATAGTGCATGTTCCCATGGGGATAGATAGGTCCAATTAAAAAAGGAGGCTACCTAACCTTACTAGGCACCTATGATGTTATGTGCCACCTGCACTTAAAGCTCCTATGAAGCTCTGGGCACTGACAGCTGGAATTCAACTGTTCGCCTGATTTTTTGAATTTTTGACTGCAAGACCGCGACACACGCGACGCCCAACTTAGAATTGCATTAAACCCAATGCCATATTCAACATTATTTCGCACACCTCTTTAAGTCTTCTCATCAACATACCAACTTTCAAGAACAGCATCACTTGAATATTATAATTCATTTTTACTACACTATTGATGACTGGTTCCGGCCTTTTTTAACTTGCAGTTTTCAACTCTCTTTGTTCGCAACCACTTTTTACCATTAATCCTCGTCCTTCCTAGTCCTTCCTATCGACCTCCGACTATAGGCACACCGCGCTTCTAATTTTCGAAGCACATTTTTTCCTTTTCTATGAAGATTTGTATCCAGGAAATGTGCAATTTTTCGTAGACCTATTTTATTACAATATGGCTACAGATTGGAACAAGCTCAAGGTCGTTGACCTAAAGTCGGAATTGAAGCGTCTTGGCCTACCGCAAAATGGCCTTAAGGCGGACCTAGTAGCGCGCCTAGAAGCTGCTGATTCCGAAAGAGCTGCTTCCCAATCTTCTGATGAAGCCCATGAAGCCCCTGAAGAGCCCGAGACTATTAATGGGGAGGTACAACCGGTGGAGATAGCCCCTGAAGCAACGGAAGCTCCAGAAGTTTCCGAGTCAAGTCCTCCTGATGAATCTCCTAAGCAGTCCGAAGCCGAAGCTGTACCAGCGCAGGAAGTATCCGAACCCGCCGTTACTGAGACGCAAGTCGCTTTAGAATCATCGGCCAGCGAGGCACCGCTACAAATTACCGAACTAATACAGGATTCACAAAAGCGAAAGCGAAGATCTCTGAGCCCTGCGCCATCCGCCGACGAAGTAGTGCGTAAGAGAGCTAGACAAGAGAGTCGAGATAGCCAGGAAGATCGCGTCGCAAGCTCGGTCGAAGAGAAAGTTGATGCAGCTGTAGAACCTCAAGAAGAAAAGAAGGAAAGCGTAATCCAGACTCCCCCCGATATCGAGATGGAGGGCGTCCAAGATGAAGCACCAATCGAGCGCGAACAAAGCAACGGTGTCGTTCAGTCCACACCAGCAGATGATGCTAACCCCGACGTTCAAAATGGACATGCTGTAGAAGTGGTAACGAACGAGACTCAGGCGACCTTCGAAGAAACCCCCGAAGATGAGCCTTCTCGAGAACAACCTTACACCTCACACCCGGCTGAGATAGAACGAGACGTAGAGCCGTCCATCCACCCCGCAACCTCTGCGCTGTACATTAAGAACTTTATGAGACCTCTTCGACAGCAGGCAGTCAAGGAACACCTGTTAGACCTCGCTACGCCGATGGGTGCTCCCATCGAAGAAGGTACTATTGTTGACTTTTACCTTGACACTATCCGAACACACGCGTTTGTAGTGTTCAATACCATCTCATCTGCCTCAAGGGTACGTACCGCACTTCACAACCGCGTCTGGCCCGACGAAACCAACCGCAAGGCTTTGTGGGTTGACTTCATTCCGTCAGAGCGCTTCGCGGAGTGGGTTGATATGGAGCAGACATCCACCGGAGGGCGCGGTTCGACCAATCGCTACGAGGTCACGTACGACAACGATGAAGACGGTAACGTAATTGTCAAACTTGAAGAATTCGACGGCGCTGGCCCTACTACGAAGCAGGCACCTCTAGCACCACCGGAACCTCAGCCCGAGCGCAAACTTTCCATTCCTACCGGCCCTTCCCGACCATTCCCGGGAGTTGAAGGCGCGCCTACAGGCCCACGTAATCTCAACTCGAACCGTGTACCCGCATCGCACCCGAACAGAGCGGGAAGACTAGAACAGCCCGGTCAATCGACGAACGCGCGCCCTAGCGTTACATACCAACCTGTTCCAGATGACCTGGTCAGACGACGACTTGACACGATCGCAGCAGCTAAGACCAAGGATTTCGATCGCGACTTCGGCAAGGAATATAAGCGCTACTATTTCGAGAACGGCGAGACGCTCGTCGACAGAGGCCCGGAGATATTCCTTGGCATCCGCCCGCCGCACAGGGAGCGTCAACGCGAGCGCGAGCAGAGACGTGAGCCAGCACGTGAGCCGGCACGTGAACCAGTCCGCGAACCCGGACGTGAACCCGGACGTGGTCGCCGAGGCGGTGGCAGACGACGTGGCGGCATGCCCATCTTCCACGGCGTCCCTCGAGGCGGCGATCGATTCCGACCCGGAGACTCCTCCGCATCCGGCCCCAACGGACGCTCGCGATACGCCGACGAAAGAGGGAGCCGTCGCGACGGTCACGGCCACGGCCGAGAGAGGCCAGGTCGACGAGACAGCTATAGCCGTTACTAACTAACCGGCTAGAAAGACGGACTCGAGGTTGAAGGACCAAGTGAGTTACGTGAGTTATTGCTGGTTTGCTAAATACGTGAGAGTGCCCTGTATATGAAAAATAAAACACCCCGAAACACAATCAACCCAGAAACGTACCATATGTGAGAGAGAACATTCGCAGAAAAGTCTAAAAAAGTAAAAGGTCCAAAGAAGCATTTACGGAGTACAGAGAGAAAGCACATACGGAAACAGCATCATCGCAAAGGCAGAACGGGACGGACGCATCGACGCATTTGTATAAGGAGGGAGGGAGGGAAGGAAGGATACCCAGTCCGAGAGCAAGCAAGTTAGTAAAGCAAAGTAAAGCCAAGCCCAGCCCAGCCCAGCCTAGCCCAGCCCTGTTGGCAAATGGCATCACGAGTTACTACAAGACAGACGGACGCCTAGCTATGTAGGTAGTATAGGCAAATGCGCAAGGCGCGTGCTAATAGAGGACGTTTCATTCCAAAAAGTAAACCAAATTGAAGCTGATGGTTTAACCTATGTATCATCACCCTCTTCTCTCCCGCTTTCGCGAAGCAGGTTCCCAACTAACTAGATAAGTACCTCCTAACGTAGTTCTAGCCAATACGCACCCCAAAGCCCGTCGGTGATACCTCCTACTCCCGCATAGCGAATAGATAAAAGACTCCCGCAAAGGACCAGGCATGTGGCGAGAGCCATTTATTTTGGGTAATCATATGCAGCCCTCGTTCTCTATAGTGTAGTCCAGGATCAACCTCCTCCCTAATTCGGCACCAACAACCTTAGAAGCCCATATCAATGTGCTTTTGAGGGTTGTTGTGCCTTCCGGTCGCACGTGTATGCCCTTGAAAGTCTTTTTGTGATCCATTAACACCTCCATTTCTTTTCGGAACGAATGTAATTCTTTCTTATCGATATACCTGTGGTACTGGTCATGCTGCGGCCTAGATGGTAAAATGGGATAAGTTAGTGTGGAATGGAATGTAGATGCGGAGATATCGTGGTGGTAGGAAGAGATGAGGTAGCAAGGGAGCTTGTTTGTAGTTAGATGTGTAGGTAGGTAGGTAATGTTAGGTAAGTTTCTAAAGAAAAAGGAGGCGGATGGATAACGTACAATGCAACTCGGAAAAAATACAAACGGCTCCGCCAGTACTCCCCGTTCCCTTCACCGTCCCACTCCGTTGCGTACTTTGGGTGCTGGAAGCGCTGGTCATATGCCTGTCTGGTGGGCAGGTCCAAATATATACACACGTCGAGGCGGTTTTGCATAGATCGCAAGTTCCGTAGCGAGGCGGTCTCGCTTCCCGGAGGTGCCCAGCCGACCGGATCGTCATCATTGCGAGCGAGCAGCAGAGACCCCTCGACGATTGTGAACCGTCTAGCCACGGCAGGTTTTACACCTTCTAGCAGTACGTGCCTATTCAAGAAGGGGAACTTTTCCGAAGCCAAGAGAACGGCCTCCATCTCGATTTTCAGGGCCTTGGCGGCCTCTATTATAGCAGTCCACGAGAGCTCGTGGAGAGCTCGACCCGTGAGGGAAACTCGGTCTTTGTCGTCCCAAAAGTGATGTATGTTCATAGTGGCGCAGCTCCTGTGTGGATTGTCGATCATGCTGGCGAATAATTCCGTATTGTAACACTCAGCGCGGCAGAGATTGATGACACTGTGGACTGGGAAGGTCTCATCAGAGTATATGACGCTCCGGTCCTTGGGCATCGGTACCAGGGAGACACGGTTTATCGATTTGGTTTTAGCTAGTTCTTTAAGGGGGATCTGGAAAAATTCCTGGTGGATTACGCTGTGACAAGGTTGAAGGTCCCGGACAGATCCATCCTAGGCAGCTGTAGGGGATAAGGGCCTCACCGTGAGGGCTTCCTGGATAACGGCGTCTAAGACGCAAGATAGAGTAGTCTTTCCGGACGCTACGTTACCAGAGATGCCGATGACGAAGTTCCTCGAGATGCGCACGTTGGGTGTCGTGCTTTGCTCGCTCTTAACGGGAGAGGAAACGGATCCCGTATCTAGGTTGAAAGTAGAACTGGAACTAGGTTCTGTTGCATCGGGACTCGACTGGGCGAGGAATTTGGAACTGCCTATCATAGCATTGAATGAAAGGTCCATTATCTAGCAATGCGTCTATGGAGCGGTTGCAATGCCTTAAGATAGACGATAGAATGCTGGTGACTTTTTAAGAAGGGCGAACAAATGTCTTTTATTATACACCCAAGTAAACCAACTACAAGATAGGTATTTTCTTGACAGTGCAGAGTATAAATATATGTATGCCAGCTATTGTTAGTACTAAATGGAAAGAGTTGACAGCTTTATGTACTTGCTCTCTCGACAGGTCACTCATAGACAGAAAGAGCACTGCTATATATGAGACAAGAAAGAGAGATGAGATCTGATGTAACTGTATCCTAGGAAGGACCTGCATGTACCTAACCTAGGCACATCTACTTAGGTTAGGTACTTACAGGAATATTAACATAATAAAAATAATGAAAAGGGGGCTAGACTCTTATGAGCACTATTAAACATGATGGGCACGTTTTACATTATGTATATCATTTACTCTATTTTACACACTTACTCGTGGCGAGGAGATATATGAATAAAGTACAATACATTGCATTATTTTATTTTATGCTATTTTTACTTTGGAATACATCAACTCCCTTATGACACAATCCAGTCCCAGTCGGTCCCTAATAAATCAAAAAATACCCACGCGTACCCCTACTAGAAACGAGCTCTTTAAGCAGCGCTAGCCAGAGGCTCCGGTTGAACACCAACGCGTTCCTTGCTCAGAATGTCAAGCATGAACTGGGACGGCCTGTTATCCTTGTAAACAGCCTGGCACGCCTTGAATGCCATCACATCCTCGATGTACTTGTCGAAGAGGTAGGAGCTATCCATAGGGCCGCCCCTGGCCTCGGGATGGAACTGGGTTGAGAAGATAGGTCGGGAGACGTGGCGCATGCCTATATTATCGTATTAGTAATTTTCGGACAGCTTTAAACTTATAATAAAAAAAATCTTACCTTCATTACTACCATCGTTAAGGTTAACGAAATACTCCTTCCATTCGCTACCAAGCGTGCTGGCATCGACAGCATAGCCGTGATTCTGGCTGGTGATGTGGCACTGCCCGGTCGTCATATCTAGGGCTGGGATGTTGTGCGCCCGGTTACCATACTTCAGCTTGATGGTTCGGGCTCCAGTAGCTAGAGCCAGTAGCTGGTGGCCCAAGCAGATACCCATAATGGGCACTTGGGAGGTTTCCATCAGCACGTTGAGATTGTGCACGGTAGCTTGGCAATGGGTCGGATCACCAGGGCCGTTGGAAATGAATACACCGTCGAAATTGTCCGCAACCTTCTGAATCTTGAAATCGTACGGGAACACCGTGACGCTAGCTCCACGGCTCACCAAGCTCCGGAGGATATTCTCCTTAACACCACAGTCAAGTAACGCGATATGATACTTGGGGTTGTGGGCCTCTACAACAAAGGGGGCCTTGGTGCTGACCCGCTTCACAAGGTTAATCTGGCCGGGATCAACAAAACTTTCGTCTTCGTCTGCGTCGTATTCATCGCCAACAGAGATTCTAGCGAGGGAAGAACCCTGCTCTCGTAGGTGAGTGACGATGGCACGAGTATCGACACCCGAGATAGCAGGAATGCCCTCTCGGGCACACCAATCACTCAAACTCTCCACCGCGGTCCAGTGGCTGTATTTCTCAGCGACATCGGCGACAACAATTCCAGCGCACTGAATATGAGGAGACTCGAAGTGTCTCAGTAGGTTCCACTGGTCACGCTCGTTAGAGGGAACACCGTAGTTCCCAATCAATGGCTGAGTGAAGACGAGAATCTGGCCTCGGTACGAGGGGTCGGTCATCGACTCCGGGTAACCGACAAGAGAAGTCGTAAATACGGCCTCGCCAGAGATGTTAGAATTGGCTCCGAAAGCCGTTCCGTGGAAAATAGGCCCATCCTTTTTCTCCGTTAGCACACAGCGATCGTCGAGGTCTACCGTAGTTGCAACGTACTCGGAGAGTGAGTGTAGCTTCCATGCCGGAAGCAGGTTTCGTAGCCCGGGATAAAGTCTGAGGCATCTGTCTACCCTTGCTACCTTGGGCAGCCTGGGCCGCAAAGTTACCGGTGGTGGAGAGATATCGGGCACGTGCCGAGAGGCCAGCAGCACCGAATGCTGCAGGCTTCGTAGCCTTCAGGGCTAGTCGTGAGAACATGATGTTCTGAAGTGGTAAATTAAACGTTCAAGCTAAAGAGATTATTCAATGGCCTCCTTTAAGCGGAGAGAGCCCGCCACAAGTGGTCTAGATATATGTTAGCCTCGAAAGCGGTGAGTCAGATTCGTGAAGTAAAACGGACCAGAGATATAATCCTATAGCGATATAGTTAGCAATGGCAATGTCTAAAGCGGTAACAGAGAGAGGGAACAATTGTATAAAACACGAAGGTATAAGTCGAGTAGCGTAGAGAAAGTGGATATATTTTCATGAGTCGAATACATAGGAGGGACAGTTAGAATGAGGTCATCTTTCATTGCACGTACCTGGGATGTGAAGACTGACGAGCGCCCGTTCATAAGGGCAACGTGGATAGTTCCAACCAGAAGAGGTAGGAGAATTAGAGATAAACTCAATTGGAGTAGAGGAGGATTAGAGGTTCTAAAGAATACCGATAGTAATAAGGCGAATTGGGGGAGTACTGTCAGGTTTTAAAGAGGACCGGGGAAAAGAAGAAAAAAAAGGGTGTTTTCATAGCGGGGGACTAAGAATTCAAGGTTGTGCGATCTGACTGGTTTCCGAAATTCCCAAGAGCTAACCATGCAGTGTAGCCCCATATTTGCTATTTAATAGTCCAATTAGATGTGCTGTATTTCTGTGTTACACACTGTAATACCGCTACCTTATCTTGCCCGCCAGATGGAGAACAGAAAAAAAATTATTTATTACAGGCCGTTTTCGGCCTATCAATAGCCTCAACGCTCTGACGTAGACCGGATGCCGTCTATAGCAAAGAAAGGCCAAAATAGCGTTTACTAACTTCAAATAGTGTGTGTATGCGGTTAAATTACACAATCAAATTAAATCACGATAATTCTTTTGCTACGAGATACTTGTAATTTCTAGTTACCCTAGATCTAAAACTTCAATTGTGGCGACGTTGACTTTGCCGTGATATGTATACTCTCCCACCACAGTCGTCAGTAGTACGCAATTGTTGCAACAGCATAAGAATACAGATATTTCAGTAGTACATATTAGTCAAGCCCATGCATCCCTAACCTCTCCCTCTTTTTTTCTTAAGCCAAGCACATCGATAAATTAGCCATATGCCCAATTCGTACACAAAACCAATCCCTTGCGATTGGCTCTTCTTGCTGTGAAAACCCCAACGCTTTAGTGCTCCGACCAATAAGTTAGTTCAACACTTGTAAACGACATTTGTGGAACTCCAATCCTATTTTCCTCCCTGCCGTACCGAGAATCGGATAGAAACGGCTACCCGAGAGGCTCTGGTTATACAATGTCGAATGAAAGAGGTTACGCTATTGGATATATGTAAATTCGAGGCCCATGGTTTCTGGATACTTGGTCTTGATTAAACACATCTTCATTTGCCATAATGACCTCGCCGTTTTCTAGATCTCATAGATAACCAAGAAATTCTTAGCAATATAAGGACCATCTAGACGTAAAAACTACTAAAGTCTAGATTTCCCTGTAGCCCCTTTCTTTGTTGGGTACGAAACTCGTACAGCTAGCTTCAATCATCGTAGAAATAAAATATCCTATATCTCCGTCTAAGCTTCACCGTGGCCCATATGTATGAAAATTGACTAGTTAGTTAGTTTTAAAGCAATGCTCTCTATTCATTTATTCATTATATCGCTCCCAGCTCCTTCAACTTCGAAATCAACCCATCCACATCATCAACCTTACCACCCCCTTCCCTCGGCGGCGGTTCTGTAAATAAAAAATTAGTATAGACCATAAGAGGAAAACCTGAGACAAGACAATAGAATGAAAAAAAAAAAAAAAAAAAAAAAAAAAAAAAAGCGTAGTTACCTGTAACTTTAACAATCCTAAGCCGTCTCTCATTCGCAACGCCCAAATCACTCAAACTCATCTTAACAAGCGGCTTCTTCTTCGCCTTCATAATATTCTGCAAGTTCGCATAGCGGGGCTCATTAAGGCGCAAATCCGTCGTGATAACCATCGGCAACTTAGCGCGCACCGTCTCCACGCCGCCGTCGACCTCCTTCGTGACCTCGACCGTGTCGCCGGCGCCAAACGTGACCTTGCTAGCCTGCGTGGCCTGGGGCCAGCCCAGCAATCCCGCCAGCATCTGCCCCGTCTGCGCCGCGTCGTCGTCGATGCTCTGCTTGCCGAGGATGACCAGGTTGCTCTTCTCCTTGTCGACGGTGGCCTTGAGCAGCTTCGCCACGCTGAGCGGCTCTAGGTCTTCGCCCTCCTTGACGTCTACGTGGATGCCGCGGTCCGCGCCCATCGCCATCGCCGTGCGCAGCACGTCCGCGGCCTTCGGGGGGCCGGCCGAGATCACGCAGATGTCTTCGACGCCGCCCGGCGCTGACTTCTTCTCGCGGATGCGCACCGATTCCTCAACCGAAAGCTCGTCGAACGGGTTCATCGAATGCTTAACGCCGGCCGTTTCGACGCCCGTCTGCGCCTTGTTGACGCGGGGTCTGACCTGCGGATAGGGAGCACGACCATTAGCTTGACCCCCTCATTCCATTTTTGCCTTTACGTGTAGAAAAACGTAGGAATTAATTGATTCTTACCGCATAGTCAATTACCCGTTTTACGGGCACGAGAATGCGTAATGCTGACATGGCGAGTTCGCAGCTTTGCTGGCTGTCTATATAAAAGGGCGAAAGGAGAAGTGAAAGTCTAATTGAGCTTATGTTTTCTTGTCGGATTCAACGCTTCGGCTAACCTTAATTGAAGCTCCGTTCAATGACGCAGGAAAATCCGCGACCGAGACCGGCGATAGCCGCGCTTCTACTGTTAAAAACCTCGGTCAAATAGGCCCCACATGATAGTCTACTTGTAAGTAACCTCCTTATGATAAATATCTTCAATTAATAAACTTGGAATTTATATATTATATATTATATATTATATACTACCATGGTTTGGATATATATAGCATTTCAGTACGATATATTGCAACGGTATAATGAAGAACTGTTAAGTATGCCTAGTTGTACTTTGGTTTATAGTTGGATACCTATTATTCAGATACCACCGCATAGAATGAATATTTGCACCCTTTACATTGATTCTAATAAATAGATATATATACGCTACCCAGAACTCCATTTAACTTACCAGGTAATTATACAGCATGGCATCGTGTCCGTCGTCTATAGGTATAATCGCACACCCCGATACCTGTGCAGTCGCTTCATTTAGACCTGGATAATATAAATTGACAATCCCCATCCGGCCATTACCAGTCGTCCCACTCGTCGTCCTTCTTGGCTGCTGCCGGCGCGCTCTTATTCCCCCCTCTTCCCATGGCTGAAGTTCCGACCGAGCTATACTTAGGCCCGGTACCATGCCGTTGATCCGCGGCGGCGGCGAAGTCGTCCCAAAATGCCTTCTTACTCTCGTCTATCGGAGCTTGCCTTCGCTCGTCGGATCCCTCAACGAAGCGGTTAAACCGTTCCTGTGCTGTCATTGCGCCGGCCTGTGCCGCCTTACCTACGTTCCCTGCTGCAACTCTCGCCTGTGCTGCGAAGTCCGTTTCTGAAAGCTGTTTGTGAGAGTCAGCAACTGTATTCGCTTCGTTACGCGGTTAAGCATGCGAATTCTTGTGCTTACCTGCTTAGCCGTAGGCTGAATAAAATCGTCATTAATTCCTTTAGCCGTCTTGCTTACAGTCGTTGTGAACCAGCCGAATCCTTTTGTTATGGCAGCTACTGGGTCCTTCTGCACCTCTGATAGATCTGGGAGCCCTCCGTTACCACTCTTTGCAGGCGCAGGCGTATTTCCAAATCCGGCGTATTTTCCTCCTTGGCTGGGCGGCAATTCCGCCGGCCTAGACGCGTTCTCTTTTCCCAGACGCGCGAAATATTCATCGTCGACTTTAGCTTTGACACCTGGTCGGCTAGGGCTTGCTGTTCGACTTCCACTCGTTGCCACGCCTTGCAACGGCGTTCCCGTCCTACTAATTTGTTTTGGACCGGGCGGCTTTGTGGCGGCGGCGGCAGGCTGCGGTGTGGTCTTTCGCTCACCGGGCACGTATTCCCTACCCTCAACCTTGGCGCTAAGCCTCTCTTTCCATTCCTCACCTACTTCACCGCTATATCGCTCCGCGATGGTAGCATCGTCCCAGTTTAGACCGCGCATTTTAGTATCATCGTGCTGCTCGAAGAACGATCTCCATCCTTGATTACCGCCGAGCCGCATGCGCTCGATCTCGGCCTGCTTAAACGCGTCCATAGTAACGGAACGAACGAAGGAGATATGGACGCCAAGACCCCGGTGAACGCCGGCGCAGGAGAGGCAGATGAAAACACCAAATTTAGGAGACGCCCATTGCGGGTTCGGGGCGTTGCAATCGCAGCAGATGTTGTTGTTGTTCGTCTTTTGTATAGCTAGGAGCTGGAGATAAGCTGACGGTTAGCAAGCGTTTAATAATGACAAATAACTATGCTAATTGCGATGCTACTGATTCATTTCAAATTCCAACTAGATAGCAATACGTACCTTTGATCTGGTCTCCGGATCGACTTCCCACATAGCTTTAGAGGCCATGGTGAACTACTAATTGTTGCGCCGAAGCGACAGCAGGGAGTAATACAGGTCTCTATCCAGCAATTGCTTACTTGATATTAAGAGAAAGCCGTGTACGAAGCGGCAAGGGCATTAAATCAAACTTTGAAGGTGTTTGCGTATGTGAGGATAGTTTAATTAACCATTTATGAAGTATAGAAGTACGTGTTGTTAATTTAACTCGTGCGCAATCGCCGACTTCGATAAAATAGGGATATTTGATGAAATAGGAATATCGGGGGCCAAGACTACCCCGATTCTCCACATCTTGTTTTTAGCGTTCCTCATCCCCTACCATAGTAGGCCTAGAAAGGAGGAAAACAAAAGTCTAGATTTCCCTTCTAGTATCACTTCTCTGCTTCTATCACTACCTACATACCTAATATCACCATCTAATATCTGTAGCTAGTAGCGTTAATCCAACTATATTCCAAACGGTTCCATCCGCCTCATATTATCCAATACTACCAATACCTAGGGACCCAGATATTTAAACGGATTCGCGATTTACTATGGGCCAGCTATCGATACTGGAAAACTGTTGGCTACCGACCCGATTCTACCTAAATTCGCAACCACTACTAATCCTCTATTTAACCTCATGTCCGCCACTACGGGGCATTATGGAGTCTCTGATTCAAGTCACAACAAAATGGGAAGAATAAATTTCCAAATCACGCATCTCACTAATGATAGGTCACAAATGCATCAATCCGTTATCAATCATATCTATTCTGTGCTCGCGAGAACTTTTCCGAGTCCACCGTGACCTCCCCTGCTCCGTTGTCCACCTAGTGTACAACCCGTGAAAATGCTCGAGAGGTGGTTGTCAAAGTCATTCGTGAAAATTAAGATGTATCAAAACTGCAGCATCATGACACAGACCTTCGCCAGAAATGCGTACAGAATGCGGCACTCACTGCTGACGATATCTGAGGCCATATTGCTGCTGTCCTGTGGGGTTTCGTATCTATGGTGAAATCAAGAAATTTGCCATCCCTCGTAATACTTGACTGACGCGCAACTACTGTATAATGTATCCGCAAATAAGACATATTTGTCTGGATTCATCTTCCGTCGAGAATTAAACATGCGCCGTCGGAAAAATGCTTAGATAATCTAAGCAGTGGCAGCAGGGGCCGCCTCTTGGCCATTGGCCTCGTTCTCCTGAGGAATGTTCGCCTCCTCGTCCGTCTTGTCGGGGCTGTCAATAGCGACCTTGACGGCAATCTCGCGACCTTCAATCTCCTTGCCATTCATCTCAGTCACAGCCTTCTGCTGAAGTTCCTCAGAAGCTAGGGTGACGAAGCCGAAGCCACGACCCTTGCGGGGCTCGCCGCGAGCCTGGAGCTTCTTGATCATGAATCGGGGGATAGGACGAAGGGCAATCTTGGCAGAGGAAGGCTGGTAATCATTGAAGAGTTCCTTAAGCTGTTAAAAAGTTAGCAGGTATCGAGTTAATTACCAGCAAAATGACGACTTGCCTTCTCCTCGGTCAGGTCATAGGGTAGGTTAGCGACCATAACCTTGTTCTTGGAGGGGATGCCGTCAGCAGGCGGTCCGCGCTCACGACGCTCACGAGCAGGGCCCTTCTTCGCAGACTTGTCTTTGTCAGCATCCGCCTTGTTGGTGATGTCGGTCAAAGGCAAAACCTCAGAATCGGCAGCGGTGGTAGCATTCGCGCCAGCCTCAGGGACATCATCCTTTCCACCCTCCTAAATAATATTAGCAGCCATTTAAATGTGTGCAGATTAAGGCAAAGACTTACAGTTCGGCCGCCACGACCAGCGCGACCAGCACGACCACGACCACGACCGCGGCCTCGGCCACGACCAGAGGATCGGCGCCGAGAGCCTTCGGCACCAGCCTCGCCGTTGGTAGCTCCATCGGCCTTCTCGCCAGCCGGCTGGGGAGTGCGTGCAAGTTGAACAGAGACCTTTCGTTCGAGAATCTCCTTGCCGGAGAGTTCAGCAATGGCGCGATCGGCCTCTGTGGGGGTAGAGAGATCCACGAAGGCATAGCCAACGGGGCGGTCGGTACGAGGATTCTTCGGAATCGAGACGGATTCACTAAGTAATAAAAATTAGTCCGAATTTCAACAAGCTTACTTGATAATAGCCGGAGATTATCAAAGTCGGCCTTGTAACAACCCCCTCCATTTGTGATAATAGAACCGTAAACATTCGTTTACTGTCAAGTCCCTATAAATAGAAACTAGGCAACAGAAGCTGAACGTATGTGTAGACCCTCATGTAGCACAAGGGAATCCAAGGGAAGAATGAATCAACAACAGGCAAATATACCACCACAAACCATGGAAACGAGTCCATATCTAGTAGGAATGAAACGAGGATTTAGACTTACACAAGGTAACCCTTGAAGAATTCTTTCAACTCCCCCTCAGTTGTCGCATATGCGAGGTTGCCGATGTACAATCGGCGGCCCTCGGCGGCACTAGCATGGACGGCATCCTTGTTCTCGTCCTTGCTAGCGAGAGAGGTATTGCTCAGAGCATTGGTAACGTCGTTGACGGCAGCGTCAGCAACTTTCTCCACAGTGGTGGCCATTATGACAGATAGTTTCTGGTTGGGAGATTAGTTGAAGGTAGGTTGATTATCTTGACAGAAGGCGATGATAGACGTTGAATGGACGTTCGGGTTCGGGTTCAGTATTGAACTCTTGAACAATTTCGGGGGAGGAATAGGGTGGCTACGTGCCCTAGAGAAGATTGAAAGAGTTGGGAATCGGTAAGTTGTGACACAACGAGCTTGAGATTGATGGAATTGAGAGGTGTGAAGAAGAAATGGGAGAGACCAGATGTTCGGACGCGGCCAGAATTTTTTAAGGGTTGTTGTTTCTTGTGTGGGTCACGCCAAAGTTAAACTCACGGCAGGCGTGGGGTAAGTGAGTATGGCTGCGCTTGACAGGAATCTACGAGCCAATTGTAGAAAGGGGGACGCATGGACTTGCAAACTAGAGTAAGTACCTAGGTACGTACTTGCCTACATGTCTTGTTGTATGGAATCTACTTATATTTATATCGACGGAAGCCTTAGTGTACATAGATTTTATTTTAACTTGGAGCGCCTGAATCATCAGTGACTACCTAGATAGGTAGGTATGTACCTAATCTTCTAATCGGAAGATAAGCTTGCGCTGAGGCGAGCTATATGGGCCTGAGGCAAATGGTACATATCTATCTAGGTACATAACCTGAGTACCTAAGGTATGTACGTAAAGCATGGAAGTGACTCAGCCAGCAATCTTGCAGTAATGATATGATGAGAAGCCAGATGATTAATAGAAGGACAAGAAACTCATGTAGTGAATAGGTATAGCAGAGGCAAGTGATACATGGCTAGAGAAAGCAAAGGAAGGCAAGAAAGGCTACTGGACTTGTAGGTGCGTAGATGCAGGTTTGAAAGAAATATTACTATGTGAATGGAGTTGCCTGTTTCAACGAGTCCTAGAGGTAGTCACTGCTGCCTTGAGTTCTTTCATGTAAACCTCATATGATAGAAAAGAGGATATCCTAAAATGTCTACATTAGGTAGTATTCAATCGCACTAACGCCGAAATCTCCCAAGTCGGTGACACCGGAGCGTGTCTGTCGATGGTACCTCCTTCGCGCTCTGAGAGGATTAAGGTACGACTGTCATTAAGTTCGAGTTTTCCGAGAAGTTGGGATGGAAGAACATGGATGGTTTTGTTAGGTTGCATTAATCAGTAAGGTACCTAACGTATGCAATTCCTTCGCACGTTCCGAATTAACTACCTATGTACGCTTCGGTGCGGAAAGAATGCTGGGTGTAGATGTCTAAGGTACTACCTCCTAAAGTAGACTCAGGTAACTAACATCAGTTCGGCAACATGCTTGAATTATCGAAATTGGATTTATCGAAAACTCGAGGGGGCGCATTGAAAACAGCAAATTACGCCATTTCAATGCCTCCTTGGTGCATCTTTGTTTTGACTAAAATCGGGTAACTCGCAACCAGAAATAATATGACTTGTTATTTTATTAAAAGAAACCACGTTCTCATTGTCGGAACATTTCTTTCCACATGCGAACTTTGGGTACGATTAAGTCAAATCACAAGTCGGCCAATCTTCTGGAAGCTCTGAAAGAACCTGGTTTCTGGGGTTTTGACCGATCGAGCCACTCAATGCGGACAATGCGAACCCAGCAGGGGTTACTATAGAGGCACCCCTCTTCTTCTCGCTTGATAGACACCTTTCTTCACCTACAAATCGAAAAGAAAAAACAACCCCCCTTTTACCCCTTTACGGTCGCTTCAAGAAAACCGAATCTTAATACCTATATTAATACCTATAATATCACAGACCGGGCTAAAGTTCCCGACATGATTAAAAAGGACCATGGTTTTATATCTATACATTTTTTAGATTTAAGCTTAATATTTATTCTCTCTCTTTTCCATAGCAAACAGGTCGGTAAAGCCTTATGTCGGTGTATGACTCTTCCAGTCAACTGATGATTTTAGCTGAGGTGGGTGCACTACGCAATTGGCAAACAAATTTAGTCCACATGGCTTTTGCCGGTATCTTCGGCTGGGTAAGGTAGCTTACTAGCTGTTGCGTGCATGAAAAGTACGGCCAAATCGGTAGCCCTAACCAAAATGCCGGCTCCCAGAATGCAAGAATGCAAGAATGCAGACAACCAAAAGGTCATATCAGCGTTACTTTGCAGCTCCTTTCTGTCATGTTCCTGAAGCGTGATCGAGTCAAAATTGTCTTCTAGTTCTTTATTCGGCGATTTACTTATTAATATAAATCTATATATGATGTATCAATCTCGGGTTTCTTTGGCACCTGCATTCCTACCGCATTAACCACACGTGACGAATGGAATGTTTAGAAGGATTGCGTAACAGCCATTTATAACTTGGCGTAGATACCGCTAATCCCTTTTAGCGCCTTATCCCAAGATTGAAGTTTCCTCTACCATACTAATATATCTATTATGTAAACTACGGGGTAGCTGTGCCCTACGAGATGATTTAGAGTACCCTCTCCTAGGACTCCCTGGTATTCCCCTCTGTTCCCCTAGAAAGTTTTTTTCCATCCAATTAAAAGCGTGCACGTCACGCAAGAAGAGGACTCGACTTCTACATAGGTACCTTTTCATCAGGCTATCTTTGTCACTTAAACCTTGCGCGAGCTTACAAACTTGCTGACTGTTCCCGCTGACTAATAACATTTTTAAATATCTATGTTAGTTACATGTTATGGCTTTCAATGTTATAGAGTTGAACATTAAGTCTTAGATATTCGTAAACACAACCCCACAAAGCGTTTTAGAGGTGAAGCGCAATTATAAGTCAATTATTATAATTGCCTCTGTACTCCCGAAGCGCTAGTTTTAGAGGAAATCCCTCTAGTTTATAAATTATACTGTTGTTTTGTAATTAAATAACTAACTAGTTATAACTAAACCTAAACATCCAATAGCTTGATTGTAAGTACATGCAGAGAAAGAGTTCCAGTAAGATCAGAGTTAAGCTTTAAGAGAAACTTATATTCACCCATAGTATATATAAGTATATAGAATAGGTATATAATTAAATCGAAAGGGGGGAGGACAATAAAGGAAAAGAGATGCTGTCAAACTCTTTCTATGTAACTTACAGCTTGGATCTTCAAAACAAATATCACTCGCAAAATAGTGGTGTCCACCTAAGCCAGAATGTACTGACATCGAAGAGTCAAGCGATTAAAACAGAGTAAGTTGCCGTTTTAAGCTTATTGCAGGTTTTATTGGATCTTTTATATTTCCAACTACGGAATTCCGGTTTTAAATAAATGTCAAATAACTAGTTTATATGGTAGGCTAAGCTCGACCTTGCTCTCCTTGGCCGAGTTACTCTTTTCATATATCTATATTAGACCTACTAATCCGCGTGATTTCAAGAGGAATATCATAGTGGATAATATTAGCAGCCCGGTGGCTGTCTCGGGAGCTTAAAAGACGCCATGCAGGGCGGCCCGAAAATTTATTTTAATTCCCATGTTGTGTTCCAGGGGCGTTATGTCGTACAATAGGACCCCTAGTATCCTGCTACTTTGTGTTACTGAGTAAGATAGGCAATAAGCGCTCTCGGAAAAGCATGTCTTAGGTAGCAGCTCTCGCGATATCTCCACTTAGCCACTCAGATAAGACCATTAAAAAAAACCCCGAAAAAACCACAACCTCATACATATTCCAAGTTTCAATTAACTAGAGGAATCATATGACTACCTAGGTATATCTTTATCTAATCTTCCAACTACTACCTAACTGGGTAGTCACCTACCCATTTTGGAAGCGGTATCGTCTTTCTCGCGCTCTAAGAAACCCAATTCCAACCCAAAGTCACGCACACCGCTCGTAGCAAAGTACTATTCGGGAACTTCGCCGTTAGTATCCGTGGAGTAAGGAAAACTGGACCATGCCAAAACTTTCTGGCGAAAAGGACGAAGCCATTCAAGCTGTCTTAGGCGGTGTAAGTAGCAAGGTTGCGGCTCAACTAATAAAGGCGGCCGTAGGTAGATTTCATGTCGACGACGTGGTGGTGCGCTTAATTGAACGGTGGTAGATGCAGCCAACTCCACAAAACCACCTCAGTGGCTTGGATAGTATGTACATAGTATTGAACAACAGCAAATGCATGGTCCCTAGCTATCATCAAGCTCAATATTGTGGAGTCAAAACGTGTTCACCGCAGTTTGAGCTGGCCTTTTTACACATCAAACCTGTATGGATAGACCGAAAAGGGGTTTGTTCTCCTTCAAGGATTACACTAATATTTAATATTTATGGGGCCAAGATAAAGACGTAGACAAACATTCCTCTTCATCCGTATACACCCATAAGACAGAATATATTATCGTTAAACACTTCAAAAATATATCTACGTCAACGACGCACATAAGCTGTACACTAAGGAAATACGTACCTGCCTGTAGTTACATCAAATGTGTATAGGTACGTACCCTAGTGAAACGTAAGGTAGTAGGTACCTGTACTAACTAAGTAGTTAAACCTAAAATGTCATAGAAGTAGCAGGCAGATACGGGAGCAGGTGCGGGGTCCTGATTGGGAGGGGCAGAGAACTCAATAGAGTAAGATCATTATCTTATCGATCTCATCTTTCCAGACTTGTAATGCAAACCCTTGCAATTCTTTCCTTAGATCTCTCAAGGCTAAAAGCTGTACTTGGTCAACATGGCTTCAGAACTCAATAATGACTATACGGCCAGTGGGGATGGAGCCGCAAAGCTTAAGAATAGACGTATACTCATCCTTTATGGTTCCGAGACGGGGAATAGCCAAGACCTGGCCGGTGACATTGAACGGCTTGCAGAAAGGCTACACTTTAATACACAGGTCCGTGAAATGAACGATGTTGAACTTGTAAGTTGAGATTCATTTAACTATTCATTTATTATCGCGAAGTCTTAAGTGACTTATTGTTTAAAATTTACACTTGTGAATATTCTACGTCACTGTTAATATTATTACCTTTTATACTCATTCCTTTGTATTTTTATTGGGCGCACGGGACAAGAAGTCTTCCTCTAGCTCTAAGGCCAAAAAAAACCTTCCTATCAATTCGAATAATTTACTATTCTTGTCTATTTCGTACTTGTAACTGTATGGCCACGCTCTCGTGCCATTTATCGTGCATTGCGTACCTACCTACCTAGGTATACAAGTGTCAATAGCAAAGAAAACGACAACACATACACATAGTAACCAGATCTATTTCATTTAGAATACATTACTACAATACCCTCTGATCATATTCGTCATTTCTACTACCGGCCAAGGCGAAGTACCTAAGAACTCTCGCAAGTTTTGGAAGAGTCTCCTCCGCAAACGACTTCCTCCAAATTGTCTGCAGCGAGTTAACTTCACCACTTTTGGTCTCGGCGATAGTTCATACTCCAAGTATGCAACCTCCCTAATCCTTCCTAACCCTCCTTCTCAATTACATCATCACCGACTAATCTTCTTAAATTTACCTTATTCAGGTACAACTGGGCAGTTAGGAAACTTCACAAACGCCTTGAACAGCTCGGTGCGACCGAATTCTTCCCACGTGGCGAGGCTGACGAACGTCACCAAGACGGGTAAGCAGCTTTAGTTCTCTTTTTCTCTCCATCTTATTCTTCGACTTTTTAGTCCCTTTATCTCAGTTGCAATATTAAACTGATCTTTTCTTTCAGCATCGACGGTACTTTCTTATCTTGGTCTCTGAGCCTTCGTAGTCATCTTCTGAAGGAGTATCCATTACCTGACGGTCTATCACCTATACCCCTGGATGTGCAACTTCCTCCCAAGTTCACATTAGAACTATCATCCGTGATGGATCTCTCGGATGAGCTGATGCCTGACTGTGATGGGCACCAAGTTGGGAATTCAGATGGTGCAAACTTAATATCTCCTATTGTCAAATCATCAAATGGAGATCACCATTTTACGCATCGTAAACAGACTCTCGATGAAAAAGCAGCACTTTTTAGTCATCTCGACACACCTGACCCGGAGCGATTAGAGCACGCTCTGCGGGCTGAGAGGATGTCTATCAATAGCAACAGCTATCCGGCACGCCTATCAGAGCAGACAGCCAAGCAAATACAGGGTGGGATAGATATTCTAGACCGACCGAATGTTCTGAGAGACCACCCATCTAAATATCTCCTAGAGGACCCGAGCAGTTGCAAAGACTCTCTTCCCCCCTCAGATCTTCTTCCGATACCTAGAGGCTGGCTCGCTCATTTGCGTGAAAACCGTCGCGTTACTCCTACTGGTCACTGGCAGGATGTCCGTCATCTAGTTCTCGAAGTACCTACACAGCCAAACTCTAACAGGAGAGGGGATAGAGAGCTCTTCAGCTACGTCCCGGGTGATGCAGTCCTCATTTACCCCAAGAATTTCCCGGCGGATGTACAGACGTTGATTGATCTCATGGGCTGGAATGACGTCGCTGATACACCTTTTGAGCATCGTGCAAGGGAGCAAGATGCGCTTTATTCGAGGCCTAAGAATTGTTACCCTCTTCCTCACTCCACTTTACGCGAGCTCCTTATTCATAACTACGACATAACTGCTATTCCGAAACGCGTGTTCTTCCAAGATATTGCTTTCTATACAGATGACCCCATGCACCAAGAGCGCCTGCGGGAATTCGCCAATCCTGGCCTCTCGGATGAATTCTACGACTATACCTCTCGGCCTCGACGATCCATTCTAGAAGTTCTCCAAGACTTCCCATCGGTCAAGATTCCCTACCAACATCTTCCATCCATTTTCCCCGTCATGCGAGGCCGAGAGTACAGTGTCGCGAGCGGCGGCCAGCTTCTTAGGAGCGAAGAAAACCCAGAGATTACGCGAGTCGAACTTCTGGTAGCATTAGTGAAATACAAGACGGTTCTGCGGAAAACCCGACAGGGACTTTGCTCTCGCTATTTAGAATTCTTGCCCCCTGGCACGAATATCATGATCACCCACAGAGAATATGATACGCTAGAAGCTAGTTGGACCCGCAGACCATTATTGGCGATCGCCCCAGGCACTGGTGTCGCGCCAGTGCGTGCCCATCTTTGGGATCGTATCGATGAGTCGCAAGCCGGCGATGCTCTCCTCTTTTTCGGCGGTCGAAACCGTAGTGCTGACTTCTACTTCCAAGACGAATGGGAAGATCTTAGGGTGAAGGTCCTCACTGCGTTTTCCAGAGATCAAGAGGAGAAGATCTACGTACAGGACCGTATCCGTGAGCAGTGGCAGCTAGTCTGCGAATTTATCCAGAAGGGTTGCGTAATCTGCATTTGTGGGAGCTCGGGGAAGATGCCGGAGGCAGTTAAATTAGCCATACATGACGCCATGGTAATGGGAAAGATGGCTCCTGATCGTGAGGCCGCAAAAAATGTACTGGCCCGGAACAACCCGTTATGGGAGGAGGTTTGGTAGCGGACGGAATGATTTCATGAGTATCAACACTACTCTCACAAGATTGTATTATTCTCCAGTCATCATGGTTGATGTAACAATAACCACGCCGAGTAGTAGCTTCGATGTAAATATTAGGGCATGTTCCTATTAGCTATCGAGTAGACTTGCTAGAGACTTAATGAATTGTTTTAGCATTTCTACCCATATGCCCATCTAGTAGTGTAACATGACTTACTCTAAGCCATACTCACTATATACCCCTAACCTATCACCATATTACTTGGCTATTTTCGAAAGGTTATCATAGTAATTCATTCCATAGTGATTTTTCAAGTTTGTTACCGTTGACATAACCTTGAGCAGCGCAAGGCTAGGGAAAGTAGACTCATATAATCCGTTCCATCCTCTTTCCTCCCCCAACCCCCCGTGTCTGTCTAGCCTGTGTACTTATTCAGATCCTTCGTGTATAACATTACTCATTGTTCATCTCGAATCTTTTCTAATTTCAAATTCAAATTGCTACGACTAGGAGTCGAAGTTAAAGCTCATACGTTAGAGGCCAGATCTATATTAAGACTACGCGCACATATTTTGCCAGCTGAAAGGGGGGGATTCCATTGGTAACATCATGGAAATGATACCTCCGTACGTTAATATGGAATACGCTATGACAGGAAACTAATATTACTAGTTATAGCCAATCCGCTCCGTAGTTTCGGACACAGACGACAGCAGATCGGATCGGCATCGTGCCCATTCGGAACAAGGGAGGGAGGATAATTTCTCATAGTCCTGGGCTTGTATGATACCGTATCTAGATGGACGATATGCTTGATTTCATGATTTTTATTTCTTGTCTAGCAAGCCACGTTTTGAATATCAAATACTTTGGTCCAATCGTAGACTTACCCTCCTCCGAATTCTAGCGATCTGCGAGTACTATCAACCTACATAATTTTCCATAAGCGCGACCGCGATATCTCGAGAGCCTCCGGCTGTTGCGTTGCCGACTTATGTTGGAGGCCCTAGGGGCGAGTTCCTTCTACCTGCTGGTTCATTGGGGCTTCCACGGGATTTAGGTATTGTCTCCCTCTAACTGATATGGTATTGAATTGATATTAGGGGCATAATATTGGTGGTAACAGGGGTTTACTGTTAGAGGCTTTACACAAGTCACCTAAACCTATGTAATTCTTTAGTTGGCACAGGATAGTGATATGGGTAGTGCTTCAAGTTTCGTTTCTAAATAATATGCTACCTCTTTGTCTATAAATATTTAATTAACTATTACATATAGAAATAGACATAGCGGTTTAACTTGTACACAGTATCTGACTCCCACTCGGAGCAAGTCAATTTTAGTATAACATATTACACGAATAAAGTAACTACCGCCGTAGCTGATGCTCCCGCAATCTTGCATATCAGCAGGAGTAACGAAGCCACAATACTACAACCAAACAGCCTTTTGCACGAAAACACCTGTAGATAGGATCCGCCCCTCCATCTACCACATACATACTTTAGTTTAAAGTCCCCAGGTCGCGGAACAGTTCAAGACAAACACCAAACCAACTCCTGTTTCAGCAAGAGCCCGTCGATAATGCATCTAGGGTGGAGCTATTCCTACTGCAACAGAAGACGCCGTCGCCACGTGCCTAAAGCTTCTACGCTACGGGCCAACTCCGAATCGAGGTTGCACCGTGGTCTCGGTCAGGAACCCGGTATATGCCTGCAAGATTGACGTTACAACGGGTGAATCTTCGACATAGGGGGAATTTAAAGTGTGGGTTCAGTCCGCGTGCCAAGGGGAACGAACGAAAAAGAACATGAGTTGCAGCAACGGTAAATACGGTGGGGGGGGATTAATAAGTGAGTTCTCGCTCGGTACGGCACTTCTGTAATCTAAACCTTTGTGTCCTGTCCTCACCGACATATCATCTGACATATCACGATAACTAAACCACGAAAAGAATTCTACATATAGCGCCAGAAGCGCATCTCATTAGCACGAATGCCACGAACAAAAACCATGCATCTCGAACCCGTTCGGGGAGAGCGAAGGATCTACACTACCTAGGTACCTAGGTTACATCGAACGAGTGCGACTCTGCGCCGGCGAGGACCCGCGCGGCGGGCCTGTGCCGTTTCCAACGTTGCACTATGGGATTCCGGTAGCGTTTCAAGAAATGACAAATACCGAGGCAAAATGCAAAATACAAAATGCAAAATGCAAAATACCTACTAGGTAGTGATAGATCACAATTCACAAAAAAAAGGAATAGAATCAACCCTGAAGAAACATCTCCACGGTTCGATAAAGCTGTAGTGTATATATGTACCTACATATGCATTTCCTTGATTCTTTTCAACCTTGCCACCCCCTGACGATGCAATGCGGCTCCCACGCGCCATGCACGTATGTAAGTACATGTAGGTGATGTATATACCTAAGGTACTATGCAAGCCATCCTAGATACACTAGATAGATAGCTAATTAATTATATACAAGGCTCTGTTCTCCATACCCAATCCTTTGGCCCCCAACTCAAGCACCAACACTGATGGCTGTGTGCGAGTGCGTGTGCGTGTGCGCGCGACCTGGGTATCATAACGTCGTCATGTGAACGATTGGATTTTTGTACAGTTTCCCCTTGTCCAGCCCCTTGCGCCGTGGAAAATGAATCAATCAAGTCTCCAAACCAACCAACCCAACCCCCTTTCCCTGGGTAGGTAGTAGCAGCAGCGGATGCCTGAGCGATAGTGTAATATCAATAGAATAGAAGTAATAGGCATCTCGTCACAACCAGAAAAGCAAGGACCCTAGACACCCGACGCCAACCGATAACAGCACATACAACCGATCTGGCAGCTGCAAAAGCGTCCCGCTGCTATCGTCTTTCCCAGACGTCCCCGTCGCTGTTGGAATCGTCATCGCGGCATTGTTCCCACCCCCGCCGTTATGGTGGCCGCTAGCACCGGCGCCAGGAAAGATAGTCGTTGTAGACGCATGTGGCGCGCCCAGTGTCCATGTCGACATACCCACGCCGTCCGGCCCTATCGTTAACGTGTGCCCCGCGATCACCGTCGTTACCGGTGTCGCCGCCCCGGGCCCGATGCGGAATGTCCGACCGCTGATCTCGACCGCCGTTAGACCTAGCTGCGTCACCGTTGCTCCGCCTATGATCTCGTACTTGGTAGCGTACGGAGCCGCCGTTATGCCTCCTAAGGTCTCACCCCCCTCGTGCAAGACTACCCCAGTCGGGGCAACCAAAATCGTGTCTCCGTCGACGACCGTCGTAAGCGTGCTGCTGCCTAGTGCAGTTGGCCCGTACGTTATTGTTGTGCCAGAGATTACCACCGTGTCGGAGCCGATGGCTGTGATTAGTTGTCCGCCCATGACGGCTGTCTGTGTCGGCCCGGACCCCGCGGCTATATGTAGCGTCTGGCTAGGGAATATGAGCCCTGCGGGTCCGATGGTTATCGTTTGTCCCTGGACTACGGCTATCGTCGGTGTGGGCGCGATGGTAAATACCGTGCCGTCTATCGTTGCGATTGAGGAGGGTCCGATAACGACCCCTAGACTGTCGATAGAGGTTGTGATTGGTGGGGGTTGAGGTGTGAAACCCCCTCCTACATCGATGGGGGGTCGGGTTACGGTGGCTCCACCACCTACTACCTGGGATGGGTTAATGACAAAGGTCTCGTCTCCCACGATTACAGTGGAGGTCTTTTGCGTTGGGCTGTCGGTGAATGTGCGGTCGTCGATGATCACTTCGCCAGGCTGCACTATCACGGTTACAGGGGGCTTCCCTTCTTCGTGATTATTGCCACCATTAGGAGGCGGAGTTGGCGAAACCTTGGCGGACTCGATAGGGGTCGGGTCCATGCCGTACTCAGGGGTAACAACGTGGCTGCCGCCGCCCTCGACCGCTGTGTCGTGAGCGTCTGGGCCGGAGGGCGATCCGCCGTAGCTAGGAGGTGTCTGAGTTGGAAACACCACGGCAGGATTCTTGTCCGTCGTAACGAAGATAACCGTTGATGTCGGCTCCGTGGGATCGGCGGGAATGACGGTACCTGGTGGGGCGGAAGTGTGAATAAGGGAGCAGGTCTTGCCTGTGCTGTCACAAAAGGTAATAGTAAAGCGACCGGTTGGGCTCTGGTGAGGAGTACATGGTATAGGTGTACTTATAGGCGGGTAGGGGTGTGTGTAGTCGTCTGGGTCTCCAGTCCATGTCGTGGTGGATGTGTGAATTATAGAGTAAGAGGTAATCGTTAATGGACCGCTCTCTTTGGCCGGGCACTCGCTCGGCGTAGTGGTAATAATCGAGGTCGTGCTGACAGTTGTTGGTGGTGGTAAAGTCACGGTGGGTGAGGTAAGTGACGAACTACTAAAGGTAGTAGTCCAATTCCATGGTCTTGATGTCCCATTGAGATTGAATGACGAGGTTAGTGTGGGAAAAGAGGTCTCGTCCGTATTAGAACTTGGGCTACTGACGACTGGCGGGGAAGAAATGATAGGGCTACCCCTTGTCAGGGATGATGTTGGCAATACGAGCGTTGGCCTCCCAATGGTGGTGATGGTTCCCAGGTTAAATAGTGTCCACAAAGGATAGGATTCCGTTGAAGGAGGGCTATCTTCGGAGGGGTCCACGATAACAATGGAAGCGTCACTAGTAGAAGCATCAATTGTCGTAATTGAACTGACATCTATAGAGCTCTCATGTGTCTCCGAACTCGATACTGAGAGACTAGAAGCTAGTATGTCAAACGAGCTGGTGACCACGACGGTCACCGAGTTGTTATACGATGGTATCCTTTTGAAGAACCGACCAGGGCGGAACTCTACAATGTGGTTAATACGGGCGAGTAACTAAGAAGGAAGACTGGCTAGTCTCAACTAACCATCTCTGTCTCTGACCAATTCCAGGCCATGACTTAGGGACACCACGACACATAGTAGTGTTGAGATAACAAAGAGCATTGCGTACCCGGGATGAGTACTGTCGTTCGCCCTATCTCTTTTTCACCCGGCGCTTACACCGGCGTGTTTACTTCGAGAAGGAGCCAACTTCTCGGGGTTTTTACATCTGGAGGGGAATAGAAACGGTTTATTAGATTACCAGAAATCATGAACGTCACATGTAATATAAAAGCGAAGCGAAGCGAAGCGAGACGAGACGTTGTAATAAAAACAATAAATCCCCCACACGCAATGGCGGGCGGCGAACACGCGGCCGGGCCGTTCGACTTTTTATGTGAAGCGCCATGGCCATGGCATGGCTCTCTCGGGAAGCGGGATATGGAGATATGGAGAGACAAGGGCATATAGAGGCGCAATGGCAGAACTCCAGGACGAGCTAAGAGCCTGCCGGTAAAGTGGTTTGTAAAAGTACCATATTGAGCTGGGACAGATGAACACGGAATGCTTGGTGGTGACTGGTCGTGGGAATTAAGAAGAAGGAAATTGATTTGCGCCCGTTTTTGGCCTAAGTAGTGGGCCGATTCATTTGGGATGCCGCCTAATAAGGGGGAAAAATGCATATCCCCGGAAAAGACGCTGACCCCATACCATATAGGTAATTACTTCGTATGTATCGCCTTGAGCTATCGGTTTGCTTTGTATATACGTATCGTAGCTGTGAACTAGCGTTACTACCCCGTGCTCGCAGCGTTACGTGGTACTATGTAATTCTCTTGTCGAGTGCTATACTGCCTAGCTGATTTGTAAGTCGAAGACGAAGAGCCGAAGGGCGATCCTCAGGCATCGTGTATGACTAAAAAAGGCAAGATAGATAGCTAATACATAGGAGAGCGGAGATCTAGACGTTTGAATGGACAATGGTGAAAAGGAGGCGACGATCAATTAAATTTGCCGGATGAAGGCTGGATGGTGATATGTATTGCGAATACCGACCGTCGGGAACTATGTAAATGTGGGAGAGGCCAGCATGGTATGGACTCTGGAGAGCGTAGTATTTCGACAAGATCAAACCTAATTGGGCGGTCTGGGCTTAGAATGAATTTCGGATGGACACCAAGCTCCTCGTCTAGGTAGACTGCCGGTAGTATCCAGCTTGATCTTGACGTCTTCGGGCGTAGCTTGTTAACAGCTAACAGCTAACAGCTAATAGCTACCTACTGTAGATAAGTAGCTCTAAGATATCAGGGTGGTGGTAACATGTGAATTGGAAACATGTTTACGACCTCGATGACGTATTCTCGTAAATAAGTCGTAAATAGGAGCCTAGAAACTTCGGACGAAGTTCGCTGCATCGCCTCTGACATAATTCGTAGCCTTGCGGGATTCTTATAGGATTATTGTCAGATATCCGTATCAGAAACCAACACCTCAGCATTAGGATCGCGCTGAGCCGCTGTTCCTGACACCAACCAACGTAAGAATCTCGAGAATAGCTAGCGGGCATATTGCTCGACCGATTCGGGTTTACAGTGTTACGAGAAGGAATAAGCCGACCAAGCAATCCTGCTGCATTCCTCTTCGGTATTCCATGGTCTAGAAGTTAGCGAGTCCGAACTTGTTCTGCTTCAATAAAGCAAATGAAGGATTACTATCGATTCGTTATCACAAATATCATCACTTACATTTGTAGATACAAACGGAATGGGATAAATATGAGAGTTGCTAATGTACCTAACAGATAAAGTCAAATTGTTGGAGACATGTGCCTAAGTTGGAACTTTAGCTGAAAAGTTAAGTTACGGGCAGGTACCTCCGATGGGATTCCCGCTCTTTGCACCAATCAGGTGTTGGACTTTCCTATTATGGGATAGAGAACTTGCCTTAAGAATTCTGAGAGACGAAAGAAGGGGAGGAGCGGGGTGACAGGTACCTAGTTTAGGTACCTCGGTACTAGCAGATACTGCAGATTTGGGGGACGACCCACTGATCTCAAACCACCTTCCAATTCCCTCTGGCTCCTTCAAGTCGTCATTATCACTTACACGATATCTCAACCCGATGTTTTTCCAGATCCCTATTCTTCTCCAATGTGGAACAAATTCATAGTATGGCGTATGTATTTTCCACGTATGAAAGACCGATTATCGCACTTCATGTATACACCACCGTCTAAATACCGCAAAACATATGAGTAGAGGTACGCGCGTTCCAACGTCGGCTCCGTCGCCTTTTATTACTCGACGCATCGGCAGAAAAGAGCTACGTCGTTTCTTATTTACCCAGCCCTGTCCAATCTATCACGTATTAACCTGTTTCGGTCATTGCCCAGCTTTTTATGTGACGATCACCAGATACCCCTAAACTGTTAACGGTTAGTACATATTCCGCTCTGCTACGCCGCACGTATTCCTTGTTAGATAATCGAGAACGAGGACCTTGGACTGCCGAACGCGCAAGGACAGGGTCATTTCGACATAACGTACTGCAACGCAGTAATTCTACGAACTGCTATAGCATCGTCACAACGGAGAAAAAGTCCCAGGCGTTCCCAATTAGTCACATAAGGGACATTACTACCTTACTGCACAATTCTATCACAATTTTATCACATACCAGTCCACTCAGCTAGAGATCTACTGTGTATCTACCTATCTAAGGTACCTAAGCTACGGGTAGCCAGCTCTAGCGTTATCGACCATCTCAACACAAGAGGGTCTGGGGAATAGTAGGCCGACAAGCCACGCGAGAAAACAAGGTACATACGACTGTCAGAGCCGAGACTCAACTCACTCGCTTGACTTCCCTCATCCAGTTCTCCGCCTCTCTCCTGCATTAGCAGATGAATTACATACCACCGACTAGCGAGGTGCGACCTAACGTCGTGATTGATATCTCACAATACGTATTCTTGTTAGTGTTATACCACCACTGACACGCTTTACCGATCGACTCCTACCTAATAGCCTGGAAAAAGGCTTGGAGTTACACCTTGTCGAATGTATTTATGCATTACCATGGTTGGTCACTAGCGAGGCTACCAGCTACGTAGGTATGTACATATTCCAGGACCGGTGACAGTTGAATTCCATGTTCCATATTCTATGCGGCCATGCAGGTTGGCAGGTAGCGTGGCTCTGACCCCTGACAAGCACAACCCTCGACGCCTCCACTGGCGAGACCATACTACACCATGTAGTGACTTGCATTTTAGCCACAAGGTGAACCCCATACCCTGCACGTAGCACGCTCCGTCGATCTGCATACACTGCGAGTGGGCGTGACATGTATGGCATGGACCATAGCAGGCATGGCATTGGGCAGTGCTTGTAGAACCGTTCATTACCTGTGCCCGGCAGATCCCGCCACTGACGGAAATCCGCTTCGACTTGGTTGTTTCGTCTATCTTTTTTTCTTCTTGCACCCAACCTACCGCGAATTTAACTCGATAACGTTATACGCGACTAATTGATCTTAGGCGTAACGGTAGAGACGCTACGACGCCCGCAATCGAACCAAACTGCGTCGATTTTCGCATTTTCGTATTTTCGGAATTTGATGGATCTGAATCAAAGTTACGTTGACGTCTCTGCGAGCCCCATGAAGCTTGGGAAGGGAAAAGGCTGGTGACCTTGCGCGTCTCCTGTACGACTGCCGGGTTGGTGCGATAGGCCAGACAATGTTTACGTATTTCCTTGCGACTATCATCGGGACGTTGCTCGTACCTGATCTAGTCAATGCCGACGACCTCAGCGCTTTATGGATCGAGCCCTCTCTGAACTGGCACGTGTACCTGAAATTCTTTTAGGATGTGCATGGAGTTAATGGTGATTTAGGTACGGCGTTGACGGCAATTGGTCTTCGATCGGTCTCTTCGTAGGAGAACCTGCCCAGGAGATAGATGTTCTTGTAAGCACGAGCCTATCCGAGATATGGGTTGTCGAGTCCGGTGGTTGTAGTCCCAGTAAGTTTCTAGATGCGAATCCGGGGTAGCGCAAACCATACGTTTAAGACAGTGCTCTAACATATTTCGATTAGATGGCCAATGCGTCCAAGCTCGTGGAGGCGTCTATAACACCAGTGCTTCGCAGAGCTGGTCTTCGCTCGGTGCCTGGCAGCTTGGCTTAGACTACCTTGGCGTTGGAGGCAATGGTGATTACGCGATGGAGACTGTTGTCGTATACGACAGCGTACGTCGTTGGCAGACTTCTTTCAATAAACAGGTTGTAGCTGGCGTCAACGAGACCGGTTACTTCAACGGACTCTTCGGCTTAGGTATCACACCTGGTCGCTTCAACAACGTCATCGTACAGAGTCCCATTGCTGCATTAGTCGAGCAAGATGGCACTATCCCAAGTCACAGTTACGGCTACACTGCTGGTGCTTATTATGGTGAGTACTGGAGCAAATCTATAGCCATAGATAGGGCGCTAACAATACCTAACTAGCTGGCGAGCGAGGAATTCCGTTGTCTCTAACGTTGGGTGGGTATGATGCGAACCGCTTCGAGCCTCATGACACGAAATTTAGCCTTAATGCGACCTCGAGACAGCCCGAGGTGCTTGTGAGGGCTATCACTGCCTCGGTTTCTGATGCTGCCCAGGCTCCGACTCCCTGGCCGGCTACGTCAATCCCATTGTCATCATTTAACGAATCTGTGACAGCTGTGCTTGACAGTTCCACGCCTTACTTATGGCTTCCGTCAAATATTTGCGATCGATTCGCTGCTAACTTGAATCTTACGTGGAATGAGACATACGGGGTTTATGTGTTCTCGAATAGCGAAGACACTGATAATCTGGAGCGATACCGTGCGTCGCCGGATCTCTCGTTCACTTTTACCCTATCGAGTGCAGAAAATCATGACAACTTCGGACAGCCTCTCAACGTTCCAGGAGTTGTGAATATTACTGTTTCCGCTAATGCGTTTATTCAAACTCTTCGTTACCCGTTCATGAATATTATTAACTACACTGCAGCGGCGGTTCCATATTTCCCTTTGAAGCGAACTGAGGCCAATGGCCCAGTTATTATTGGAAGATCCTTCTTCCAAGAAGCGTATTTAATCACAAACTACGAAACCAGTAGCTTTTCGGTCCATAAAGCTAAATTCCCAGAGAGACCACTTCGAGATACATCTATTCAGACTGTAGAAACCTGGGAGCATAGTCCATACCCCGGCCCACCCCCGCGACCCGACCAAGGAGGAGGTCTTACCCAGCCGCAAACTGTAGGCTTAGCGATAGGAATCTGCTTCCTAGGCATAGCTGCCGTTATAGCTTTCTTCGTACTGCGCCGAAGGAGGAGAAAGCAGCGGGAAGCGGATAATAACGATGAGACTTTTAAAGATAAAGCTTCCACGATCGACTCGTCGCCGCCAACTACCCCGGTAGCTCGTATTGTTTCCAAGATGTCGAAAAGATACGCGAATAGGAAAGGTAGGAAGGGGAGCACCCGCTCCACCACTACCCATGAAAACATCCGCGAAGAACTCGAGGAGAGCAACGAGCCGAGGGTGTATGAATTTGCTGCAGACCAAAGCCATGAGCGCTACGAATTACCAGGTCCAGAGCCCGTGGAGTTAGACGGCACTATGACTAAGCACGTAATGAATGCTGGTAAGAGGCAAGATTATAGAATGAATGAATACGAGTTTGGGAAGCATCAGTTGGAACGGCAAAAACAAGGGTTGGTGCCCGAATATGTTCCTCGTATAGTAGAGTCGCCGGCTAGAATGTACCACAATATCAGTCCTGTGGGACAGTACGGACCGATGAACCATATTGCCGAAACCCCCTCACCAGCTTCGAGCCCAACGTATGATACTCAGAGCAACAACATGCCTTCGCCGTTGAGTTCTCAAAGCGACTGGACAAATAGGATGACTGACGCGTACTCTCCTATGGGATTTGTCCCTACCCAAACTCTTTCTCACTCAGCCTCAAATCCGAACCTCACTTATACTCCATCGTCGCCGTCTTCATGGAGCAACCCCGGATCGGCTTCACTCGCCCGGTCTGCTTCCACCGCCGGATTCTCGACATCGCATGTTCCTTCGATTGTACCGCCTCCTGCCTCATTCCAGAGAGCACCCATCGATGCATCGCGAGTAATATGTCTTGGACCTTTGCCAGATAACGTCCAACTACCCCATCAACCCGCTCATACCTCCGAAACTCCTCAGACCACTCAACCATCAATACCTGGGATTGTTGGTAGCGATGGCCAGCCGATCGCTTACCCTCCTCTGCCTCCTATTCCAGATAGCGATGAACCTCAATATGAATCGCGCCGTGCATCTCGCCGCGTGTCTAGAGCCGACACACTTGGAAGTAATTACACTATCGAGGAGGAAGCTCGCATGACCGCGGCGCGTGAGCAGACCTTCCTTGGCCGAATAGACGGTCCCGATCTCATCCATATACCCCAACCAGCATCACAACGATATAGCTGGGAAATACCCTGATATATAACCCGACACCTATAATATTCGTGATTGGTCTCCCCTTACGAGGTTTCAATCACATTTACCCGACCTTGCTTGACGCTTTTTCTTTTTCTTTTGAACTTTGATACCTACGCACCTATACATTTGTATATACTAGCAAAGGAGTTGGAGGCTTTTTGTTTACATATTCCCCAGATACATGCTTCGTTTCGATGACGACGAAGAGCATGGACATGCGGGGGCCCTCCCCGCGCATCGGAACGGCGTTTGAGTTGGAGGCAGACATCTATCTTTTTTTTTTATTCCAACCGTGCGGCGACACACTGCCTACCAAAACTAGGAGGTAGTGTTAGGGCGCCCTGGGGGGGGATTGTACCTTAATAAGTGTATGTGCGGAGCGAGGAGAATCGATTGCCTATGGATGGATCTATGATGAGTGGAAGGAAGCACGGAGTGACGGACTACTGATACCACGGTGTTGATGCTACGAGGGCACGCGTTGTGTTATCCGCCGCGTGCGGCGTTTGGTATAGACAAGTTAGCTATGCCTACCTATATATCGAGCTATAGAAAATAGGAAAAATAGAGATAGCTCTCTTAAGCATGCTGTCTACCTAATTCTTATCGGCTACTTAGTGATTGTGTGCTTCCTCAAGTATGAATTACGTAGATCCAATCAACTACGATATATAATAAGAAAACATTTCTTAGAGGAGAATAAACACCTTAGAGGTAGGCATCAGATACCAGGCAAGACCAAATATCATCTATCACCTTGTACACCGGAGACATTCAGCAACATGGGATATGTGCGATGTCAAGTCTATACCTGCAGGTAATCACTAGAGCAATATTCGATACTTTTGTACGGCAATAATAGAAACGATTCTTTACGGACAAAGCTAAAGGCATTGATTGCAAAGCCGTATCAACTAATTAAGCCCCTTCTCTGCGAGGGCAAGGACAGAAAGTATAGAAACAATCAGGAAACGAATACTAATATAATACCAAGAACGTAATTCCTCCCCTACAAAGGGTCAAGGCATTAATTACATAGCCTTCCCCTTCCCTTTACCTAACCCGCTTCCCCCAAGCGTAGGAAACTCATCGTCTACATCTCCCAAAGCCGCCATGCTTGCCTTCCTGCTTTCTTCCTCCGCGAGACTCAGTTGCAATGCAAATTCCAGATCGTCATCAGCGACTGAATTCGAGCTTGTGGCAGCGAAGCTCGAAGATTCGGCTTGTTTGACGACGGGGGTATGACTCGACGAAGGCAAACTGCTGCTGAACGAAGGTTTATTGCTTCTCTTCTCCTTAATCGTAATCGGAGCCGCGTATTCTCCAGAACTACTAGCCCTTGGTGAACTTCCCGTGTCGTTGACCCCCTCCATGAGAGACAAGCGAATCGCGGCTTGTATCTGGCGCTCGTAATCACTCTCGTCCGTGGTGTTGTTATTAACGCTGGAACTAGCTGCTAGAGGACTTGGATCCGTTACGCTTGGATCGGGAGTGACGGTGCTGTTAGAACCAGACGTCGTGTCGAAATCTGCGGCGGAACCTGTGTCGCTAGTGCTTGTCCGGCGCTGCCGGTCAAGAAGGAAGGACTCCTGAGACATCATTTCAGCGTAGCGCAAAGCCTCCTCTTCTGTCAAATCTCCAAACCCAACGCCGAAGCGGGAACGAAGTCGAGCTTGTTCTCGTTCCTTATGCTGTTGCTCGTTTCGTAGTTCTTCAGCTTCGGCGGCAATATAGCCCTCAACACCACCGCCGTGACGTCGACCAGAGACCCGACCATGAATATCAGAATGGCGATGCCGGCGCTTGCGCCCCGTGGCATGGTTTGAAGAACTATAGGCCCAGTAGCGCACAAATGTTCCGAATGCCACTATTCCGTGTAACACTGTTGGATCGGGATCTAGGTAGATGGCCCCGACAGCCGAGAAATTTGTAGCATGCGACGCAGGATTAGTAAGGAGTAAATGGCGAGGCACGCGGCCTGGAGACCGAGAATTGATGGTCCTAAGGGGCTCTAATGTGGACGCTAGAGGATCCCAAGCTTGGACAAGCCCGTCGGTACCACCATGTACCAGGTAAAGAGCCGATAGGGCCAAGCAAGAAACCTCAGGAGACTCTGTTTGGATGATTCTGACAGGGTGTACACCATCGCCAGTATGAACTTCTCGCGTGTTCCACAGTATAACCTTCCCCTTGTTCGTGCCCACACCAAACAGTCTCGCCCGTCTACCAGGAATATCCGATGGAGCTTGCCTAGTTGGCGTTGATGGGCCACTCGAAATTAAACCCGCCGTGGCTTTCAAGGGGTCTTCAAAAGAAGTGATTAGAGCAAGTTGCGAGGCGTCTATGCTGCTCGCAGTTATCTGCGTATTGCCAAGCTCTTTCGAGCAAAAGCACGTCTCAGACCAATCATCGAGATCTGACTTCCCAGTATCAGTCATATTTGGCGGAGACGACTTGCCCGAAGCCGACAATACCTGCTTGAGTAGCGGTGAACTAGACGAATTTGGAGAAGGCGATCCTATACTACCGCCACCGAATATGGAGGGGGCTGGGGCGGCCTCTGCGGTAGATTCCGGACTGGTGACTGGCGGGGTGCTGGGTTGGGTTCGACCTGTAGTACTTCGCTGGAACCTCTTGATAGCCGAAGTTTGGTCTTCCTCCAGCGCGCAATCGAGGATAAATACACTTTCACCGGCTCCATGCTCGTCATCGTTTGCGAAATCTACCTCAAGCTTTCGACGCATATCCCACCCATGACATACCTTGCGGAAATGAGCTGGTTTATAGCGAAGAAACCTTTCAATCTCGCGAGCTTCTGCAGCCATTTGGTCTTTGGTTAGACCCATGCTATTCGAGGGCGATCTTGGGGAATAAGCCCCGCGGACCGCATTTTTACCTGACTCATCCATACGCGCCCGTCGTCGACTAGCTTCTACCAGATGCCAAGAAGTCGAGCGACCTGTATGCCATGCAAGCTTGACAGTATCATCGGCTTTTGTCTTGCTGGTAGGTGCAATCGGGGGTTGTGTTAGGTAGTATACCTCGCCCAACGCGTTCAGGGCCACTGCCCATACTCGGCCAAGAGCTTTACGCTTCTGGCTATAGCTTTCATCGACTTTGAGTGCGATGATAGGCACGCCTGGACTGAGCACCCAACGGGCGCTCATCTCACCTGCAGCGTATCGTGGGCTGCTAGGATCGTAACCAAGCGCATACGAAGTCACGACACCCAACGAAGAGCCGGTCATGATCCCTACCAACGATTGGGTCGTAGAGGGAAGAGCGGAGGATTTGGCGATCCAGACTGCGCAGACGCTTTCAGACAACTCTGGGATCTTTGGAATGTCGGGATGAGCCTCAATGAGTCCTGTTTCTTGGCCAAGATGTTTGCCCCTATACTCCCCACTTGAACGATAGAATACGCGACCGCCGGGAAAGCCTTCTCCAGCAACAAGTCCATATGGCTGGCTGACATCCATGACGTTAGGAACAGCAGCGGGACCTTCGCCAACCCCATAAGGTAAAATAAATGGCACGACTTCGTCTAATTGAGCAAAGCCTATCTCATCTAAACCCCATTTCTCAACCTTGCCACAAGTAGGATCGCTAGCACTGGCGATTCCCATTTCCGATGCGCCATGAACTACCCTGGGCGGCTTCTTCCCGCCAGGTTTAAAGGTAGCATGAATATGGGTCACTGGTGTCGGGGCTTTGGTGTTATAAGTTAACACCGCACTCGCCTTCTTGCCAGACTGGCTAGTTCTCAAGGAAGAGCCGATACCTCCAGAGCTCGATCCCGGCTTGCCCCTAACAAGACTACGGAGAAGTCGAGTTCTCAAAAGATACTCGCTGCGCCAGGAAGAATGTGGTGTAAGCCGCGCAAAATGACGAACTTCTGAGCGCACGAGGTCCGAATCATCTTGGTCCCATACTCCACAATGAGCTTTAGCAGCCGTGACCAGTGCGTCTTGTCCGGGAAAGAACCGCTGAAAGGCCATGCGCCACGCATGAGGGGTAGTAACTAACGAATAAAAGCGCTTCGATACTAAGGCTACAGACGCGTGCGAGTCGGGATGTAAATGCGATAAGATATGCGTTAAAATCTCTACGTTATAATTAGACTAGATACTAGTGTTGAGGGGCATTGAGGTGGCATACCATTGGGGAAATCAGATAGTTGGACGCCATCAGAACCCGCGTCGGCGCGTTTAATGACCTTAAATCCAAGAGCTTGCCTCGGTATGACTGGTGTTAATGCGCTCTCATATGCTGATATACGTTGGCCCGGGGCCTTGGATCGCGTCGCATCCGGTTCGCCACGAGCGTCGTTCAATCGGCGCAATCGCTTCTGGAGGGAATCCGGGTCAACGCCTTCTCCACCAACTCCAGCGCCGGCGTCCCCCCGCGCAGACAGCGGCGACACGTCACCAGACAGCTGTTGCAGTAGGGAGCCATGGGCGTTACCACTGGAACCATGGTGCTGAAAGCCATGTTGTCGGAGGGGTTTGGGAGACTGAGAAGTGCTATCTGGTTGAATCTGATTTGAAACCTCGGAAAGCTCTTGTTGCATAAAGTAGAGCGGGAGAGACAAGTGGAGAATATGATTTTGACTGTGCAGCAGAAGATAGCACAGTCAATGATTGGTATAGTTCTTGTAGAAGGAAGGAAAGGGCGCGCTATGAAGTTTGCGATGCTATACAGTCAATGTGAGGTTGAGAAACTGAGGAGGAAAATTGAAGGATGACTGGCTTCAACTTTCACTGCCGGTAATTTCCTATCCTCTAACGAGCGAGAGCATAATATTTAACCAACCCAATTAAGGTTAGCCCCGAAGATTTACCGGCACACTTGCAGTATCACATGTATACTAGGTAGTAACTACTTCATATCAGACATGTATGTACCAAGTAGTAACTACCTCATATTAGACTACGTACCTACCTAGGTAAGTACCGAAAATTAAAAAGTCAAAAAGGCTCAAGTAGGAACAAATGAGATGTTATATTTAGGCGTGGTTGTATATAGTTACATCATACGAATAACTCTAGTAGTAGCTGCTATCTTAATCATTAATAAAGACAAAACACTCGCACCAAGTTAGTAGGTATCAACTAGATATTACAGAACATAGCATAGCGCCAAAGTTCTCAATGTACAAGCAACCCAGCCAAAGGAACTTTTAATAATTTTCTTTTCGTCTATTCGTGGTATATGTCAACCATTACACACGACGGCTCTAGAGGGCCGCTACTGGGTTGTCTCGACTTCTCTTTTTTCAACCATCTTCCTTCAACACCAGATTCGAATTGGACGTGTCTATTCGGAGCAGGCGTGATAGTCATAAATATACAATTCCACGATCAGTCGTTGCCGCGGGCCCTCTAGAGCCATCTTCAGCATCCGTTTCCTCCTTTCAGCCTCTACTCCAAACCGGCACGAAGCAACTTGCCACCCTTCCGACTCCCGCAAGTGCAAACAAACGCATTAGATTAAAGTACCTTGGTCACCAGATCCCCGCCAGCAAAAGGTGGGCCGAGATCTCCATATATGCCAAGGATTCGTAGCTAATTTTTCGGTAGCATATTCAAAATGTCTTTGATAAAGCCAACCATCTGAGAATGTAAATCACAAGAAAACCTAAGTGAACGCTCACAAGGGTCGCAATTCCTTAGGCAGGCCACCCACAGTGGCTTGGCAACGCCTCCTGGATGGGTATCGAACTATAAAAATGAAACGGACGTGATGTGCAGGCCTTGGACGATCGCTCAGTTCCAGCCAAGAGAGTTCTCAGCTGCGACAGGCGCCGAGATGTTCGCAGTGCGTGCCGAGCTGTTCATTCCGCTCCTCCCACTGCCCTGGCTATCACGAGTATTTCCTCCGGCTCCACCGTATCCGGGATTGCTTGTAAAGTCCCGGCTCAGCAACGCACCACCCATCAAAGCCGGGCTTCCACTCTGTCGCATCTCGGAAGGCGAGGTTACGGAGCTGCTTCGCTGGTGTCTCTGCTTCTTTCGCTTGTAGCGGCGGGCAATGATGAACATGGCTGCACCATATGCACCGGCAACACTAGCGGCACCAACAGCAATACCGGCAGTCATTCCCTGCTGCGCGCTTGTCGTCTTCTCATTAGGACCCTGCGTATCAAATGGGTCGTTGTTGTTGGGAGTACCAGCATCGGTTGAACCGTCTCCACTGCTCCCACCAGAACCGGGAACATTATCAAGCAAATCACCTGGCATGATACCAATAGCGGGGTTAATCTCACTCGTCAAGTTCCTCACTAGGGGATCCTTATGATTGTACAAAGGAGTTGTAGGGTATCCAATATCGTTGCTAAGCTGAGCAATGCCCTCAGTAGGATAGTAGACCATGGCTTGCGAGGTAATGTAGCCCAGGCGAGCAGTAGTGTCGTAAGGCCTAATGCTATACATCTTAACCCTGTCGGGGTCATAGCCACCGCCGAACGCAAGACCTTGAGGGAGGAGCACGAACAACTGGGAAGCAGCTAAAGGCTGGTCCACAAGGTGCTGGTAATTCTCACCGAACAGGAATGAGATCTGGATGAGCGTTGTGCCTTCGGGCTGCTCTGGTGGCTTCGTCGAAGGAGTAATGGCCTTTGGTAAGGACGTTGGAATTCCCGTAGCGGTATGGGTCACGCCAGTGCTGGGAGTGCTAGTGGATGGTTGGACAATGATCGTAGTTGGAAGCCATGACTCAGAATCCGTAATTGTCGCTGTCGCTGTCGCACTAGTGAACGGCCTGAGCGTCGATGTAGTTGTGGGCGTAGGCGTAGGCGTAACAGAGGAGCTGGTCGAAATGAGAATGGGAGACTCGACACTTGAACTTGTGGAAGTTTCGATAGTCGTCGTCGGCTGGGAACTAGTAATTGGAGGAACAGTCGTATTGAGGGGAATTGAGAAGGCACTAGAAGGCACAGTAGTAGGCACGGAAGTGGGCACGGAAGTAGGCACAGAGGTGAGAGAATCCGTTGACGAGACTGTAGAGTTAGGCGACACAGTAGGAGATGTAATAGTTGGCAGGCTACTAGAGTCAGTTATCGTTGTGCTGTTACTGGGAACCGGAGTGGCAATTGTAGTTGGCACGCTGACGCTGCCGGATCCTGTTGACGAAGCAGTAGTTGATTCCGTAGTATTTCCAATAATCGACGTAGGGACCGAAACCGTTGACGAACCCGTGCCTAAGATCGGTGGTAGCGAAAAGAGGGGAGTTTCCGAGCTTGATACGGAGGCAGTAGGGACGGTAGAGGCAGTGGATGCAGTAGAGGCCGTAGGAGCAGTGCCGGGGAATGATGTCGTCGGGAAAAGAGACAGAGATGTAGGCAGAAGGGTCGGTAATAACCCACTGTCCGCACTGCTCGTGCTAATTCCGGTGGAAACGCCTGTACCCGTGCTCGCGCTCGTGCTCGTGCTGACTCCTGCGCCCGAGTCGGTAGCGTTGGTAGTCGGTGCCGGGAGAACGGCACTCGTAACATCGCCCACGGCACTTGTAACTCCACCGACAACACTGGTTATACCACCAATAAGTCCGCCATCTGAGCTTGTAGAAGTCGGAATGCTAGAAGATTGGGTTACAACGCCCGTAGGAGCTATAAGAATGCCCGAAGAAGACGATGGTACTGTTGTCGTGTTGGCTTCGATCGTAGATTCGGTTACGGGTAGTGCGCTCGTATCAATAGTAGAAGATTCATTCTTAGATTCAGCAGTCGTGGTTGGAGCGGCAGTAGTCGTCCCCGTCAATGTTCCTGTCGAGGATGCGATCGCCGTCTTGTTAGCGGAAGAAGATGTGGTCTCTGGCGGCAATAGCGTCGGGAGATCTAAGCTAAGTGTCGGTAACACAATTAGCGGGGGAACCCCTCCAGTAGATCCCACACTGCCACTACTGCCACTGCTGGTGCCGCTGGTGGTGCTACTGCTGCTGCTCGTCTTAGTAGACGAGCCCTTGGATTGAGTCTGAGATTCAGATTGGGACTTGGACGACTGGGATTGGGACTGAGTCTGAGTCTGAGACTGAGATCCGGATTCGCTCGAGGGAGATGTACCCGTCACGGAAGAAATCCGACTGGGAGACGAAGTAGATGAAGATGAGGTAGACGAGGTAGAGGACGTAGACGATGAGCTCGTTATTGTCGAAGAATCAGTTGAGTCCGAAGACCCACCAAGAAGACTCGACAACAAGTCGGAAATCGTATCCTTCTTCGTCGAGGAATGAGTTATCAAATCCGACGACGATGACGATGACGACTCGCTTTGGGTACTCTGCGACGCCGAGCTCGTAATGGTGTGATTAGTATACTGCCTCTTGACGTGTCTAGGGAAGTAGATCTTTGGTCTATTTTCCGGCTCGGCGCTTGCTAGCGACGCAGCGGCCACTAAAGCAGCTACGACTAACGACCCCTTATGCATCATGACTTGAGATTAAGGTTTAACTTCTTGACAGGCAGATTTGACCGTTAGTTGACAAGCTACGGCGGGTATAATTCGAGAATTTGACGGCTTATGCGAAATCGTAACTGAGGGCGAGGTGTTAGTCTCACCAGACGGCGAGGAATAGATACAGCTTTAGTTACCTACTATGTCAGGATAATTTGGAACGAATGTACTTGACAAAATATGTCAACGAGTGGATGCTGTGGGCAAGATTGTCAGCACTTTACGTCCTGTCCGCAGCAATATTGAGAGTGCACGACCGATCCACGGCAGATCCCCATATGAAGCAAGCGTGGGTCAAGGAAATCTGCTCCATTCTTCTATCCTCTCGATGACCATGACTTCCAATGATATACACTCTTCACTGACCTTGTTCACAAGCAAAATAGTTTTGTTATATAGTAGTAGTAGTTGTTGTTGTTGTTATTGTTGTTGTTGCAATAGTTGTTGTTTTTCAAAAGAGCGGCGCGACGAATAAATCGTCAACTTAGATCTGGGCTGGTAATTCCAATTTGGTATATTGTATGGCGTTCACGACGTATCGCGCGGGCGATTCCTCAGCGATGCATTGGCCTTGCCGGTTGGCTGATCGACTACGAAGCAGTCGTCGGGTTCGCGGTCAAGGCTCCAAGGTAAGTTGGAGGACCAGCGCCGAGAGGGGATATTGTCGTCGAAAGGTGTACCTTACGAGGTCGGCGAAAGGGAAAAGAGCGAAAGACGGAAGAGGTAGGGTGGAGGGCGAAAGGCAGGCAGGTCGAAGGGGTAAATGAGAAACAGCTGGAGGAAACGTGAGAGGGAAAGTGTGGAAGAGGAGTCGTGGCTAAAGGTGCCAAGGCACTAAATCCCAGGGGTGGTGCCTCGTTATTGATCAGTCTGTTCATTGATCAGGGGAGACGGACCAGGGGGGCCCAAGGAAGGGGGTGGAGTTGAGATGGCTAATTACTCGGAGCTAGTACATAAGTAGTTTAGCGGCACTGGGGAGCGATATTGGACTGTCTTCTTTAGGAAATGGGGCCAGGACTAACCTTTCTTTAAGCCTTGACAGAATTGACAAGCGTATGGAATACTATGTATGTATTATGTATAACTACTATGCAAAACATTTTGTTCATTTCTATTGTTAGATCGTGTTTGTGAGGAAGTAAAAGAGAGACAATGAAGAAGGGGAATAAGAAAAGGGAAAGCTTGAATGGAATGCCAGAAGCTAGTTAATTCAAAGTACATAGATCCCTTTTTACCCCCTGATCCCTTTTTTTTTTTTTTTTTTTTTAGGTTTTTAGGTTTTTCTTTTTTCTTTTTCTTCAGGATTATATCCCATCTCTTCTAATGTCGTGCGACAAATACAATGGCAATGCTAAGTGCCTCGTGCGCAGCGGATATATTTCTCGACTTCGCCTTTGCTATCCAACTCCCGACTTCCTAAGACGTACATACGTACAGATTAAATAATATGCACCTAATGCAATAACAATCTCAAAGGCTGCAACGTCCGTACCGACGTGCATACGGGCTGGATGAAAGCAAGGGCACATGTGCTGAAAAAGGTGAAAAAGGGTTCCCGTTCTTGCTGCCGCACAATGCAGATTGATACATAATACATAGCACTGGCGTGATTTGGAGGGGCAGCAGGTCTTGGGGACTAGGGCGTCTAAGATGAAGTACCTATGGGTCCATCTTGAAATACTTGGAAGATGGCACTAGTTACCCGCAAAAAGGAAGGTGACTAAGATAGTAATTGGTAGAAAAACAAGTCTTCTCAGTTAACTGACGCGTAATTAGATCCAAGTTCTTGATGCATTTAACCCCTGTCCAGTTCATGCACCCCTAATTGGACCGGCCGTCCTAGAAATAGCGGACGTTACTCGATCCAATTGGCTTTCAACAACCTGCTGCGCCCTATTGCGACCTTAAGCAATTTATTAATTTCCTTGGACTCGCGCTCTAGCTCTCTGACTGAATGTGCACTATTGCACTATTGCACCACCTTGGCGGGGATGGATTGATTGATCGATTGAATTCTTCAAATCATTTATCATTTATTACTTGCCGTGGCGTTGCGATAATATACCCTTCGCTTACTTTCTCACCGGGCGTCCAACATCGGACAAGTAAATTAAAACCCAACAGCCAGTCCGGCGAAGATGTACAATTGTTGTGTTGATCAGTGCAGTGTGTTGTAAGTTTTAGGTACGATCAAATCAACGTCAGTTGTGAAACGAGGATGAGAAAAAGATGGAATTGATTACAATAGGTGTTGGCTCCATCGAACGGGGGGGATTCTTGTTGTAGTAAGTCAACGATGAATCCGTTTCATCAGATTGAAACGCCCTAACAAAAGATCCCAAGTACATACAGATAGTATATGTATGCGATGGCATCCTTCGAAATGCGGATTGTTCTTCATAATATATATGTGTCGTTTCATTGAGTCAAATGATCCCGCTGGTACAATGACTATATTGCGATATTACGGTAATGTCAACCCTATTTCTTTTTTTCTTTTTTCTTTTTCCTTTCGGTTTCGGATGACCAGCCTTAAAGGCCTTAAGCCATGGAGTTGAGCAAAACCAGATCCCCGGGTTTAGGGCTCGTCGCTGTTTAGGATTCAAAACTTCTGGAAAGTCAATTGTTTCGGGAGAGCTGCACAAACAGCCACCTCTCTTCCGCTCCCTTCCTCTCTCGGTATCCGTTCCTGACAATAGTTTCCCTCTTCTGTTACGTCAAATGCTTCAAATCAGAGCAATGTCAGATTCAGGTCTACTCTTTAGCCGAAACGGGATAGGTCGTATACGCATTGGTCGCTGTCCATAGGCACAGCCTAACGGACATAGAACTTGATGTGTAGGTAGCTGTAGCACAGCTACGTGGTAATACAAATTTGCTATCTCACCTTGTGAATTTCCGCTCTGCATATTTGTCCATCCCACCCAAGCCTACTAGTGTAGGTTACAGTCTACTATGGTTAAGACCACCCACCTCCTACGTACTCCATAAATCACCCATGTTTATTTTCCGTCCAAACCCATGGCGGCTGTTGATCTGAACACGAGAAACACCTGGTTCCAACTCGCTTGGACATCCATGGACCGTGTGTAGTGGATCATGGTTTGTGGCCCGTGGCCAACAAGCGGCGCAAATCTGTGAAACTCATTGACTCAAATCGTAGATAAATCGGATCTCTTACGATCAATCACACTAACAGCCAACGAGGCGGTATACATAGTAACAACGCCAATACCTATGTATTTTCATAAGAACGTAGGAAGAAGGCGGTACAGAAACGCTGGCGTAGTTTACAATATATAGCCCTGGCAGCAAATAAACTGCAGTCCAGGGCCCAGATCCGGAAGCTCGAATCTTCTCACCAATGATTTAATACTTGGGCGTGGCGTAAGGCGCCATCCTATCGTCCACGCGGTACAATGTCCGTATGTGTGTACCTGCGTCTCGTGTGCCTACCATGCAGTTGGGATTCTCGTGGCTTTCAATCCTCCGAACGGGAAATTTTACACGATATATTGATTTATTAGTTCCAGATGGTCCGCAGGATTTGTTTGGATCTTGTTCCTGACTATCGAAATGCCCTACGAAGATCTAACCGTGGCTTCTTACTAGATACATAGCTAAAATAGCCGATCTTCCGTGCCTAGGCCAGGTACAGAATTTTAAGCTTCTACGAGATCTTCGTGGGCTTATACAAGATCGACAAGATACCATCTGACGGATGTTTTTTTAGGGCAAGCATTTTGCTTCCGAAATGCAGTCAGATATTCATTTCATTTTGTTTCTATAAGTAACCGCCGTAGTAAGACGAACCAGTTCGTATTTCGCCGATTTTATATATATATAACTATATAATTAGTATAGTTATACTTCTAAACTATTGGGCTTTGCAGCTTACGCGGATAAATAAGACGAGAGGCGCCATCATCCAGTCGTTCAGTGCGTTAGTTTGCTGCAGCTACTACATTAGCACCGCTCTGGTTCCTGACTAGGCCGAATCGCAATCTTACGCTTACATGGAGTTGGGCGTTGGCGCATGCAAGGCAACCCCCAATTACATATTTATTGAATACTAATGTCTAGATCGCCGATGAGCTAATAACAAACCCGATTACGGTTGCTCCGGTATGCCTGGTTTGGTACTGGGTTAAATAGTCCTCTAGGTTATTTAGTTTTATTCATGTTGGGTTTTTTGGGCTTCTTTTCTCCTTTTTCCTTTTCTTTCCCGGTACTCATCGAGGCATAAGTGCGTAGCCAACAAACATTCCAACACATAAGGCCAGAAATGTCATACTCCCCCAGAGGCGTACCATTACGGCACAGCCCCTGGATTTGGCATCTTACAATAGCCTAATATTCAGAGGCTGATATTGTCATCTATAACGTTCAGTCATAAATAGCGAGTCACGTTTTGGGGGCAAATACAGAGGTTCATGTATCTAAAGACATGCGATATCAATTAAATATACTCTTAAACAATCACTACCTACGTAATCCTAATAGAACGTATTAAAACATTCAACTCGATGATAATTACGTTTGTGCTCTTAATTTATGTGTTATAATAGATTAAAGTTATTTAGACTGGACATTAAATAAATTGATAAGCATGTGTACCGCTGTAATCATTATCAAGCCAAAAGTGAGGAATAGGGGAGAGCCAAGAATATTCCAAGCCAAATACATATCAATTCGCCCAGTTAAAGATATAAAATTACATATTAAATAGATAGAAAGCGGACTATCACTTTAACTAATATCCCCATGTGTTTAGTCAGGTTAGGGGATATATAGGTTGCTTTCGTGATTATCTAGGCACTTTGGCCTCTTTGCCCAGCCCCTTCTTCACCAGGGTCATCGTAAACTTTGTTTGGCTACATGAGTAGTTGTTATAAAATTGCGGACTATAAATTTATAGAACAGTAATAGTAATTCGTGCTAGTAGGATCGACCTTTGTTACGCCACCGAGAAGGTTATTTGTTTATGTGAAGCCATCGTGAGAGAGCCTATTTGAATGGGCCCTGCTCACCATAAGAAATATATGTAAAACTCTAGGTAGTATTTCCCAGGGTCCTAGTGGCCTGTTCCTATAGTATCGTAAGGTAATAACTAGGTGCCTAATAACATCAAACGAAATAATATGAATCGGCGTGTGATCGAAGATGATTAGTTCCATGCTGCCAAGGTCAAACTACGGCCCAAGAAATTGAATAAGTCCATTACACGGCAATAGACGATATGAATAACCTTGTCTTTGTGCTTAGAGGATAATATAGCATCATATGTGATGATGCGGCCAAATCTAGACTGTGATCTAGTACGTGCGAGGGAATCGTAGCCAAGTTACGGCTTAATTGTATAGAGACTCATAGGGCTAAACAAGCTTCAATGGCGAGTTTTCAATAATCCGGTGCCCTTCTTCCTTCGAAAAGGACTGTTCGTATTACACACAGTTGGTGCAGAACAGTAGAAACCATTGTCTTCGCAGTCATTGGGTGGGCTTATTGTTTGCTCTCGATTCTTAACCCGTACAAAGTGGGAAATTTACAACGGCAATAGCGTCTACGCATGGCAGACTGTCATCTAGCGGCTCATTACTATAGGTGGCAATATTACTTATCGTTGTTGCAACAAATTTCCATCTTAGTAAATGATAGGTTTGACGCTCAGGCAGGGCTGCTGCTTCTCTCCGCTGTGCAGCTCTCGGGGTCTTGAGCGTACTGCCTAATCATCCATTACTACAGCAGTGCCATGGCATATCGTTGGGGCATCTTGAACCCTTCTACACATAATCAGCGGGGACCCCCTCCCCCCAAAACAAGTATAGTATACCGTTTAGGCAACATTATCATGTTGACCGTACTTCATCCTAGACATGATCATAGATCTGGAGCTCCCGTGTAATCATACCCTACAAGATATCAGTCGCCTTTCAAACTACCCAAGGACCGCTAATCCGCGGTCAGAATATCTGGGTGTCTGGATAGGGTATATGTTAGAATTTACTAGAACCCCATCCCACCCCATACCCATTCCTTAGAGATACATAGGGTGAAGCAGAGTCCATTGCCAATTTCTCCGGCGGTATGGCGTCACTGGAATCGCAGCCGACCTTCCTATGACGTATATGGCCTCGTAAACTAGACGCTTAAGGGGTCAAATAGACACGAATCGAGGCTTAATTCTCGGACTGAAGCTCTGTGATTGCCCATATCTCAAGAAGCATACCGTATGCAAACCAGGAGGGATTCGTACGGCCCGAGGGTTGCTCCAATGACGGGGTAGGGCTAGCCATCGCATATATGCCCCCCTTTAGGTCAGTATGCAGCTCTTAACCAGCGCACTAGTAGAAGTAAGGCGTACTAGATTCTCAGACTAAGGTCGAGGGCTGTGATCAATCTTTCAGCAATGCACCCTACCGTTTAACCACAATGCATAAAGTGAGTCACCTATTCTAGTCGACTAGGTTAATTCAACACGAGCTCCTTCGAGAATCACCTTTGGTGCGAATCGGGAAGTACGCCTGTCATTCCGACCAATCATTGCTGGAAGCGGAGTAGTTGCCGGTTGTTGTCGTAGCCTGTTTTTTCTAGCTCAGCATATGTTGATAGAGAAAGGCTTAAAGGCTGATGGAAGATATATCATTTCGCCTATGACATCATTCGTCAGCGGATTGCCCAATATGCGGCTGCATCCGGGGACCAGTCCCCGGTCTTGATTCAAGCGTTTACTTGGATAGGATGAAAGTCTGAGGCGCCGTCAAGGGCTACGATCTAGATTCCGCCCTGACTTGCATGCTCCCCTTACGTTGGAAGTGTTGTAGTACATGCATACAACCGAGACTTACATATAGTGGTGACAAAAGGGTAGAGCCGCGTCACCCCTGGTCTTGTTTAAGATTTCGCGTAGCTGCATCAAGCTGATCGATGGACGTCTCACTTAGTGAGGTTACCCTGGATCTCTCCTGATCTGATTCCCCAGGACGACCTCCACATGGTCCTAGCAAACATACAATTAAGTTAAGTTGATGGCTTAATGCATACACCTACTAAGATGAGTGGCATAATAATGAGAAGCTATGTCGGGGTAGGGAATGCGGTTTGTTGTTACTTATTCGCTAGGGATGAATACTTTCACTTTATGCATCCGTCGTCTAATGGGTTTCTCGGGTAGCATTCGTGCACGGGTTCAAGGAGAGAACCTGAGGGCTGGTGATGTCAGAAGGCCGTCGCCTAACTATCTAGTATCGGAGGTGTCTTTTCTAAGTGACGTAACTGCTGTGAAGCGAAGACCCTTTCGGGCAATCAATCCAGTGGCGTCCTTCTACAGTGCAGCGTTGGTCTGGTGATGAGTGATCGTGTCGGTTTCTCGCAGAGTGCTTCTACGTTTTCCTCGTTTTACCCTTCTTTTTACCCTCTCAGTCGTCGCCCCGCGAGTTGTGGGATGGTAGCACAGAGAATGTCAAGCAGATTGAGATGTGACAGAATGCCCATATCCCTTGCACCAGTCGCTTCATCTTATTCGCTGCCCCAGCCATGGGTCCTGGATCGGCAATTGATATCATAAAAGAGAACGGGCGGAACGTTTTCCGTCGCCGAGACAACAGGTTCCAATGTCTTGGAGGCGGTCAAGTTGGCTATGCGCGAAATAGATACAAAAATTCCTTGGTAGAACCTATAACAACCGCGGCGTGAGTGGGTAGGTGGACGGATAATCGGGTGAGAATGCAATTCCGTATCGCTGTTGCGACTCCCTGTCAAACGTTTGCGTCAGTCATGTGCCATGGAACATGCAGGACCCTTCGAAGGATTCATTCGCAGGGGCAGTGTCCCCCGCGTAGATCTTGGTAGCTCTCCTTGCGGGCCATGCTATATTGCACATGCGCACATGGACGACAGGTCCAATCATGCCGAGAGATATCGCAAACCTATCCGAAAGCGTATTGGGGGACGCTATGACGGCTAGGGGTGCACCTGCAGATCGCCCGCCTTTCCCATCACTTGGTATTGGTAGAGCAGGGTGAACGTGTAGCTGAAGACTGACGTCTTGTTGCATTCGCACGAGCGAGAGAGGGAATAAGACAAAGGACCCCTCCTGCATCTACTCTAAATGATGCCTTCATATCCCGAGGTAGAGATAGATTAGCTCTACCTCCTTATCTTGATAGTAGGTAGTAGGCCGAGGCCGCGTTGCATATGCCAGATGGGAGGTGGAGGAGTGGCGGTAACGTTGACCTTCAGCTTGCTAGAGGGGTCGTAAGGTGGCCTTAAAGTGCCTCAAGATGCCTTGCAAAGCGGCTGGCGGACCGTAGTGATACAAGAGGCTGCAGAAGAAGTTATCAGCTGATCTAGCATGAGCCTGAATTGCGAATTGCGAATTGCGAATTGCGATGAAACCAAGCACATGTATTCTGTCCAGTTCCAAGGGACAGGAAAAGAGGCGTATTGAAAACGTCAGAGCTCCTAAGAAAAGCGACACCATAACTGCAAGCCGCGATCGTCGCCACACCGAGGGACTCTACTCCAGTGAACAAGTCAGAAGCATCCCATGTATGGACCCTAACCGAGCTAGGAGATGCTAGAAGCTGCAGGGTCGCCAAATGCGGGAATCAGACGAGACGGTTCGGGTATCTTGCAAGATAGGTGCGCTATAGAACGTGTAGAACGTGCAGATAGACACAACTGGCAGAGCGTAAAGAGCGTATAGGAAAGAAGGTATGTAGAAAGAAGGGTGGGAAGATGCAAGTGCCCTGCAAGGATCTGTCATAAGCGATCGACATACCGACCAACCCCACGGATAGCCCCGCACCCCAAAAGATCTTCAAGAAGACGTTCTTTCCTCGACTATTTTAGGTATTCCAGTGCGGAATTCGTAAATAACAGAAGGCGCTACCGCGGTCAAGTCCGTACTTTTCTCTTCGGACTTTCCGTCTAAGTACGTAGCTATGCATGCCGTATGTATGTAGGTACCTGGGTATTTTTGATAAAGATAGGTATAGAAGTTATAAAACTACCTGATATATACCTTAGTTACCCAATATAATACATACGATATGACTACCTATCTGAGATAGTGGTGCTAACCTAGACGAGCACATTTTTTTAATAAGCGCCATATGTACATGCATACGTTTGGAGCTACATCAGTAACTGCCTACGTAGGTAGATATGTTGGGTAGTAATCAGATTAGTGCGTTCTAGCTAGGTATGTAGGTAAACCAATAGCACGATGGATATATACGGAAACAGATACCCAAGATTGGGTTTATGGTGCTAAACCACTTTACATTAGGCACATGCTAAGTCCATAAAATATGAGATGTGCATGATCAAATAGTTTCTATTAGGTTACCTTAGGTATTTCAAAATATACTTACTATAAAGTACCTGCATGTACGAGGTAAAGTAAGAACATTGAAGTTCATACATGCAAGCAGCTTTCCATATGAACGATAAATTACCTATGTAAGTACTCATCACTTGTTAGTCTAAAGCATAGTCGAGCAGGTGCGGATTATGTAGGCCAATGTAGTTAATGTATTATGTGGTTGTCATGTTGATTGACGTAAGGTTCCATCATTCGAAGTGCATGTATCAATGCGTGCGTATGTACCTAGGTACTTTGTAACATTTTACACCTTTCTGTGTGCCTTGTCGGAAAGAATTCATTAAAAGGGGGACAAACTTACCTTGGGGAAACCTTATTCGCCCGCACATTCGGGTTTGTTCCTGTCTGTCATACGTTGTTGTAGATCGGGTACCTGGCAACTGACATGGAACTTACACCAATACATCAATACACCAACATCTTAAGCATCCACCTTGCACCTACCTACTATTTACAGCTTAGAAGTAATGGAATCTGGAGACTTTTGTAAAGACCTACATACATATTTTGGTGAGGGACAGGGTAACAATGCAATACCGCAATACGCTAGCTTACATAGGTATACATTATGTACGTTATGTACTATAGATCACAAGGTACATGTACATACCTTACTACTTTATACATTATTGACGCCCTATTAAGGTACTTGATGGGCCCTATTACGTGCTTCATCCATGAAACTCAGCGCTCAAAAAAAATATTCGTCTTTCGTCCTCCCCCGTTTTCACTATTTAAGGTTGACTACCTCCTCTCTCACCACCCCCCCGAGTTCTTCCTGCTTGACGTAGTCCATTCAAGTTAACTCTTATTTATTTGTGGTCTATCTAGATACTCTATACCAAGGTGAGTAAGGGTCGTCCTTGAGCCCCTCCTATTCTTCTATCCACATTACACTATGACTACCTACCTACCCTAATAACTATCTCTACCACTATTCTTCAGCCTCTTGGGTACCCATGCCTACTTGTCTCCGCAGTGATAAAAAAACGCTAAAACATTTCTATCGTAGCTTCGTCAACTCACCAGAGCAATTGACGAAAAAAAGAAAGGAGAAGAAAAAAAAACTCAACCACATTTTCTTTTCCAACCACAAATACAAATCCAACCATTATAATGGGTGTCACAAAGACCGTCATTCAGGAGGGCACCGGAGCTCAGCCTTCTCCCGGCCAGACTGTTACTATCGAATACACTGGCTGGCTCAAGGACACCTCCAAGCCGAATAACAAGGGCACTCAGTGAGTACAGCAGTGTGCCAATGTTTCAATGCCCCGCTACCTGAGATATTTGAATGCTGCCTTGGCATTGACGTCAAGGGTAGCTGGAGGCTCATAACAGTCGACTGACCTATGAACTAGGTTCGATTCTTCGGTTGGCCGAGGTGACTTCGTCACGAAAATTGGCGTTGGCCAGGTTATCAAGGGTATGCTATACTCTTTGACTTCCATTTCTTTTTCATGTTGATACTGATGTTGTATTGCATATTAGGTTGGGATGAGGGTGTTCCCCAGATGAAGGTCGGCGAAAAAGCAACGCTCGACATCACCAGGTACGATATTACCCCCCCATCATAACTAATGGTTAGCGTTTATACTGACCTACATCACTGTAGTGATTTCGGCTACGGAGCCAGGTAAGCTCCTCTCATTCCTCCCTTGCTCTACTTTTCATACGCAAAATTGTCAATATCCACTCTACTCGTTCCCCTCTTGGATCCCCAACGGCGCACTTCTTAAGGGACGCGGGGCTAACCAATCTCTCAGAGGCTTCACCGGCCACATCCCTCCTAATGCTGACTTAATCTTGTAAGTAACATAGTCAAAGTGGACATGTTGTCCGAGATCATGCCCGATACTAACCTCTATCTTCCAGCGATGTTCATCTGAAGAAGGTCCAGTAAATTACCATTCGAGATAATTCCCCATTATGGAAATGGACTTCTAGTTCATACAATCCGGCAATGGGTACGGCATAGGATGGGAAGTTCTCGCTTTAGTTAGGTTTCCTTTTTTTCTTGCTGCATGCAGCATGGGCTAGGGCGGCTTCTGTGCGAGAGGCTAGAATCAGACAATCGTTGACCACTGAAATCCTCTACTCGCTTGTGCTCTGTTTTCGTGATACCGTGCCGAATGTCTGGGACTCGCAGATGGATCAAAGTACCTCTGCTATCTCCCAGACGCAACTGTATCATATGATCATAAACCCCTTCTAAAGCCATCCGTCTAAACCTGTACTAGACCGAATCGAGGCCACCCGCAGAATCTCTGTTTCACAGCAGACGGAAGGTTGCAATAAAAGTTCGAGTTTGTGATCGAATTTAGTGTGCTGTGCGGTCAAGATATGAATCGACACCCTTTTCTAGGGGCATAAATTCGAGATCTCTAGTAGTATCTAATGCGTCTCGCGCAAAGGGTCTGAAATATTCAAGATTTACAATATAAACGCGCGAGTCGTATGTCCAATCACCTGATGAACATATACAACTTGACTTCGCTTAGATAGTTCACCCGTAGAGTGAGGTCGCGCGGTCAGTTACACAATCTGAGACAGGTCTGTCGACGAATCTACCAAGGAGAATGCGATCGGCCGACGTTGGTGGCCGCCGTTGTAACACGGTGGCCGCTTCTAGCCGCTTCTATCGCACGGAGAATAGGTAGATATAGGAAAGATTAGGCTCGCGCGTTCGCGGTTGCTGTGCGAGCGAGCGATGTGATGAATATAGGTTGATTGCGTACGAAGAGAAACGGATGAGTTTCTTTATCTCCTTTTTGAGATATTTTACCTCGATGTCGTCCTGGTTCTGCCCGAGGTCTTATCTGAGACCATAAAAATAGACGATGATAGAATTACATGAGTCAATAGGGCCGGTATAAGGACATCCGTAACCGGCAACCTAGAGGAATTACCTATCGTTTCAAGCGGCAAGTTACATTGCTTATTAAATATAGTAGCGGAATGACTTACTACCAAACCGTCGAAAATACTGATCCAAAAATTTCGATAGTCGGGAGTCCATGTCTAAGACCAACTGCATCCGATTATCGCGGCCTGGATATTCCCAACAGTGTAAAGGAGGGGTGGGAAACCCTTACGTTGCTCATCGAGTCTTGATAGTCAAATTCGAACTCTTACACAACCGATGCAACCTTGTCATCAATAGTGGTGTGAACTATATAAAAGCTGCGCCCGAAGTTCCCGGCGTAAATCGAACCAACAGCAATTCAGACCGGAAGAGAGCGGCTTTTATAAAACCCTTGTTAAGCGCGGAAGCCCGTGTTGCCACACTTCGACTTCACCTAATCACCCGAAATTACCCTATAGGAATGAAAGGGGTAGATAACATTGGTCTCTAGAACGTGTATTTAATACCATTTATCTATTGGTGCTAGACCTATTCAAATTTATATATGTCCATCTCTATATTCTATGTTTCCTTGAAAAAAACATGTCTTAGTCCTTAGCGGTAAGGAATTTCTCCAGATCCTCAAACTCCCCGCTATGCTTCATCATGTCGTAAAACTGTCCCTTTGCCTCGTAGAGCTCTTTCGGGCTTCCAACCCTGAATAATTGATTAGCTTATATTCTAGTTTTATTTTGAAGTGAGGATACGTACTCAACGGCTGTGCCGGCACTCATAACTACTACGCGATCGTAGTCGATAATCGTCTTCAGGCGATGTGCGATGGTAACTAGCGTCCTATCCCTCCCGTGCTCGTTCAGTTCTTTCCTCAAGACTTCTTGGATTCCTTGATCGGTCTCGTAGTCCATCTGTGATAGGAATATTAGTTGATGCAAGCAGGTTAACGGTAAGAGCGAAAGGGAGTAAACTAAAAAACACATACGCTTGCAGTCGCCTCATCTAATAACATCAACTTGCTTTTGCGTACTAAAGCCCTGCAGAGCGACAGTACCTGCCGCTGACCGTGAGAGAAATTCTCTCCTTTAGGCTTCACCGGTGTCGAAAGAGTGATTCCTATGTCACTCGGCACTTCGTCAGAATAGGTACCGCTAATCCCGTTAGAATGGCCGTTGCCGTTTTGTGCCTGTTCTCCGTTCTGATGGAATTGGAAAGAAGCGATCCCGCTGCAGTACTGGAGGGCTTTCTCCAGCGTCTCTGGGGGAATCTTGCCTGTTGGGTTTAGATTGGATCTCACGTCTCCGTTAAACAGGACCGCCTCCTGAGGAATAATTGTAAGTGCTTCTCGGAGCTTCCTACGTGGAAATTTGGTTATATCCACGCCGTCGAAGAGGATTTGCCCCGAAACAATATTCGTGAAACGCAGTAGAGATAAGACCAACTTCAAGTAAATCCTAAGTTAATACGCTGCCATTTAGATTCGGGTGTTAAACTTACAGTGCTCTTTCCAGACCCAGTACGCCCGACGACGGCAACCCTCTCGCCGGCGGCAAATTTGAGGTTAATGTTCTTCAATATTTCCGGCCCATCTACATCGTATTTAATAGTTACATTGCGGAACTCGACTTGTCCACTTATCGGCCAGTTCTCAGGCAAGACAGATTCAGGATTATCAGAGTGTTCGCCAACGCTTTTGTACTCATCCGGGTTCTCCTCGGGTTTAACAGCGGCATATTCTCGAACTCGATGGAACTATAACTGTATTAGTATATGTCTCTCAAGGCGTCTCTAAGCTTAACTCACACTCTGCAACTCGATTTCAAGCTCATTACTTGACCTCACAAGGAATATGATAAGCTGGCTAAGTGTCTAATTTCCGTATTAGCAAGTCGGTTTGATAAACATCAAGGCCAAAAACTATCTTACAGTCGCATTTGTTAACGAAAAACCGACAAGTCCAGCTGCTACAAGACCTGCTTGGGATACGGCAATAGCACCCGCGGCGACTGTGACTAGAGTAGTCGCCATATCCACCTTAAGCGCAACCCATCGGTTACAATTGTACTGGGCTTCGCAAGCTTTCTCGAACACCCGTAACTTGTCTGCTAGTTGGTCACCGAAGATTTGGGGCATATTTACGCGAGCGCGGATCACGGCGAGACCAGCCAGGCTGTCAGCAAACTGGGCGAACAGAGGCGACTGTGAAGATGCTACCAGCCGCTTGATCGCTACGGAAGTTCTCGTGTACATTTCTCCCGCGGCAATCCCAACGGCGCAACAGGCGGCGGCGGGTAACATGAAGATGGGAAGCACGGAGCCGACGGCTGCAATTTGGAACCCGAGCCGTGTGACCATCTCGACACATAGTCGGAGCACTATATTTAAAAGAATTAGCTTTCGAAGGAGGGGTTGCTACCATAGCAGTAGAGACGTATGATTTACGGGATACTAGCGTGTTTGCCTGTGCAGTACTAATGCTGAGACAACGGGCCGAGAGGTAAATAGGGGCTGACGAAGATTGACTTACTACCAGCCAATGTTGTATCGATGGAGTCCATGTCCCGGGAGAACCGATTGACAACTCGACCAACAGGCGTTGCCTTATACCAGGAGAGGGGAACACTCATCATAGCTTTTATAAATGTAGAGTGTAGTGACCGCGCAGCATACCAACCGCCGTTTTCATATGCGATATAAGTTAACCCGTTGAAAACGGCGTCTGCAAGACTCCATAACGCGTAGATGCCAAGATAGAATCCAATATCGTATGCGTCGTCTCTCCCATACGCGTCGACCCAGACTGCAATCCACAGTCCCGTTCCCACAAACGTGGCAGTAGAAAGGGTACTCATTATGATGGCAAGTACAGCGTAGAATGGGTTACCAAAGAGCCGCATGTATTGAAAAACTTGAAGGATATGTTTATCAGTTTATTTTCGTTATTGGAGGAACGTATAAACAGTTGATGGTAATACTCACATTGTAAGCGAGCTGTCTGTCCAGTCTTCATGGCTTCCTGCGTTACTTCATCCCGGTTTCTATCTTGAGCGCTCTTTATGTCACCATTAGATTTCTTTCCATTGGTGGTTATTCCATTGCCCTCAACGCCGTTAGATGCGGCCGTTTCTGCGGCTACATCGACATTACCATCAGCAAGACTCGTTGAATTTAGCGCCACGGATTTCCGAACGACGCCAAGATTCTGTTCAAGATCTTTGACCGAGCCATTTTCTAAAGTTATTGAGAGGTCTGCCTGAGGCGCAATCCATGGCATTTGGGTAACAAGCACCACGGTTCTCCCTTTGACTATAATTTCAACAGTTAGATGAGCTCGGATTAGAATAAACCTTGGGGTTATATAATATGCTGGCAACACGCTAAAATTCTTGGTAGAGTGGCCTGTATTTAAAGATGAGGTTGAAAGAGATTTTACACATATCTAAAATATACTTACGCAGGTCTCCGCAAAACGCTTCCTCCCACAACAATGCCGATGTCTTGGAATCCAAAGCGGAAAATACGTCGTCAAGTAGGATCACAGAGGCCTTCGAATAAAGTGCTCGTGCGAGAGCCACTCGGGACTTCTGGCCTCCAGACAATGAGGCCCCGTTCTCGCCGACTTCAGTACCGTCTCGTTCCGGGAACTCGTTAAAGTCGATCGGAAGGCCACAGGCGTTTATCACTCTGTCATATCGTACCTGTTCGAAGGGGCTGTTGAAGAGAATATTCTCGCGAATCGTCTCGTTTTGCAACCAAGGGCTCTGAGAAGCGTAGGCAATATCCTTAGGGCATGTAATTTCGCCGCTCTCAAGAATTGTCTCGCCCAGGATCGACATGAGGAGTGTTGACTTCCCACTTCCACTAGGGCCCGTTACTACATTTAACCCACCTTCGACAAAATCGATAGAAATATCTTTTAAAGCAAACGATGCATTCTTATTGCGCCTAAAAGTAGCATTACTGATCTGAAGCGGGCCAACTGGATGATAACGCAAGGGTGTGGTGTTATTGAAGTAAAGATCTAGACGTTTGATGGAGACGCTTGCAGCGGTGAAGCCTCGTGACGTTTGAGATGCTTGCGACAGGTTTCGGCGTAGTGTCCGGACCAATGTTATTGCTGTGAAAGCGACATCTGCCGTTAGGGGTTCTTTGCGTACCAATACCTGCAAGGCAAATATGAGAACCAGTGATAGGTTGGGGATAGCCTCAGTAAGCTGATTTAGGGCGATATAACTAACATTCGAATATCAGTACGTCTTAAAGTAGTACCAGGTGAGGCCTTAGGAGAGGCTCAACTTACAGTATATTTAGGGACCATATCTTCTTTTGCTCATCGAACCTAATCTCGTTGACTCGGTTGATAATAGCGTCTTCCCAAGAGAAATATTTGATCGCTCTAATTGAGGCAAGGTACTCTGAAATGGCTGAAATTCTCGAGTCTTGTATTCTCTTCATGTCATGTTGGATACCTACCATACGCCGACCGATCAGAAGCGGAAGCGGTGATAGAAATATCATTACAGCAATGCCAACGAGGGCTGACCAATCTAACAATTTATACAGACCCCAGAGAGTTACGATTGATCCAACCGATACTCCACAGGCTACTAGGACGATGTCTCGAGCTCTTATAATGGATTCTATATCAGCACCCATGAGGTTTGCCAAACGTCCTGTCGAAGTAGTACCCTGATTAATTGTTTCGCCTTTGCCCACGGTAGCAATCTCAGTGAACACATCGTCGTCTAATTCCATTGAATCCATTGCTTTATAGTATAGCTCCTGCGTCAATGCAGTTCTGACACGTACAACTAAACGAGTTGATGTGAAGATGTATTGCTGATAGCACACGGAACGCGACAGTGGACCAACAAACAGGAGTATTAACCAAACCCAGGGTCGAAATGGAGACTTCTCGGGGTTGGTTAGGAAACCAAGCAATTTATACATAGCATACGGGGCTATGAGTTCGAGAAGGAAAGTCGACGCAACCCAGGCGCTCATAGCGGCAATTTCCTTAGGTAAGAAGTATGCCAGCGTCCAGAACGTGGACTTGCCTTTCCGACGTGCCTCCTTAATCCTAGAAAGGAGAAGCTTCGGATCGTCATACCATGGGAGTGTAGGAAGCTCATCCAGAGTCACCTGTCGACGCATACCCCTGATCATGAGAGGCGTAAGCCATTCGTACGTTACGAAGTACTCCAACCAACTGCAGGTCTCTTCAGGAGAGGGTTCTTTAATTGGTATTTCCTCGTAGAAATCGAGACTCGACGACGGCGGTATCCATTCTCTCGGTGTAACAAGAGCTACCAAAACAGCAGCAGTCAAAGTCGATACACTACAGATTACCATTGGACTCATGCTCCTAGAGAAATCCGTATCGACATACGGAAGAAGCTCCTCTACAGCAAGGACGAATAGAGAACTAGTAAGGACGGTATTGACGTGGTGGAGGGCAACATGTCTCCACTCTAAATCATTGATCAGTCGCAAAATTCCAAGAACGAAGACATAAGCCAAGACGGTAACATCAGTCCACCGGCCTGCATTCTGGATAGCGGCAACAATCGTAAAGGCCAGAGAAGCAGCCCGAAAGATCTGGCCGGATAACTCAAATGGTAACGATATTCCATGGATATTCCCTTCAGGTTTAGAAACCTTCGAGTAGGGGCGGTGAAGTAAATATCTGATAATGATAAAGAAGGACGCAACAATAATAGTAAGTTGTAGGTAGCCAGCTTTGGCAAAATGAGAAAGGCTGTGAACCCATTGAAGGTCCGAAGCACTGGAGGAGTTAGCTATTAGGGTCCTATCCTCTTATTATCCGGGGAGAACGTACGTATTCTTTTCATAGGCACTCTTTAAAGTAAAAAAAGATTGGGAGCGGAAAGGAACCGCGTCCCAACCATAGCCTCTGAAGATGACTTGATCCATGGCTTTTCATGGTAGAGACTCAAGCTCCAACATCTAGATATGGTGGAGTCGCGACAAACACTCGATTAATCAACATAGACATTGAAATGAGTGAGTCAACCTGTTATTCGGGTAATTAATACTCGGTACCAACCTATCTGGGTAGATAGATTGCGTGCTCGGCGATAACTACAGCTAGGATAAGCTCGGAGCCTAGTTCAGAAAGGACCCCTGCCAAGAGGGGAAAATTTAATCTTAATTGCCTGAAGCTATTCTGATCAGACTATGTTACTGGCTTCGATATATACTCAACAAAGCAGATCTACACCGGTATAACAGCGCCTACGCCTACCTCAGCTATTCGATACCTACATCCAAGGTGGGTTGCAGTTCTTTCACCGACTGAGTCACTTGTCTTGATCCGGGTAGGTAACGTCTAAAGATGCATATGTATAGCGCAGTATAGTGGAGCGTCAGCAGGATCACCTCATTCGGATGCACCATGAGCTCTTCTTACTAGCTAGGGGAACGATAAGATAAATTTTGATGAGCGATGAGAGAGGTATACCGACGAGTAAGAAGACGCACGACGGTCAGCAACTGGCCTATAATAAGTGATGTTGAGCATGAGACTTGGAAGAATTTGGCTTGGGGTAGTGCGAGCAATCAATCGGATAATTTCCGAACCAAATAGATTTCCTCATTAGGCATACCAATGGTAGTATTCATAGATGGCCGACTTTGTTGATATGCTTTACATTGGGTAGGTTGTAGATATATGATTTTGATTATGAGTCATGATTGTAGTTGTAAGAATGTGGAATCTACGAAAAAGACCAGAGATCTCGAGATAGTGAATACAGTGCGTTATTACACTCTTTACTTCGTATTTCGTAGGTGGTATCTTCTAATGTAGAATTAGGCAATCAGATTAAGCTTTCGCAGGGCTGGGTACCTAGGTACATGCACATACTTATGTAGGTACAGCGGGGTACGTATCAGCCACGAATAGGCAAGGTGTGGCGCGTATCTTGACTTGGTTCGAGCTTGTTGCCTTAACTTTTTGCCTTCCGAATATAATATTGACAAAGCGGTAGAACGCGACGATAACCTACATGCATGTAATATACCAGTGACTCACCACCGGAATACTTATAACGACATGAAATGCGAACAATATATTGAATTGTCGCTCGTTTCTACCTCTCGAGGCCTGCGCTAACGTTTCTCCACGACGCTTCCCAACTCAATAATAACCCAATTCTTCCCGGGTAGTATCGACATAATGGATGACGACTTCGCCGAGCTCGAGCTTCTGTCGCTCGTGTCAAAGGTCACATCCGAGCTTCAGAATCACTTGGGCATTTCCGAAAAAACTCTGGCCGAATTCATCATTGCTAAGCGACTAGAATGCAGCGGTTTCTCCGAGTTCAAGAGCGAGTTAGCCAAGTTGGGCGGCGCAAGTTGGCCTGATAGTTTATTCGACAGTGTCGACCGTCTTGTCCGGACCATGCACCCTAAGTTCAGGGCCGAGAAGGAAGCAGCAGCAGCAGAAGATCATCAGCCAGTTCGGACCTTCGAGGAGAAAGAGACACTCTTCAAGGGCCTTAGCATTCCCGATAAGGAAGTTAAGGCTGGAAAAGGGGACGATATTGACGAGACCTTAGCGCTGTTGGAAGGATTGGAAGGTAAAGCTAGAGGCACGCATTCAGAAAGAGCATCGAGAAAACGGACACGTAGCCCTGAGAGGGAAGACTACACGGACTCGGGATATAAAAGAAAAGAGAGATACCGTTCTAGGGATCGTAGAGATCGAGGATATGACGACGATAATGATTATAAAAATAGCTCTAGAGAAGAAGGAAGCCGAAAGGACGAGCGCAGCGAACGTCGATCATACCGTAACGGTAACAAAGAGAGGAGACGGAAATATGACGACGAGGACGACGATGATCGTAGACTCAAATACGCTCCCGAACCCGAAGTCGACGATTCACCTGTATTATACAAGGTTTACGATGGTCACGTCACTGGTCTCAAGGATTTTGGCGCATTTGTCAATTTACATGGTGTCAAAGGCAAAGTAGACGGAATGGTTCATATCTCAAATCTAGTGCAAGGCCAGAGAGTCAACCACCCTTCAGATCTCTTGACAAGGGGGCAGGATGTCAAGGTCAAAGTTGTCAAGATTGAAGCGAACCGGATAGGACTATCTATGAAGGACGTCGACCAGGAGACAGGTTTGGACCTTGCACCTCAGGCCAGAATACAGTCGGGCGCGAATATGGAGAGTCTTGGTAGTCGGAATGGTGTAATTCCTCGAAATGACGACAATTTGGCTGCTCTTTCGACTTATAATGGCCCACCACGGCCGCATAAAAAGAGGATGACCTCGCCAGAACGATGGGAAATACGACAACTTATTGCTTCCGGCGTGGCTAAAGCTTCGGATTATCCCGATTTGGAAGAAGACTACAATGCTACCTTGAGAGGAGAAGGTGAGATGGAATTAGAAGAGGAAGTCGATATTGAAGTGAGGGAGGAAGAACCCCCTTTCTTAACCGGTCAAACAAAGCAGTCACTCGAATTATCGCCAATTAGGGTAGTGAAGGCTCCAGATGGTTCACTGAACCGTGCAGCAATGTCAGGTACGGCACTAGCGAAGGAGCGAAAAGAACTACGGCAACAAGAAGCGGAAGCCGGGCAGGATGATACAAAGGTTGATCTTGCATCTCAATGGCAGGACCCAATGGCAAATCCCGACAATAGGAAATTTGCTAGTGATTTGCGCACTACAAAAACAATCGCTCCAAAACCTGACGCCGTACCTGAATGGAAGAAAGCTGTCGCACCTAAAGATCAATCATTTGGTAGACGAACAACCATGTCTATCAAGCAGCAGAGGGAAAGCCTTCCCGTATTCGCTTTCCGAAATCAGCTTATCAAAGCTGTACAGGAGAACCAAATCCTAATTGTCGTAGGTGAGACTGGATCCGGCAAAACTACCCAACTTACTCAGTACCTTGCTGAGGCCGGCTTCACCAACAATGGCATGATAGGTTGCACACAACCACGTCGTGTCGCAGCCATGTCTGTAGCAAAGCGTGTCGCCGAAGAAGTTGGCTGTCAGCTAGGCCAGGAGGTTGGTTATACCATCCGTTTCGAGGACTGCACGAGCCCAGCCACCAAAATCAAGTACATGACAGACGGTATGCTGGAGCGTGAGATCCTGCTTGACCCCGATCTAAAGAGGTATTCGGTCATCATGTTGGATGAGGCCCACGAGCGAACTATCGCGACCGATGTTCTTTTCGCACTTCTCAAGAAGACCGTCAAGCGTCGAAGTGACTTGAAGATCATTGTCACATCAGCTACTCTGGATGCTGACAAATTCTCAGCCTACTTCAACGAATGCCCCATCTTCACTATTCCCGGTCGCACGTTCCCTGTGGAGATATTATATAGCAGAGAACCTGAGTCGGACTACCTTGATGCGGCTCTAGTGACGGTCATGCAAATCCATCTTACGGAACCTCCTGGAGACATATTGGTTTTCCTTACGGGCTCGGAGGAAATCGACACCGCGGCAGAAATTCTATACGAACGGATGAAGGCTCTTGGCCCGGGTGTCCCTGAGCTGATTATTCTTCCGGTATACTCAGCACTCCCTAGCGAGATGCAGAGCAGGATTTTTGACCCTGCGCCTCCCGGCTGTAGAAAGGTTGTGATAGCCACCAATATCGCCGAAACATCTATCACAATTGATCACATCTACTACGTTGTGGACCCCGGCTTCGTCAAGCAGAATGCTTACGATCCAAAGCTTGGCATGGATTCTTTAGTTGTCACGCCTATCTCACAAGCTCAAGCTAACCAACGCGCCGGACGTGCCGGGCGAACCGGTCCTGGTAAATGCTTCAGATTGTATACTGAGGCCGCCTATCAGTCTGAAATGCTTCCGACCACCATTCCGGAGATCCAGCGCCAGAATCTAGCGAATACAATTCTTATGCTCAAGGCCATGGGTATCAATGATCTCCTTCACTTTGATTTCATGGACCCGCCACCTACAAACACCATGTTAACTGCCCTGGAAGAATTGTATGCCCTGTCAGCGTTGGACGACGAAGGCCTTCTAACTCGTCTTGGCCGTAAGATGGCCGATTTCCCTATGGAACCTGCCTTAGCTAAAGTCTTGATCGCCGCTGTTGATATGAGCTGTTCCGACGAGATGCTTAGCATCGTAGCGATGTTGAATCTTAACGTGTTTTATCGGCCGAAGGAAAAGCAAACTCAAGCCGATCAAAAGAAGGCCAAATTCCACGATCCGTCCGGCGATCATCTTACCCTTCTCAACGTCTACAACGCCTGGAAGCAGAGCGGCTTTTCGGCTCCGTGGTGCTTTGAGAATTTCATCCAAGCACGTTCAATGAAACGAGCGAAGGATGTCCGCGAACAGATAGCAAAAATTATGCAGCGCTATCGACATCCCATCGCTTCCTGCGGCCGGGATACCCAGAAGGTCAGACAAGCTCTATGCTCGGGCTTCTTCCGCAACTCAGCAAGAAAAGACCCACAGGAAGGATACAAGACTTTGGTCGAGGGTACACCAGTCTACCTACATCCGAGCTCAGCACTATTCGGAAAACAGGCAGAGTGGGTGATCTATCACACGCTAGTTCTCACTACAAAGGAGTACATGCATTACACCACTAGCATCGAACCAAAGTGGCTTGTCCAAGCTGCACCTACTTTCTTCAAGGTTGCGCCTACGGACAAGCTCAGCAAGCGGAAGAAAGCTGAGAGGATCCAGCCGTTGTACAACAAGTATGCAGCAGAAGACGACTGGAGACTCAGCGCCCAGCGAAAGGTTGGACGGTCTGGTGGAGGAGGTGGTACCTGGGGTTAATAGTGGTGGCGTTCTATGTATAGCTGCCTTCGTTGAAGATGATCTCAAGACGGATCAAACAGTAGACTAACAATGTGTCCCCAAAAATTACTTCTTGCTAGCGGCTCTGGAAGGTTGATATTTAGCACATGGGAGTTCGGTGTATTCCGTACCGCGACCTTCAACGCGCGTAGTTTTGAACAATAGAAATTTATAGCAAATCCTTGTGTTTTCGTTCCACAAACTACTTCGCAGTGTTCCACCGGCGAACACAAACCCGCCTCCCGTCTTTTAAATCGCCGTTTCTATTAATAATCTAATTCACTAATACTGTCCGGATGTTGGGGATCCTACAGGCGCCCTTGCGTGGTACAGACTACGTACAGCTCAGGAGAGACTGACGTATACGCCCGAAACATATCATCATCGCAAACCGGCGGTGTGAAGAATCAGCTGTTTACCCATATATCCCAGTTTGCGGTGTTGGCAATTTTATGATACAGATGTTGTCCGGGTACACTAGTTATAAACCATGATGCTGGGATATCCGTAGGTACTTATTCAAGTAGCTGCCAAGTAACTCATATGTATCTAGATAGTGGCTTGAATTCAAGTGACGTGGTTAGGCTCATATGGGGACATATGTGTAGTATAATCCTTTGAGGTAGCACGAAGTAATTAATGGAGATCTTAGGGGTCGAGGTGCAACAACTCAGATACGCATACTGCATACGAAATATCGATCTAATCATGCAGGGAACCTCATCGATAATAAGATCAGACTTACTACAAGCTACGTCGGCGCCGGGTGGAATCCGGACTCCGGGTAGAACGCGAGTTTTATTTAATACTTCTAGTTGTCTGCTTAACGGTGCCGAGATCTAGACGGCGGTAGTCAAGGAATTCCGAAGAACTCCGAGGCAACGGAGTCGGATATTTCAAACGGCACGCTACTTGGTCTAAGATAATTTGAATATGATTATTTGATTTAAACCCATTCCTTTGCACTCCTAACACAGTAAATGCGCGAATAGTATAACTACCTAGCTGTAAGTGCTAATTATCTTGTATATTAGGTAGTTAGTTGCCGTGAGACCTCAAGTCTCAGATCTCTAAGCTGTCGGACATCGATCGGTATCGTTACCGAGACGCCACTTACATACTTACTTCGAAGTCTACAAGGTATTGGAATGCGTTGCTGTCATATTTACCTTTACCTCGAGTCTCGTGTTCTCCATAAATAGAGGCCACGAGACACTGCTGAGACAGTGACTTAGCCACCTCCGATGAGATTGATTATTCCGAAGAAACACTGACGCAGAAACTGCTTACTACGCGATCCTGTTTACGAAGGCTATGAGCGGTATAGAAGATGGTATGTGTTATTACCAAGGGTATCCCGTGAGAAAACTACGAACTAGTGCTCTTAAACAGCACGAATTGCCAGGACAATACGTCCCTCTTCACTCTACAGGACATTACTGACATTCGAGTCCGTATTAACTAACGTCTTATACATAGCAGAATCAGAAGAGTAAATTCACATGTGATAATCCCTACGTACAGCCCGTATAGAAACACAAGTTCCTCACCCACGATCCTAGCTCTGGATAGTAATAATCAGGGCTCCGGCCCGTCGATATATCGGCGCCGGCGTGCCGGAGCGAAGGATGCATCGTAGCTGCGAGAAGTTGTAAGTTCGTATAGTAGTATACGGACATCTATGCAGTAATTAAATCACGGCCTTACTCCTGGCTGCACCATCACCACCACCATCACCAACACCCTCCCTCAGCATCCGGTATGTAGATTACACATACTTACAAACTTACACATACACATACAAATACACATATAGATATTGCGTAAGCGTCGGCACTTTGACGCCCGTCAATATATATAAATTACCTACAGTGAGCCACAAACCAGATCCGTCTTCCCACAAACCGTAGGCAACAACAACAAGAAGTTTCCTATGCATATGTATATTTCCCCTCATGGTAGGCCTAAGGTAGAGAATCAGAAGTGAGAAGTGAGACGGGTAATATCGCTGTCCCGAGTTAACGTTCCATCGTGCCAAGGCCTAGATAATCCAGCAACGCGGCGACGGCGTTTCAATTAGAGCGTCTGGCGGACTGCCGAAGCGAGACCATGAATGACCATGTCGCTGGACCCCTAACAACACTACCCATGGTCGCGTGCAGTACGTATGAGATAGAGTCGTCGGGCCTCTTTACGTATGTAGCGTAGTATTAGGTTAGGTTAGGTTAGGTGTATGTAGACGCACCTACCTACCTACTTACCTACCTACATAACGTACAGCATAATGTACATACAATAAATGCAGCATGTATGCAGGCACGGGACTTCGAAATTGGGGCAATGGGGAGAACGTAGTATTACATATAGCGAGCGACATTTTGAAATCTCCAACGGACCAGAGCGAATAGGGGAATGGGAAAAGAAGGGAAAAGGGTCTTGGGGGGATTTTAACCAACGCACCCCAATACCACCTTATTACCCCCATCCACCCCCTAACCCCTAACCCAATCAATATTTCCCGGAATACCGGTATAAATCACTGTTGATCGCAACCCTCCCAATTCCGCGGGGAGGGTCTTGTGGTTCTCTACCCACGGCCTCCTTGCCTATTATGACGTCGATCACTCTACTTCAACCGGTCGAACGAATTCCCAGAATGACGCCGATCGTTGTCATCTTAGGGGGGAGGGTCCACGGGACGTTGGGATCGGCCGGGGGACGGGCCAGCCTAATTCTGCACGTACAAAGAAGCACGCGCCCGGCGCCGTATGTACCAACGCCCTACGTATTATGTGTCTAACGAGGAAATGACCTTCGCTGAGGAAAAACCGTCACTGAGATATCATTGGAAGTTTGGATTATAGACCCTTGGAGAAAATTATGAATCTTCGCTTGGTTGATTACATACTACTATGTAGGTATACTATGTAGTTATAGGAAAGGCACCTTTGTTTGCGACTGCGGTGCGCGCAGGTGACTAATAATAATATTAATGAATGGTATCTACTAGCATCCCGTGCCAATTATCCTGAACGCCAATTCGCCTATATTCCCCCCATCCCACGAAGCGGTGTATGGATTCAAGCTACCGCTGCTGCCGCCACCAGAGTGTCGAGAGCAGAGCTTTGGGTACCGGCCGTCGCATTTCCGAAAGGACCTGCCCAAGTGGTTCCAAGCTGGTTCTTGTCGTTGCGGTTCTTAGCCCAAATCGTATCCGCGTTGGTGAGCAAGAAGTTCTTGATGGGCTCCATAGGCGCGACCTTTTGCAGGTAGTGTAAGTTGCGCATGAAAACGCCCTTGAACTGCGAACCGTCGCTACCGCAGTTTGGTTCGCAGCCCTCGAAGAGAATGCCATCTTTGGATAGCTTAGTAATAGCAGCTGAAGCAATAGTCTGAGCCGTGGTAAGTAGCGATTTGTCGCCCGTAGCTTTGGAAAGCTCCACCAATCCACCCAGAATAACCCCCTGGTTGTAAGTCCAGGTTTGCATGCCGTTGTTCTTGCAGTCATCGGTAAGTCCATCGTTAATCAAATTATCCTTGTTAATCAGACCGCTGTTTTTGAACCAATTCCATTGAGTTTTGGCGATGTCAAGAAAATAATCCTTCCGAGAGGGAATCCGGTTCGCAAGGGACGCTGCGACAGCAAGGTACAGCTCATTTGCGATGGCATTAGTGTATGGAGTTACTTTGCTCCAGAAAATACCACCGCAAGTAGAGTTACCCGCCTTCATGTCCTCGAAGATCTCAACTGCGGCTTGGATGTACTGCTGATCTCCAATACCCTGAACACCAACATCGTGGCTGTGGATCATAGCTAGCGCCCACCAGCCTTCATCGTCGTAATAATCATTAAGAAAGTTGTCGAAACCCCTCTTGCCAATCTCTGCTCTTTTTGACACTGGTACTCTAACGTACGTTGATATGGGAAGTCCTATCGGGGACAAAATTTTTGTCGCTTGTACTTGTGTCTTTTGCGCTTGGTCATACTACGGCGCTTAGAATTAGCAATTGGCCAAGCGCAAATAATCTTGGGTTTTGTTTTTGAACAGTATAGCTTGTTTCACCCAATTTAGGCGCCCAAGCAAAGCCAAGGGGAGGGAGGAGTGAAAATTTCTGGTCTACTTACGGTGTTCTGAATGATCTCTGGGATATTCAGGCTGATGGAAGCTGCCGGATCAACGAGCGCAAAATCGGCCAACACGGTTAAGCAATTGGCACTATTCCACCACCCGGTGGTATCCCAAAGACCTGTCTCGCGATTGTACCATGTTTGCAAAGCTTTCAATCCGTCGACGGTGTGCGAAGCATATGTTGCTTGGTCTGCGCGGTGGTTGAGGTGACTAGACATTAAGAAAATGGCCCTGGAGGCCAGGGAGCCTACGAAAGAAGAGGAAACCATGGCGACGATACTATAGTTAGAAGAAGAATACGTTCCGTAGGCGCAGAAGTTTTCCAGAAACTTGCCGGCAAAAGAATGACCTTATATAAAAATGTAGGAAAAGACTGTGAGTCGCCACTTGATGGAGTAGAAAGTGAATGTACATAGTAAAGTCGATCACAGTCACAGGATATTAAGGGAGAGTAACGAGGATGTGGACCGTGCCATCGAAACAACCCTGGCAACCTGGGCATAGAGCTAGAGAGCTCACATACACTATCATCGGTACATAATACGTACATGGTCACAACATTACTCACATGAGCCTACCACGGATCTGATCAGACATGTACAAGAGGTAATAACACAAATTCCAGACATGGGTCGTCTCGGCGACCCGTAGATCAGGTTGACAGTACATAGGGCTGGTAGGACCAGGCAGGACTCTGTGCGAGCCGAGCCAGCGGGCGCGTTTCTTGGACCCCAATGAGGATGATCGCGGCAGTAGATGATTGGCGGTGCGTAGGCCACGGTAGACCTTGGAAGACCTTTGGTAGACGAGTGGTAGACACTGACAATCGAGGAAAGGGATGAACAAGTTGGGAGAGAAATGCCGGGTTAAGCTTGTGGCAGAGGAATTAAGATCTCCGATAGGGTTGTGTTGTGTTTCAGAACAGGCATGATTCTCATGCTAGACTTGTACTAGACTTGTGCTTATAAGAATAATAAATCCCGGAGCGGTATGTAGACCGTAGTGGTCCACTTAGAAGACCACTTAGAAGAGTCCACTTAGATCTTGCCGACCTTTGTTCGAGCAGATCTTTCTTTAACTCATCTATTTTCGAAATAATTGCCATATGGTCACAAGAATGCACCGGATAGCTGCAGGCGACCTCGTGGCCCTCGTGGCCCTCGTGCTCTTGGTGATCCTCGTGGTAGACCAATGCCTACTATAGCCGCCGAACTTTGAAAAAAAGAGACGCTGATAAGTCTAAACCTGTATTGTTGAGAATTTTGTGGTACGTCTCTCAGGGCGTTTAGATGAAACTGGGGTCAACCAGGCTGCATTAATTAAGGTACGGATCTAGGTTATCTGAGTTATGCTAGATAACGGATTTACATTTATCCAGCTACTTAGCGTAGCGACGAAACAGGGCTACTACTACCTATGTACTATGAATTCCCCCTATTCGATGCTTACCTACTCAGGCTAGTACCTAGGTACCGTAACAGGCACATAACATTATGTAGCCATTAGTAAAAATGGGTGGGACACTCCAATAGTAGCGACCTATCAGTTAAAGGAGGTTAGCGGTGGAGTACAATACACCGTGGCGGGTCAGGTATTACCTAAACTGCTTCTAACTTAACCTATTATGTGGAGAGTTTGCTCCTGTTCCGTCGATCCGTCCAATTGTACAACATGCATCTACACATCTACACATCTACACATCTGCACATCTACGCATTTACACATGTTCACACATGCATCCATCCTGTACGATGATGTGTGTAAGGTATGTATGTATAGGTATGTATTGTCTATATTTGTTACATGCGGTATTATGCTATGTGTGTATGCCTTACATGCAGCGGTAGTCATGAGTCTCGATGCTTCCGGTCGCCCTTTTCTTTCGAGCCCAAGCTACAAGCATCATTCTTGATTCTTGATTCTTGATTTTTAATTCTTGATTCCTGATTCTTGAAAAACCACTCAACTATGTACAAATTGTTACCCAGATCCAGCTGACTGGAAACTAGGTAAGCTGGAAACAAGCCGAGAGTGACAAGAGGGTCTAAAAGGGAATATGGCAACACTATACGAACGTCAACTAAAATCATCTGAACTACAAAGCTAGGCCAGGCGTAACCTATTAAATCCGTCTCTATAGATCATATGTTCCAAAATATCAGTTGCACCAACCATCTCAAATGATCTACAGCTGCCCTTTTCAGCTCCCCTCATGGAATACAGCTTAGAATCCCCACAACAACATAACACATTGTTGAAAGTTGTTTTCAGGCCAAAAAAAAATATCAAAAGCTGAGTTTCACTTACTAGAGTGTTACTAAAGTCATGATAGCTTCTTGATCACAAAGTCAAAATCGACAACTCACCTGAGCTTTTCTTTTCAGCCAGCTACCTCGCTATGTCTTGTACCGAGCACCGAATATATCCATTACCTTTCTCCAACCTGATTCTCCGCAGCCATGTGCCGTTAAACGAGCCTTCATGATTAATATTAGATCTCACCCCACAAACTCCCCCGCATTCATACTTTCTTCCCTTAGTCTCCGAGTTTAGTAGGCGGAATAATTACCTGGATGTAAACAGAGCTCACCCTAGTCTGGGGAGTTCGCTTTAAGGCATTTCCGAAGATCGACAATATAAACAAGCTGCCTCATTAAAATGCTCTTTACAAGGTAGGCTAATATGCTCTTGTATCACGCGTCCGAATCTTGAAGTTGAGTTAAGATGTTGTTCGGGATAGTATCTTGGTCATGTCTCATTCTCCTATCTCTTTCCAGGAGTGCTTGCGCGGAAGTGGTAGCAACCGATAATGAAACCCAGCTTGTCATCCAGAATGACCGACTATACACACGTGTCGACAAGGCCTCTGGTGCCATGGATGCCGTCGTGCTAGATGGTCAGAACCTCCTGGGCACCCGCTCAGGATCTACCGGCATATTCAATTTAGATTGCTACTGGTAAGTAATACTATGAAACATTTACAAAGTAACGTAACGTTCTCAGCCCAATCAAGCACCCCGAAAGGCTTCTGGACGCCCGGATCAATGCAGCCGACATATGAGCTATACTCCGGAACAGACTCGACGGGGACCAGCTTCGGCGGTATCAAGATGTCCGACACATACACCCCTACCGGCCAAGTCCTCGAGCAATACTGGTTCCTCAGAGACGGAGAGACAGGCCTGCACGTATTTTCACGTATTGCGTACCACAACGAGACCACTCCGTTTTTGCGCAACTTACAAGAATTTCGAACCTTGTTCCGTCCGAACTCGGATATATGGACGCATCTCGCGACTAACGGAGTACAGTATGCGCCACTTCCTGGTAAGGAAGCTAAGAAGAACCAGGTCGTCGTACAAGGTGAGCAATTAATAAAGCCCACGTTGAACAGTCCCGCAAAGCCGGAGGCTCGGGGAGAAAATGTTTCGGGGACGCCCGAAACATGACTTCGTATTATTCCGCACGTGAAGTCCTCGCACTCGGAAAATACTAACTACGGGTGTCACAGATGCTACGTGGTACATGGGTAACACGCCTGATGACCCGTATGTCCAGCAGGAGGCGGACTACTTCACTAAGTATACTTTCCAGGATACTTGGAGGAACCATGACGCTCATGGGATGTTAGTTGAGTTTCGGTAAACTAAATAAGTTGTAAACTGACATGGCTTGATAGGTATGCCGATGGGTCCCAAATCGCGGACAATTCTACGTTTGGGGCTGTAAGTAGATGAGCAGTTGAAAGTCCATCGGTTGTGAGCATACAAGTCTTATGACTTGGGATGAGATGATAGAGGAATATACTCGTAGACATAAGTTCTGACTCGTATTTCTACAGTGGATGGTCATGAACACGAAGGAAACCTACTTCGGAGGTCCTTTACACTCTGACTTGGTAGTCGACGGGATTGTATACGATTATATGGGTTAGTTGGTAACCGGTCATGAACCCAAATTAGGTCACTAATTGAAATTGTAGTCTCGAACCATCACGGAGACCAAACGGTAAGTTGACATTCATTATTGAGATGTACCAGGGCACTAACAGCTTAACAGCCAAACATCACCAATGGGTTTGACCGAACATTTGGCCCAGTAAGTTAAAAACGCGATCTTGCACCCCCACGCCTATGTTGACCGGATCAGCAATACTTCTACTTTAATCACTTCCCTGCCGGAACCGACCTCCAGGTTCTCCGAGAGGATGCCACGCAATTCGCAGATCCGGAATGGAACGCCGAGTTCTACGATTCCATCGCGGAATACGTGCCTAACTACGTCTCCAGCAAGCAGCGCGCAACTTGGGAACTGCAAGTAGATCTGCCTAAGAACGCCAAAAATCCCATTGCCGTACTATCGCAAAACGGGGTCGATTTCCAGGATAACGTCTTCGACACCAAGGCTTACCAGTACTGGGCCGAGATCGACGAGAGCGGCCATGCCACTATTCCCCGAGTGAAGGAGGACACGTATCGGCTTACAGTCTATGCCGATGGCATATTCGGGCAGTATGTCCAGGACGATGTAGAAGTGCGTACCGGTAAAGTAGAGACAACTCAGGTTAAATGGGAAGAGGAAAGCGAGGGAGAGGAGATATTCCGCATAGGCACGCCCGACAAGAGTAGCGGTGAATACCGGCACGGTTACGAGCGCGACCCGACGCACCCGCTCCATCCTGAGCAGTACAGGGTATACTGGGCCGCGTACGACTTTGTCGAGGACTTCCCAGAGGGCGTCACGTTCAAGGTTGGCGAGAGCGACGTGGGCAAGGACTTGAACTACGTGCATTGGAGCGTCTTCGGTGGCTATGCTAACTACCTTCGCTCTCAGCCGTATATCGGCGACGGCAACGTGAACAACTGGACCGTCGTGTTCGACCTGGAGCAGTCCCAGCTCGACCAGAAGCAGCAGGCGACATTCACGGTCCAGCTAGCTGGAGCCAAGACCGCCGCGGGCAACACGGATGTCTTCAACGCTTCCGAGCCCCACGCCAACTTGGCGTATACCGTCAGCGTGAATGGGAAGGATCTCGAGCCCTGGATTATCCCGTAAGTACCTAATCTGTCCGTCGTCTTCGGGATCGCTAACAAACTTCGATAGCTGGCATCAGAGCAGTTCGTGTGCGGTGCGCTCGGCAGTGATATGCTATAACATCGCGAACAAGTTCGTCTTCGACCCGGCTCTACTTAAGGAGGGTGAGAATAGGATCGTGCTGAGCTTGCCGTTCAACGCGACGAACTACGAGAGCGCGGTGCTGCCTAACTCGGTGTACGTGCAGTACGATGCGCTGAGACTAGAGGTTAGCTCGACGAAGAAATGCGGTCGTAAGAGGGCCACGTAGACTACATACGCTAATTAGAGTCCTTCGAGGGCGTCTGTAACTAAAAATAACCCTTAGTGCTTATATATATCTAATAACAAGCCTTTCCCGTTCTTGCTATATACTAGGCTGTGTGTTTTATAGGCCTTCGTTGTTATGCGTGCTCCGCTCTAAGTAGAAAGTAGTCTCGTGTCTTAGGGGATGGAATTGTAAGCAGGTATGGGTCGGGACGTGATTTGCAAATACACATTCTGAAGCACATATCAGGTACCTAGGTTAGGTAGGCATATGTCTTAAGCTAGACGAGCTCAATTGCTATAGCTATGCAAAGTTGAATTATATACTTTATAGCCGGCAATCCAGCTTATCTGACTATTCTATATTTTGAACCTAGGACGACGAGGGTACTGTGCTTAAGGACTAAATTACATTGCATAGTACGTTGACATGTCCAATCTTAGTTAAAAGTCTTCCATGCTTCTCCCCTTGTCATTAGCTACCTATCTAATGCAGGTGGTGGTCTAAATATTGGTCCGGCACATCCCCCGACCCGGTAAAGACAACACTCTTTCCAAGTTTAACGTAATCCGCATCTCCCCGGGAGCCTAGCGGGACGGGTCATGCAATATTATCACCTGATCACACCGGTACAAATTCTTGCGAATTTGATAGTAATATCACTAGTAGTGGTGGGGTCTAAGCACACCGAACCGGCTTATAAGGGGAAGGGGGTGCGATTTTATACCAGCTAAAAGGGGGGGGAAGCTAGATCATGCTGGCGTATAGGAGTCCTAGCATTAGCTACCTTCTAAGATATTACCCCTTATCTAGACCTTCTAGTTACGGGAACTATATCGAGGCGCTGCGCCGTAGGAGCTGATCGCCTAGAGTAGAAAGCCCTCCGCCGGCTCGGCGCCGCGGTCGTCCACTATTACAAATTAAGCACCGAGCGCATCGGAAAGGTCCCGGACTGCCTCTTTTGCACGATTGATGATATGATCAATGTTAGCTAGTCAGGTACCTCATAGTATAGTATAATACCAACTAGCCCACGTACCCGGTCATAGTTAGGATACAGTGGATGTCTACGTGATTCCTACATACATATCGAGGCTTATCCCCTATGAAACAGACTATACGCAAAAAACCCCAGTAATCCATAGGCACTCGGAACATCCGACGGTGATGACCGCAGCCTTTTCGCCGACATATCACGTTTCGAGTAGAGGGCGTGCGCGCCTCCGTATCGGACTGCTGATCCGCCATGGTATTGGCTAGGCGGGCGCACGACGGCCTCGGCGATTTTTTATGCGTGCGCCCCTTCCCCTTCCCCTCCCCCTCCTCTCCGAACAATACTACTCAGATATACCTCTTTTTGTCTAACTCAGCTCCCCCGCATACCGGTTCCGAGCGGCCCATTTGCCGAACTAGGGTCGCTTCGTAAGTCATCCAAAAAAAGAAAAAAAAGAAAAAGAAAAAGAAACCTAATCTACAATGAGGCTCTGCTCTACTCCCCCCCGCATGCTGCCATCGATGGAACTATAATGCACAACCTCGTCTTACGCCCGACTAATCAATCGCTAGCCACCTAGCTTAGCTCAAAATTCCGAGAGGTAGAACTACCTGACTTGTTTAATCCTTGATCTGCTATAGTTCTTAGCTAGCTAGCAAGCAAGCAAGGCACGTCAACATCAGACCACTTAATAAGAATACGTTACGTGCTGATCTGATTTGGTACATGCACATTCAGGCCTGTACATAGAAGATCATCTATCCACACTTTACACCTGCTTGGAAAAGAATCGAATCCTATAGGTTCGAAAGGGAGGATAGAAACCGGGTAATCAAGCCTCGCATCCTCTAAATCGCAAAGATGGGTCAGAAGACGCTACAAATCACAGACGTACGTCAAATCACCTATCTCCCTACTCGTCCATCCTCCTACTCACACGCCCCCTCAAGCTGTACATCTACCCCATCAAGTCCCTGCGCCCAGTATCCCTAAATAAGGCATTGCTGCAGCGCGAGGGGCTGCAATATGACCGGCGCTTCATGCTGCTTAAAGTCGAAGCCGGCGGAGGATACAAGAACATCCAGGTGTTTCACTTCCCGGAGTGCGCGCTCTTCCACCAGGCCATCGACGACGACGACCACGTCGTCGTCACCTACCGCATCCCGGAACACCCGCTAGTGGTTCCGCCCCCTCCGGAGCAGCATACCGCCTTACGTGTCCCTCTTAACCCCGCTATCGCCGGCCTCGAGACCGTCGACGTCAAGCTGTTCAGCAGCCTCGCCACGACGTATCGCATGGGCGATGCCTACGACGCTTGGTTTTCCGCGTGTCTAGGCTACCGCGCCATCCTCGTCTACATCGGCGATAACCGGCGCTCGGTGCTAGCGCACGCGCCGCAGTCCGAGCAGCGACAGACCCAATCCTGGTTTTCGCACCTGACGTCCTTCGTGCCTTACTATGGGCAGCAGCAGCAGCAGCCGAAGGAAGAGGCCTCCGGGCTAGTTTTCAACGAAGCTGCGCCGTTCCTGCTGACGTCCAAGGCCTCGCTGCGCAATGTCAGCGCCCGGCTGCCCGAGGGCCAGGAAATGGACATGATCAAGTTCCGGCCTAACATCGTAGTCGACGAGGTGTGGGAAGAGTCCTCCGGCTCGGAAGATAGCAGCGACGGTGACGACACGCCATCGATACTCACCGCATGGGACGAGGACTTCTGGGCAGAGATTTCGGTAGGATCCACACACCGACTCGCGCTGACAGCGAACTGCGCGCGCTGCGTCTCCATCAACGTCGACTACAATGCCGGGCGGCCGGCCTCGGGCGAGCTAGGCTCGGTGCTGAAGAAGCTGATGAAAGACCGGCGCGTGGACACGGGCAACAAATGGTCGCCCATCTTCGGACGGTACGCGTTTCTGCTACCGCCTGCAAACAGCAGCAGTGATGGTAGTGGCGAAGGGCAGCAGGAGCTAAAAGCTGACGTCGCCGTGGGGGACGAGATCAAGGTGACGAGACGCATCAGCGAGCGAGACACGTGGGCCTGGCCGAAGTGAGGCCGGCCGGCGGTATGACGGCGGGTGTGCGCAACAATAAATAGAAAGACGGGATAGGAGGATCCTATTGTCGTTATTGTTAGGCAGACCGATAGATGGCGTGCGCAGTAAGGAGAGGGAGTGTGTATAAGTGAGAGAGAGAGCAAGCATTCGAAGGGAAAAGACGCCGGAATACAGCCAGCGACGTCTAAATTGCGTCAGGGGCTCAGACAAGCAAAGCAAAGCAGCTTAGGTACGGAAAGCCCAAGTAACAGGTGTCGATCAGATAGCTGGCTTACGTACGAGGCCATCGGATCGCGATTTCAGTTGCATCCGGCCGGTTCAAACTTGGTCTCCGGGAAAGAAAACCGTCGGGGAATACCTGGAGGGTGCTAGTAAGGCGAAGTTCAGTCCCACGTTGCACGTCACGATATTGTGTGTAGGTAGATGTAGCTATAGATGTAGCTACAGATGTAGATGCAGATGCAGATGCAGATGCAGCGAAGTTAGTTGACGTCTTATCCTGCCTTGTTTTTTTTTTTTTTTTGCATTGACTTACCTTGTTTTGCCTTAGGAGAGAAGACAAGCCGAATTGATGAAGCATGTGTATATGAGGTATGTATGTATGTATGTATGTGTGTATGTCAATCTTGCATGGCATACATACATATATAATGATTGTGATGCAATGATGATGCAATGATGTAATAATTTAAATAGATTAGGACGAACAATTTGATTTCTCTCTACCTAATCCCCGTTATACTTCCCTCGTCAAGGCTGGCCGCTGTGTTTCCCCAACGTTGGTTGCCGTGTACAAACGGTATGTGCCACGCCGTCTTTCCCATAATAACCCAATGGACCCAATAGATATTCCAAACGTTCCAGAAGCCGACGGGACCTTGCAGACCGCCGCGTGTGCGAAAGAAACGCGTGTCCCCCACGTTGCACAGCGTTTGTACGTAGCCCTGCCTAAATCTCAGCTCCCCCCCTTTACCCCCGTTGGGCTGCACGCGCAGCAGCCTCAACTTTGACTTCATTCTAACCTGATCTTGAATATTTCGACAACCTCGTAGGAATCAATACTTAGGTATTCATTGCAACGTGGCATCACTGTTAGATTGCCAAGAACTTGTATCTCCGAAACCAACGATGTGATTTTTTCTATTTGAGAGTAATAAACACGAATGAGATTTTTGGCGTACTTGCGTACTAGTCCTCTTTTGCCGTAATTTCTTTTTTCTTTCTTTTCTTTTCCCTTCACGCCAAACCGAAAGCCCCGTGTAACAGTAAAGGAGAGAACATGGACCAAGGTAACTCAGCTGGTTGGTTGTTTACTTCCATATTGTAACCATGTTGGAAGGGTGCCCTTCGTAACTTTGTACGAAATAAAAAGGAGAATGAAACATGTTCCATCGCAAACACGCACTTAACCATCGCTAGTCCCCAAATCCTACACCTGTAAAATTCCAATCGTAATTTAACTTATTCCATTGTAAGTTCCATTGTGAAAAAGAAAGGGAATATTTCTATCATGCGCAGACGCCGACCTAATTGGCAATGCTATTCCAGCATGCCTCGAAACTCCGATAAACGTCCACAGTAAGAAACGGAAAAATCGGACCAATCCATACCCGTGTGGAAAAACACCAGAAACCTGCGCAAAATACATTGTCTATGGGGGTACATGAAGGAAATCATAATCATGAGTTGCCGTCAAACAGGGTTAAGGTGGTGCCGCGTACAGCCTATGACAACGGTGTAACAGTTTGTCGGGAAGTGATCTATCTCATCGGGATCTAAACATATTGGACCGGGATACGCTGTGGCTTCATCGAGTGGCTGAAGATGTAGGGTCAGGGACCGCTGGAAATGTCACTGAGAAGACAACGGTTTAGGCCAATAGGATGATGTTATGCTGTCTTGGCCACCTGCAGGGTTGTCGACAAGGGACCCCGGTAACAACTTCCGGGTATCGATGCCATTGCGTGTGTCGAATATTTTTTTTCTGTCGGGGTTCGAGAATCTCGTTATTCTTTTTTCCGTATGCAAATCCTATCCCGTAACGCCGGATGAAGAGGTTCCCTCCAATCGAAAAAAGTGAAGCTTAGCTTCAAAAGAGCCGGGACCAAGGTTCTGGGACTAAAATGAGCGCCCTGTTAGCCCTTTGCTTATTTCTTCTGTCATATTGGAATCCTAGATAATGACATATGAGACGTGACAGATACGAGTTTCCCACTTACATCTATGAAAAAGGCCAATAATAACAGAACAGCACGGTCCGGATCCTCCCCGTGCTTAGACGTTGTGGACACAAGCCCGGCACGTGTGGATCTTGCAGTATCTACACTCGAAAATCCACCAGTGCGGGCCCGAGTGACACAAATTACAGGTCCATTGGACAAGCGTGCTGTCTGACTTCAGCATCTTGAAAGAGTGCGCGCAGTTGCTTCCCACGGCCATTTCTTAAGAAGACGTGATTCAAATTCTGTCCTAGAAGACTTTTTTGAACGCTAGGGGTAAGAGTGCCGGATAACTTAGGGTGGTGACGGGTTTACTTAGTCTTTCCTAGAATTGGTGTTAGCCGTATAGTCAATGAGTAAGCTTTTAAGTCGTAGGATACTCACTTGTGCAAGTACCAATACAGAGATAAGGGTTAGTTGACAAGATGGTGTGATGAATGCTGCTGGGTGTAGTGAATGAAGAATATGGCTGGTGAAGATGGAGAAGAGTGTCGAGGAAGGAGACTCAATAAGTGACGGAAGAGAGACTTTAAATAGTTGCCAGACAGGCTACAAGTGAATAAGTAGAGATGACCTTGAGGTCCAACCAGAGAAAGTGTTGGGTTATTTTATTGTTTGCCAAATGTGGGTTTGTGACGGGAAGATGTTTATGAGTAGCCTGTTTGTAGTCTAGAACTGGTAGAGAGTCATGTAGACTAGGCGAGGCGGAAGTTATCTTTTGTAGTAGAGTGAAAATAGTTAATGGGCGGAGAGGGTAGGGGGGGGAGGGTAAATGTGATGTGTAACTAGCTACTCGAGGAGACGTCGTTGCAAGCTTGAAAAGCCATGAGGGAGGCTCAAATAATATGTACGTACGGCTCTATCATATCGTCTACCCTGGGCCTATGACGAACGGTCGGCAGTGTTCCCGTTAGGTCCATACTATGTAACTCGGCACTAGGAGCATTACCAAAGCCAGGGACGGGTAGTTAGGAAACTAGACTAGAAACAGGACTTGATCTTGGGTGAGGTGATTGACATGAAGGAGTTGGAGTGGAACACGCGCGTTGTCCGAGAATTTTCGAATACAGGGGAAGTAGAAATTTATGAGGGAAGAAAAGCGACAGGGCTCAACCTAATCGGGGGTTTTTTTGACTTCAAATCCCAAGGTTGCCAGTTCCAATTAACCTTAATACCTAATACACTGAATTATATGTACCTAGGTACTTATCTCACTGGATGTAGGTCGGAGGAAGGTACTAAAGGTACATACTTGATAATTCGTACTTCATGTCTACTTTAGGTAGGTTAGACGTAACTGCCTGAACGGTGACCGCGTCTGACCTCTTTCTCCTTCTGTAGAGGGTCGGGTCAAAACAACCTTTACAGTCAAATCTAGATACATCAAATATACATATGTACGCAAGAAAGTAAGAAGTACATTAAAGATGTGTATTTGTGTAAGAGGTAAGTACCTATATGTATAATGTATACCGTATTCATATGTCGAGCATGTACCTACCTGGCATACTTACATACATACCTATATTTATGTACGTATGCGTGGTTCGCTATACGCAAGGAATATGTATAGATGAATCTAAAACGGACAGAAAACGAAAAAAAAAAAAAAAAAAAATAAACCCCAAAATTTTAGTCTGGCTTGGACAATTAAAAAAAACCAAAAGCAGAAAAACGAAGAAATAGAAATTTAAAGCGAAGGGGCGACCTTATGCTTCTTTGGGAATCAAGGGCCTGGGCAAAGCACTGACATGCGCATGGGGCATGACACGATATGGAACGACAAAGGCTTTTTACTTATTAATAAGTTTATTAAGTGCGGATTTGAAATTTCGATCAATTAATATTTTCTTGCTGTATGTTCCTTGGTTTCTTCTTATGGCTATTGCTGTTCTGGTCTGACTGCCTGCAGCACCAAGACCGGTCTGAGTACGATGTTTTGAAATATGACAATGTACCTTTCCATCTGTCCGTTTCTATACCTCAGGGAGGTATATAAGTTCTCAGAGAGTCAAGGTCTGGGATTGGACAAGGTAAGGCGTACAAAAAGGATTCCTAGTAGAGCGCTTTAAGCACTGAAGACCAGTCACAATCTGAAGCTAGCGGACGGCACATACTCGGAAACGTATTGGTCTTATCCCTCACCGGTCGGCCCTCGCCGCCTACCCCTACCCTACAGCAATTGCCGAATCGGTAACTAAAGAAGGCCTTACCGGTGACCATATCCTGTTTCCAGTATACCTCGCGTAAAAGTGCTCATATATATCGTTTGAGCCTAGAAACAATATAGAATCTCGACCAAAGGTTACATCTTTGCGGTTTCCTGTTTTCGATCGGAGAGAACATAAGTTCCGTAGGACATAGTAGGAGTAGTAGCGATGTCAGGAACCATTGGTGTGTGTGTACAAGGTGGAGGATAGTGTACACTACATCCTCGAGGTAAGGTGAGCCGGAGCTTGCCAAAGTCTGGCGCGGTTCGCAATGACCGGCACGGTTCGCCAAGGATGACTGTCCATATCTGATTCCTGAACCGGCGCTCTCATTTATTGGCTGATCTAGGAAAGAACTTCATCGGCCGGGTTATAATACTCCTCTATACCCACGCAGCGTAGTCCTGCGAACGGGTCCGGGGGTCACATTACGTGCGGATGTAGGTAGGTCATTATGTATCCGTAAGTACAAGACCATGCTAATGTAGCTCTCTGAGGCAACATCCCGACGTGCTACCTGGGGGTGGTTGGATGAGTTCCATCGAACGTGGGTTGCAAGATCTGACTACGACGTAGAGCCATTCTAAGGGTATGTGACGTACCCAGTATACTGTTTCCGTGATACCTCGGAGTTTATGGGTACATAAATTGGTTGGTGCTGCCGAACGCATAAAGACAGGGCTAGAGTGAGCATTAGGGCAAGGGAGGGATTTATCAGGTTGAAGTCACAGTAAGGCTTGAAGAAACCGAAGGTTTGGTTTGACGTTCTAGGTGTAGTGTAACACAGTCGACAGTGAGATCCCCAGCTTATTGGGTAAGATGGCTCTTATACACTGGCTGACTAAACAATCCGGTGTGAGATGGATGGATAATCTTACATTCAGCGGGTTTAACTTTGCGAAGAGAAAAAAAAACCCCAAAAAAAACCCCAAGCCAGCGAATTAATGAACCCCACCATCTTCTTCCGAGTTTTGGTCATGTGAAAACAAGAGAACGTATGCATTCATTCATTCATACATACACACACACACGCATATATCAGACATATAGAACTGCGTAATCCGGCATCGTGAGCGGCATCCCCTTAATTGAAAGAGGGACTAATTACCCACCTAGGTAAGTTGTAAGTTAATGCATGCTGTACAGCGATAGTAATGGTAAGGCCGGTGATGTTACGTACTTTGACCTGATATAGGTACCTAATGTATGTCCCGCGGATATTGAAGGCATTTCCGCTAGCTGCTTCGGGGAGCGCGGGGTGATATGATACAGGTACATGATGTATGCGGAAAACGTACCTACATGTACTTATGTAACCTATGCGAATCTTATATTCTTCCTACGGCAGGTACCTACGTGATTTGAAAATGCGCGGCTATCTGTCTAGGTACCATGTATATTGTAAGTACCTGTTGCACGTTAGGCGTAATGCATTAGGTACATGCTCTCATGTACGCACATATATCCGCCTTAGGTAAGTGACTTACGTATTTACTCAGGTACATACATATGTATATTACACCTGCTTCATTGTCGACCTGTATCATGTAATACGTGCATATTCAGGTACGAAGGAGGGTAGGATGGCGGCGGCTGACAAGCTGCCAGGTGTCATGCACTCAGGTACCGAGGACACGCAACTTCGGGGGCTGAAATAGCGAGGGGCAGTTACAAGTTATAGGTCTAGGTAATGTACCTTACTTACATGAAGGCAAGTAATGATACAAACAACATGCATAGAAGTAAATGCGCTGCGTTGTGCATACATACATGGGTTAGTAACTTCCTTGAATTTCCATTCCCATCAAATTTTTTTTTTAGTCAGTGACCTCAGAGACCTTCGGTGCTCCTGCCGATGCTTGCGCCTGTGCCTGGACGTACCTAATCTAGATGCAGCAGTCGGACCCACGAGTTGCATATTACCCGCAACAACTTTCTATTTTGAGCCTCCTGCGTATTGAATTGATGTCTTCAAAGGGGGCTAGTTGCGTCCAAAATCAACTTAATCAAGAACTTTGACGTTTACGTTTTTAGCCGAGCTGTCTAGTCTAGGCCTCTATCGTTGCCGTTCTCGCCCAATCCCCATATCATTGCGGCACTTGGTACTTAAACTGGCAAACTGCTATCAGGTAATGTCCACTTTGCACCCCCTCAAACTATATACTGCATACTACATACTACGTACTACAAAATAAAGACGCCGACGGGTGTGTAAGTAGAATTGAAATCCCTTCCGAATTAAAACCCTCCGTACAAACATTTTTCTTTTTTTACGAACACGAACGCCTCCAACGCTACGAATAGCCTGCCTTCTAACCCATGACCATACGACGATAGAGTAAGCTCTATCTTCAAGCGCCGCTTCAAATTACTACAGAATTGTTTTCGTGCGGGTTTATGGGAGGCGGTTCCGGCTGTCCGGGCCCGGTCAATCCATCCAGACGACTCCCTCCCTTAAGAGCTGCTTTAAACTGGCTCCCTACCTAGTATAAGCTATAAACTAGCTTATTAAGGCTATTGCTTGTGCTATGTAAGGATTCGTACCCCCTGAAGGTTGAAACGTTATACCGCAACTGCAACATGTACACCAATATGATATACACAGCCAAGCTATTATCAGGACCCAAGAGCCGGGCAACTCCTGGTAGTGTCGTTTCCTCATTAGCTACCGCTGTAGTGGCAGTACGACACCCTGGACCTTGGGGCATGGGATACCCGCTTTCTTGTGGAGATGGATTTCTTCATCATACACTACATAGAGCCCTACGAGTCCCGCGACGTTACCTCAAACCCCCGACGTGAGCTCGTCTCGCTTACCAAGCATGATTTGCATTATATCTCGCTATTACTTCCTCTTCGGAGCTGAATAACCTAATGATCTTCCTTGGTCGGCTCGGGGTTCGGAGGGAAAAGATGAACAATAATAATACGTTCTATATACAGAATCTTGGCGCCTCCCGAGGTGTCGGTAATCTACCTACTTAATCCTCTCACGTCGGTAAGTACCTACCTACTTGCGCCAACGTCCACTGTACCTTTACACACACGGACCTGTGGCTTGGGCGCACCTCAAGCATGGCTAGTGTTAAACTAACTAAACTAGCCACGACATCCTATTTCGTCCTTGAAGTATTTTGTTACGCTGGCGTCTGCTGATGTCTGCTGACCATGCCTTCATGCGCAATAGCCTGCGGCCGTCCCTGCGACCAGCGGGACCCGTGTTTAGGATGCGAGGCCGCGAACCGGTCTCGCTTAATGAAGGATTCTATGTAGCGAGGTGATCCCCGTCTGAAGGTTTCACGCTTTATGCTCCGGAGAATTTTGGTGAACAAATCACAAAATTCCCCGACAGTGAGCGAAGCCAAGCCCATAGTTTAGGTACAGATCCAAACCTTCGAAGCAAGCTTCTATCATCCTCCCGGCTCCACCACATAGTGCCGCACAGGCCTTGGGAAATCAATGCCGCACGTGGTTTTGACATTGTCGGTTTGTTGGTTCCAAGGTTGTACATAATTCGGTCCCTCCTGGTTTGGAAGCTAACCCCACCGTCCGACCAGAGCCAGGATAAACCTAGTAATAATTCGGCCGTCTAAAGAACATTGGCCAGCATTGACGCCAATCGGCTGGCTTCCTTCGTCTTCAACTACTTAAGACCATTTACGCTACAAGGCTGTGATGAGAATACAATGTCGACTATGTATCACAATCGGCTGTGGATGCGTAATGCTAAAGTGCTACCATAGTACTTAAGAGAGACAAGGCCACGTATTCCGATGCCAAGCCAAGACTCGACTTTTATTATTCGAGTATCCAATTGCTACCCGACAAGTCGAAATCGTGATCCTAGGAGTTTTGTAGTACAAGATTCATCTTTGTCGCGTGCGGGAGTCATCACTCAATTTTCTATGTTGGTCGCCTCTGGTTGGTCACGACGAGATGCAGATGGCCTAAAACGGAAGTCCTCCAATTTGCCATAGCGCCAACTACCGGCCACTTTAAGCTCGTTTAATAGAATTGATTCGTGCAGCGCCTGTTTGGGAACGAATCCAGGAAAGTTGCCGGTCGTATTAATTATCCCAGAAAGAAATTCATATACTATAGCTCGGGGGTAGGCTCACCGGTTGGTCGTCAATACAACATCAAACAATCATCAATCTTGTTCCCCGTAGCCAATCGTGGATGAACCAGACATGGTTCAATCGAGTCAGCAACCAGACCTTAATGAAATTGAATACGATCTTTTCTATATTCGACATGCGCTAACAATTGCACTTTAGCAAACATGTCTTGCGTGGCTCGCGCAAATACTACAAGCCTATGCACATTCTGGGTATTGTTTTCTCTGAATGCTCTGATGCCAACAGTTTCCATATCAAAGAGAACAAACAAAACTTCGGGAGGGAAACAGGGCTACGTATCTACATACGCAATACGCATTACTATCAACACTATTGAAACTGCCCACCGGTTTGGGTTTGCATTACCTAATTACCCCATTGGTGGACAAAAATATCAACAACCGTGCTCATGAGGCTTCCGTCTCTGTGCGTTCAAGCAGGAGAGCATCGTGAGGTTCCGATGGGCCGGTCCTGAATATCGGTGAGGTCAGTGTCAGTGCAAGTGCCAGGTTACGAACGGGCTCTCCGACACAATCTTCAGATTCAAGACGAACAATTTTTATAAATCCACAGGCTAATAAGTGCCCTCATTATGAAGCAACCCCTGATGTACCTAAGGTATGCAATACGGAATCTGATGAGTGGAAGTCATCAGGGTTCATCGACTACTACGCAATGCTGTTGAGGGTGTGAGCTTATTCCGTCCCGCCTAGCCCTGCCAAGACATCCAGATTCAAAGAGACGTTTCAGTACCTGTTTGGTGGTCTCTATAATAGATTACAACGCGACCTACCGCTCTTTCGGCTAGCCATAATAGTTCACTACATGTCTGTCTGATCTAGCACTATACAGAAGTACCTGTCAGACTTTCTTCTTCCCCGTCATCTTCCCTGTATTTATTTTTGTTCCTTATGAGGGGCTGCGCCTAGATTCCCTGTCTGTCCCCCACTATGGGTGTCTCTCTTTTGCCTTGTATGATCCTCACCAACTTACTGCCCCCACATTGGAATGATCCCACGTCACACAGCCCGGTCGACAAAAAACCTCTGGAGACGGTAACAACCAATTGGTAAAAATGCCAGAGGCATGGTAAGCTTGACGTGCTTTTATTATGTACAAGGCAGACCATGTTGTGTGTCCAACCTTCTGGTATCAGAACGGCCCACAATCAACGTTGTTCTATGTATTATGCTGCTGTTGACAGGGCAAAAGCTCGCCGGTTGATCACTGCTTCCTACTAATCTTGTACAAGGACCTGCCTAACTTAATACACACACTACTTCTCATAATGCCTGTGGGCTCGCTGGCCATGCCACGGCTTTCGGTTTCCGAACATGAAATGTTAATACCGGGGCCCGCGGACATTAAGCGGGAGGAGGTCTAGGAAGAGCCCGAAGTCGCAGCTACTATGTAAACAGGCAGACAGGGTCGGGTTTGCCCAGCGTTCAAGTATGGTTCGGTAAAATTAGATGGCCGGAAAGTTGATGATGGACGTAATGCGTCCCTCCCCCCCTGGGTCCTGGACGGCTAGCTATTCCGAACTTGATGACGAGGTTCTAGCCTTCGCTATTGGGCAGCTTATCAGCCTCGTTTGAAGGGGTCTCGAAAACGACGTTACGGAGTAGCACTCAAGCCGGAAGATTTTGAATCAGCCTCAATTTAAGGTGACGTGACGGCCCGTCCTGCTGCCGCATGATGTCGACGGCTCATATTTCGGCTTCCATTATACTCGCGATCTGACGGACGATATTCAATAATCCGGGGGCCGTAGACATATTTCCATGTTCCTTTTAACCCCTCCCTTTTCCCTTTACTTTTCGGTTCCTGAAATTTGGCGGGGCAGGACTACTGGCTGCTCATGATAGCCCAGATTCCGTCTGACGAAGTTATAATGTGATCTATCATATTTTAATCCTCGTTAGTGTCTCCCCTCCCCATCATCCTTCCCACCTCTTAAAAACCGACCTCTAGTTACCCACCGCCGTCACCACCCAGCCCACCATACCCATGATGTATGCATCTGTATCTGTATCTGCCTACCTACATAGGCATGCTTCTTAGGCGCGAGGAACTACATGTACTAGCCCAATTGGCAGGTCAAAGGAACCTCGGAGATGCAGACCGACGCTTTTCTCCGTACGCAACGTACGTGCATACATATTAGTGCCGCGCGCATCATACCTAAACATGTGAGCTGCGGCACCAGCACACAGCGGACGCAACAATCTGGATCGTCACGGTTACGCATCCCGTCCTGACGATGATCAGATCAATCATGCCAGTCATCCGCCTACAAGAGAAGAAGGGGGGGGGACGGACGAGAGAAGACTCTCCGAAACTTTCTCACCCCCCCTTTTCTCATATCTTGCATCAAAACTTCCGAACCGAACCCCGAACGATAGGTAACTTTTAGGGACCGGGGGGGATAAGGCGCGGCTCGTCGCTGTAACCTCGCTTCTTCAGTGCCGGGATGTCTACCACCTACCACCTACCTTACATGCTTACTCGCAATACCTTTAATAACCTAACTCAGACCTTTCCGTCTGGCTGTCACTTTCCTTATCATTTCTTACCAAGAACGAGGACTCAGGACCAAGCCCGGTGACGTTTGATGATGCATCGATGATGAATAACCTAAGGGGATCCGGGCTCTCCCGCCGGCTGCCGAGAAGGGTTAAAAGAAAGTAGGAGCGGTTGCAGTAACTAGTAAAAGAAGAAAGAAAAAGAAGAAAAAAACTCTTCCGAGCCGTGCCCCTTTCCAACATGACGGCGAAGGTAAAGGAAAGACGAAGAAACAAAAATGATGTTGGCAAGGTTTTTTTTTTCCCTTGTCCCACGCTCCTTTACATCATCGTGAAAAGTAATGGGTCGGAGGGGCTCCCCAAAACAGAACCAGCCTCAGGAACCATCTTGCACCGGCATAGTGTACGAGACGCCAGGGCCATGCTGCACGGGCAAATCTAAGGTTAGGTAAGATGCATTTCGAGCTAAATAATTCCCATCCATCCATACCTACATGGTCTCTAGCATATGGGTACACACATGCCTAACATACGTACATACATACATAATAAATCATCTATCATGCTGACACACGTGGGTTCGGTTCGCTACGGCTCGCTTATCATGCCATGTTGCTCGTCTAATAAATTACAAGCGTGCGTATCTGCGCATAATATATATGTACATAAACGCCCTGTCATATTTTATTTTTATTTTTTTTCGGTAGCGATAAAATATGTGCATTACTTACACACCTACCTACATATGTAGGTATGTATGTACTAAGATGACTACGAACAGAGAAAATAATAATAAAAAAACGTCCGTTCTAGACGCACGTCATGACGCTTATCTCAGGTCCATTTCCCTTTCTTGACCTCGCTGCATGTAATGCTTGTCTTACTCGTTCGACCCCCGGTCCCAATTATGAGAATTTTCTCTCACCGCCCACAGGCGGACGAAGGGCGAGGAGGGGGGCGGCCATAGCATCGACATAATGTCCCGGTAGCATATCTCCCCCCTATTAATCCACCGGTTCCTCATCCGGGTTCCGTGCCGCTCTTGCAGGAGAAGACAGTGACAAAAAAAAAAAAAAAAAACCACCCCCCAACCAAACCGTCATCCCGTCTTGGTGGTATTAGGGTTCGACAGTGGTGGTAATGGTGGTGCCTGCGTCCTTGGTACCTTCTAATTCAGGGACCGTTGTTTCCGCCGTATTTGCGGCCGGAGGCAGAGCAGCCGCATTATTAACCGTTGCAGCGGGAGGCGGAAGAGATGGTTGCTGCTCGTTATTAACAGTCGATGCCTCGGTGTCGTCACCACGCGGATCAACCTTCACAGGCGAGGACCGTGAGGAGCCCAGAGCTTTCATCTCGAGACCTTCGGTATCGGTTTCGTTGCCACCGGGATCCTTCTCGAGGCAATCCGCCTCGGAATTTTGCCGCTCCTTCTCTTGGAACGTGAAGGCGTCTGAGAGGTTGACGGCGAGGAAAGTCTTGGGTAGTTTGACCCTATTGGTCGCCGCGGGTCAGCTGTCCTGCTACGATGATGAAGAGGGAGCGCCTCCTCTCGTGGTATGACGTCGAGGCTACGTCGTAGAAAAGAAGAAAAAGCAACTTACTGATGGAACTTGGCTCTGAGCGTCTCGATGACCTTCTTCCAATCCGCATGGGGTGTCAGGCTCCTGCGTGGTGCACATCCTATACAGTGTTTACTGTCTAGTTGGATGTCCAGGGGGTCGAAAATGTGGCAACCGGGGCTGATCGTGATGCGGATGCTATAGTTAAAGGTAGGCTGATCGACGAGGGGCGCATCTACTGGGAGCTTGGTCTCCGACTCGTATAGCTCGAAGCAGATCTGCGAGAGATAATCAAGTTCAGGGATCGTCCTGCGGTTGATTTTCGTCTCGATACCACCCTCGAGGATACAGTTTAGCAACGTGTAGATGTGCGATTCCTTGGTGAAATAGAAGAACGACTTGGCGTCATCAGACGCCTGCATCTCTTCTAGGTCTTGGACGATCTCCTTGAGCAAGGGTAGTGATGTCAGGAGTCCGATTTCAAGCTGCAATATTGCGTCAGTTATGGACCTGCACAAACGAATAGAGATGAACACACCTTTTCACTGTCTGAAATGCCATACTCCTGCGGGCAGATGAAGTCAAATAGGACTTTAGCAAGCTGGTAAAGCTCACGCAGAGGTTCGAAACATTCGTCTGTCTTTGCTTTAGTCTGATTGTTGCCTTTAGGTAAGTGAAAATATTCGGCAGGTCTGTCAACCTCGTGAGGATGTTTCATCCACGATCTCCTTCGGAAAATTCGCTTCATGGTCTTCTCCGACCTCTCGATCCTCTCCGGCCGGTCCGACTTATCCACCTTTTCCCCAGGTGACGAGCCAAGGACTTGGCTTTTGTCTGACTTGTCATCAGCTGTTTTGCCGCCTTCTTCAGACTCCTTCGGCGAGGCTTTGCCCTCGCGGTTTATTGTGATGCTAAATTCTTCCTCTAACATATGCTTTGGCGGAGTGAAGACCCATTCGAGAAATTGACGGTTATGTAGGGCGTCAAACTTCATCGTATCGTACAATTCCGAGATCTTACTAGGATCGACCTTCTCGTGATCGCAGAATTCCGCAAAGAGCTTTTCCCAACGCTCGCGGAACAACTCTGCATCCTCGCCACAGCACCAGCGAGCTTGTATACCGTTCATAGCATTGGCTTGGGAAAGTGAAGAGGCTACGGATGTACTAGAACTCTCGCCATGGGTCTTATCTGAACCCGGGGTATTGATCGCGTTGAGGGAATTTACGGCGCCGGTTTGCAGCTTGCTATAATTGTGCTGCATTACGCGACGATGGAAGTTCATCAGCTGCACAACTCGTGTTTGTACTTCAGAAGGCTCTGGCATTCCTTCTGGCCAAGCAAATTGGGATGGCCGCTCGTTCCCCTTTCGCAATAAACCCTTGAGCTTCTTCTTGACTTTATCCATCTCATCCTTGGCTGCGTTGGAGTCATCCAACAGATCCTTCCGTATCGTAATAAAGTCTTCTGGGAGGTCATTCTTCTCTATAAACGACGCTGCCCAAATCTGGGCGCTAGCTGTAACTCGTCGCTCAGAGCTACTAAACACGTGAACCTGGTCCAGAATATCACGATTTAGCAGAAGATAGTCATTACGCATGTTCTGTGCTAATTCTTGCGCCTGGTAGCGTGCCGAGTGAGTCGGTTCGCCTCCCCACTTGACAATAAGCTGCAACTTATCTAAAACGAAACTGTTATCGGCTGCGGTGAATTTAGACATCGTTACCCCAGACATGGAATCTTGGCGTCGCGGTGGGTATTTCGGCTGTTGTTCAGAGTCAGATACGACTACTTCCGACGGGTCAGGCCGGGGCTGGCCGTCTTCGGCCTCCAACTGCTCTTTTGCGAGGGGTTGGTCCGGTTCCTTTTTAACTTCTGTTACCTTAGCTGGGGTTTCTACAATCTCGGACTCCATCTTTACTCCCTCTGTGACTTTAGGGGTTGATTCGTTCATCTCGGCCGTTTTCTTCTTACGAAACATCGGCTTGATTTGAACCTTTGTGCCTGCCCATCCCCCTTTCTTAACCAGCACATTACGAAGGGACTTAAGCTTATTTCGGTCCTCCTCGCCGGCCTTTAAAGCCAAGTCGACCGCATCGAGGACGCTAGCCAAGGCAGGTTCTCCAATAAGGAGAACCTCTTCTTGGTGCCCCTTTAGAAGGTCGATAAATGGCTGTGTGTGAAAGGTAAATTTGTACTTCTGTTTTGGAGTGCGGTCTGCATGTCGGATGACCGAGACCATTCCTTTGAGCTTCCACGAGTGTTTGGGGGGAGGTGGAGGCGGTGTTGGTTCCTCTAAGTGGTCAGCTTGCTCCTCTGCTTTACTTGAGGGTGTAGCCGGAAGAGTTGGAGGGGCCGTAGTTGGTAAGCTGCTTGCAGCAGAGCCACCTGTAAGGTAAGCTATAGGACTAATGATACCATTTTGCAGTCTTGTTGCGATACCCGCCACTCCGGTATCAGACTTGGACGGCGAGGCGGTTGCTGCGTTCTGCTCGTCCTTACTTTCTTTACTCTCTTCGGGGGAAAGTGTACCTACGCTCCCTGTGGACTTTGGCTGTCTTGTACTAACCGACGCATCTTTCTCCTTACTACTAAAAATAGCTTGCTTTAGTGGATCGCCAATGTCGGAAATAGTAGGCGATGGGAGAGGCGGCGTTGGCCCCCCACGACGAATCTTCTCCTTGATGAAAATATCCTTCAAGATACTCGCACAGTGATCGTAGTAGGTTTCGTTATCTTTGACAAAGCTCCAACCATTGACATCTATGACATAACTTTTACCACCCGCTCGAAGTAGATCGAACCCGCACACGCGTTGTCCAAACGTATTGGCAATCTTGCTTGCGATCTCCTTCTCTTCTGGGCCCAACGAAGTGACATAACGTATTTCTTTGCCATGCGTATTGCGCCGGACAATGCCGTCTACAACCGGCGACTTTCTTGTCTCGGCATGGCAGTATTGTGGTCCGACCGTGTAGGCTTTTACATCTTCCGCATTGTCTACCTGCATAAACTTTTCATAAATGAAGCTGCCTTCTGGCTCGGTAATAGCACGGGGAATGATAAGATCCTTGACAAACTCTGAGCTTTTATTACCAATTTTCCTGAAGAGTTTACGGGCACCCCCGCCAGAAGATTTTGGAAAATAGATGATGATGTTGTGGTCTTCGCCGCTGGTTGGCTTCTCAACAAACGGCTTCTTTAATAGGGTACCGTCCACGCTTAAGATATCTCCATCGTCAAGCAACTCTACCTTGCGAGGGAAACGGTAATTTTCTGGTCCGCTAGGCTCAAGGACAATGCCGGTGACGTCCTTTATATGTTTTGCAACATCTGGGGTTAGTAAACTTGGTCCGCCATCACGATTTACTTCAACTCGTTTCGGAGTTGGTACTTCAATCTTATCAAGTATTCGTAGGCAGAGTCGCCTATCCCAAAGCACCTTTTGCATTGGTACATCGTTGACACAGAATGGTTTTCGAGCTTTAACATAAGCTATAGCCTTTTCCAAAGGAAAGCCATCTGAATAAAAAGATATTAAATAGTCGCATATCGGCCAGTTTTCCACTTCTGCTTTGTTGTTAGTATCCTAAGCCACCTGACTTTATTACCAATGGCGTATTCTCACCTTCGTCTAAAATCGTCTTATCTCCGAATACTATAACGTCGAATTCACGGTTTGCAATTAATCTGTTAAGAATATTCCTGCTCGGTTTGCTTCTGGCTTTGGCATCTAGCGCGCAAACACCAATGATACCCCATGGCGCCGGCTTAACCTCCTCCTTCTCTTTAATGTGAGGACCTCTCTCGCTGCTAGGGCTGTGGCTACTATTCGCAGTACTACCACTCAATCGCCGCTTAGCTCTACTTCGAGATCTAGTCACCTGGGGCCGGGGAGCTGGGTTTGGCGTAGGTGCTGGGTTTCGCTTGACGAGGTCTAGAGGATTGGTATGATGAGTCTCCCGAGGTGTTAACTGAGGGCCGGTAACAGGGTTCGGGTTATTCGAGTTGGAAGATGTGGTGACCATTACATTAGACACGCCAGACTCGGATTGACCCGGGGATGGACCCAGACCTTTGCCAGAAGCCATGATACCCGACACGGAGCGTTGTATCCCACTACTTCCGTCCGAACCGTTTGTGGAGGGGGCAGAGCTTGCAACTCCACGAGACGACGCAAGAGAGAAGACAGAAGAGACAGAAATGCGTTTTCCGACCTCGTGCTCCGGGGATGAGGAGGATAAATTTACTGCAGGTTCTGGTAGCTGATAAGGGGAATTTGTGTCAGAGACAGAATGGCCGGGCTGTTGTTTCGGGGTATTCTCGATGTCGTCGATAGCAACTTCGTCGGTTGTAGTGGTACTAGTGCGGAAGTCTTCATTCCAGTTATCGGACCCGGATGACTCGCGTGTGCGATGAGGAGATGAAGGAAGATGGGGCGGCTTTAATGGTCTAGCCAGAGGTGGCATAGACAAGCTCGCGGGTTCGACTGATACATCAGTAGTCCCAAGAGGCTCAGCATGTCGACTTTTCCCACTTGCTATAGAACTGGCGATGCTACTAGCTACAGATGATGGCGAACGGGTGCGGGAGTGTGAAAATGACCAAGAAAGTCTCTTGCCAGAACCGCTCAGGCTGCGACCCGACTTGTTATTAGTATTATTAGTCTCCATCCTTTCTTGTAGGACAAACGACCCTAAGAATCTAAAAATCTGTATAGTGTACTCCGCAGTCTGACCGTTTACTGCAGTGTTTCGTCATTCGATAAGTTCTAAGTACCTATCGGCGTTGCTAGATAAAAACCTTCGATGCTCAGTTTCCCACTTCTTTCTTTCGTAGCAACCCCTAGAACTTAGCTACATGTGCGTACCACAATACCTTATTCGGGGTAGGTACCATCGATTGCTAATGGATAAGGTGAGGATCCCTGGATACTTGGAAATGGTGGCAAATGGTATATCGTTCGCCTCTTAACCGAATATCGTGTTCTAGTGAGTTGGGCGAAACCAACCTCAATAAGACCTCCACGGTCGACCTATATAAAGGAATTCAATATTCGGGTATAGCTACTGAGTTTATTGCGTATATGTGAAATTAATTGTTATGAGGAACTAAGTTAGTAAGTTCAGTGCCCCTCGAAAGCAATATAAAGAAATATCGATTTGGGACCCAATTTATTTTTAGTTTGTCGTGACTTCGTAAATGTTGGAAGTGGGTCGAGGATACGGCAATTCGGAATATCAAGCTTCAAGGGTACATCATAAACTTCATTGGAAGCTCAGATAGATATGTTGGTAATTGCATCTAGGGTCCATGGCTAGAAGTATACGTGGCGGGCAAACGGACCAGTGAAAGATGTAGACCATCAGACAAATGAGACCTCCTCTGTAAGAAACCCCTTCTCTTTGGGAAGAACAACAGTGGGGGGGATTATCGGCTTCGTTGAAAGAAAGCCGAGATGTTACTGTAATTATGGAATTTCGTATAGTGGGAATTCTGTAAACCGCATCATTGGCAACATGATAAGGTACCTCATGGTGGCGTCTTGAGCACATGCCAATAACATGACGTCCAATGCTAAGGTCTCAGGGGTAATCAGCCAATAGTATGAAATAATTGAGGTGGTGTGGCGCCCAGTACGATGATTAGTCTGAGGTTGTTTTTAACAGGTATTAAGGCGGTGAAAGTAGGAAATTATCACCTGGGCTACCTAAGGTACATAATGTGTTATTGGGAATCTCTGGTTAAGAATACCTACCTATCTTTTCCTCGAATAAAAAAGTATCTTCTTAGACCTTTAAAGGGTCGGAGTTAAACATCCTTTCTAAGTGGACAGTGGCGCGATAGATCTTTTGTGAGTGTCACTGCTTTGTTATTGGGTGGGGCTATATATCGATAACAACGATAACTAGGTACACTACCCATACTGCTATTGATAGCTATCGATAATGATAAGAATTACAGCAGTGAAGTTAAATGTATAGGTACCTTAGGTCCCTACTTAATGCTTCAATTATTTTTGAAGATTGAAGTTGAGCAAATATTCTGTAGTAATAAAATAGTTAATATAAACAAAATCATTAGAGTTAGTTCTCTCCAGAGGTAATTGCAATAATTGTAAATTATCTCTATAAGTTGCAAATATAAAAGCTGTATCAATAGCATTCGTATCTCTAAGTACCAGGTACTTACTAGTAGTTTGGGATAAGATAGTGGGGCCAAGGTACCTAGTACAAGACGCCAAAAATGCTTCGCGCTGTTCCGTCGTAAGAAAAAAAAAATCCATTTACAGACGGCTCTGAGCAGTCATTGCGCTGCGATTCCTAGATGCGACTACGAAGGTCCTGGCAGTTAAAGCGAGATTCACATAGGGGCTCAACGATTATTCCGACAAACAATTCGCTATAATGCCTCATTCAGAGCCAGAAGGACCATTGGTCAAGCGTCAGAAGCTCAATTCTGTCGCGAAATCTAAATCTTCCACATCGCAACAGTCTAGGATCTTTGCTCCATATCGGGTATGTTCAGACACTTTCGGGATCGCAATAGTCATGCCCAGTTCTAATATGTAGTGTTAGACAATCGGCCTCGTTTCTCCTACTAATGTGCCCTTCACCTCTGTTCCTCTCGGGAACACCACCTTTCAGGTTACAACATCTATAGGCCGCTCGCTCCAGACTTATGACCTTAAACGCGGCCTCAATCTCGTCTTCATAACTCGGCCCCAGACGCCAAACATCATCACGGCGACATGCGCTTGGAAACAGAAGGTATTTGTTGCCTGGGGCGACTCCCGAGAAGGCTCCTCTCAGGGTATATGGGTTTTCCAGAGAGGGAAGAAAGTTGGCGAGTTAGAGCTCCCTTCTGATCTACATCAGCCCATTAAGCAGATTCTCGTTTTCGGATCTTGGGTTGTTGCATGTGGTTTGACAAGAATAGAAGTATGGAAGACGGCGACATTGGAGCACTATACGACTCTTTTTACTATGGCTTCGAAAAAGTTCGATAACGAACTCATCGGAGGTATATGTACCATGCCGACCTATTTGAACAAGATATTCGCTGGACGTCGGAACGGATGGGTTGAAATCTGGAACATCTCTACTGGAAAACTTATCTATACCATCCTACCTCCGTCTCCAAGCTGCGGTGCTGTCACTTGCATGCAGCCAACACCTGCGCTTTCTCTAATGGCTATCTCATACGCAGAGGGGCCTTTAGTTATTCATAACGTACTCACAGATAAGAAGGTGCTTGAGGTTAACGCAAGTACCGAGGATGCGCCCGTGACTAGCATTTCATTTCGCACGGACGGTATGGGCGCAGGCCAGGATGGACGTAAAGACGGCGTTATGGCGACAGCTACGCAGTCGAGCGGCGATATCACGTTTTGGGATCTTAACCAGGGTGGCAGGATTATGGGTATCCTTAGAAGCGCCCATAACCCACCAATGAAAGAGGGGGCATCGATTCGTGGAGGTGTAAGCAAGATTGAGTTCCTTGCCGGCCAACCCGTTATTGTCACCAGTGGTAGAGACAATTCTTTAAAAACTTGGATATTCGATGAGACCCCTTTTTCGCCTATACCACGAATACTACATACGAGGAGCGGACATGCTGCACCAGTCACCAGTTTGCAGTTCTTGCCAACCGATTTTGAAGGTGCTGAAGCGGGTAACAAATGGCTTCTCAGTGGTGGTAGGGATAGGAGCCTCTGGGGCTGGAGTCTTCGTCGAGACGGTCAAAGCACAGAATTGAGTCAGGGCAACATCCGCAAGAAGGCTAAGAAATACGGAATTCTGGACAGCAGCACCCTAAGTCGTGGCCCAACTACCACGCTCGATGACTTAAAGGCGCCGGAGATCACATGCATAGCATGTTCTTTAAATAGGGATGGTGGCATGGGTGCCTTACCCGGGAAACAGGTGTTATGGCAAAAATCTCAAATTCAAAAGAAGCCCATAGATGCTGAGATTAGCGGCATGACGGGTTGGGAGAGCGTGGTTACAGCACACAAAGACGATCCGTTTGTCCGAACCTGGTTTTGGGGCCGAAAAAGAGCTGGAAGATGGGCATTCCAAACCGGTGACGGCGCAAATGTGTCATCCGTGGCCATGAGTCCGTGTGGGACCTTTGCTGTCGTTGGATCTGTTGGCGGATCTATTGATATGTTTAACCTTCAATCAGGACTACACCGCCAAAGATTTCCATCCAAGCTCACACCGGCGCAGGCAAGACAAGTCAAAATGCAGCAGTTAAGACAGGCGGACACTGTCGTTCAGCTTCAAGCTCGATCTGCAACTGGCTTTGCACCAGGAATTGGAAAGCATACGAAAGCAGTCACCGGGATTGTTGTCGATTCGATGAACAAATACGTGATTAGCTGCTCCTTGGACGGTAAAGTAAAGTTCTGGGAATTCCTTACGGGAAACCTGCTTGAGGAAATCAACTGGGCTCCGATGACAGGAATTATAGGCTGCCGCTACCATGCTGCAAACGATCTCATAGCTTTTTCCTGTGACGACAACTCTATTCGGGTCGTAGATATTGAGACTAAACAAACCATTCGTGAATTCTGGGGTTGCCAGGGTAAAATCAATGACTTCATTTTCTCCAATGATGGCCGCTGGATAGTAGCAGCCTCTCAGGATGCTATAATACGAGTTTGGGATCTGCCGACAGGTCACTTAATTGATGCTATTCGATTAGAGAAACCTTGCACCGCACTAGCCTTCTCGGCAACAGGGGAATATTTGGCTGCAGCCACTGAGGGAGAGTTAGGTGTTAACATATGGAATAATAAGGCTCTCTTCACACATGTTCCAACCCGACAAATATCTGAAGATTCAATCAAGCAGATATCGGGACCGACGGCATCAGGAGAGGGAGGTCAGGGCTTACTCGAAGCAGCTTTTGAGGAGTCAACCTCTCAAGAAGACGATGAAATCACTGCACCTGGTGTGGATCAGCTCAGTAGCGATATGATGACATTAAGTCTGGTTCCGCGAAGCAGGTGGCAAACACTATTGCACTTGGACTTGATTAAACAGAGGAACAAACCAACGGAAGCTCCAAAAGCTCCAGAAAAGGCTCCTTTCTTCTTGCCATCAACGACCAATACCAGCGCCCCAAATCTGGACACAACCCAGCCGAACACAGACCAAGCTCAGAGTCAATCGAGGATCACCCGTTTCGATCGGAACAGGGCAGAGCAAGTATTCACGAACAAATTGCAAGCGGGAGCTACATCTGGCAATTGTAAGAGCCCTTGCCTGTATTCCCTATACCATTATATTTATGAGCTAACTTTAACTAGTTACCGAATTCATCGAGCATCTTAAATCTCTCTCTCCGGCTACGGCGGACCTAGAATTACGCTCTCTAACAACCGGGGGCGATGATGAAACCAACGAGCTGCTTCATTTCATCCACGCCATGACCAGCCGCCTTGTAGCACGTCGTGACTACGAACTCACCCAAGCCTGGATGGCTGTCTTCCTTCGTCTGCATTTCGATTTGATCCTGGCGAGTGATACCCTAATGAGCGCACTGTCGGAATGGAAGAAGCATCAGGCAGAAGAATGTAATAGATTAGACAATCTTGTTAGTTACTGCGGAGGAGTTGTGAACTTCCTGAGAAGCCCACGGACATGATTTATATTTGCCACGTTATATATATATACCTCCTGTATTTAAATTATGTGCTTGGAAAGTCAACTCTATCCGTAATGGAAACCTTCTTGCCAACGCCCCTGAGCTTTACGTAGTGTCCTCCATCTGTCATGGTTTATTTCCAGAGAACCGAGTTTGCCTCTACGCAAAACTATGTGCTACCTAAGTAGTGACAAGGTTTCCTAAATCATATAATAGATAAAGAGTAGGATTTCTACCTTATAAGGGTTATATTTATTACCATGGGAGAAGATTCAAGATGAGCCAAGAAGCGCGCTCTCGGCAGAGCACGGGAGGGAACACATAATTAACGGTGGGCATCATGTCGACTAGAGGGCTAATAATTGGGAATAGAGAGTCCTTCCAAATTAAATAAGGGAGACGCGTTTGCTTGTGAGTTTTCGGTCTCTTGCCAATAGGGCGCCGAGGCGGGTAGTTGCTTTGGCCAATTACATAGTCTCCTCCTACATAGGTGATTCAACCAGATAGTTTTTAATGTAGGTATATCCTTCTACTCGATGGTTTGTAGACACTTATGTCAACATGAAGCAATTGGTAACCGCATCATTTCCTACCCACGGGGTTGTTACGTAGAAGATGGAGATCACACAATAGTAATCTCCTCTTCTACGAAATCTCCATTCTTCATCATGACAACCGCCTCTCCTCTCATAACGCCATGCACGTACGCGTCCCCAACCAGCTTATAACCCTCCCCATCCACCGGCCGTAACACAAAAGGAACCCTAACACCCTCAAATACACAGCACACGTCGCCCTCGCTAATCAGCTTATGCGCAAGGCCATACCGCCCTGTTTTAGTGCGAAAGAACCTTCTGTTCAGCGCTGCCCACCAAAAATTCCGTTCGAAAATCCAGGACTCAGCCTCTGAACATTCTAGGTCAAGTCCCGGTACCATCGCGCAGCCAACTTTCGCACAGTGTGCCTTGAAGCTCCTGCGAAGTTGGTCCATCGTGCCCCCTGACGAATCTTTTAGCTGAATCGCATCTGCCGTGAGTGTTGCAGAAAATGCATCTATCTTTTCTTCGTCATTGCATCGCCCCTCGGAGCCGTCATCATGAAGCTCGAGCCCCCTCCAGATCTCCTCAACCACCGGAGGGTGGTGGTCGGTATGGTGGAAGTCGAAATCTTTGTCGGTCATGGCGTTTGCTACCCATTGAATGGTGTCCAAGACGAATCCGCGGATCTTCAACCGCCGTCGGTTCTCGTCTATAGAGAAGACAGGATTCTTGTCATGTCCGCCTGCGCGGTATCGGTTTTTGGGGTATCCGAGTGCGGAGACGTATTTGGCCAGGTGCCATTGTGGTACCCATGACGGAAAGGTATTGTCCAGGGCAGTTTGGTCGCGATCCACGCAGGAGAGGATGAAGGTTAGTTCGCACGTTCTGAGGAGCGCGCGTCCGGTTTCGTAGCATACCTCGAGCAAGGATTTATTGTAGTTTGGGTTGACCAAGGGTTCATGGGTCGTGGGGTCTGTTACAGTGGGATGTCCAAGGAAGGCGAAAATATAGTCTCTCAGGTCTGTTGCCTTGAACCGGCGTCCAATATGAAGGATTTCAGCGAGGGTAACCGGAGGACAGTCATCCGGAGGGGACTGAACCAGACCTTTGGAAATCGTGCTTCTCCAATAGGCGGAATGTGCGGTAAAGGTCTTCCACAAGTCATAAAACGTGTCAGAAATTCTAAATAGGTTGTTGAGAGGCATCACGAATAAATACCCAGCCTCGGAGTGAAGAAGGCTAACCTCGACTAAGTCACCGAAATCAAGCATTGATCTACCCCATATCAGAGTCGCCCGTGGTGCCAGACCAGCCTCTTGCAAGACCCAAACTCGACTAAACCATGGGAGCTTTGTCAGTTCCTGAACGAGGTCCCATTTCTTCCGGTCTGCGCAGATTGGATTCTCCGCCATTGGATTTGGGATGTTAAATGGGCGGCCGTACTTTGTGAGCAAGGCCCTCGAGATTCTCGCGGCGTCCTTAAGGAGACTCAAGCACTCCTCGGTGAGAGCAGTATCATCATTTCCGAGCCAGATGGGTACACTGCTCGAACATTCGTAAACATGCCTCATCAACCGGACTTGCTGGGATCGTTCGTCCAAGTCCTCCTGATTAACGCAGATGGCATCGATCCAGAGCCTTCGCGTTTCACCCTCTGAGGCAAGGGCACGAAGGGCGTAAGAAAGATTAATTGTGATAGATAAAATCTTGCCATCAATTCTGATATTAGCTCTGTCATAGGGATTGCCCCAAACATATGAAAGGGCTTCGTAATTCCCAAAGCATTCACTCAGTGGAAAGATACGCAAACTGTATAATGTTTCCACTTGCCCTGAGGTTGTCTCCAACAGCCTGATGTACTCGCCTCCTGAAGGAAGCGGCTCGTAGATGTATCGCTCGCCTATAGGGATGCTCGTATTAGAAGTCAAGCCAAGTAAAACATATGACTCTGAATATCCGCCCAAAGGGTGCGCACCGGGAAATGGAGCAACACCAGTACGTAAAGGCTCCATGCCAACGTCTTGTCTCGTTCTGCGACACCTTTTAGACAGCTGAACTGGTAGATAGGATAATTATACTAGGATAAAGCTTACTACCTAATCAGCGATAGTAGCCGTCTTCTACGCCTCACTATAAATAAAGCCAAGGTCGACTACTCGCACGGGAATAAGTGTAGGAACACAGAGAAAGGATAGTATATGAAGGTTAGGTTCATGTGCACCACAGTAGGACTGCCGGACTTTGGGGGTCTAGGATTTGCTCTATTTTATACGGAAGCTCCCAGTCACTGTTCTTATTTAGAGAAATACATGATCAACCCATTCGAGATTTCTCCCTGTGCCTGTACACCGAACATACAAGGCAAAGAAGTCCTAGAAGGAATAGATACCTACGACACACCCTCAATGCCAAAACAGGGCTTCCGCAGCTGTTAGGTATGTAACTAGTACTTGGTTGGATGATTAGCAGACGGCTCGCCATGTCTTGCTCCCTTGAGGAGGCTCGGAGTACTCCAACGCCGTCTATCAGATCGGGCAAGATTGAAGAATATATCTGAGCCAGTAAAATAATGTTACGAGGCTTGAAAATCACTAGAGGATTAAGGATTTAGCAGTATTCTTAATTACTTACCTATCTACCTAAGTAATACACCGAAGGGCGTGATATTCGATAGATAACACTAATATTTGCATACTGGGCCATGATTTGTTATGGCTCGACGCTGTGCCCTACAACAGTATATTGAGGGCAATGCCACATCGTACACCTACCAGATTTCCCCTCATTTTGAAGCCCTACTTTGTGTCAGCCTGCAGGGCCGGTATAGAAAAAAGGGTCGAAGTGTACATTAAGATAATGTCGACGATCAGAGAGGGAAAGGCTACATAGGATGCGAAAGTCCCAAAGCAGCCGAGGTTCTTATTTAACCGTAGAGTAGACATAGCACTGTAGGACGCTCATATCTATCTTCAAGAATTTAGAGCCTTCGCCTTCTATAACGAACAGATACGCTAGAATTATCTATCAAAGAGGCAGGCCGGCAAACAAATTCCTCACGGGTCAACCCGGTATAAAGCTCTAAGGCAATAATGACGTACAGCGTAATACCACTATTTCCACTCTGAAACGGTCTTATAGTAATATGATGCTAGATAGATGATGCTATATAGATAGTGCACGGGTTGATGATCAATTCTTAAATTGGTGTGGACGATGCAGGCTACGCTGATATTGGATCATACGTAGATTAGTATCATCACTCTGGTGTTAAAGTGCCTTTGCTACCCCGAAGAACTTAGTATAATACGGTATCTATTACCACTCAACACGCAAGGCTGTCTTTACGCAGCCTCCTCCCCGTGCGTGCTACCTAAGTAGGTACCTACTTGCCTCGCAATAGGAATTAGCAGTCCCGTTTGTCGTTCTAACTCATCAAACAATCCTCAACACAAGCATGGCCAGAGTTCGACAATAGTATAGGAAAAATAGGTATTTTTAAAGTACATACTTCCCTTCTATGTTTTAAATCATCAGACAGCTGTTTATTTGTTGGTTCAATATAACTACACATCCAGCTCTCATAATATTCACAATGCTCTTCGAATTCAGCATCCCCGTCGCGCCTCGGCGCTTTTATCGCGTTCGAAGTGGTCGTTCTTTCACTAACTATAGTTATGGCGAAGGGTTTTAAGCCATGGGCCACTGCTCTATGTGGTCTTGTTATTGGCTTAATCAAGAGAAATTCGAACGCCATCTTAATCGGTTGGACCGATCTCATGAGCCAACTCCGTCTACCTTTATGCTTGACAGTTGGGGTAGTTAAATGTACTTTTAAATAAATTTAATACTTGATAATTGACTAAATAGGTAGTCAATAGATGCACAAAGACGAGCTATGTTGCCAGACAGACTTAATCATCGAAATGTTCTATATAGTTGCTTCTTTATTATTGTTTAGTAGGCTTTTACGATTATAAAATCTTAAGGTGGCCCGCAGACGTAGCTGGTGCTAATAGGGGTGGAATAAGGAGTTTATACACAATATAAAATAAAGCTTTACTTTAAAAGTAGAACTGATTATAATTACTACTGAAATAGCAAGATACCGACAGTCATAGTATTTATCTAATGATAGGTAAGTATTTCCGCGATTATATGGTTTTGCTCTATTTTTACATTGGAGACACTGTGTCTTAGATTGTTCTCTGTTATGATCCTATATGAGACGTCCATAACACAGGATATTCTCAATGTGTATCCATGTATAACCACCGGTCTCTGTAGTTTAGGTTTAGAGTTCCTTGCGAAACAACAAAGTTGATTCCACACCTTCGAGATCTACCTCGTGATACCTTCTCTCGACTTCTGTAACACTAATATATGAAATACTGCCATGTAACCTTCAATGTTTGTTAATACCCAAGGTATGTCGTCGTGCAAAGTTAGCTCTTTGTACGAGGAACAATTGGTATCGGTCAAACCAGATGTGTACTCGATCCAGTGCTACCGGCGCTGTGCGCGATATTAAGGAGCACAAAACGTGTTTGTATGCCATTCTGTACGTCGTCGTTTCCGTTGGTGTTATGTTTTGGCTGTTATACACGTAAGGAGTGTAAACACTTGAAACAACCTATGTCGTTTTAGTTTACCGACTTTGATATATCGATTCTGAAGTCATCATGCATTTGATTTCGAGCACGTGCACGGTTTGCCTGAAGTCGTGAATAAGTTGTTTCTACACGTGTAACTAACCACGTCCTGAAGTTGTGAATGTGACACAGGTCTACACTCCCCTTATATCAACAAATCACGACCTTTAAAGAACTTAAAAGATACTATTTTAGGAATGGTGAAAAGAAGTCGACGAATCAGACTTAAGTAAACAGATAATATGCCTGTGTCATTCTTGCCTTTAAAGACTTAAGTCCGATTCCGCTTCCGTTGCTAATTCTGGTCCGTGCTAGGCGTTCTCGTTGGGTCGGCTCTAAAAATCTTGGCCAATGAGATGCCGAGAAAGGGGAATGTGGGATGTGGGATGTGGGAGAATGGCATGACTGACAATCTACCCCTATTTGGGCAATGGCGAGCCTCGTTGCTTTTGACGGTGTGAAGACGATGATTTGAATAGGACTAGACTCAGTAGGTAATTCAGTGGACCTGAGTCAAGTTTATCCATTATGGGCGTAGTAGCTTCTTGATATACTATGTATAAACACATCTCTTGTAAGACAAAAAAATAACCCACATTTCTTGTGAATACCCACGATTAGCAAGCGTATCTCCATAGGCATCGGGTTTATTCCCTGCCTGTCCTTATTCCGAAGGATATAATACATCAGGTAGTAAGTGGTCTCTGACAATAATTCTTGCCTATATAATCATTGTGCGCTAACTCAACCATTGTTGAGTAACAATCATTGTTACCTCATATATTTCCGCTACGGTATATAAAGCTTAACATCGCGCTTCGTTGGCTTAGATGAATAGCCTTCTAGAGAGCCTTCTGGATATCTAGTTCACAACATCTCCGCACACAATGGCGGTACCTACCGGACAAACCCCAGAAATCATCGAGATGTCGCTCAACCCAGCGAAAACCGGGCAAGATGTAGATGCGATACCTACAAGCTCCAGTTCTAATGGGAGCACTCACACTGCGAATGGCGACGAGGAGCAAGGTATGTCGACGCTTGAGAGAATCAAGTCGAAGTTTGGAGATCGACCGGAGTGCTTTAAGAACACCTTCCAGGAGATATCCTTCATCTTCCAAGCTACTATCGCAACCGCTACAACATCTTTCCTCTCCGGTGTTGCTCTAGTTATCACAGTTCCCGTCTCTCGCGACTTGGGCATGACACAGGGTGAAATAGCATGGATCAGCGCCGCGACGTCGTACGTATAGAATATTTTGCTAAATCCTTAACTATCCAATGTAGTTTCTATATATCACTAACTTGTTATTATAGACTTGTGGCTGGTGCTCTTCAGCTTGCCTTAGGGCAACTAGCCGACTTATTGGGGAGAAAACCCATGTTTATAGCTGGTCTGGCTAGTTTCAGTGCATTCGTGCTGCTGGTGGCTTTCTCGCAGAACCCTTTCTGGATGTTGATTGTTTGCGGTATCCTCGGTGCTTGCTCCGCCATGGTTGTTCCTCCGGCCATAGGTATCCTCGGCGCGGCTTACGCCACCCCTTCGAAACGGAAGAACTTGGCGTTTTCGGCATTCAGTGCAGGGAACCCGTTAGGATTTGTGTTCGGCACTATAATCTGCGGTATTGTTACTCAATTGAGTAACTGGCGTGCTGCCTTTATCGTCTTATGCGTTATCTGGGCCCTTTTCACCCTTCATGCGATTTGGGCAGTACCTAATGTCGAGAATTTCGATCGAGCTCCTCTGAAAGAACGCCTAAATGCGCTGAAGCAATTCGATATTGTCGGTACGATTCTGACGATTTTTGGGACGGGCTTGTTTACTGCTGGCTTAACGTAGGTACCCCTGAAGTCTTAGAGCCTCAAATACTGACGAATTTAGACTGGGCCCTGAAGATGGTTGGGCAAGTGCGCATGTGATTGCGATGTTAGTTGTTGGCATCGCGTTGCTTGTCATTTTCGTCCTATGGGAAAGAGTATTTCCTCACCCCCTGATGCCTCCACATATCTGGAAGGATAGAAACTTTAGCTTTGTGAGTTTTTATTCAGAGATACTTGTCCTCCTTAATACTAACAAGTGTAGATTATCCCTACTATTGCACTGGGCAACATGGGCTTTACCGCTAGTTGTTTCTGGGTAGCCTTTTTCTTGCAGGAAGTTAAACAGTATTCTACCCTCATGGTCGCCGTTCATCTACTCCCTCAGGCTATCGCTGGGTTGCTATGGAACGTAGTTGCCGGTCGCATAATGCATCGCATCAACAACACGGTTATCATGATCTTCGGCGCCACATGCTATCTCGCTGCCAACTTGCTGCTCTCTTTTATAAAGATAGAGACTAGCTACTGGGCCTTGATGTTCCCGGCCCTCATTTTAATCGTTGCTGGTGCTGATCTGCAGTTCAACGTGGGCAACGTAAGCTACACTCCTATATTTTAAGCTTCGATAACACTGACTTTTAATAGATGTACGTAATGCAGTCGTTACCCAAGGATAAACAATCCTTGGCGGGCGGCATTTTCAATGTGGTTATCCGCTTGGCTAATACTGCCGTGATGGGTATTTCGACGGCAATTTTTAGCTCGGTGCAATTGACACCCGAAGGCATGGCCGATCCGATGCTCAAATTCACCAGAACATTCCAAATGTCAATTGCGTTCTCCGCGGCATGCTTGGTGTTGACCTTTTTTATTCGGTTGGGGACGCAGGGAAACTCTCCGAGCGAGGAAGAAGATAAGAAGAACAACCCGGAGAATTCGGAGAATCCAACTGTCGTAGTGAACAGTGCAGCTGAAAGTGAGCAAGAAGAGAAGAAGTAATAGTAGGCGGATATGGTGTATGAAAAATAAAAAATAGGATTAGAGTCAATTCGTCATTACGAACTTAGGTACTCGGTACTAGATAAAATATTAGGGAATGCGTTAATATATGATTTAATCTTGGTATTCCTGCCATTTGACCATGCGATCCTTCAAGTCTAGAATCTCGCCATCAATGACGAACGTGCCATCGCCGCGGTGATGGAACATGCGGCCGCCCTCTCCGGGCTTCTTGTCCGGATTGAGCCACGCCTTGACGGGCTTTAGAACCCACATGGAGTATTTGCTCACCATCTTAGTGTCTTCGACCACGCACTCGATATTCGCAATGACATCGCCACCGCCCACAAGCGGTGCCTTGACCTTTGCAGCCGGACAGGCTTCCAGCCCGAAGCGTTGCCACTTGCCGCTGGGCTCCTCCTCCTCGTCGGCAGAGCAATTCCCGATATCGACGACAACGCCGGCCATCGATACATCGGGCACGGCAAGCACACACTCGCGGTTCTTCTTGAGAGCGGCGAACGAGGCGTCCCAGGGCCCGAGACAGATACCGATGAGAGGTGGCGACTCGTGCTGCATCACCATGTGGAAGCCGATTGTCATGACGTTATGCGTCTCGTCGGCCAGCGACCCCGTCGTGACTAGCAGCACGGGACCGGGCTCTATCAGTCGGAATACCCGGGACGGCGGGTACGTCTCGAAGCCATGGTGGAGATTGCGGTCTTGCGGCTTGGAAGAGGAGGCAGTAGAAGCGGAAGTCTCCACTTCCTCTTTACTATTGGCTTTTCGTTGTTTGGAGGGCAACGCAGAGGATGCCTCGCTCTGGTGTTCTAGTTGGCCTTTACGCTTTGGACCCATGGGTGTGATAAGTCATGCGGATAAGATTCAAATAAGTTACCTAGGTAGGCAGTTTTAAGTGAAGCTAGTTTCTTAGAGGCTGCGGTTACGTGCAGTAACATTTGTTAGCTCTGTTCTGTTAATTTTAGCGGGGTGCTGCCAGATCTGATAACGTTACGATAAAGTTTAGAACGTCGCAAGTGGCCCGTTCGTAACGCCCTTTTGTCAACCGAGGTCGGACTAGCCTTTGTTAGCTGTTTGTTAGCTGTTTGTCATTGCCAACCTACCTTTTAGAGGAAAGTGTAAGGTAGTGCTTGTAATATAGCGGTGCTTACCTATGTAAAGAAGTCCCATCGTAAATGTAGGCTTTAGTATACGATTATCGGAGTGACTCAGACGGTAATGCACTTACAAGTCTTACCCATCATCTTGACATCGGATAAATTGAGACAGCTTAGGTTGAATTTGAAGCCTTTGCCCACCTCATATCTGAAAATTGGTTCCCTTAGACGTCTATCTATCTTTGTTCATAACTGAGTTTAGCGTTCTCTACCACCTTACTTTTAAACTCGGTTCACACTATTAATACATCTAGTAATCATGGGATCTAAGCATGCTTGGAAAGTAGAGGTTCGCTTCGCCCTTTGCAATTTACTTACTACTATAGTGTATCGGCGCTTACTTTACCTACATTGTTATACTCAATATGCCAAGAATGAATGCTAACATTTGGAGTACTACGTAGCTTCTCCCGTGGGACCATTCAAGCCCAAATCATGTACAAAGGATGTATGACCAACGTGTTGCTTGTGGGTGGAGGGCTGACGAAGTGCCATCGGTAAGTATATCCTTCGTTACATCTTGCTCAATGTTACCATTCGAGAGCATATATATATATATACCCTCCGGGCACGTCCGAGAGCCATAGATTACCGAGCCGGTTCCCGTGACTTGAGATCGCGCAATCTGATCCGAAAATTTCCGTGAATGGCAACTTCTAATTCTAGACTCTATAGTGGGTAGAGGCAGCACAGAAAGGTGGAAAGATATTTTACTGGGTTGTGAGTTCTATGTATAATCCCCTCTTAGCTTTGTGGTAGCTGATGGATTAGCTCCTTTCGGATGCTTTTCCGGATAAAGAAAAGGTACTTGAGCAGCACACTAGTGCCTATCCGAAGGTATGTTTATGACTGCCCGACCAATGTACTGGGTGACCTAAGAACTTGTACAAAGGAGACAAGCCCGTTGAGGGATACAGCAGCAGAAGTTCGGCTCGTCCCGCGGCAGCCAACCATGGTGGAGTTCATCCCTATTGGTCATGTTGCTCTCGATATCCACGAACCCGATGAGGACATCAAACTCGGCCTTCCAGCTACCGGGACCGTGTGGGTTCATCAACTGTATATTTCGCGAGCGCTCCATGGGGGTGGATTTGGTGCTGGAGCCATGTCCAAAACTGAGACGCTAGCCACGCGAAGCCCAATGAATGCAAATATAGTAGCTTTGGATACCCTATCAAAGGAGATGCAGACCGAACCAGAGATACGAGACCTCCTATATGGGGAAGGACGTCTTCCTCTGCCAGTGGTAAGTCGTGGCAGTGTTGTTAGAAGTTGTAGCACTCCTAAAACGTGTTTATGCAGGTTTCCAATGAAGACTGGTATATCAGTCAGGGGTACGAGGTACTTCGACGAGAGAAAGGTGCATATATATGGAACCCGCAGGAAGGAATCAATGTGTCCAGTAAGTTACATATCAGTCGTTTCGAGGCCTGTGTGTTACTTCAGAGCATGTGCTGTCGTCCCCTCTCGACCTGAATAAGGGCCAGGGGCCTCGTGGAACAGACCCGTCGACTTACATGTGTTTTTAAAGTCTCGGCGTATTTAAGGGTTGCTAACACTTGGGATTATAGTGAACCTTGTGTATATGAAAAAGTCCGTTGCTTGAGAAATCCTGGTTCTCGGATACGTCCAAGGGATATTGGATAGAAAAACACTCCCTCTTCTTAGCCTTAAATTAGCCTCGCGATAGATCGATTGGTCTGAAGCCACGTAAATGGAAATGAAGTCACTCCACAGCGTCTGCTATCTGAACTCCGTGCTTGCATCGCATATACATAGAACAGGAGCAATAGGAGTGGAGAGCTCCGTTGCCGCGAAGGATGATGAGAGGTTCAGAATAAGCAACCTTAATGCCCTTTAAAGAAGGCTTGGATGACATGTTTGTCTGCTGCCCAACGGCTATGTGAAATTAGACGCGAGCAAGGTGGCATTGCATCGGGAAGAATCGTTCAATGCGCTCCTTCCGAACAGGTAGATAGGCGCGCAGTGATAGCTAAGTGGCCGGTTATCACACAAATGGTGAAAGTAGTCATGCAGGACAAGTCATCTAGCGGCATCTAGAAAAGAAAGACGAGGTGAGGCGACCTCTTAAATGATATAAATGATATGGTCTGAGGTAATTGGGGAAAGAAACAAGTCGTGGGGGTTGATGCTCTAAAAAGGAATCCGGGGGTGACCCGTGCGCTAGCATGGCAGCATGGATGCACGGACCCATAAAATAAGTTCCACTTGACCTAACCCGGAAAGGTGTTAGAACATTGCATTGCAGACGCGACAGTGACTCGACGACGTGCAGGAGAGAAGTCGCGAGGCTTCTAAATCAAAAAAGGTCTTTCTGCAATTCCCCACCAGTCAAACATTTCACCTTTTTAGCTATTGGACTGCTGTCTTTCGCCTTCTATTTAGACCTTCCAAGACCATCACTCATGCCTCACCAGTAAACATTGCGACCCAACCTCGTCGTCGCATTGGGCAGGATGGCGGCATAATACATAATAATCGAGCTCGACCTCTCCGCCTGTCATCCGCCCGATTCAACTACCATCCGTGGTCAAACACGTCAACATTGGGACCACGAAAGATTCACAGCCATTAAACGCGTAACGGATATAGGCAGAACTTACGAAAAAGTAAACAAACTCAGTTTATGCGTCTTTCTTTCCGAAACATTACCAAATCTGCCTCCGTTCAGATGCCGCCAGCCAGCCAGTTCCTAAAGCATTCAAAAACGAAGATGCAAGCTTGGGTTACGAGTAACGGGCTGAATAATAGCCAACCTGCCCCTGCTGGATCTGGGCCAGGAACAGGACATGATGGCCAAAGTCACCTTCCCCAACGCCACGTCTATCTACCCCAACCTACGCCTGCGGCGTCGCAACCCGCCCAGACGGTACAGGCAACACAAAATTCGCCTCCACGATCACGCGCACCTATAGTCAATGCAAATTCCAATAGAGCTGCTGTCGTCGCGGCAGCCAAGCTACCTGTTCCCGCCGGTCGTACTGGCCATACCCGAGATACGTCACTTAACATACGGCGATCGGGAACCGTTGCTTCTGAGCCCATTCAATCTTCGCGGCGACCAGCGCCATTCTGGGAGGGTTCGACGGTAGATGGCTCCATGTTTAGTGACACCGCTAGCAATGTTGACGCAAACGCGGCAGGCACCTCTATGTATCGGATGCCTTTTCGGGCGCCCACTACCTACCAACAGAGAGGGAATACCCCACGTCCTCGCCCCCCTGCCAAGGAGGAAACCAATATGCTAAATCAACATGCCCCTTTCGTCATTGGACCTAACGGAATGATAGATGTAGTAGGTGGTCCTCTTACTAGAAGTGCTTCGACACCGGATGCTAGGAATCACCGTGGCCACCTGAAGGGAGTATCGTCTCCAGAACTTGACCAAGAGTCAGAAGATAGTCCATATCAGACGAGCCCGGAAAAGACCCCTTCCGCTAAGCGGCTTCATCATCCTAAAGCGTTGGCTTTACGTACTAACCGTCGTGGTTCCTTCTCCGAAAGGGCTGCCTTTCCTCAAGAGAATATCGTATCTTCGCCTCCACGTGAGGCTTATCCAGTTCCTGATAATGATTTAGATGATGATATGAGATCTGAACATTCCGTACACTTAAGAGTGAAAACACTACCAGAACACCAACACCGGCGCTCGACTATTTTTGCTGACACCGATACACCTATGGTTAGCCATCCGGACGAGTCAGATCGCGAAAGCGTTGCTCCGCCTGCGCCTGCACCTAAGCTAGTCGCGAAACCTAAGCCTCAACTCAATCGACAACTTTTTATCAAAGGTGGTAATAAAGGCGGCCTAGGATTGCACGAGAGCGCGATGCCTCGCTCATCGATAGAGAAGCGTGTTTCTAATCCAAGGAAGCGTCAATACGAGCTTGACTACGATGATGGGGCTCTGGCGGCAATGGACTATTCCGAACTCAAGGATGAAGTATTCGATTTCGACCCAGCCCAAGCAGAGGCCCAGTCAGCGATAGGGCTACCCCGAGGCACATTACCAGAGAAACTTTATCACTTTTTTGACAAGGACCAGGAAAGTCAAATGGAGTTCTTTTCTAAAATGCCCGTTACCGACTGGGAGGTCTCTGGGGATTGGTTTCTTGAAAGGTTTGGTGAGGTTATGCAACGGTTTAGAGAAGCCCGCCAAATGAAGCGAACAGTGATACAAAACTTCGAGAACGAGATTGCCGACCGGGACCAGGCCGTTAGAAGTAAGATCGAAACAATTGACAGTACTCTCGCCGACCTCAAAAACGAAGGCGAGGGCATGATGTCAGGAAAGGAGTTTGATTGAAACAAGTAAGCAAGTACGCGGCACCGCAGGCTCCCCGTGGCCGATAACTTACTGCCGACGGGGTTTTACGAACTCATTTTAAAAGGGAAGGATATATGGCTGTGCGTTAGCTTGGGCTATGAGGTTGCTGTTATTATAACATGGACTGGAGCTATGGTGTTTGTGCTTTCAAACCGGTGCTCTATGTACGGCGACGAATGATGCTATTGGGCCTTTTCACATTAAGTAAGGCTATTTGGTAAGATACCCGCTTACTCGCGTATCAAACGATGACTGTCTGTTTGACTTTTCTGTCTTTACCGACGATTAATCTCAACTGACATCTTGGTTTGTCGGCGAACAGCCCATCTCTCAGCTTATCGGAGAAGAGTTCGTACGCGGGATAATAGGCATCGACGAACTTGACAACCTGCTCGTTCGTCATACCTGCCCCTTTCTCCCTCCGCAACATGGCTTCCTGCTCTAACCTCCAGTCGTATACCCATTCGGTATCTTCGGCGTCGATGTGGATGAATGCATTGAACATATCTGTGATGACATCGTAGTCCCGGAGACGCTCATTGATGAAGTTCAGGTGCTCTAAAGGGTGTCGGTGTAGCGTCCTGCTCGGCGAATTCCACTTGAGTGACACCTCCACAGGACTCAAATGTCGAAAGCCAACACACCAGCCCTCGAAGATAACTACCTGAATCTTGGGTTGATCTGGGCCGTTGATCGTCTCCCATTGCGATTCTGGGACCCTGTCGCCTTGACCCGAATAGGCAGACTTGTCATATTGAGGAATCTTAACCGGCTGACCGTTACATAAAGTCGTGAAGAAATTTCGAGCTAAGTTCATGTCATGTGTACCTACATAACCGTAACATTAGAATCAAATAAGAATAAATATCCTTCTGACTTAAGATTTTGGGTGTATGAAAGTTGTCGTACCTGGCTCGCCTCGGACCTGGACTAATAAATTATCTGGGTGAGACTCTGCTAATGCTTTTTGATCTTCATGCCGCAAGTAGAAATCATCAATGCTACAGACTAACGTTTGTAGGCCTTCGTCATTCTGTAGCTTTGAGGCAAGGGCCTTTACTAGAGTTGTCTTCCCGGCGCCTTGCACGCCGTTTAGTCCGATGATAAAGGGCTGAGTAGGGTTAGAGGCGCTATATTGCTTATACCGTTCGAGTATAAAGGGTATGCATATAGGGCTCTTGTCGTCGATTATCTCTGCTGTGGACATTTTGACAGACTTATTGCATCTGTAGTAACAACTCTGTCGGGGTGCTTGTGATGCCTGTGATCAGCTGCAGGTACCGTATGTTCGGTTATTCGGGCGTTTGACGTTTATTTACCCCAACGGGATTACATGCATGAGATTTCCAAACGGCACGTTTTAAGGATGCATAGATAGAACATTATAGAGCAAGTATCATTAGTATCAGCTCCCCCGGGCTAACTTTGTGGGGACGGGGAAATGCGGGGGAGTTTTGGTTTGGTTTGGTTCAGCGGCTCGGATGGTTGACGGTTGACGGTTGATGATTGGGATTAATAGATTATTCGGATGCATTTAGACCCTCAATTACTATACAAGTACCTATATATTTGTTTGCTTATAAGACGATTTGTAGAAACTAAATGTCATATCCTATCATAAGCAAGTTCTCAAAAGAGAAATACTTGGTAGATTTAAAAGTTCTAATATCCCGTAAGGCGGCAATATACCACTTCGGCTCTTGTTGTGTTAACTAATCGCTAATACGGCTAATTGCCTACCTTAGGTAATATTGGAGTCTTGAACCTAGCATAGAAAGACATAATAGCACACGTGATAGTGATACAAGAGGCGCAATACACATGTATAACGTACGCATGACTTCATACAAGGTTCGTAAGCATTTCAGAGTCTAAAATTTATCGACATGTGAACGGTCTTGTAAGAAGGTGCGAAGGATAAGTATGGGGTAGAAACAGATGCTAAATCCGAGGGGCTATACCCAATTTGGTATAGTGAGGTTGCTATTGCCTGGTCCTTTGAAGAAGTGGATCAATCTGGGGCCCCTCGGCATTCCTGGCAAGCTCATGCGAAAGCTGCCTCGGCTGATTAGCCGGAGTTCAAATGCGGCACATTGACCAGCTCTTTATTATCAGGAACTTAGACCTATCATCCCGTAATTAAGCCAGCTTTTTCTATCATTAAGTTCTGCTCTCCCTTGGGAAATGCCAATAGTGTATTAGAAGCCATCTCCGACCCAACATCTTTATTACTTACCATCGAAGTTTTCCCTTTTAATCAATCCTTAATACCCTATTTTTTTAGAGCTTCAAAACACGACACGATGGCAAGCGAATTGCGCTTTGACGACCAAGTCGTCGTCGTTACCGGCGCTGGTGGTGGCTTGGGCAAGGCATATGCTACTTTCTTCGCATCAAGGGGAGCTAAGGTCGTCGTCAATGACCTCGGAGGCTCGTTTAAGGGTGATGGCAACTCAACAAAGGTAAATAGGAGTCTCAATCATCTTTCAATTACGCCAAGTATCAAACGTGTCTGCTAACGCGTTTTCTTCAACTATTAGGCTGCCGATGTAGTTGTAGATGAAATCAAAGCCGCCGGTGGTCAAGCCGTGGCCAACTACGACAGTGTCGAGAATGGCGAGAAGATTATCGAGACTGCCATTAAGGCTTTCGGCCGAATCGATATCCTACTCAACAATGCCGGTATCTTACGAGATGTCAGCTTCAAAAACATGACGGATCAGGACTGGGATTTGATCATGAAGGTGCACGTTAAGGGCTCTTACAAGTGCGCACGTGCTGCCTGGCCGCATTTCCGCAAGCAAAAGTACGGTCGTGTCATCAACACCGCATCTGCTGCCGGTTTATTCGGCAGCTTCGGCCAAGCCAATTACTCGGCTGCTAAGTTGGCTATGGTTGGCTTCACCGAGACACTCGCCAAGGAGGGCGCTAAGTACAACATCATCTCAAACGTCATCGCTCCCATAGCTGCGAGTCGCATGACCCAGACCGTTATGCCCCCGGACGTCTTGGAAAACCTAAAGCCCGACTGGGTCGTTCCCCTTGTCGCTGTTTTGGTCCACAAGAGCAACACCAAGGAAAATGGTAGCATTTTCGAAGTTGGTGGTGGACACGTTGCAAAGCTGAGATGGGAAAGGTCAAGTGGTCTTCTCCTTAAGGCAGACGACAGCTATACACCAGGCGCTATCCTTAAGAAGTGGGACAAGGTTGTAGACTTCTCAAACCCCCAGTACCCGAGTGGCCCCAACGACTTCTTAGCTCTCCTCGAGGAGTCGATGAAGCTCGGCCCGAACGAACAAGGCGAGAAATTGGACTTCAGCGGTCGTGTGGCCTTGGTCACGGGCGGCGGTGCTGGTATTGGACGTGCCTACTGTCTTGCCTTCGCTAAGCATGGTGCGTCAGTTGTTGTGAACGACTTGGTGGACCCCGATACTGTTGTGGGCGAGATCAAGAAATTGGGCGGTAAGGCAGTCGGTGTCAAGGCATCTTCTGAGGAGGGTGACAAGGTCGTCAAGGCCGCCATTGACGGCTTTGGTCGTATCGATATCATTATCAACAATGCTGGTATCCTCCGGGACAAGGCATTCAGCAACATGGATGACAGTCTTTGGGATCCCGTTCTGAATGTCCACCTCCGAAGCACATATAAGGTCACCAAGGCAGCTTGGCCCTACTTCCTTAAGCAGAAGTATGGACGTATCGTAAACACTACGTCGACCAGCGGTATATATGGTAACTTTGGACAGGCAAACTACGCGGCAGCGGTAAGTGACTAGAACATGGAATAGTCAACGAATCAAGTAAAGCTAATAAATCTCAGAAATGCGGTATCCTTGGATTCTCTCGCACCATCGCCCTTGAGGGAGCCAAATACAACATCTACTGCAATACCATTGCTCCTAACGCCGGAACTGCCATGACCCGAACCATATTACCAGAGGAACTAGTTCAAGCCTTCAAGCCCGACTACATTGCTCCTCTTGTCCTTGCTCTCTGCAGCGACAAGGTGCCCAAGAACCCCACAGGTTACCTATATGAAGTAGGCAGCGGTTGGTGCGGCCGGACAAGGTGGCAACGGTCAGGAGGTGTTGGCTTCCCGATAGATGTTAAGCTGGTTCCCGAAGAGGTCGCTAAGAACTGGACCAAGATCGTCGACTTCGACGACGGCCGAGCAGACCACCCTGAGAAGTCCCAAGATTCGGTGGCGAAGATTATGGCCAACATGGAGAACAAGCGAGGGGCATCTAAGGTATGATGAGCCCTCTTTCTTTAACGTCCTCCTATTCGGACTATCATGTATATATATGTAATATGTCTTAGTCTAGCAAACAAATGAACTATTGATATTGACTTTTTGTGTTCTGCTCAGGCTCCCTCCGAGAGTAACAAATATCTCGAAGCCCAAAAGAATGCTTTGGCTGCCAAGTCCCAGCCTACGGAGTACACCTACACGGAGCGCGACAGCATGCTCTACAACCTGGGCGTCGGCGCCAAGAGGACCGAGCTACAGTATGTGTTTGAGGGCCACGAGAACTTCCAGGTACTACCTACGTACGGCGTGATCCCGCAGTTCGACACCAATATGCCGTTCAGCATGGACGAGCTAGTGCCCAAGTTCTCGCCCATGATGCTACTACACGGCGAGCAGTACCTCGAGATCAAGAAGTACCCGATCCCAACGGCGGCCCGAACCAAGAACTTCGGTAAGCTGATCGAGGTCGTGGACAAGGGCAATGCTGCTATCCTCAAGTACGGCGTTACTACTGTAAACGCCGAGACTAACGAAGAGCTCTTCTACAACGAGGCTACTGTCTTCTTGAGAGGTTGCGGAGGTTTCGGCGGCCAGAAGAAACCGGCCGATCGAGGCGCGGCTACCGCTGCTAATGCCCCGCCGAAGCGACACCCGGACGTTATCGTCGAGACTAAGACGACCGAGGAGCAGGCTGCTATCTACCGACTCAGCGGCGACTACAAGTAAGCTATTCCCTTTTATCACCAGCTTAGCAACCCCAATACTAACCGCATTCGCAGCCCTCTACACATCGACCCCAGCTTCGCCAAGATGGGCGGATTCAAGGTGCCGATCCTACACGGGCTATGCTCCATGGGCGTAGCGAGCAAGGCCGTCTACGAAAAGTTCGGCCCGTTCCGCAACGTCAAGGTGCGCTTCGCCGGCACCGTGCTACCCGGCGAGACCCTCGTCACCGAGATGTGGAAGGAGGGACCCGCCAAAGTCGTCTTCCAGACCAAGGTCAAGGAGACGGGCCGTCTGGCTATCTCCGGAGCTGCTGCCGAACTTGTCGGCGGCGGAAACGGAGGGAAGTTGTGAATCCGCCTGGGAGAAGGGGTGGGTTGGTTGTGGTTGTGGGTGGGGGATTTAGTGGGGGGAGGGTGGGTGTACGAGTCTGGATAAGATGAGATGGGATGAGATGGGATGATATAGGGGAGCATTAATTTTTTAGCATTGGGAGTTCTCCTTTTTTTTCACTTTTTTTGGTTCGTCAGATCGGGCGTCGTTGTAAAAGATGATATATGTATGCATGTAGCTTAACTTGGAACAGGATATTTTTCAGTTTGAAGTCGAGGGATTCGCGTATGAATACAGGTGTGTTCTACTGATGAACTTTTCATTAGTTTGCCTAACAACTTTTTTTAATCGTCTCGAGACTCGGCGGGTTATAACCTATTTAAATGGAACATGAATGTATTTACTATTGGTCTCGATATTTGGGGTAGAATTTTGGTATATATCGACGGCCCAGTGATAAATACCTTGATCTAAGTTAGAACACTCTAAACGCGCAAGTATTCTCTAAACCCAGGGGTTTCAGCCACAACAGTAGGTCTTAACAATAGGTAGTACTTTTTAAAATAATGGCTAAATCATTGTATGCATGAGTGTTACTAGAGGCCGTAGCCTGTGACAAATAGTTGCATGTACGATGCTACTAATGGGTATAACATACGGATGGCCTCCTATCCCTTTCCCTACCATACGACCGATATATTGTCTCATACGCCCGTTCCTAATGCGATGTTCGCTTTCGAGATTTAATTTCAAAGAGAGGTTTAGTCCATAACCAGATAATGCTCCTTTTTACCAAAACTCCGTGCCCAACCTGATCCGTTCCGCTATACAAACAAGGTCTCTATAATAAGATCGCAGAACTCCTCAATGCTTGGGATCTTACCGCCGGGAAGCAGCCGTGCCAGACTCTTGTCTCGACTAAAGCTGCCTACGCCATCTTCGAGATACGTCTTCTCTGCGTCAGACAATTCGCGTCTTTCGGATGCTCTCCATTTCCGTTCTGCTTCTATCTTGGCTTTTCGAAGGATTTCTTCGGTATTCTCAGCTTCCCATAAATTACACTTGCTACATTCGCCACATTGTCGACCATCGCCCTCGGGCCTAAAATGTTGACAGAAATGCTGGTAGCCCTCATTTGGAGTACCGATGTTTTTGCGACAGACATAGCACATCTTGTAGCCACAGGGACAGGTCAGTTTGTTGCATCCAGCTGTCTTGACGAAGGAGGTGCTGCATCGGGGGCAGACACGCTTGATCGCCATAGACATCGCCTGCTCCACTTGCGTGCGTAGGGCGACAAGAGACGACTCATGGCAGACGTGGACATCCATCCACGCCTTCGAACATGACAAACAAGACGAACGTCGGCAGGTTGGATTCTGGCAGTTGAATTTTAACCCGCGACGGCGACGCTGATACCTCATGACCGCCGCTGCTAAATGCCGAGATACATAATCCCTAAACGAACGATTCAAGCAAAAAATAGCAAAGGCTAACGTCAATATGAGAATGGGAAACAAAAGGGGAGATATAATTAAGCAAACGAAGACGATGATAAAGTTGGGAATATTGCTGACACGGATCCTGGGTCTGGATATGCTGGCAGGCATATATAGATCGTCGACTTCGGCGTAGGTGCAAAAAGGACATCGGACCAGAGACAAGCCACTAGACAAAAGTCCATGCTCTGCTAGTCGTTGGTCCAGTTTGCGTATAATTTCATCTCCGTTTTTCTCCCCTTGCATAGCTCGATGGATGTGCTCGGGCGATACGCAGCTTTCGCATTCTACCGACGCCACAGCAGGACATCGAAGAGCGCCTGTTTCCTTCACGATGCTACGTTGCCATCCCTGCCCGAAAATCGCTTCGGTAATGGAATGGCGAACGCAGTTAAAACAAACTATATGCCCTTCGGCAGTACAGGTGGTAATCTCTTCAAAAATCACGTCCGAATAGCAGCAACTGCATTCAAACATGGCTTCGTGAGCTTCGGCGTCCTCCGTAAGTAGGGAAACAGCCATGGCGCGATCCCTTTCCTCTCTCAATAGTTGCTCGCGTTCTTTTAATGGTATTATCAACTCTTCAAACAGTTCTCTATCCAATTCGGCACTACCGGTTGCCTTTAAAGTCGGAACCATCGACCCATCGTCGGCGGATTTCCATATAATAAGGGGATGTGTTTCGGCCTCAGCAGAAGTCACAGGCTTGCGACGAAATAAGAAGTAAGATATAGTGAACTTCCACGTCTTGGAAGACAGGTCTACGAGGGTCTGTCGCGCGTCGAGATACGAGTAGTTGAACTCGGATAAAACTGCGTCAATCGAGGATCTAGATAATAACCCCTTAAACTCTTGCGCCGCTAAAGTACGCACTGCCCTCTTGTATTCCGCCGTTCTGAATGCCTCGGTTCGCGAGACTGGGGCGATTGAATCCGAGCCGGTATGCTCGCTAGCTCTCCGTCGCCCCTTAACGAATTCGCCAGGGTTCTTTAACAACTTGTCCGTGATGATAAATAATCGCGACTCTTCGGAAAAGGATGCAAGCATCTCCCGAAAGACTTCGATTTGGATATCGGGAAAGAGGGCTGCGAGCCTTTCGAGGTTCTGGTTTAGATCGAGCACATCTGGTGGCGGTTGGCTAGTAGGCTGGATTTGCGACTCGTCGGAAAGATACTCAGGAGTAGAGGAAGTAAAGTTTCGGGGGCGCGACGGGGAGACATCAGGAGAACGTTGGGATTGCTTGGACCTGCTTGATTTAAAGGAACCTCTCCGCCCTGACGAGGCACCGAGTAAGCTCGAAAGAAACATTTTACGTCGAGCCAAACGAAACTATATCGAGCGAGTAAAGCATCGTCGTTTATAGTAACTGAGCGTAGTGATGAGTCTCGACTGTATGTTTTAAAAATATGACCGGGGGGCTTGTTGTGTAGTATCAGGAGGTATGGATTAGGAAATTTGTTATTCACGGACTCAGATCTCTCTGTAGCAACAGGGGGAGAGTTTAGTAAAAGATCAACGAAGGCGCATAATAGAAAGTAGAAATATAGGCCTCAAAAAGAAGAAATGCAGCTGACTGGAAGAAATGGTCTGAAAGTGGTTTGAAAGTGGTGCAACTTGTAGTTTAAAAAGAAAGTCACGTTAGGTAAATGCAAATGCAAATACAAATGCAAATACGAATGACAAGTACGAATGACCAAGAGCCAAGGAGAAATACATACATACATTTTATTACGTATGGCCTCAATCTTGGAGAAGTCCACATTCCGAAGCTTGCGCTTGCCTAGACTCCAAAGCCAGAGTCCCCGTGCAGAAGGGTCGGATGTTACTCCAATCCGGTGCGTGCAGAGCGTGTTAAGCGTCTTAAGGTTACCATATTAGGTTAGTTGCACAGGTCACTTTACGAACTCAGCAGAACTTAATAAGTTTAGATAGACCCACATATTCTTGCTTCACATATAAACAAAGACAAGAACTTTTAATTCTATCCAATCATAACGAAAACACGGCTCAATGGTCCAGTGGTAAGATACTCGCTTCGGGTTAGCTACTTTCTAGTCCCCAGTCTCTTTCACGAGATTGAAAATGTGAGTGGTCCCGGGTTCGAATCCCGGTTGAGCCCCTATTTTTTGCATGAATCACATGTTAATATATTTATTCGACGCAAGATAATTTCTGTGAATTTTTGTGAATTTTTCTGCCTTGAAATCATTCTTTAAGATGAAATATTGTATTGTAACTATTTTATGGAACATATGTTGTACATCAACTTGGAGACCCCTAAATCTCCAAATTTGCTTGGTGAGATCTAATTGGCTTAGTTAAATCTCCTTAGTACCTGTTACACATCTTACGTAATTGTACGTCTTTCGTAAACTTCAGTCAACTCTATTTGGTTCTTCTTACATTAGGTACATCAAACAACTAGAAAAGAGGAACACAGTTTTAGATAGTTTAGCATTTCCTTAGCTGGGTAAATTCGAAAGTATCCCATGTTCCGATCATCTCATCTAGAATCGTAACAAGGACGACAGAACAGGATCAACCGAGAAAGAAGGTATCGATTGCTTCTCTATAACTACCTAATTCTAATTATCAGCCAACTAATTCGGGAAATTCGTATTTCTGATGTTCTCTACGATTGAGTGAGCTTGTATAAAACGCTTTGTCCTTCCCCAAGCTGCACGGTCAACCCTGAGCTTTCAATCCCCAAATCTTTATTAGCCCATACATCATGGACCTCAAACCCCCCACTAATCCCGAGGTCGTCCCATGATACTCTAATAGTCTGCACGCCTGACAATGAACTCCCAAACCCGCCTTGGCCTTCGTCTGGGCCGTAGTTAGCGATTACCACCACAGCGACCCCTGACGCGTCTGGCCCTGCGATCCACGCCTGTAACTGTTGAGAGCTGGGAAGGCCAGTTCCTGGGCTGCGGGGTTGCATCGGGTGGTGGGAGGTAAAGTCAGCAATTGCAATAGCATCTGAATCTGTCAAGAGATTAAGTCCAAAGTCATCAAGGTTAGTTAAATCAGAGCCGATGATAAGGTTGGCACCAGCTCCGAGCCAGTGTGTCATAATAGTCTGGCGCTCGTCATCTGTCACGCCCGACACCGAGGCAGGATTGCCTATGAACAGGTTATCCATGTCGGGGTATATGGTTAGAGTTGTATTATACAGCATTATGGTGGTAATGTACTGTCGGTAGTTATCGATGGCCCGCTGGACAACTTCCCAAGAGACAAAAGTGGTCTCCCCGCCATTGTTGATATCCTGGTCGGTGCGCATGGAATCAGCATTCGTCTCCCAGATGTCGAAATACTCCTGTGAACGGTCCAGTTTCCACGAAATATCCAGACGTATCTCCCGTCCCGACTGTTCAATAGCTTGGTGATACGCAATGACCTCGCCACTCAAGTCAGGTGGCAAGTTTGCGCCGTTTGATGGTGACCCGGGCGTTACAAAATCAAGCTTGATGAAATCGACGCCCCTTTTACTAAAGTCTTAGCTTCAAACAGCAGGGTTTAATCTTCGATCTGGAAACTTACCAAGAAGCGAATTGGTTCACAACAGAATTATGCCATTCTTGAACGGCTGGTTGGGAGTAATCAAAATTGCAGCGAGCTAAGCCGTTATCACCGGAGCATACCGAGCCAATAGTGATACTTGTCCCAAAGATAGTTTTCGCCTCGTCGGCGATGAAAGCTCCGGGCACAACGTATACGCCGAGGAGTAAGCCTTCAGCGTGTAAGTGGCTAGCTAAGCTCGGAATATCAAATATGGACGAATCGTAAATGATACGTCCGAACTCATCGCCATTGCCACCTACGGACCACCCAGAATCGAGACTGCAATATACATATCCGGCATCTTTCAGTGCTGTAGTTTTTGTGAGTATGTCACATTGGCTAATCACTCCAGTCTGGTTGAATGAAAAGCCCGGCGTTGTATTGGGGTTGGCCTGTATACCGAATGAGTTCCATCCCCTTGGTGAACTTGTGAAGCCATTAGGGGTTGCCTCGATCTGAACGACATTTAACACCGGCTCAGGGGCAGCTAAGGCAGCAGTTAGAATGCCAGTTGCGGCGACTAAAATAGAGCGTCGGGGTATCATAATTTATTATGATAGTGAGGAAAGCTCGGCGTTATAGAGATGTCAGACGTAATATCTAGATATTAAGTCACTGCGTAAAACCCGCGCCTCTTAGTCCTACTGAGGTAGGTGAACCATCGTCGGGTAACCGGCAATGAGTTCTCCCTGGGGCGCGGAAAGACGGCACAAAGTATCGCGATATATCTCATGATAGGATTGATCTTGCGAGACTCACGCTTATGATGGCGGTCGGCGGTAAGGGTATGCTGCCAGCAACAGCCCCCCTTTTAGCTGGCGTCAGCTTCTGACTAATATTTACGGATGAGTTGTGGATTCAATGTAACGGCATGAGTAAGCTATGGGCTATGAGCTGAATTGTACGAAGTGAAAGACAACTTCTCGTCAACGTATGTTGCAATTCCAGATAAAAGCGCAACCATCAATACGATTTTATGAGATTTTAGCTTCCAAAATTATGTAATTTAATTAGGTAGTGTTATGTTTTCGCTCCGGTGGGCAGATTTTCAAGTTACTCTCGCATCATACTAATCCGTATAAAATATATTCACCTGCTTACTTAATTTGGCGAATGTCTCCAGGCAGCACAATACTTTCTAAAAGAGTAAAAGTTAGGCAAGTATATTATATCTTGCAGTCTAGCTTTCTGGCAAGGGTATCAGCGGCTTACCAGTCCTAGGGCGATATTTGAGCCATTTCATTGTTTGGTGCATGTAGAAATATACTTCATAGGAGATTATAGGCTTAGGTATGGCAGATATAAGCTTGATGGTTACACTCATAAAGTTAAGATATTGCTTTGTGCAACTATTACATTCCAAGGACAACACGAAACAATAAGAAAATAAGTAATTACAACGGAATCTAATCTATCAGAGTTACAACTCAACATATGCATGTGATGAAACCGCAGCTTCGTCAGGGTTACGGGGAGTACTATAAATGCCTTTTGGAATATATAAGGCGAACAAAAACTATGTAAATTAGCTTGTGGCGGAATGTCAGGGCCCCGAGTGAAATGCTCCTATAGATTTTGGCTGGATATTTTAATGGTGTAAGTGCGGTCAGCATATGTCCGAACCTGTTGATTGGTTTGAATTCCGGGTCGTCGGTGTTACACTATGGTGAGAAGGGGGGTGGTTAATATTTGATGAGGCTCAATTCGTAATCTATATCTATAATCTCATAAGCGCTTTCAGCCTGCCGTTTTATTCCCGGTTGAGCTGAGCTGAGATGCACTAGTATTGGGGACGTTACCACACTAGATCTCCTAAGGTAGCGGCTGCTAGACAGGTGAGGACTGATAGAAAATCGGGAAACAGTCGGCATTATAGATGATAGCAGCCAGCATGGGTTATTCGAAATAACTCTCAAGTCGACTAAATGTGTGTTATTAGGGACGATTAAGGACAAGCTGTGTCTAATATTTGCCTAGGTACCTACGTATACTCAGGACGTCATAGAGGTAGATGTTCTATAACACAACAAGTTACAAAACAATACAGTTAAATAAGTATAGTTAGATTGTAGTAGCTAAGTGGTCAATAGCTGATAGTCTACGTACGTAAAGGGGGCTCTCAGGACCGATCACTTTAACTGAAGGCTAGTTACTCACCACATGTTCGTCCCCGCCGCCTGGCCCTGAGTTCAATCATTGTATAGCGAAGTAATATTGAGTACCTTTGCTTATGAGTTAATTTCTTCCTTTTCGTCTGAATGTACTTTTAAGGTATATAGCAGGTGATGCTTTTGTGAGTCCTTACTAATCTGCAATATTATCTTCACCGCCGCAACGCGTAGTCTAGCTTGAACACCTTTGAATGCCACAAATCATCTATTGGATATGATGCAGATATGGTGTGGTAACATTTCTAGGACTATTGGGATAGGGTAAACTAGTTGAGAATAAGATATGCATACCTAGTGAGGAGTAGCTAAAACTCCTAAGTTATTATGAGTAACTATTACCTATAGTATCCTGGTAGTAAAAATAACCTCAGGCTCAGATGTTATCTTGGGACGTGACATGGTAGTACCTAGATAGTCCATTTCACTTTTGAAATACTATCAGTAATCAGATTTCCACGACACCGCGAGCTTATGGTAGTACAAGCAGCTGTAAATAGACTGATCCTAATAGTTTCCACCCCATACCATCTTATACATATACTTATCAACCTTCAAGGGGTCGTAGAACTAAAAATATTAGTATATATAGACCCCTTTCACCCGTCCTTCAACCATCCAGATAATAAACAAACATCACTCTCGAAGCCTACTCTGAACTGACCAGCCACTAAGGGAGCTTCCATACATACCTTACTATCCAAACCATCATCATGCATTTTTCTCTGCTCGCGCTCCCCTTTGCTGTTCAGGCTTTCGTGGCGGCATTGGCAACTCCTGAGCAGCCTGGAAACATTGCGGAGCGAGATGCTGCTAAAGGAGAGATTGAGTCGCGAGACAGCGGGTTTAAGATCAACTATTATACGGACGGCGGCTGCACCGCCTACCTCGTTTCTATCTTCCCGTCCACCGATGGTAGCTGCTATGACTACTCATACACTGGCGACAATAGCGCCAACATCGCTAACTGTGATGCTTCGGGAAGCTCCACTTGCTACTGCACCTTCTATGCCCAGTCAGGCTGTCAGGTAAGAGACTGAAAATCTAATTTATATCATTTCAAATATTGCTATAAATAAACGGTCTAACAGCTTTATAGGGTGCTGCGCAGACTATTGCGTACAACAACGGCAACTGTGCCTCGAACTATGGACATGGCTTCCTCTCTATGGAATGTTTCTACCTCCTGGATTAAGAGTTGCGATAGCTTAATAGTTGGAATATCGATTCTTTGCAGGAATAGTCTAGGTGGAGTACCATTTAGGGGCTTGCGGACACTCTTTCAATAACAGTACCTGACTATGGTAGTTATCCACGGTGTCACTCGTTTAGAAAGAAATGTAACAAGGGGTTGCTATGTTATCATGTATTGCTATCTTGGTCATTGAAACCAAATCGGAAGGATGTTCTCAACTCAATCTAGGTACCGCCATGTTGGTTCTTCAAATACCTTGAGAGAGTAATTATATAACAAATCCAGCTTCTGGTCTCAATATATAAAGTATCTTTATAATATCTCAAATATGTGTGTCTCAAAGCGTACCCATACATACTGCACGGCATATAGCAACATGTTATCCCTCCATTCTCATGGCTCCCTTTCTGGTTATCAAACCTTGGCTGAGGGAGGGGGCCTTTTGGCGCATTAGCCTAAGTAGGGCTCAAAGGAGACTGCTGTAAGTCCATCGGATTCCTATCTAGAACCGCCCGCCAGTTACTAATCATCATGCCCTAGATATGTATAAATATGGCTCTGTATAAACTCATCTTTAACTGATTTCTAGCGGGCAAAAAATCGGGTTGCGCTTGAATTGGATGGTTATTTTGAAATAATAACTTAGATACCGACCTAAGGCCGTGTCAAGCCGGGTTTCCAAGCCAGACCTTGCAAGCTATTAGCTTGCCTACTAAATACATTGACTTATTCAGGTATATGATAAAATAGGCTCTATTATTGTAGAGTTTCCTAAACTGGTACGACCCTTCGAGGATGACGTGGACGTATGATATGTCTTATCTATCCTTCCATTCCGGTGAATGCCATCTCCAACTTGAGAACGCCGCGGGAGCGGATACATTACGATACATGATATGGAACGTCGTATTCGCTTGGTTTAAACCTCCGCTCCGTGCTACGTGAGGCAATCTACATATAAGAGGAGTTAATCCTTCGTAAGGAGACGGTCTTAAATATAAGCCGACTGATGAGCCGGACAACTGGAGGTACAAATATAAGAGTAGAAATTTGTTTCGCAACTCCATCCAAATATTTCCATCACGTTTATGCATCATATATTATCTCGCCATGGCTTCTACTCTAATTTCAAAGCCTAGCACAAATATTATAGTCAAAGAATTTGGTTTTTCTGCCCGCCAGGGTGTCGACTGGTCGAACTATCTGGCCCACCGCCCAGCTTATCCGCAATCGTTTTTCGAGCGCATCTATAACTACCACACCCAAAAGGCCGGGGTAGCTTGGTCCGTAGCCCATGATATTGGCGCTGGTTGTGGAATCGTCTCTTCAGTCCTTGCTAGCCACTTCGACAACGTCATTGTCTCGGATCCTAACGACGGATATACTAAGCTCGCTCGAGAATTTTTAGTTGAAAAGGCATTGTTCCCTGAGTACAAATTTAGGTTCCTTCAAGAAACTGCCGAGGACAGCTCGGTTGAATCGGGTAGCGTCGATTTGATCACCGCGTGCGAGTGCATTCATTGGACTACACCGGACATTGCTATCAGGGAATTCGGGAGGCAGCTCGGAGCTGGTGGGACGCTTGCGATCACATACTATACTCGTCCGCTTATCGAGGCAAACGAGCGGGCTGTAAGGGCCTGGAAGGCTCTCTGGGATGCATTTTCGAAGAAAGTTCAACACAGGATAGGCGACAACGCTTATAAAATAGCCAATACTGCGCTTGAAAGCTTAGAGTTCCCCGAGCAAGATTGGGAGGGCTTGAAGAGGATATACATCAATGCTCAGGGGACTCTCGATGGTTTTATGCTAGATGGCAGAATAAATGAAAGTAGGGTTAAGGAAAGTGAGGAGAAAGTCTGGGTAGAAGATGATGATTGGTGTGATATGTGTGGCATCGAGTGGCTCAAAGCCTATTTTGCTACCTGGGAACCGCGCGTCCAAGAGTCCGAACTACAAGACCTTTGGGACGAGTTAGAGTGTGCTTTGGAAGGGAAGCAAGTCAAGACCAAGACACCGAATGTGATGATTTTAGCCACAAAGAGGGGATAGAAGGTATATTCGGTTATAATATCAGATGCTGTACGATAGAATATTAAATATTAAACAGCCACGTTAAGAGAGGAATCCTAAGAATTCTATAGAAACCTTTTAATTATGAGTATTAAATTAATTTTCCAAAAAAAAGGGGGGGAGGTAGATAATGATTTTCTAGGTACCTACCTGTTAACTATCATGGAATCAGTAGTTATTCCACTTCAATTCTTGAGTAGACTATCCCATTTTAAAGCTCATTGACGGTGTTGAACACCTAGATTCATATGAAACCCTATACGTTGTAAGAGGCATATTGTAACTAAAATTGATATGGTTGCTTCTCATTATACGATTCGATCCTATCTTTACATTCTCAAACCTTTCCTTTATCAAATTTATCCGAAAATGACGACGTGCCGCTAGTTACTGGCGTTTCCTCCATGTAGCTGAGCAGTTTTTCTCGAAGACATCCACGACTCAACCGCCAGAACGCATAATATCATTAACTTGAGCATTGCCGGTAGCTCAGCATCTCTAACAAGCTTTTTGACTTCATCTTGGTTCGTGCACGGCTCAGCCACAATTGCACCTAGAGAAAGTAATAACTGAGCTTCTCCTTTGATCTCCTCTAGAATCGTAGACCTGGGTAGGTCTAAACTATACGGTAGGGGAGTTAAACCATGATTATACTGGCTGTCATTTTCCTCATATTCCGGTACACGTTCCTCTAAGGTATCATTAGATAATCTAATGCTTGAAGACTTTCGAGGAACTTGAACAACGGGTTTAATGTTTTTTCAACCATTTCGTAAGGTATATTCTTGGCCAATTCATCAAGAGGGTCTTGAAACTCGTTGTATCTTCCGCCAAAGTCTACAAGTGTTATCGCGTACTGAGGTGTGGCGGGAAATCTGAATTTCTTGAATCTATGCGTGACCCTGTATTGCATATTTGAAGCCAGACCTTTAAGACAGCCATTAATTGCAACTCGCATGAAAAATGGCTGCCCATCGTGCTCAAATGCGAATGCTGTATGGAACGTATTATCTTGACTCGGCTGACGACCGAGCTTGCTTTCACGAAGGCGCCATTCAACAGTCGTAGCTTTTCCCAATGCATTAGGCGTTGCCGAACCTGAGAACTTCCATTGACTCCACTGTATATATTGCTCCTCCTTATCACATTCGATACCGTCAATTCCAACAATACCGGCTCCGTCAAAATGAGGAGTGACGTTATACTTCTTAGTTATGGAAGCTAAATCTAGCTCACCAGAAATATCGTTCGGTCCATGCTTAATAATGTGAACAGGAACTGTGGCGGAGTATTGTGTATGATGGCGTAGGTCCTTGTGCTCTTCATCTAGAGTTCAAGAGACGACTGCGCTCATGAGGCGACAGTCTAGCGGCTCCGTGAATGTCAGGTCCAGGTATACTATGCTCCCTGGGTTTTTATTGGAAGTTAAAACACCCCATCGCGACTCTCTAAATAGGAATTTACATGCAACTTCCACATCTCCGATTTTCCCTTTGTCGAGATAATGGTCCGAGCCTCCTAGAGGTTTAAAACGCCTAGTATCGTATTTCCCATATTTTCGGCGGAGTAGCAGACGTTCTTTTGAAGAAAGCGGGAAACCGCTCGATAGAGGGTGGCGCTTAGTCTCAGTAAAGGTAGACATGGCCTTAGTTTAATCAAAATCAAGCTCTAGATTTGCTTGGGATCCTTATCAATCTGAGCTGAATACTTTGAAATAGGAATCCTCAAAGGGATACATTGGAACCAACCCATACTTTCCCCGTTGTCCAATTAACTGAGCAGGTTCTCATGCGTGGCGCTTTGCATACTACATTATGTCGGCTCTCTAGATAGGTATGAGTAATATTTTGGTATAATATGCGTTACCCCTCAAAAATTCACATACTTCTCAAACGGCACTCTCTAAGGTGCGATCATAGTCAAGGACGGCTGTATATTGTACCGTTAAACCATGTTATTCTAAGTATATAGACTACGCGCGTCTTACGTCGTTTTGTAGGATATCATGTCCAATGTCTCTAGCACCAAGGTGCCAGCAGAAGGTTCTGGTAGACGCAATGCTTCTAGGATTGACGCTTTGTTACAGCCCTACGGAGATAAGGGCAAAGGGAAACAACTGATGCCTTTAAAGCAGCACCACCAAGTCCATCCTAATACTCCCCAGCGACAACCGCCTTCACCTCGATCTACTCCACCTCCTTTATCTACCATACATCACGGAGACCAACATACTAAGCCCAACACAAGAAAATCCTTCGCCCCCGATTTTCGTTATCTAGGCACGATCCTTTCAGAAGCAAAAGTCAATGGCTTTTGGAACCCATATGACCCTGCTGACATCACTGTTCGTCTTAGAATGCCTGTGGAAGAGGATCTAGATGAATACTTGGAAGAATTCTGTCGCCTGCGGAGGCTAGGCGACTTTGTTTCTGCGAGGCAATTCTTTGCAGAAAATCTACAGGATTACTTCGACAGGCCACATATCCTCGTAGAATATGCGGAAATGTTACTTGAACAAGGTGACTACAATACTTTGTCTAGCATTAATGCTAGTACGATCTTCAATGCAATAGGCTACGACGCAGCGGAAAATAGCGATGAATACTTACTTAGGTCGTATTGGGAGCTAATGCAAAATATTGCCGCCTTCCATAAAGCCGACGTTCATTCAAGCGACACTGTGAAGGATCAAGCTACCAACATAGGGCGATTCTATAATATTATTTCTGATAAAGTTGTTGATGGAAACCTAAATTCAACTGAGGTTAGTTTACGTGTAGTTCACTTGTTTATACACTACTAAGCTAGTAGGTCAAAATGTGTGCTTAATCAACATATATGCCCGAAGCGTTGCGTGAGCTCTATAGCCCCCTATTCCCTCCGTTCGAATACAACGTCTTGTACTCGACTCTCCTTAGGCATGGGCGAATCTGGGATATATATGATATTACCCAGAGCAGAATAATAAACAGAAACATTGATGTTACTAAGGACTGGAGCAACGATCCAACTATCCGAAAACGTATCCAAACTTTTATTAATGATTCGTCGGGTGGAATCGGGAGATATGATGCGCCAACAACTCTCGCACTTCTTAGCATTCTCGTATCATATATACAGGACAGACTTATGGCCTTTAGCCTAAGGAATCCCCTTCTCGACGATGAATCCGATGGGCTTTTCGAATATGTAGTTAACCAGTCTACATCCCTTGCGGTTTCAATCATGGAAAACGACCCTAACAGCATGAGAAGCCGACCATTCATAAGGTGGATGCTAGTAAAGTCCTATAGACTATAGTACACTCCCTAGTCAACCTCGAATTCAACAAGGACATTTTGACTCGTCACCAGGGATGGCATTTCATTCCAGTTGCTACCCGTTACCTGAATATGTCCCCGCGAAGGTTGAGAATCCAGGCTGGAATGTGAACCAGGTAGCTCCCAACCTCATAGCTCCAGTCAAAATGGTGTTGAAGACATCGCGAATTCTCGGAAACCATCGAACAGAAGCAATGGCACTACAATGGCTTATCTTATTATCCGCAAAACCAACACAGGAGTATGAGGAGCTTTCTAGCCTGCAGAATGAAACACAAGGCGATGTCTTGAACTATACAAAAACTTCGGTTTCAAGATATCTGATTTGCGATACGGAAACTTCAAGGAATTATCTTAAAAGGGAAATATTGGAACATCTTTCTAATCCACCATCCTATACAAGTATAGGATATCAACAAATCTGGGCTCTTTGGATGCTTCAGCATGCCCTGGAAAACGATGAGCCGGCAGCTAAGAAAGCCTTAGAAGGGGCCGATGCAATCTACATAGATTTCAACGAAGTAGATCGGAAAGCAATTGACAAAAAGCTCCATATAGAACAGCGCCTATCGCTAGAGTAATAATTATCGGAGTCCGCACTTCAATGGAGAGGAACTTCAGGGCGAGGAAGATCGACTCAGCCTTGAGCAGACGATTATTAATGCAAAGAGAAACCACCTAAATGCTAAAAAAAAAACAGTCGGATATCAAATAATCGGAGCCCTAGCGACTTCATGATTATTACTAAGCCGCATATGCTTGAGGGCAAGAAAATGTCCATTTCTTTCGAGGACGTTGAGAATCCTTCACCTCCTGGAAGATGAGCTAGCAAGAACCACCGAGTATGCAGCATCGGGAAAAGTAGGCGAGGTTGCAGACCGACGCAAATACTTGAGAATTGCTATAGAAGATAAGAAGGAAGAAATCCAGAGAATGAAGCACAAGACGAGGTTTGAAGGCCGAATTCATTCTCAGGATACGGCCGACCCAGGTCCATTGAAGAAGATACCTGCGGTGGCAAGTTGAAGGAGACCACGGAATTGGAGATTGAAGAAACGGGGCCGGAGAAGCCAAGCAAGGAGGTACTAGTAGACAAGGAGACAAAACCACTCTCACACGGTAAGTAGGTATTATTCATGTAATTAAGCCTGTTGTGACTTAAACTAATACCGGGCTAGGATCAACACCATTAACGGTGGAGGATGTGGAGGAAGATGAGATGAATACTTGACTGCTCACTTAAAAGTTCTAATATGAACATTCCCTGACTGCATAGTTGTAGGATGAGTATGTTTCTATAGTTACCATGTTACGTAAATGTGTTTTCCTAGTTTATGTGGATGCTTATGAGAAGTTATCAGTAATTTCAAGTCCCATAGAAATTCCATTAAACATCAAGATCGTAACAACGAATAGTTGTAGTTGGCCTTCCATCTGTCAGCCACATAGAGGAAGGATTAGAGTTGCCTGTCGCGATTACGCACTCAAGCTATGCAGAATAAGCCACACCAATCCAAGCACACAGTGCGGTAACATAGCCTCATACATCACCCACCATGGAAATACCCGGATCCTAGCGCTAGGATTAGCTTGCCCCAACCCTGTACCCGTCCCCAACGAGGAAGGTATGAAGTAATGCTCCCGTACTGTCCTTACCCACCCCCAGACTCAGCTCGCATGACGCCCCATTCATTCATCATCAACTTTCCTGCAACCTTACGATCCATACATACATGCGCTTCTACCTAGCCTCCTAACTTAGTCTTCTTTTATATCTACCTACCTACCTACCAATACAACACAACATTTATTCCAAGATTTCCTTATTGTTATTTCCCTTCCCCATATCGACAGAAAACCACGAAAATTAGATCAACATGTGTTCCGCGGACCTGTTCCTCGGCCTTCTAGCCATTCTATTCCCCCCTCTGCCGGGTACGTCATCCCCCAATGAATCTTGTCCCCCCTCACCCATGAGCCTCGTTATTCGTCTGCCTTGCGTAGATAGGCAGTCCATCTCGCAACGACGACGACCAACAGCCATCAACCACTATTAAAATTTAAATGCCGATTGAAATTTAGAGGCCAATAAGCTAACGATGAAATAATTAATAGTTTGGGTTAAAACCGGTCTCTGCTCCGCCGACTCCATCATCAACATCCTGCTATGTGTACTAGGCTACGTAAGTCCCACCATACCATACCATACCATACCATACCATACCATACCATACTATACCCCACGACCCACGACATCCATCCCCATGCATACAACTATCCGCATCAATCCGAACCTAAATCTCAGTCTTAATTCTAACCATCCCACAGCTTCCCGGCCTCATACACGCCTGGTACATAATCTCCAAGTTCCCCGAGTCGTACGAGTACGAAGCCGTGCCGCAAGACAGCGAGCGCGCCCGCGTCACCTACGTCTTCGTGCAGGAGCCCCAGCCCCAAGCGCGCCCTCAGGCCCAGCCCAAGTCCGCCTCTAACTCGCAGCCCAACTACGGCGCTACCAACAACAGCAACGCCTCTTCTTCGTCTGCCGGTCCGTCCGACGCCCACCACGACGAGGGCCACGCCCCGCCTACCTACGCCGAGGCCGTCAAGGGCGACAACAAGATCCAGACCCACGACTAGATGTCCTGCGTGTTGTCCGCCGCGCCGGTCCAGCGGCTGCGATGGTGGTTGTGGATGGACCGGTATCCCGAGGGGTTCTAGGTTCTAGGGGTAGTCTTAAGGACTCGGCTAGAATATCTCTAGGAAGACTTTGTATAGCGTGACTCACTATGGATAAGATGGGAGAAGGATGTTTTCTTAGTCTAGGAGTTGGAGGCAGGACTGGCTCGGACTGAGCAATGTTTTTGCGTTATACATCGTTTCGACAATTCGACGAGGGCTCTCGGGGTCCGTCGGGGTTTCCTCTCTGGTGGTATGTAATACAACAATATTGTAAAAGAGTAATTTATCGTGGTTCAACGAGATATTTTATAACAATGATACTCTGTCTATAAGTGATACTTAACTAATGAATGGCTTCTTTATATCCGTTTATCCCCGTTATCGTCATCAACATCACTCCTAGCATTGCCCGGCGTGTCTCTACTTTTCTTCCTTCTGCCATGGTACACGCAGATCCCCGTGCCGCCGGATGCGTGCCGCTTGTTGGTCGGGCACATGGGACTGTTGGGCAGATGCTCCGGCATGTCAAATTCGAAAGAGCCGTGCGTTACGGTTTCGTACCGGGTTAGAGCTACTGGTACTTCCCACCACTCTTTGCCCGAGCCACTCTTCCTCTTTTCTCTCTCCTGCCTATCCCGGTCCTACCTAGTATTACGCTCGGGAGTAGGAGGGGAAAGAGGTGCAGGGTAGCGAGATGGCCCAGGCTCGCTATTGCTATTGCTGCCGCTTCCGTGGCGGGGCGGTGGTGTTGAGATATCGAAGAAGAAGGACTGTGGTTTACAGGCATGATGGCCGCTCCCGCGCAGGGGAGGCGTCTTTATGCGAGTTGCCTCCTAATTGCTAGGTGAGCGAATTGAATGCTAATATAAATATCATAGTCGTCAGACTTACACCGCCAGGGAACTCCGCGCAAAATGCGTGCACCGGTTCTATATAAATCTATTAGCCAGTCCGTCTCTTACTTGCCTAGTCCGATTGTCTCTATCCTGCTTTTTGTTCTTCTATATATGGGAATAGTCTTAAAATTATAGGGATCTTAGAGATACACACCAATATAGGGAACCGGGCTCGTGACGGGTGTCCGGCCCCGGAGCACGTCGCGGATGGAGCTTGAGGTGCTCACGTCAGATCCGGCGGAAGCTTCACGGTGCCAGGGACTTTTTCCGAAGAGCTTAAATGAACACCGCCCCTTGCTCTCCTCGCGTAGTAGTGATGCCGCGCGACCCATGAGCGGCACAGGCGTACGACTATGGCTTTGACCCAAGAGCTGTGTTTGTACATCCAGCCCCGTGCTTGCCGTATAGTCGTGTGCGTCATTGTCGCTATATATCTTCTTGATTTTCTACATTAATCATACAATCTCCTTGTTAGTGCCCCAGCATACTTGAGAATGAGGGACATGGGGTAATATCGAAACTCAAATACATTATCTCGACTTACTGGCCTATGATCCGGGAAAATCCTTGAAAAGAACGATTTCTTGGGCTTATCGTCGGGTATAGATGTAGTTAAATTGAGGATAGACGAAACTGAAGCTCCCGGAGTGCTTGGCAGTTGGCTTATAGAAGTTGCAAGGGGAGTAGCGGAGTCAGAGTCACCACTTATTATTGTAAGTGGTGAGCTTTTTATTGGTCTGACCGGTCCGGAAAATGAAATACCACTCTCGCTACCTTGAAACCCTTGGGGTGACCTCTGTAAGGACTGGACGTGGGCTTCTTCCGTTAGATAGGGGCTGGGTAATGGTAATTGTGGCGTTCGATTAAGCGGGAACATAGACTTGCCGCTTTCGCTGCTCGTGCCGTGGCGTTTAAACGATTGTCCCTGGAACGACTGGCTATGACTGTCCTCGCTGGGAAGGGGGCTAGGCAAAGGCTGGGAAATCCTTGGTATATGATCCCATAGACTACTGGATGAGTTCTCCAAACCATCTTGAGTATCCCAGCCGGAGCTACTCTTGCCAGAGCGCTTTCGCCATTTGAAGTGTCTCATGACCTTTCCAGGGCTCTCAGCAACTTCACGCTCGGCCCAGTAGCCCGCTGGAAACCAGACCCATTCACAGCCTTCTCTGGCCGGCCGCGGCGGATCGATATATGTATTCGGGGTAGCCGGCGCGCTCTTATATGATTCCTTCACAATTTGCTGTCCGACGGGGTGCATAGCTGGTACTGATGATGATGGAATCCTGCTCGTTGGCCCATCCATACCGGAGATGCTGGGAGGTCGCTATCGACTGGTAGTACTCCGGTGAGACCATTCTGATGATGAGCTTCTATCTTCAGTGCTGTCCCCCATAGCGAGGAACCGGGGCATTTTTAAGGAGTGGGGATAAATAATGGTCATTAGGCCTTGTCACTTTAAAGAGTCAATTTTATGTGAGGGTGACAAAAGATCCATTGTTGATATAGGAATTTCGGTCGTGTGAAATGCGGCTTATAGGTGGGATTATACCAAGGTCAATATGGCTTGGTTAGGAGGTAGGCAGATAAGAATACTGAAACATTGAAGTTAGTAAAGATCCTTTGCGCAATATCTACAGCATTTCTAACAGTGTTGTATATGCTTAAGGTTGCCTTTCTTTACAAAGCACTTGCCTTGCTTTTTCTATGTCCAAAGATCCTCCCCCTTCTAGATATGAATGGCGCATACATGCATGTGTGTATGGTATGCACTTTCCTCCTTTATGTACTCTAATTGCATGTATCTTAGGCACTTCAGTCTTACATACGTAATTCTTCATCATTGTCCTATTTTTGGTATGTATATAATACCTAGCCTATAGGCGGGCTATACGTGATTGGAGTTATCCTGCAGACTTAGTCCTCACTAGTCGCCATATTGTACACTATGTTACATCTCTGGATATATAGCTATGTACGATGCCGCTAATTTGCACCCGTATGAGCTCTTCAGCCCGCCCTATTCCTTCTAGACTGCGGCTCTAGCCGAGTGATGGGTTCCAGTTCATCAGAGCTGTCATATAAGGGTTCTTCATGCCCTTCCTCATTCCATTCACCAGGTATTTCATGTCCGGGTCCATCGATCGAAGCATCTCCACCAAGAACTCTTTCTTTCTTACGCTCCGATTCAGTAGCCTGCTGGCGCATCTTTTCTAATCTCGCTCTACGCTTAGCAGTATCAACGTTGACATTGGCCAAAAGAGCATCGATCCGAGCCTCCAATAATTCCTTCACATGGAAGGCAAGGTTCTGGCTTCGAAAGACGCCAGAGTACCGATAGCTGAGCCAGAGGTAGAGTGTTATCGTCTTGTGAAGACTTTCTAGTCGTCGTAGATGATCTGATGAGTTGCCGAACGCATCCGCGTTCGTGTCGAGAAGTTCCAGGTCGATCTCTGGGATATCGAGGAGCTCACCTCCTTCCATATTAGAGACGCACCTCGCGAAGGCTTGCAGTATTTTAAAGCCCGACTTATCAGCTAGATGGACCGGCGCATTTAGGAAGACACATCGATCATAAACTGACATGGAATAAGGTTGGATATAATCAGAAACCGCTAGCATCTCTTTTAGGCCGCACATGTGAAATCTCGGAGAAACTCGGGCAATATCTCGTAAACGGGATATTATATAGCTGAATGGAGTATTGGGCGGGAAGTAGGATGAAAACCGTTCAATGACCGACGGTGGTGGTTGTATACCAGCCGACAGTATAGGTTCCGACTCGCGAGTGAATGCCTTCTTTACGAGAGAAAGGTCGGCCTTTTCTAGCGTCGTCACAAACCCGGGCTGGCCGGCTTTGGGTGGTGGGCTTCCAATTATCTCGTCTCCATTTACGTTCGTTGTCGATTCTGATTGGGTTGCTTGGCGTGCCGTCCTGTAACGGCCAGCTCTGCCTCCTATCTGCTTTATTTCTGATACTGATATTTGCCGGTAGCTGGTTTTTGTGCGTTTGTGTGTCTGCTCAAAGATGATTCGTTTAATTTCTAAATTGAGACCCATGCCAATAGCGTCACTAGCGACGAGGAAATCGTAATCGTTATCGGGATCATTGAAAAGTGCAGCTTGCTGAGCGCGAGTTTCGGGTGGCAATGATCCGTAGACCATGGCACATCGGCGCCCTGTAAGCTTCTCGATCTGGTTCTTTATAGCGTGGATAGCAACTCGGGAGAATGTGATGACAGCGTCGCCCTTTTCAAGGTTTGAGTAGTTATCTAAGCTCCTATTCAGGGTTTCTAGCGGGCTGAGTCTGTTATATCGCGTTACAACGCATTTGTCGCCAATGGTAGCGCATAGAGACTGAATCAGTTCTACAGCACGCTCCTCTCCACAGAGATGGACCTCCTTGGCTTGTACACCTAGGACCGCTTGAGTCCATGCCCATCCTCTTTCGCTATCTCCAATCATTTGGATCTCATCGATGACTGCAACATCCACAGGCAAATTAAGAGGGGCCATCTCAACGGTACAGCTTCTAAAATAATTGTCTTCGTTCTCAGGAATACGCTGTTCTTCACCGGTAATCAAGGCGCATTTCTTGCCTTTGGCATTGAAGCGAGTATATACTTCATGTGCTAATAGCCGAAGAGGACCTGCGTAGATACCGGACTTGGAGTTTTCAAGCGCCTTTAGGGCGTTGTAGGTTTTCCCAGAGTTGGTCGGACCGACATGAAGATGAATTGTGCGTTGCATAGCTCGTGTAGCAGGAAACCATTCGTAAGGGAACCGAAAATCCGCGATTTTTTTATGCGTGGCGGCGATATTCTTGGGAAATCTCGAGCGCATAAGAAAGTTTTGGAAGCCATAGGTCAACTCCTCAGTGAGCCCAACAATATCATTCTCAATGAAAGCGTTGCGCAAGCTCCAGAACAGGGGGTTTTCAGTCTTCGAGATAGCATTCTTCTCACTCGCAAGATCGCAAGCCCTTTCAATCGAATTCCTAAACAACTTTACTTCGCGGTCCAAGTCGATCTTGGAGTTGACACCAAATGATTTGTACTCATCCTGCTTGCCCTCCCAGGAATTTGTAGTAGTCATCATCAGGTCATATCTACCAAGGGTTAGGTTTCGGAATATGCCATAAGTCTTCGTCGCTTCTCTTTGCGACTGTTTGGATTTCTTGGCACTATCTTCATCTAATCTATTCAAACGAGATTGAGCTTCATGATATCTTGGATTATTAAACGGTACTTTCGACTGTTATAAATTGTTAATATTTTATGGTTAAACAGTCTTATATTCTTCTTACCTGGATTTTTTTCAGGTAGGGATTTGACTTCGACTTTGATGGGGCGCGCGCCGCGGCACTGAATGTTGTAAAGGTATGTCTAAAGGAGATATTTCTAATGGAGACATTTCCAAAGGCATATCTATGATATGCGTGAGCCGCATAGCTTGAACTAGCCGGTCCAGTCCTGAGAGGGAAGTGCATTTCACATATGAGGAATGAGAAAGAGATCGGGAATCATATTAAGTTTGATCCCTTTGCATTAAAAAAAAAATAGCTTGCCATCAACCTTGAAGCTAACAAAGCACTCAATGGGAGGCAAATCATAGACTTCGCACCCTAGAAACTTCATTGATGGTGGGCACCGATAAGATACATAAATTTTTCTTATCGATGAATCCGTAGCTTATCCGAGGAATGCTTAGTACGACTTGTGTTACGTACGCACGGAGTACAAACGGTACTTGCCTATTGTGATAACTACATAGGTACCTAGGTAGTTATACTGGTTCCTACCTAAGCTCAGTCTTTCATTGGCTAGTGCTGGCCAGTGTATCACTTAATGCATTCCCCATCGTCATTAATGCATCTTAAGTTCGCCTAAGGTAGCCTCACCCCAACAGCCTGAACTTGCTGACTTGCTGACTTGCTGACTTGATTTTTGTCAATCATATTGCCAATCCTGTCCCATACCTTCGAAAGTCCCTCCCTCCTAGATATTCCTCTCCTAGGTTACTGGATAGTTAATCAAGACTGAAACCCACGAATACCATCAAATCTCGACCGATCAGCTACGTTCTACATATACTAGGTGCCTCAATATATCATTCACGATGGCGTCCTCATCGACACCTCAAACTCCACTTCTCTAGTACGTTCCGGTCCATCTTATCCATCGAAAGGAGCCAATGAGCGTAGCTAACAAGCGCAGTTCGTGCATCGCGCATCACACCACGATACTAGCCGAATGTACGACTTCGGCGTCGTCGCAAACCTCGTCGCTAGCGTCCCTTATCCTCCCCAAAATCAACCATGACGCTCCTCAGAAGCTCACGTATACGCACGGCTCGCACCACATCCACTACATATCGGAAGCGCCCTCAGCGCACCCGGGCAACCGATCGGCCGGCGGGTTGACGTTCCTCGTGATTGCGGAGTCGTCGCTAGGCCGGCGCGTGCCCTTCGGCTTCCTGTTCGAAATTCGCAAGCGCTTCTTCAACGAATTCTCCGCGGAGACGGCCGACTTTGCCGACATGCCTAACTATGGCGCGGGAAGCTTCAATGCCGAGCTCAAGAACTTGATGGTCGAGTTCGGCACCACGAGCGGTGGCCGCGACGACGCTATCACTAATGTTCAGCGCGAGATCGATGACGTCCGTGGCATCATGACCCGCAATATCGAGGGTCTACTCGAGAGAGGCGAACGCATCGATTTACTTGTTGATAAGACGGACCGCCTAGGTGGCAGCGCGCGAGAGTTCAGAGTGCGTAGCCGCGGTCTCAAGAGGCAGATGTGGTGGAAAAACATCAAGTTAATGGCACTGCTCATAGTAGTGGTCCTCTTGATCATTGTCGCGATTGTGATTGCAGTCAAGAATGCTACGGGATGAGCCGGAAGTACAACAGCGTACATGTACACGTTCTTTGGAAGTTAAGGGATATCCATGCGCAGGCTAAGGAAGAGGGCATGAAAAGCCTCCTAATTTATTGTATTTTTAATGGCGTTTTTTTCTAGGCTGACAAGTATGGAGGATGTAGTCTTTGCTAATACCAAGGCTCATGAATAGGTGGAAAAAGGAACAACCCGCCTTGTTCTTTTTGTTGGCGTCGGTGCTCGAGCTGGAGGAATTGCTTTAGGATACCAGGTGTATTCTTGTTTGCAGCTATGTACATACAGTTCTGTATCTTTAACAAGCAGATTCAATGGTTCAAGCAGCTACAAGTGGGCTTTTAGCTCCTGCAATTATAGCCAACTATGTAGCAAGCAGATCGCCTTATGATATAATAAGAATGGTTTCTTTAGACAAGCTCAAATATTTGTTAAGAGTACTCGGCCACCCAAAGTATTGGCCAAAAAATTGGTTCATAACGCCCTCCCCCTACCCATTTTCCCATAAAAAGTATTCCTCATAATCTAGAAGAAATAGTTCCATCCGTTCTCCGCTGTGTTTCCGGATAGGCGTATCCATGCGCAACGGGACTGGCTACCCCCACCGCGTCAAATACGAACGGCGACCTCCGTAACCTCTCGGTGAAGAAAACAGGATGCAGGCTTGAAGCGTCCATTTGCATGGTCGTAAGAGTCGAAGGGTTTGATATCGGTGCTGTGATACTTTGTGGCATGTGACCGCGAAGCGGCAACGGCTGAACTGCCGGGACCGGAACCGGAGTCGGCATCGGCATTGGAATCGGCTCTTGAGAGTATGATGATTGAGTTGATGAGTTTAGAGATAAGACATTTGGGAATATACTGTCGAATTCATGAGATGATATTTGAGCCGACAACTGATTTGTTGTTACGTTGGGCAGCTGAATGTAAGAGTTAGTAAACAAAGATAAGGACGAAGCCGTAGCTGTGAAATTGAAACTAACCCGAGGTTGTCGTTTAATGTCGTCATTCTCACGTGGGGATAAAGCAGGGTGCTTTGAGCCGAAGACTTGAGATACCGAGTGCCGCAACATTATGTCCCATTTGATTGAAGAAATAGAACGAATTGGAAATCAGTAGGTTAGATATTTATCTACTACGATTATAATTTCCTGAGGGGAGCAATTAATGCTGCCCTATAGTGGAACTCTAATCTACCCTGTCTTATTGAAATGCATAGTTAATGTAGGTATACTCGGTACGTTGAACTCATGCAATGATAATGCATCGATAAGCTATTAAATTCGGGGCCATAACAAGCGCACATCTGTGTCGAATTAGGCTGGATCTACTACACTAATGCAGTTTAATCTTTTACATAGGTACCTATGCACCCCGGAAGTTGGGTAATATGCAATGGGATACTTAGGTAATTCAATATATCTTCCTCGGTTCATTGAGACTCTTTCCTCGTGAGTTGCACAAAATAATTGGAGCGAGGATACTTAATATTAAACTGTCTATTAGGAAGTCTTTTCATGACGAAGTCTTCTTACCCTTCCGTCGCGAAGTTTTCTTTTCGGCCTCTTTCCCCTTCTTGATTGTGTTTATTAACGAGTCGATCTCCTCAGCCTTATCTGCTTCCTTTTTCTCCTGCTCCTTTACCTCTTGCTTTTTCTTTTCCAAAACTCTTAGCGCTGCCTGTTCCTTCTCGGTCTTCTCAATAAGGTTATCACTGGCTTCCCATAGCTTTTTCGCTACCTCTTCATCTTTTACTTCCATTCTCGCAAAGTCAACCTCGCTGCATTCCTTAATAAGCTTGCCGCCCGGTCCCATCCCTAGCCTTAGATCCATAACAGCATGAAGAATAGACTGGGCACCCATTTCCGGGCTCTTTAATAGAAACCAGGGTACTATGTAAGAGAATACATAGACCGCAAGTCCCCAGAGTGAGCCCCGTGTCAACCATCGCCGCATTCCAGGAGTGCGCGTAAAGCCAGGATCAACAAAGATGACTCGGGAGTTCATTGGAAGTTCGTCCGGTCGCTTGTACGCATCGAGATGTTTTTGATACGCTTGCCCAAATACCATTAACGCCAACTTGCTTCGGGCATAAGCTTTCCCAGGTGTCCATTCCTTCTTCACGAGCGCAGTGTTGAGTGTCGGAGACCGAATGTAAGAGGAACAGGTTGGAATGATTATTCGTACGTCGCGATCGAAGGGTTGGGCTCGGAGAGCCGGACTTAATATGCCTAACAGATGGAAGTTGGCGAGGTAATTAACCATCCACATCTCTTCAATTCCTTCCTCCGTCTCCGTACGTTTGCCCCCTGGTGGTGTAAGAGTGGCAGCACATAGAATGAGCATATCCAACCGACGGGGCGGTGCGTTATCGATCCATTTGGTAGCAAATTTACGAATGCTGTGTAGAGAAGAGAGGTCGACTTGTTCCGCATATATCATTTGATTGTTCGTTCGTTGGCGCAGCTCCCCGACATAATCCGCAAGGAAGGGGTTCGACGGCGGTAGATGTGTAAGAAGCACAATTTGGGCTCCTCGTTCAGCTAAGTCCCGTGTTACAGCAGCGCCTATTCCTGATGTTCCTCCTGTTATCATAACCACCCGACCGTGCATTTTACGTTCTGCCACGCTCACGGTTCCGCTGGAGTATCGCTTTAGAAGGTACAGGAATCCGGTGACGGCTCCAATTTGGAACAAGATCCATGGGTCTTGCGCCCAATTGGGAACCCAAGCCGGAGGACCATTTACAAGTACTTCGTAGAAGAATGGAATTGGCATGGTATCAGAGCAGAAGGAATTGAAATTCTAAGAAGGATTTGAGAAGAAGTCGTTGTTGGAAAGTCTAGCTGACGGAAGCATCCATTTCTAAGCAATCTGTGAATAGCGCGTAGCGTGTACAGGGGGCTGTGACGACAACTATTTCTGTGTCCTTTAGATCTTTGCATAGGACCACTAAAATAAAAGCACTGACAGGGGTCAACAGATCGGAAATGCAAGGCTGAATGTGCCGAGATAAGTCCCACTTCAATATCTTAGATAGGGGCCTAGGTACCTACATGATCCCTGCACTTTCAATTTCGCCTCATCACTTGTCAGCCCTTCCAACTTTCTAACTTGCACCATTCTCTATTTCCTTTACGCACAACATAAAAGGTTACGACTACCTGTAAATCCAGGTTTCTATCTAGATGACTGTACCTCATTAATTATCGAAATGGTGTCTGATGAGTGGAGTGATCCTGAATACGACGTCCCTCTTCAAGACAAGCGACCATTTGGGTCAGGACTAAAACGAAAACGGGTCGTTTTCGTCCCTGCTTCTTCAGGCAACCTCAACACTACAGAAGAGAACGCATCCACGAAAACTTCCAAGTCTCTAGCTGATTTATACCTGAGTATTGTATTGCCCAAGGAAAAGGAGGTTAACCAATCAACCTCAAAGGAGAGTTCAAATATTGCTGCAACCCCTCGAACCTGTGAAATCTGCCGGTTACCATTGGAGGAACCCCTGGAAGAAGGCCCCGACTCCGATGGGAAAGCGAAGACGAGCTCTCGGCCACATGAAGCTTCGATAGCACATCAAGTATGTCTAACTCATTCGCATCCGCCTTCGGCGCTAGATAGGTCGCGAATGGGTTTGAATATCCTTCAGTCTCAGGGATGGGATCCAGACTCACGAAAGGGACTGGGTGTTGAACAACAGGGTGTGCAATATCCCATAAAAGTAAAGCCAAAGAACGATACTCTAGGAATAGGAGTCCAAGTGCCAAAGAACCTGCCGCCAAAGAAGGAAAAGCTGAAGACTTACGACGCTAAAAAAGTGCGGAAGATGGCCCTGGAGGATAAGAAACGGCATGAAAAACTCCGGCGGCAACTTTACAGCAATTCGGATGTGGAAAAATACTTGGGGACCGGATAAAACACACCGCACTTCTTTAGTCACATGTTATATATGGGACTATTTAATCATATAAGATACCCCTTTTCTAGACTGTCAATAGACTTAAGTCTGATTACCCTATAATACATTATTATCAGAACAATATAACTTACCTAAGTAGCTGGATTATATCAACCGTGGCTTGATTTGTTAATTCATATCCCCATCAACTAGGAACCTTAATAATCACCTAACGTGTCACGCTACGTATGACGTCCCGCAACTCTAAACTTCTCAGACAGCAATGTAGAGTTAGCCACCACAGTGAACGTTCTCCCAGATATTTACATGATCTCATGTATATAGGTACATGCATACGAAAGTCTATATGTTCCTGTTCATGCTGCGAGTAGCAATTACATTGCATGTATTAGGTACAAACGTAGGTACCTATATAAGGCTGCCCGGGTACCTGTAGGTGGGTATACCTTGTAGTACATTAATGTTATCCGCCAGCGACGAAGTGGGGCTTTTCAATGTCTAACTCGGTCGCATTAGCGGATTGGCGCCCTGAAACCGAACCCCGCCAAGGGCCAAGAACCACATTACAACTTTACTACATTCTCACGGTCCCGTCTCTCTGAAACTTAAATCTTCTTACCACGTTGCTAGGTGTAATGCGTTCATCGATACCAGAAACTTGCATATGGTTTGGTGGTACAAGTAACCTCTTCTTACGTCCATCTCTTGTCGCCATACGCGCTCACCCGAATTTGTTACTCGTACATGCGAACAATTACCAATAGCGACACGTTGGTTAATAGGTACCTTGTAGGAGCTTACCTTTAACCTACATCCTACTTCCGAGTTCACCAACTACACAATACGTCGTGTATCTCTTTTTCACCTCGAAAATCTAGTAGAAATAGCGCGTCGCCATAATATCTCTATAGTGCCTACGGGCTAAGAGACAAAATGGGGGTATCCGTGATTGAAGAACAACGCGACGGTGAGAGGACCCCTGTACCTTCACGAGGCTGGAAGATTATCTTTCTCTTCAGCAAGAGCTCGTTCGTAGCATAGCTGACGCTACGAATTCTTTCTCGCATACAGTTATCATAAATACAGTTAAGAACATTACTGCTGGCGATGTAAGCTATATACCCCTTATACCCCTTTCTAAGGCCGAGGCCATCATACTAACGGGACACTACATATAGTGGAAAATTCTAGTCATCGACACCGAATCTAAGAAAATAATTGACAATGCTGTCAAGGAAGATGATATTCTTAATCATAATATTGCGAGTACGTTACCCGACCACGTCCTGTCTCTGGCGCATTGGCTGAAGAGAGTGCTGTAGACATCGAACGTATCGAAGATCGGAGAGATATGAACCCGAGTATGGACGCTATATATATACTATCACCGCAACCTCACATTGTCGACTGTCTTATGGTCGATATTGAACGACGGAGATATAAAAAATGCTATTTAGTATGGACCACGGTGCTCGATCCTCAGCTAAGGAGGCGGATAGACGGTTCAGCCCTAGCAAAGCAGCAGATTGCCGGCTTTGAAACTCTCTCGATCGATTATTATCCTCGCGAGTCCCACGTCGTTACGTTTAGAGACCCTTGGAGCTTTCCAATTCTATACCATCCCGCTTGCAATGGACTTATAAGGAAGCACATGCAAGATTTGGCTCAGAAGGTTTGCGGATCCATATTAGTTTACGTCTGATAACCGTCGTCTAACTTGAATGTTGATAGATCACTGGTTTATGTGTGACCCTTGGCGAGTACCCTAAGGTCCGTTACTACCGGCCCCAGAATCCAATACATGAAGCTAGCGTATTATCGTCGCATCTTGCCCGTTTTGTATCTGAGGAGCTCGACGAATATGCACAATGGAATCCTAACTTTCCACCGCCGAGTTCCCGCCCGCAGGGAGTTCTCATAGTGACTGACAGGTCAATGGATTTGATGGCTCCCTTGATACATGAATTTACATATCAAGCAATGGCACACGATCTACTACCAATCAAGGACGGGGATAAAACGACGTTTCATATGATCGTTAACGAGGGTTCCCCAGATGCAGAAGAGAAGGATATGGAGCTCACCGAAAAGGACAAAGTGTGGGTTGAAAACCGACACAGACATATGAAGGACACCATCGATAAGTTGATGAGCGACTTCCAGAAATTTCTCGATCAAAACCCCCATTTCACAAATTCAAACAGCGACACTACCAGTTTGAATGCAATTAAAGATATGATGGCAGGGCTGCCGCAATTCCAGGAGATGAAAGAAGCATATTCTCTCCATCTTACTATGGCGCAAGAGTGTATGAACATTTTCCAGCACCATAAGTTGTCCGAAATGTCTCCTACAGAACAGGATATGGCTACAGGCCTTGATGAAGATAATCGGAAACCGAAAAACGTCCTCGATGCGATTGTTCGCCTCTTGGATGATGACGCTGTCACTCAGTCGGATCGTCTGCGCCTCATAATGATGTACCTCCTTTATAGGGACGGAGTTATCCCTGAAGATATTCAGAGGCTATTAGCACATGCGTCTTTACCATCTCAGGACGGCGAAGTTATAGCAAATTTGGAATTACTTGGTGGTCGTACAACACATGGTCTCAAGGACATCCGTAAGGACTTAAGGCCTCTGTTTCCCATCGACCCGAAGGTACCGGTTCCCGAGGATAATTATATGTCACGATTCAACCCTGCGGTGAAAACCATGCTGGAACACCTATGTAGAGGAGCATTGGATCAGACAGCATTTCCCTACGTCAAACCACCACTTGACCCCAACGAGGACGCGCTCATTGGCCAGGGCTCTCTGCGAGCAGCGAAACCTAGTTGGGCTGGTGCTGGTAGACGTGTCGTAGATAACAGACAACGCATTATTGTCTTTATGGCCGGTGGGGCAACGTTTTCCGAATCGCGTTCTTGCTACGAGGTTGGCGCGGCTTTGAACCGCGACGTCTTCCTAGCAACTAGTCATATGCTCACACCTCAGCTATTTGTTAGACAGGTGGGTGATCTGGGCGTAGACAAGAGGCGACTCGATATACCTATGGAGAGGCCGCCCCAAAGAGCACCGGCACACTTATTCGAACGACCTGCTCCACCACCCATGGCCACTCCCCCGGTGCCACCAGGTGGCCAACGCCCGCCCCCAGGACGAGCACCACCTCGTCCTGGCGGGCTACCAGGCGGGCCAAGGATAGGTGGTGAGCCTCATGCTCCGCCCATACATACTCCGCCTGTACAAGCAATGAGCAATATGTCACTTCACACTCCTAAACCATCAAACGGAAGCGATGTCAGACCCCCGTCATCAGCGAGCGGAGGTAAACCACACAAAATAGAAAAGGAAAAGAAGAAGCGTAACATCTTCGGCATGAAGAAGAGCTGAGGAAGGGAAGAGATGGACGTAATCCCATTGAGTTAAATCTCAATGTGCAGACGCAAGGCAAAACACCCAAAGACTAATACCGTAGGACCAAGTAGAACTTAGTTCTTTTCTTGGGTAGCATGACTGCCGAGCATTTGGAGATAGGAAGCCAGATAGACCGAGAAGGAATCGATAACATGCACACACCTTTGGCAACGAATGCATGGCGTTGAGGAGTTGGCGTCTTGAGAGCGAGCGAGTGTTGCGTTACTTTGCTGTATAGAGTTCCGCGTGGCAAGAAGGCAGCCAGGGAGGAGAGAGATTGGTTGGTTGGTTGGTTGGCTGGTTGGTTGGGTTATTTATACAATTACAGCTTTTGTGTACATGGCCGCGCGAATATAATCCAAATTATAGACACATTATTTATCTACTATCCAAGAACCAAGTTAAATATCTGATTGCTTGAGTGTTTAACGAACATGTTATGAATTACCTAGTTAATCTTATTTAGGTACTTAGGTACCTAGATATATCGTAGACAACCAAATCGAAAAACGGAGGGGAAATATGACGGAAGACTTGTAATTCCTTTTTCTTTTCTCTGTTGATAATCCTAGGTAGGTACTTATACCTTTCCTCTTACGCGTAACAGTAACTAAACCTCCTTCCTCTCTTTAATCGCTCCCCTTACTCCTGTCGTTTGTCAGCATTTCCACCCCCGGGGTTCCGAATACGCGTATCCTTCCTGTCCTACAATCAATATCATGCATCATAGCTCTACCCACCTAATGCCGTAGACACGTAATCCAAGTAAGCAAATGGCACCGAGTGTTCCTTTCTCGACACTCGTCCGTCCGGTGTCATTCTCCCTTCGTCCGAACTCCGTTCCTTCTAGGTTAGTAATTGTCCGAAGACATTATACATATATACCAGTCACGGGTCATGTCACATGAGTATGTAAAGGGTTAAAATGAAAACCCTAGGTTAGAATCGTATCTTCTACTATCAAGTTTCGTAATTCATATTTCGTTCTCGTTACTACGTTACTGTCGGGCCAACACGCAAACTGTTGCTCTGTGAACCTGGTTGTATTTGCTTTGGCGCAGAGACAGAGCCCTGTAACAGGATAACTAGCAGGGCCAAGCCTCTGTTTGGTTCTAGACTAATTTGCTTTGCTTTGCTGTTATTGGGAGCGAGCAAGGAGGGTTATTACAATAGTACACGCTCTGGTCCCTTTTACTTCCAAGGAGAGAAAAAAGGAATCGCCTAGACTCTTGTCTTTTCGTCCCTTTTCACGTCCGACCTGTTCCTACCAGTACACACATAGGCGTCCCGTCGCCTCCGCTTAATCCAGTTACTACAGGGAAATATTGGGAATATGTCACGATAGACCCACTAAGTTTACATCTGAGCTGAGTTCGATGCAATGTTTAGTCCTCGAAGTAGTCAGATTCGGAGGATTCCTAGTTCCGACGGAAAGTGCCGGGAGGAGGCATGCCGCGGTGATCGAAACCGAATGCTACATTATCCGGTCCTTGGAAACCAGGGATCCCTGGAGGTATGAATCCCGGCGGTGGCGGGCCACCGAAGAAGCCTGGAGGCGGTGCCATGTTACGTGGGGGGCCGACTATTCCCTCTGGAGGAAATGCGCCTATGGGAAAGTTTCCTGGTGGGAATGCCCCCGGAATAGGGACGTTGCGTGGGTTCCCAGCCAGCCCAGGAGGAGGGATCATAGGCCGACCTGGAGGGGGTAACTGCTGTGCGTTGTTCTGCATCCAAGCAGTTGGATGAATCTGGTCCAAACCCGGGGGAGCTTGGCGCTGAAGAATCTGGGTGGGCTGCTGTGGGCGACTATCTTGTTCCCTATGATGAATCGGAGCTTCGTCAAAGAAGCTAGGCAAGTTGGTAGGCCGACCAACTTGATGTTGCGCAGTAACACGCTCATGTTGATAATCAATTTCCCTATCTGGTGTAGGAAGGATTTGTGCTGGCCTAGAGGGCTGCGGCATTCTCATAGCAAGCTGCTCATTTCTCTGGGCTTCTGGCGCTACTCGCGCGCTCTGCATTAGAGTCATGAGGAACTCAGCATTACTGTTGCTATTTCGACTTGGTGGTTGTTCGGAACGCGCTGCGCTCTGCCGTTGGCCAATGAGGTCATGCAAGACCTGCTGTTCTGAACGCATTCCGGCAGCAAATTGCGGATGCACTTGTGGCCTAGGTGTGTGAACATCTTGGCCCTGAGGAAGTCCACGAGAGAGCGGTTCTTCGCGGCGGTCCTGCGCATAAAGCTGGTAAGGGCCAGGGGAGGCAACCATATGACTAGGAGGAGGCTCTGAAAACCCGCCAGACGGCGGCGTTGTAGCCTGAAGGGTTTGCTTCTGTAGCTTTTGCAATAATGCTTGAAAAGCGACTTTCTCGGCCGTGTCATTTTGTGCTTGCCCACCACCCAGAGCGAAAAGAGGGTTCATCTCGCTGGCTGGTGGAGCACTAGCAACAGGGGTTGGAGGCTCAACTTGGCGTCGAGATTCTTCTTGAGATGAGAAAAGCTTCTGAAATCGAGAACCAGTCTTTGGTTTGATAACAGGAACAGTATTCTCCTTAGCAGCTTCACCAGTGCTAGCTGGCGTTTCAATGCTTGAACTTTGTGCGAATGCAGCGAAAAATTTATCCGGTCCAGTTTCTATAGCAGGCGCCGACTTGACTTTTGTCTTCTCGGCTTCAACCTTCTCGGGAGGTGCTGATACTTCAGTAATTGATCTAGGGACCGGCTCAGCCTTTGCCGGGTTCTTCCCTGCCTTCATACTATCCATGAACTTCATGAAGTCCTCCTGAGTATGCGCTTGGGACTGCTCTTCGACGGGCTCATCAAGCCATTCCGGTTCCCGTTCCTGACGTTGATCCCGGTCTCGGTCCCATCTTCGTTCAAATGCTCGCTCCCTCATCCTATCTTGCTGTCCTTCACCTTGATGCTCGTTTCCGGCCCTATCTCTCCAACTCTTGGACCTGTCAAAACGCTCCCGAGGCGCAGGGGCATCATTCTCCCTTAGCCAAGGCTGGTCGGTCCTGTTCCTATTCAGGCCGTTTCTACGGGGTTTGTCGCTATCTTCCCCTTCTTTGTCCTTGGCAAACTCGCCGAAGTTGCGACGGGGTCGATCCCCATTGTCATTATCATCTTGATCACGCGGTCGGCGTTCTGGTCCAAAACGCTCAGGCCGGTCACCCATACGGCCATGGAATCTTTCAGCGCCTTCATGCCCAAAACTCTTACGGGGCTTCACAGTGCTCCAGCCCTCACTGTCTTGGTCGTCACCACGTCGACGGAAGCCATTCCGAGCGTCACGATCGCGGTCACGGAAGCGCTCAGAATTATCAGCATCGCCATTTCGAGAGCGGAAGGCGAAGCGGTCTCGAGTATCGGTATCCTTCAAGGTCTTATCGTTATCGAATGGTTTGTTGGCCCTTGTGAGGGTAGCCGACGAAAAGGTAGTTCGAGGGGGTCCAAGGATAATATCCTCAGAAACTACAAAACAGATTAGCAGAAATTACACAGAGGGGAAGCAATGTAAAAACGTACCTCCGGCGTTTCGCGACGTGTGTCTGTCAATGCCTACTCGTCTATTAGACTGGTCTAATAGGGAATTGTCGTTGCTTCTTCTCTCGGTCCCAGGTTTATTCCCTTGGTTGTTGCGGAAGGCTTCGGGCGGTGGGCTGTACGACTTATTAGTATAGTGACAAAAGTAAATTATATTCTTTATTAACTTAAACGTACCCCATCCATTCTTCCGCAGGAGGAAGTGCGCCCGGTTTGACGCATAAGGGCGACTCGCGCAGAAATACCAGCGTGTCTACTGTATATCGTAATGCCATATCATTTGAGGGCCAAGTAGTTATCTAAATTTGAATAGTACGTATATGCGGTGGGAAAGGTGAATAGTGTTCACGTTTGAAGGGTACGCGATCGCAATAGGGGCGGTAAGATAGATTATCGTGAGTTGGCTAAGCAAGGCTCTCCTTAAAAGTGTCTGTCTTGTGCGGGGTGGAAGAGTTAGTGAGGGCGTGACGAGGTTTTTTTTTTTTGTTGGCGACACTGGTCGGGTTCAAGGAATCCCGGACCCTAGAAGGGAATTCTGTCGCTCATCAAAGTTGATCAAGGTCGGATTATGAATTGGAATTGGAAGGAAGAGGCGCGTCAATTGACAAGGTGATCAATCCAAAGACGAGGGTGTTAGAGGGTACGAGCTACCTCAGATAGAGAGAAGCGACGTGAAGGGGAAGTGGCGGTGGTATCTCAAAGACGTATTTAAAATTTAAGACGTTTGATAAATTAAAAGAGTAATGTTGTAGTGGCTTTTTTGGTGGCTGCACGGAAGAAGTGTCTTTAGTGTATTGTTGGGTGTATGATCAGAAGATGTTACAATGGATGTAGGTTCAAGGTTGTAGGCCGACGTCAAAACATTTGTCCAGATACCAAATATTTCCTTGAGGAGAGACCACCACTGGAAGTTTATTAACTGCCCTGAAGATGAGAACTGGGAAATGTGGAATGTGGTCCGTGTCCCCTTTTTCGGGGGTAGGTACGAAATACTTAAGTACGTAAATATATACCTCTGACAAGGTAGCTCTGTAACCCGCATGACATGTACATATATGTATCAAAGATTAGCAGCAGGCACAGAGCAGGCCTGACGTATGTACTATGCAGTATCGTACAGCTAATTTAGCGTCACGCTGGCCTGAGTGGGTCGATACCTGCAAGCTTTTGATGCCTAAATCGGGTCAGCTAAGAGTTGTACAATTATATAATCAATCAGCTTCTATTAAATGACTTTCATATGTAGACTTTTATATTTAGTTTTTAGTTTAGGTTAGGTATCTAACACATATCGACCTATAGGTAAGGTACATTAGGGTAACGTGTTGTTCTTGTCTAAGACCTCTAGTCGTGTCAATGATTATAGCGAACCGAATAGAAATTTCACGTTATAAATCATAATTCCTACAAAACAGAAAGGGATGCATGTGGAAGTTATAAGTAGTAACTTTGCATTAACCTGTGGCATATGTAAAATGGGTATACTTTAGTAGTATATACATACTATCATGCCCCCACAAGCCTTTCGATGCCACCCTTACTCCACGCCGAGATGCGTTTTTGATCACAGGTTTCCCATAATCTTCCAAGCATCGCTTGATACACTCCACGCTCAGTAGCGTCTGTTGCTATATCCCTCTGCGCTAAAATCCAACTCACCACTCCAAACCTCGTGATCAAAGTATCGCTCCCCCCCTCGATACTGGACATCCTGTAAATGATCCTCAATATTTGCGTCCTCAGATTAGGACCCATAAAGGGGTTGGACGTTAGAGCGAACAGCCTCTCGGGAACTCTGCGTTTATGGAATAGAGCCACGTCCGCGGGTGTTCGTAAGCTTTCGAGTAGGAATCCCAGGAGCCAGCTGACTTCAGAGTAGAAAGCCCCGTCTTCAGTCGGGCCCTCTTGGAGGATATTTTGTATAAGAGGTATCTTGTCTAATGACCATACCGGCCCGCTAGTGAGGAACAGATTGACCTTCTCGTACATACTATGCAAGGGGTTCATTAGAACTTCGAGAGCTTTGCAAGCGAAGGCGACGATCACACTCGGTAGCGGTCCGTCCGTAAGCGAATCTCGTGCTGATTCAGTAAGTTCCATAAGAAGGAGCCAGACTTGTTCGTTATTTTCGTATGTTGAATCTTTAATCTTTCCAGCCACCTTGACTATGTTTATGAGTGCTTCCTTTCTGATGCTCGAATGCTCAGACAAAAGCAAGCGAATTAATGAAGATGCATATCCCTCTTCGACAAGTTCTTCAGGTGTTTTGGATGTCCATTTGGATAGCGAATTATCTTTGCTTGTTATAATCGGTACTGCCAGCCTCTGTTCTAGGTCCTGAGGGCTGATTTGTGCGATTGAATCGCCATCCACTTCCCTAACAGCTTGGTTACCCCGCCCATTAAGATGCGAGGCACTATGATTCGGGTCTTGCTCTTGTGCTTCTAGTATGAGCTTCTTCCTTTTTGGGACACGCAACTTTTCTTTGAGCTTCTGGTCCGTAAGGCCAGCGGAAAAGAGCTCCTTCGAAGCCTCTACGAAAGGCCTGTCTACACCAGCGGCTAGTGAGTGTCCGAGATATTCTGAGAGAAACTGCACAAATGCTTTCAATGTGGTCTTGCTAGAGGATGACGAACTGAAAAAAGGGATCTGCTCTGCAATCGTCATCATGAGAGGGCAAGTAACTATGTCCTCGTCTTCAGAAACCTTGGCTTTATCTAGCTGCTCTTCAATCATCTCAAGGTATTTAACCGGTGTCCTAGCACAGCGCTCGACACAGTTATCCAGGAATACCCAGATCGCTGAATCGACGGCTTCAAAGCTCCTCAATGCTGCAATTAAGGGATATAGCCCTGGAGAGTTCGGTCGATCTTCTACCAATTGGTGTTCGCTGGCAACCCAATATAAGACACCATCTAAGCTCTCATTAGATAATCCAGTCGTCTTTTCGACAGATAGTCTTAAGAGAGTTGTAAACGGAGAGTGTGGGATATCGGAGGTTCGAGCAAACCACCGCATATTTGGGGAGTATTTCGCAATTGCGCATAAGTTTTCGAGTTCTAATAGAGACATCACTATATCTTCATCTGCTCTATCAGATTCCTCAACTCTCTTGATAGTAGACGATAATATTGGTGAGACGTCAAATTTAGCTCTTAAAGCAACCTGGGGAATGATTTCGTAATAGAGTAATAGCAAGCGGCTTGCTGCTTGCCGTTGAAGTAGGTCATCTTGTTCCATGGCAAGATAACATTTTATAACATCTTTGATATCTGGGATCCTTTTGTAAAATTCATCTAAGAGCCGACGAGCTGCCTCTTCCCACAGAGAATCAGATGACGATGATGCCTCTCGATACATCTCTAGAGCTCGGCCTAGCTTTTGCAAAGCTAATATTAAGAGACGGATGGCGTAAAATGAAGCTAACTTAGACTTGATAGAGAGACATCGCGTTATAGCTTTCGGTGTCATGGGTAATGGGATTATGTTTCCAAGTACCACGGAAGTAGGAGGTGGAATTCTTGCATAGCCTTTAGCATGTCCAAACCAAGAGGGAATCGGTAGCTGAACAACATTATACAGTAACGCGGCGTAACCAATCCAAGTAGCTGTCAGCTTTGGATCGAATGTGAACGATTTCTTATGACAAAAGTAGTTGGCAGCTAATTCCGGGGATGTTTCGAAAATCGCCACTAGAAGTTCGTTCTGCTTCGTGCTGGACCACGGCCGTAATGTCTGGATGAACTCCGCCAACAGCGAATTCCGTACAGGTACATCGTTCTCAAACTTCCCCATCCACGAAATACTATCGATACCAAAATCCGCAGGTTGATCATCGTTGACCGCTAATGGTATCGCGTTGGGATCTACGCCCTCGGGGTAATATCCATGTTCCGATCGACGAACACCAGCGTCAGAATCAGTACAGGCGGCGGTTAGGAACGCATGGGCTGATTGTTCGACTGTTGGGCGCTCGCGCTCCGATTCACTCTCATGCTCGGTAAGGACTTCAGGATAACCATAGAGCTCCGCTATCCTGATAAGCGAATGCGCATTCAAGATTCTAATCTTGATTTCCTTCGGTAGCTTCTTGTCTAAAATAACAGAAGCTCTCAGAGTATCTAATATTTCATGGATTAATGAAGGGGGGTCCTTTCTGATGTGCCTCATGAGCGCCGCCACGATGTCCTTCTGGGATAATAGATCTCGCTTCGCTTCAAGATGTAGAAGCTTCAAGCTACTTAGAAGAAAGCGTATCGCATTTGTTCTGACAGATGGCCGTTTAGGGTCTTCCACGCCTTCTCCTAAGTATCGAAGACCTATATTCCTAGCAAGCGATTTAAACGTATTATTCCTAGCTCTGAATATTGGGGCTGCAAGCGCTCCACCATCGAAGCATACTGCTTCTCTGAGAAGTCTTAACGTAGGTGATATTATAAAATCTTTGCCGTTGTCAGCGGACAGGTTTTTAGCAATAAGCTCTTGTTGTCGTTTCTGGACGAGAGTCCGACATATCCCCAGACCATATGATACCATATTCATTTTCCCGGAGAGAACTTTGAGAAGAAGCGCTAGGACAACCGCGACGGCGGACATAACATTTTCGTTATTTAACTGTGCAGCCATGCTCCACGATTCCATTATATCTGGTAGATACACGGGGACTTCGTCATCCTGTTCTCGCGGCTTCACCGAGTCCAAGAATTCCTGTAGTATTTGAAGCTTCTCGGAATCCTTGTCTTCGTTATTGACGATGCAATCGAGGAGGTTTTTGAAAGATTGGAGACCTAAGATTAGATACTATTAGCATCCTGGGGGACAACAAATAGCTGCAATTGAATTCGAACCGACATACCGTGCCTAGCTTTCCGAAGGTCTTGCTCGAATGCTAGTAGCTCGCGAAGTTGTCTTCCGGTATAGACATCTTCGGAGGTAGGGGGTTCATGCACATGGGCAGTCTTTTGCTTTTTCCCCGAATAACCTCCTTCACCTCCGTAAGACTTGCGCTTTGCCATTTTATGTGGTTTTTAAGGGAGTCGCGCTTGGCTACGGCATCATCAAGATGATTATTAGGCACTCGATGTTAGAAGCGCACTGGACGAAACGACTAATAATTGTCGAATATAGGGTTTATAGTAGTGATGCGCTATTGAGGAACGATTACTGTGCTTGCAAATACTATGGGAATTTATTAGCTAGCTTTTTCTCTTACTCGATGTCGCATCTAAGAATTGCGAATTTCATCTTATCTTTTACCTTACGGGAAAATATCTTGAATTGCCGACTCTGACCGCTCCCCCACAATTGCGGATTAGGCTTAGTTCATGCAATACGGATCCGTAGGTTGTAATGTAGAAAGTTCCGCGCCGAGGCGGTCCAAGTGGATCCACTACGTTCTAATAAGGTTCAAACCCCGGCTTCTAATAAAGTAACGTCTATCCAATCACATGTAATAGGTGTTATTCATAATGCATAAAGAGGTGAGGATAGAGCTATCCCATAGTAGCTTAAAGCTGAAGACAAATTTATATATCTTAGAAAGTGTGAAAAGTTCGCCTCTGTGCCCAATCTGATCTCCATCTGACGAAAGTGAAGTATCTAGGAATTAGAATATTAGGTATCTAATATTTCGTATTTTAGACCGTATATCTTAGGTAATTTAACAAAACTTGAGAGAAATAAAATAATGATAGAAACCCCCGGAAACAAAGTAAACTTATACATAAACACTGCTACTTTACAAATACTTCATATTCGGATCAAGCTATTACCAACAAACCTAAAAGACTAATAGATCGTGATATTCCAAATTATTCCCATAACCTACACCATCATCACGAAAATATCCAAGTCAAAAATCATAATAAAATCATATCATATACGGAGCAGCCCTTCGCCGCAATGCAAACGCACGAATGGCTTCTCTACTCTACACACGACAGATATACAGCATTTCCAGAGACACAATTCCCTGCATACCTACACACACACACGAACATGGGATATCATACTACTTACTCCCCCACAGCTAAAGCAGACCACTCGCTACAATTGTCCGTAAAATGCCCAACTATATCACGTTTCTCCCAGCGCCTGTAATCCAATAGATCAACATGCTCATGCCCGTGCTCTTGTCCCACATTAGGTACCTAGCATATATCCTATCCCGACCTTTGTTTACAGCATATCGCCATTCGACGGGCTCGTCTTATGCGGCAGGAACGAATTCGGCACCTTGGGCACCTGCGGCGAGACCTGCTGCTGGCGCGCGCGGAACAGTTCCCGCTGCCTCTCGGCGTCGCGCCGTCCGCCGCCCGTGAGCCGGCGCATATGCGTCCGCGTCGTCTGCGCGATCGGCTTGATCATGTTCTCTAGGAAGAACGAGCTCTCGGGCGCGCCGTTCGGCAGGCGGTCGTCGTCGCCGTCGGAGAAAACTTCTTCGGTTAGTTCGTCGTCGGAGGTCAGCTCGCCGAGCTGGGGTTGGGTCCACGACGCCGGGGCCGAGGGCGAGGTTATCGAGCGCGAGTGCAGGCCCGGCCGGGCTAGTGCTGCTGCGGGGTTGAAGGCGCCTGGGTTCATGGTGTTGGGCTTGATTTCTTTCGACATGGGCATTCGGTCTACGAAGCCGTTCTGGAATGAGGTGTTGGTTGATGCTTGGTGTAGGATGGGTAACACGTCGTCGTAGAGCCGAGCACCGGACTCGTAGCTCTCGGGCGAGAATTCTGTTACCGTTCTTGATGATCGACCCTCACTAGGGGACGTCTGTGACATGTCATCGAAGAAGTCGTCTAGACTATCTAACTTGGTTACCAAGTCGGCCATCTGGCCGTCGCCCTGGACATCATCCGACATCATGGTATCGGTTCGATCTGGCATCTCGAAATAACCGTATCGGTAATCATCAGCATGAAATTCGACCTCTGGTGTTGGTGTTGGGTCTGTGGCCGCGCCATCCTCGGGGTTTGCCTGACACATATAGAACGCAGCATGTATGTTGGCCCGTGTATTCTCCGTCTTCTTTGCTGGGACTGGGATCGACCAGCCAGAGTCTTCCGGAATACCAAATAGGCTCTGAGTTGTCTCATAGTCTTTCCTATCTTTAGACGCCGCGCTGGTCATGCTCATACGGACATAATGCTTATCCATCGGAGTACCAGACATGGTCATGATATTGTCGAGCACATCTAGCGCTTCCATGCAATACTCGGTCTGTAGAAGTCGGAAGAGCGGGGAAATCAAGTCGGAACCATGACTAGCAATTTCAGGTTTGCGCATCTCAATTTCGGGAATGATAACGCAGAGTAGCCTCATGGTCATGATCTTCATCGAAGGTAGGCTATTCGTGAGGAAACCCAGTATCATTGTTAACATTTGGAAGTCGAGCTGCGGCAAGAATATTTCGCGAAGTGCAGCAAGAAGCTGGACCATGAATTCTTTACCAGAGGGGTATCTCGACTCCATAAAAGCTCCTAGAGCCGCACATATCGAAGACAACCCTTGCGCTTCGGCTACTGCAAAAAGTATTTCCGCAGTTTTCAAAGTTCCCTCGTCGATAGGGCCATGTTCCATAGCCTGCAAGAAACGTGGAAAATTACCTAGGATGGAAAAGAATAGCCTGTTGTCGTTTCCGATAAGATCACAGCTTGGTAGCTGAACAAGCTTATCTAAAATGTTGAGTGTGGGTTGAAGACAAAGAGACGATCTCAGACCCTTATAGAGCAAAGGTTGGACGCCTTCGAATGAGCCCTCCCATCTTGGAGGTTGGCCTTCCATAAGAGCATTTCGAATGCCTGGGGAGTGAAAATCAAGCTTTTCCAAGAACTCATCGAGCATCTCAATTGCCTCAAGAAATTCAACTTCGTTAATCGAATCCAGGCACGCACATGTCGTCCAGAATAATTGGGGAAAGGATACGAGTTTCTCTGGCTCGAGCTTCGAGATAAGGGTTTTTAGAGTTGTCAGGATTTCCATAGAGAATGTCTGGATCTCAGTATCTTCATCCGCAATGGTATTAGATAATCGAGCAAGCATGTCGCCAAGCATCAGCTGATCGAGCGAGGTGAGGATACAGCGGAAGATCTGGAATGAACGACAAGCGAGATGTCTGACCGGACACGAAGTCGCCCAAGTTAGCGATAGACGACTCCATTGTTCCTTGATTCCTGGGAAAGTGATTTCAAACGTCTTGACAACTTCCGCGGTCAAATGTTCCATACTCTGAGGCACCTTGTTATCACGGCCGTCTACTTTGCCGTTGCTCTCTTCGTAACCCCAGACAACAGCACGGTCGTGGCGTCGAATTGCATCAACCACGTCCTCAACCGACTTTTTTGTTTCCATCGGAGTACCCTCATCCATTTTTGAGACAACGAGCTCGTGGATCAAGTGAACTAACATCTCCCTGGCTTGCTCTTGAACGAGAGGCGTGTAGTGATCCCAAAGTACTGTAATGACTTGTAATAAGACTATTAGATTATCGGTATTGAGTTGCACAGGTGACACCATCAAATCAACTAAGAGTATCAGGGACAGCTGTCCCAAGGAAAAGCCTGCCTGCTTGGTTCCGACGGGCAAGGCTTCTGACAAATCGGCGCAATAAGGTAATTGTAGTTGACTAAGATCAGGAGGCGACGGAACAACATCTCTCTTCTCGTTAGGAACCATAGCTTTAGGAGTGATCTGCATCAGCAGAAACTCTACCACTTTAATACCCGGCGTGCTGGGAGTGCTTGATAAGAACACTACTATTTGCTTGGCGTACTCGACGAAGTTCTGCTCTCTCCGTTCCAAGCAGAGAGAAATAATGAAATCAAGCACAAGCCGGACATTCCCAGGAAATGGACCGGTGGCGAGTGCTTGCCAGAGCGCCTGCACCTCGTTATGAAGTGCAGCGCTGGACTTGATGGTAACTTCAAGAAGATTGGCAAGGAGTACGTAAGATTGAGCCGTAGGCCCACCATTCGGATCGACCTTTAATTCAATGGTTTGAATCCAGGGCAAGATGACGGCTACGACATTTCGCTGCGCACCCGGGGGGAGATTCTTGAAATAAAGTGTAACCTCGGAAAAGATATGAAAGGCGAGTTCGGGATGTTGCTTGGCGAGACGTTTAGAAATCTCGAACTGGGCTAACTTGTAGACAGCCTTAGTCTTATCCGCAATGCTGATCTCGAAGTCTCGGATCTTGGAGTTCTGGGCGGCTTGCTGCCTTTCCCCGAGAGCCCTGAGAACGTGGGCTGACTTGGATCGGATGTCGCTTTGGTCGCTTCCTAGGGTAAATAAACACAGTCCTAACAATTTCCAGAATGGCGACGGGTAGTCGAGATGCTCTAGTAATACCTCGGTAATCACAGTGAAATAACTCTCAAGCACCTTCGGCACTTCTGTGAGGTAGCACCGCGCGATGCAGTGCTCCAAGAGGTAGGGATGGTCCTGGTTATAAACGATCAGGTTCTTTATGGCTCTTCTCCCTATAACATTGACCCGGTCACTTCCGGAACTGAAAATCGATTCCACCCAGTTCAACATCCGTCTCATGTCGAAATGAAGTGTAGCACCGCTCTCAGTCGTTACGCTGACTGGACCAGCACAAAGACTTGCCATAGCACTCAGAGCTGCTGTCTTTAAATTTCTCTTTTCTATTTCCATTGCCGCAGTAATAGTACCCCTTTCGCCGAGAGATTGCTGGTCAATCAATGACTGTCTCATCGTGTCTTCTCTTTGGCGGATCTGCATCTGATTTGGCGAGAATCCACACCAATCTTCCATTAGGGTGAAAGAAGATTTTCGCGACTCAAACGTCATCCAACGAGACGGGTCTTTCGTACGGTTAACTCCCTCGAAAAGCCCTTCAACTAGGCCGCAGTAATGGCGCCTTAGTTTTTGAAATTCCCAATCCATCTGAACCTCGCCATCCATAAGGAAGAGCTTTAGGTCCTTCGTATACGTACAAAGATTATTGAGGATCCAATCATCTTGGTAAACCTCAGGCTCCTTTAAAAAGTGGCAAGTTAACTTATATACGTAAGTGATCTCTGTCCGTAACAGGTCCGTTTTCCGATTTCTACGCGGGCCGCTATTAGTTCGCTGATGTATCCGGGCGCGTGCCTCGTCATTACATCGGGATACTTGTCCCTGCAGTTCCTCGAGTAACGTTCGATATATGTTAATATTGATCGAGCCCATAGCAAGCACGACAGCCTCGCGAACAGAAGCTGAAGACGCTAGCAGCAACGGTATTAAGAATTTGAAGAGCGTCCTAGCCGACACAATCTTGTCGGCGGCTTTGGATACTTTTCGCGCATGTTGGCTGTTTTGCAACGTACCATTTATAGTAGTACCAGAGTCGGCCAAGGTCGTACAGGCAAAAGTTAAGTACAGCTTCCATTGTTCAACGAGCACGTCAGGCTGCGTCGTCGGTGTCCTTCCCGTGTATCTGGCACTGCCAGGGTCGGATCCATAATAGAGACCCCGAGTCGGCTCTGACAGAACAACTATGCCCTTATACATCTGTAGAATTCGGTTGCACACTAGATCTCGGCCGATGGTCACAGTGAAGGGACATCGATCATAAGCAATCCGTATAAAATTAGGGAAAATCTTAAACCAGAGAGTTGTGTCATATGAAACGTCGCTGGTGCAGAGCTCAATTAGGGCCCCTTTGTTGTTGCTGTTCTGCATGCCTCTTTGGAGTCGGCTTCGTTCTGCTACGGATAGATGTTCGTCCTTGAAATTCATCACTTGCACCGAGTCATTTTCTAGGATATCAATAAGCCGAACGGTGTCCTTCTCTTGCGTACTGTCCTTGCCTAGGGCGGCATCAAACTCGACGATCAGTCGAAGGACCGTGATCGCAAAATGTCGGACCCTACGCGATTGCGAGCACAGGAAGAACAAACCGCGGGCCTCTACGTGTTCGACTTCGGCCCAGATGCTAGACAAATCTAGTTTCATTCCTCGTTTATCGGTACCATTAAGGTCTCCAACATCAGATGCGGCATCTTTAGTTTTCTGACGTATTTCGTCCCTCCATATTTGTAGCAACTCGACATAAAGCCGTAAAGTGCTCTCGATATGACCAGGACCAAGCATCCCCCCATCAGACATTGTAGAGTAACGGTCATCAAAATTGAAGATAAACCGAGCAAATCCTACCGTGACTTGGTGTGCATATGATTGCCGGGCGATAGATTTGAGAGACTGGGCAGAAGATTCAGCAATATTATGCTGAACGTGTGCCGTGCCCGTACAGAGAAGATTAATAAGTGAATTAAAAGGTATATCAGCAGGGAGACAACGAGGCAAGGCCTGCACAGCAACATGAAGAAGTTCGTAGAAAGCTTGCTTTTGATCAGCAGGGCTTGGATGATCATCACGTCGTGAAAAGTTGAAAGTCTCAGAGATGGGCGTCTTCGGTCCTGTTGGGCTACTGAACTTCTCATCAAGTGCAGCTTGGCCTCCGAAGGTATTATCGCAGATGATGGTAATTTTACCGAGAACTTCCGAGAATTGTTTATAGCGGGTTTTTGCGCCGTCGCTCAATGCGCCGATTTGCACGGGTTGCGATAGGGATTCGTCACGATCGTATGTGAGCGGACTTGCGGGCACCATGCTAGAAGTTGAGGCCGATGCTGGCGAACTCGGAGGAGCCCGATCGGAAGCAGATGTGAGAGGATAATGCTGAGGGAATGGAGGTCGTTCACCCTTTTCTAAGTCCGACATGACTGCGAGAAATGCCCTGATCCCGATGACTATCTTGTCCGGCTCTAGCTGTTCAACTTTAAGGTCCTTATTCTGAATAAGGTCGGCATTTATTAAAGGAAAGATAATGGTATCGCAGCAATATTCTGGGTATTTAAAGCCAATGATTCTAATAAGCTGTATCAATGGTCCTGTGGAAGCGGTATCCGCGGCCGAAAATGTACGCTTGGTAGGAGGCAAGACGAGTTGCATTACTTCGTCTAGTTTTCGCCCAGCTCCAGCAATAGTATTAGTAGTTCGATATAAATAAGCCCATACTAACCGTGAGATGACTTGCAGACACATAGGGCGCATATTGCGATCCTTGAGTCTCGGCTGGACTGTTCGAATCAGCTGCAGCCATTGGTTACTCAGATTCTCTGGTGACGACACACAGAGCATCGTTGCTGTTAATGGGAAGGCAGACTGCCAATGGCGCGGTTTTACAAACATAGTTGCCAGACGAGGGCTAACATTGCTGAGCACCTCGGACCACTTCAGGTAAGAGAAATGTTTGTTAGTAGCCTTAGCTGCGATAGGGAGGAGCAGGGTATCTAATATCTGGCAAAACGCCGCCTTCACCTTCTGGCCGTGGGATCGGGCAAACAGTTTAGCTAGGGACACAAGAAAGTCGCAGGCTTGGTCCCAGCTTTCGTCGGTATCAATCTTTATATGCAAATGCTTCATACCTCCTAGCACCAACTCTACCTGGCCCTCGGGATCCCTGTTTTGAGATGTCGAGTTCCTTACGGTAAGGTCCTGGAGGGTTCGATCAAGATCGTTAATAAATCGATCTGTAACGCTGGCAAAATTGATCACGCTCATGGCACCAAGCAACTGAGCAAAAAGGTTCCAGTTGGCCAGCTTGAGAGGGGATATGTACAGTTGCTCTATATCAGCAATCTTGAGCTGGCCGAATATAATAGCTTCAAGCTTATCCTCCATCTCGGGAGTAATGGAACTGAGGCTGCTCTGGGTGATGACCTCCAGTAGGACCCGGCACAATATGAAAATAGAGACGATAGATCGGCGCTCAGCATGGGCTGCTTCATTCTGCTTCTCCGCGAGAGCGTGCGACACGCCGGATGTCGCATCCCCATGATTTCCGGTAATGAGTTGCAATGGCTCTGTATTACGCCTGACGAGAGACGCTGCCGGGAGGTTGGATTTCATCTGGTGAAGTAGAGTACGTGCCTCGTTGGCTGCTTCACTTTTATGTTTCCGCCAAAGCATTATAGAATCGATTAGTGGTCTTGGTTTCTGGCTTGCAATATGCCCGAGAGCCTCAAGAAACCGGTCAAACGCCGGATCAGCTCCAGGACCGCATATCTGCTCAATTGGTGGTTCGGGGTCGAAAGGCACTGTGATGCATTCCTGTAGTTTGTCTTCGGCCATAGCAATAAACTAAACCTATATTAGCAAGTATTATACGGATATTAGGTGCTACCTGGTACTAACTGATGTGAATAATACATGCATGGCATATTCGCCCACAGTCTTCGGTTCGTCCCTATGATGTCTCGACGAATGCGAGTGGTGATGTGTATGATCGCGCCGGCTTTTGCTGTGCTTCCGCTCGAGCTTCTTCTGCGTAATAGTACCTCCAATATTATTCTCCTGGCTGGATTGTGTTCTTTCTGAGTGAATGGATGCGTTAGCGGTAGTGCCCGACAAGGCAGTCGTTGGCCGTGAGGCCATGGTAGATATTGAGGCTGTTGACATTTCCGAATCTAAGCGGCTCATAGTTGACATGTCTGATCGTTCTGGCAGAAGCCCAGCACCTGCGGCTGCTATCATTTGCGGACTGAGAGGACTCGAAGACGAGCTTGCGAGACTCCCATTTCTCGAATGTTGGATGCCATGAACAATAGATGTCTGACGATGGTGTCCGTACGATGCAGCCTTCGGGTCAACGAGACGCTCGAATATGCCGCCTGGGCCGGAACGCGACGCGGCCGCACGCAGGCCAGGGGATGTAGTGTGGGACGATGCTGATTGGGGCGATTCAGGGATGCCAGCGAGTGCACCCGACTGTAATTTCTCAAGCGAAGACTCGCGCGAGTGCGCAATGGCTCGAGAAGTAGAGGAATCGAGGGCTATAGGTCTAAGAGTATTATCCCAGCCGCCATTATCGTCTTCGTCATCGCCGGCGTTATCGTCGTGGGTATTAAGTCGCGGAGGTGATGGTCGCGCAGAGAACTTTAACTGATCATGGAAGTGTTCCGGCAGCGTCTGGGACGGAGCTAGGTAGTGCGACAACGTTGTCAGTAAAGGCAAAACAGATAAAACAGATAAAACAGACGACCATCAGTGCGCAGGGGAAATATGAAATATGTTGGAGCCCCCTCGCCTTGTGAAACTATGAAACAAATTCCGAAAGTGGGAACATTTATCAAGCGTTTAAGCGTCAAGTATCAAGCGTCATATACCCTAGGACGTAGCTAACATTTCAATATATCGCATATTCGTTGGCGCGACATACTCGAAATATCTCCGGGGGACGAAGCGCAGAATCCACTTACCCATTGTTGAGCTTCGATGCCCATGATATGATAATATAATAAGATACGGCAGGATTCGCAGACCTTAATAATACGGTCTGGTGGGACTGTGGACTTGTTGATGTTGTTAACGAATGGAAGAAGAGCTTGACGATATTATGATGGTAGTATTTTTGGGGGACGACGATTAATGATGAATGATGGCTCCAGTCTATTTTCTTCTCTTTTCCTCTTCCCGTCTTCCCCTCCAGGTCCTCTTAGGTATTTCTGATCTGACTTACGTAGTACTACTATTCGACAATAGTGTAGTTATAATGGCCTAAAAATGTGATGTAAGATATCCCATGCCGCAAGTCACTGCATAATGCGAATGGGCATCTCTGGAATCGAATTTCGTCCAACAATGCCTAACGGTCGACTAACTTTTTCGTCTTACTGGCTAACCCGTCTGTATCGTGGAGCTAGGATAGCCAGATAAAATCATCGACCTGAAGTCTTTTTTCTTCTTTTGTCGGCTATCTCTTCATCACCAATTAGATGCTGATACTGTACGTACTGTATCCCTCTCCTGAAGTCCCACCCTAAAGAACTTGGGTCAATCACAGTCTTTTTAGCTTGTCCCTCTATGCAGGGCAAGGGTCCTTCTGCAAGGGCCATATCCTATAATGATCCACCCAGGACCGCCAGCGGGAGGTTGGCTGGCTGGTTTAGGACTTTCAGGTACAGCCCCGTACATCCGATAGAAATTTTACGTACTGTATGAGCACACCACGTGGCGTATGAGCCTTTAAGTGCATACAGCCCTTACGTATGGTTCAATACCAGCCTTTTTACGTTTGGATTATCCTTGTACTATGTAAGTATCGAAGAATATGCTCATATTCTTGCATGTAACTATACAATATTATAGTTGCATTCAAATATGACGGGAACAAATAACGAGGAGTTTCGTAAGAACCGCTGGGTTTCAGGCGCAAAGTAACCAACGCCCATTCATCTCCCGTACCATGAACACGCCGAAATACTGACAAATGAAAGTCTAGGATACGATCACGAAAGTAAATACTATTAAAGTATGCCAAAATACCTAGTTAAATGGTTCAGAAACTTTAGTATCACAGCGATGACCTAGATCGTGGTACAAGCTTGTTTGCTATCACCGGACTTATATCACCTTATGTACCCACGTACTATAGGTATCTCGATCGGAAATCTCGCCCCGTCCTTCTAAAAAGCCGGTAGTGTAAAGTACTCGGAGCAAATAACATATCTTTTGCTACCCGTTCCACGCACGCTTAGTAGTATCAATATTCTCAGCACGGGACCCTGGTAGAATGGGGGGTAGGGATAAGACACGAGATAGGCCATGAAGGAGATGATGAATAATTCATCGTGTGTGGCGAGCGAGGCATTGAAGAAATAGTTCTGGCAGTTGAGTCTTGGGTATGATTAGTCTGTCATCATGGGATGCTTTAATACTACAGTAAGAAGCTCCTATAGGAACCAGTTAATTCCAAGTAGTAAATTGTATAGGGCGACTTAAAAGTTAAAACTATATAATGTTTTGGTAATTAATATATTTCTAACTAAGCAACTTGCATAGTACCTTGCGTGGAATAGCGAATTCAACTCGATAGCCGTGGGGGTGATCGATCTGGCGAGGCACATAGCGGTATCGGCCGAGATTTTAGAAGGATATACATACTTGCATTATCGGTTGACTACCTAGTAGGAGTAGGATGTGGTAGGATTACCTCAGCCTCGCAGGGAGAAACTAATTGTATTCTTGTAAATTCGTAGTATACGACGCCTTGATTGGCGCGACGTATGGAAGTGCATGGTAATGGATGTTTAGGACGTCTAGGAACTTTTAGGTAGGGCTGATACTATGTATAAAGGACTTGATGCCTAGAAAGACAAAAATAACAACTTGAACCCCACACGCCGCAAGTTACTATGCAACTATGCAGCTCCGGGCCATGGAACTAAAGTGTTCTTTCCCGATTAACCCAGACGGGATGAAACAATAATGGAAGGTAAGGTATAATTCTACCGATTAAGACACCGCTTTCCTTCGGATGGTCCGGACTATATGCGGGTCCGCCGCTCCGATCACCACGGAGCTCATAATTCGTCGGTGTAAAAGAGCCTGAGGCGCCATGTTTCTCTTTATGTTATACCAGAAACGCCTATCTATTCGGACATCGTATGCTCACTCTTCTTAACACCGATATGAAGTAAGCGGGCATTTAGGAGGCAAAGCATTTGATCCTCCGAAGCTGAATGGTTAGGGCTTACGGTCATATCATGCAGACCGCTTTTCGAGAAAAGAAATTTGTAGAAAAAGAAACAACTAACTATCAAGAAGAGAAGACTACGTATTAGGTCGCCCTTATAAGTTAAGATAACTCGTACCAAAAGGAGTAGAGTCGGATATGCCAAAAGGAGTCAGATAGATGCCGAACTTGAATAGGTCCCATCGGACAGGGCACTAGCCGAAAAGCGATAAAAGATGTTGAGTTAGGGGATATGTATGCATAGAATATCCCAGAAGGCTACAGCAGAACACCTTGTTTGCTGCGGGTTGCGAATTGCCGAGTTTGGGAACAATAGAACATGCGGTAGCCGATTGGATGTCCCGAAGTCAGTTGAATGATTCGGTGCTCGGCACACATGGAAGGGTTACCTTTTTTTCGCGTCGGACTCTCGGGCTAGTTATTCTTGCAGCCACCATTGTTCGAGTTATAAAACCTACTACATACGTCGCGGCAATGAAGAACGTCCGATGTTGAAAGAAATTGAGATATGTCGCAGTACCATACAAATATAACGTTGAATCTCGGAGTTTAGAGTATATCCAGTTAAATGGGAAAGAAAACGTGTACATTATTATGTACATCCATGCCCATCTTACATACATGTACCTAAGGTACCTGGACATAAAGGCTTATGTAAGGGTTTTTGCTTAGGGTAATCCGTGCATCCATAGCAATTTCGGAGGGTCTAAAGGAGCTTAACACATGGATAACTCTACCTTTACGCTAAAAATTCATAGTTAGGTACTTAGCTGGGTACAAGTAAGCGGGAAGTATTCACTAGTCTAGCCGTATGCAAGAGTTATGTACATAGTGGCTCTTAAACAAGTAGCCACGCTTATGCTTATCTTGAAAAGAATCCCACCATTACAAGTCACACATTTCCTCCGATTCCTCTTCCATACATACCTACATACATACATACTCACAACTTTCCGCAAGGCCTTGCCACGCACACAATTCAAAGTCAGGGCTTTGCTCCCTCTCTTTTCTTCCTAGCGTAATCGTATGATTCCATCGTGTTCGTACCTTGCCGCAATTCACCAGCAGGGGTTTCTCTCTTTAAGTATTTATTGCTAGAGCCGCGGCCCCGTTCCGTCGTACATAGAACCTAGCCTAGCTTTTCCCGAGCTGAAATTCCTAGGAATTTCCAGGAGTTCCCCAAACCTGCCGTTCCATCCTTCGGCCGACGACACACCCGGACACGTTGCACCGTTGCAGCGCCTCTCTGGAAAAAAAAAGAAAAAAAAAAAGCCATAAATCGGTGTTCTAGTCGCATGACTTAGAACGACTTCCGACTTAGTGGTTCCGTTTCTCTACTTACCGCACCGCTCCGAGGCGCCATCCTCTCGCCGTGACAGAACTCAAGAAACAAGTCCATACTTCGTGGACAAGCTGTCAAGATGGCTCAACTGGACACCTTGGACATAATTGTCCTGGCCGCCATCCTCGTTGGCACGGCCGCCTACTTTACCAAGGGCAAATACTGGGGTATTACCAAAGATCCATACGCCAATGCATTTGCCAACGGAAATGGACTCAAGGCAGGAAAGACAAGAAACATCGTTGAGAAGATGGAGGAATCTGGCAAAAACTGCGTCATCTTCTACGGTTCTCAAACTGGTACCGCCGAGGACTACGCCTCCCGATTGGCGAAGGAGGGTAAGAGTCGCTTCGGTCTAGAAACCATGGTAGCCGATCTTGAAGACTATGACTTCGATAACCTCGATGAGATCCCCTCCGACAAGGTCGTTATGTTTGTCCTAGCTACTTACGGTGAAGGAGAGCCTACCGATAATGCCGTTGACTTCTACGAGTTCATAACTGGCGATGACGTGTCCTTCTCCCAAAGCTCAGACCCCGCTCTCGGAAATCTCAACTATGTCGCCTTCGGTCTAGGAAATAACACCTACGAGCATTACAACTCTATGGTCCGCAACGTCAACAAGGCCCTAGAGAAACTGGGTGCCAACAGAATTGGCGAGGCTGGAGAAGGTGATGACGGTGCTGGTACTATGGAAGAAGACTTCTTGGCATGGAAGGACCCTATGTGGGCTGCGTTGGCAGAGAAGATGGGTCTTGAAGAACGTGAAGCTGTCTACGAGCCCATCTTTGGCATCGTCGAGCGCGAGGGTCTTACTAAGGATTCCCACGAGGTCTACTTGGGTGAGCCTAACAAGATGCATCTCGAAGGAACTGCTAAAGGCCCCTTCAACGCCCACAACCCGTACATTGCACCCATTGCCGAATCTAAGGAATTGTTCTCTGTCAAGGATAGGAACTGCCTGCATCTGGAAGTTGATATCAGCGGTTCTAATCTGACATACCAAACTGGCGATCACATTGCTGTCTGGCCCACCAATGCTGGTCAGGAGGTTGATCAATTCGTTAGCATCCTGGGACTGAAAGACAAAAAGGATACCGTCATTAGTGTCAAGGCTCTTGAGCCCACAGCTAAAGTACCATTCCCTACGCCTACCACTTACGACGCCATTATTCGCTACCATCTTGAAATTTGCGCACCTGTTTCTCGTCAATTCTTAGGCACTCTAGCCGCATTTGCCCCTGATGATGCTACCAAGGCAGAAATGGCCAAGCTCGGTAGTGACAAGGATTACTTCCAGGACAAAATTAGCAAGAATCACTACAACATTGCCAGAACCTTGAGCGTCGTCAGCAACGGACAGAAGTGGGACAACGTCCCATTCTCGGCTTTTATTGAAGGTCTCACTAAGCTTCAGCCTCGGTACTACTCTATCTCGTCGTCTTCGCTGGTTCAGCCTAAGAAGATATCCATTACTGCTGTTGTTGAGAACCAGTTGATCCCCGGTCGTGCTGATCCCTTCAAGGGTGTGGCTACCAACTACCTGCTTGCTCTCAAACAGAAGCAAAACGGCGACCCTAACCCCGAGGCATTCGGACTCACCTATGAACTTAACGGACCAAGGAACAAGTATGACGGTATTCATGTGCCTGTACACGTTCGCCACTCGAATTTCAAACTACCTTCTGACCCATCTAAGCCCATCATTCTTATCGGACCTGGTACTGGTGTTGCACCCTTCCGTGGATTTGTCCAGGAACGCGCAAAGCAAGCCGAGTCTGGAGAGAATGTCGGTCGTACGCTACTTTTCTTTGGTTGCCGAAAACAGAGCGAAGATTTCATGTACAAATCAGAATGGGAGGTATGTATAACGCCAGTGTTAAAATCAGCCTTAGCTTACACTTTATTAGGATTACAAGAATGCCCTTGGTGACAAGTTCGAGATGATTACCGCTTTCTCACGAGAAGGGCCCAAGAAGGTATACGTGCAACATCGACTAAAGGAGAGAGCTCAAGAAGTCAACGAATTACTCGAGAAGAAAGCCTATCTCTACGTGTGTGGTGATGCAGCAAACATGGCTCGTGAAGTCAACACCGTGTTAGCCCAAATTATTTCAGAGAAACGCGGTATTCCTGAATCGAAGGCAGAGGAGATCGTTAAGAATATGAGAGCAACGAATCAATACCAGGTAGGTCATACTATTATCTTTTGGTCTTGCATTTCTATCCTCTCTCGAGCACGTCTCCAACACTCGTTATCCATGATACTAACTATAGTTACAGGAGGATGTCTGGTCGTAAGAACCGGTGGGGATGTAATGTGCTTTTTAATGCATGACGGGGTGAGCGTTGCGGATAGATGGAATTGCATATAAGAGGTTCACTGCTAGCCGTGCCTTGGAGTCAGGGAGACGTGACTTTTATTGGATTGGGTTGCACGCTGGTACTATCTCGGTTTGGTATCAATGCGCGTCCTATTTGCGGTTCCGCGCGCTCAATTCGTATATATACTGGAAGCTACGTAATGATTTCTATAGATTGAGTTAAACATTTATAGTGAACTATCGCCGTGAAATTTCCGAATGTCCATATATAATAGCATCTAGGGCTATCTTATGAAACGCAACACCCAGCTCCAATTATTGGTTCTGATTCACGTATTATTAATTTGGAACACGTTTTTTTTTCTAACATACCATGTATGTAGGTGAACTACGTAGCATGTGGAAATCCAACCCTTTCCAAATTGTCTACTCAGCCAGGTCCAGACCATTTGGTCAACCACAAATAGTACAAATGGGGTATGGTAAGTAATTGACCAATAACAAATAACATTCAGTCTCGGCAATAGTGTCGAGGATTGTAGGAAGCATGTAGGTAAGAACTACATTAGTTATTCTATATGCCGAGATAGTCTAAACGTACTCCCTAGTCGCCCCGTTTTGACCCCTCTCCAGCCCTCTTCGGCAGTACCTGAATTAAGAATTGAAGGTTACAAAGGCGTCTTGCTAAGCTAGGGATTGTGGATGATTAACAGTAACATCGGCATCGATAAAAATAGAAAGCAGGCTGTGATTAATATTACAAATTCGTGCGTACTTTAGCATCGATAATGTTATAGAGATTTACAAATCGTCGTATTCCCCAACAACTCTAAGACACTATGATATTCAAAACTAGTCCGCCACCTTGGGTTTTATTGAGATACAAATTGGTATATATAAATACTTTTAAGAAAACATTTTAATAAAGTGCTATGGAGACCAGAAAACTAGGGATTCGCTTGGTCTTAGTAGCTAAAAACCACCACTTCCATGTTGATAATAATAAATGCTCAACACTGTATCCGCTTCAGAAGTTCGTATACCCTTTTCTACATTATAGGATAGCAATAAAGCTTAAACCGTTTAGTCTATTACTTCGTTGCGTCATCCGGTAAGAATAAGAACACTCCAAAGGAAAGTCCTCTACCTCTCAAAATAAACCATAAATTAGACATAGGTAGTGGTTTTCTACGAATATGGTTGGCACAAGGTGTGTATGGAGTAAGCCCTGTTTATACATCAAAGAGGGAAGCTTGGTTGGAAGCTCGAACCGAATGTCGGTCTTGAATCATGTATTCTTCTCAAGCATTTGGATGGTCTATTTTACCTATGGGTATTGCCTATCAAAGAATATCAGCTTCAGGAGTATTTATGGCTCTGGTAGATCTTATATAAACCCATTCTTGACTCTGCCTCTTTTAATAATAAAAAACCTCAGAGGTTTCTCTCAATGTTGAATTAGTTTGCCTTCGTCAAACAAGCATCGAATAATATATACAGGCATCAGCGGTGGGCTATGAGGTCTATATAAATGTTATCCACATGGGTGTAAGTAATCGATATACAACACCCTCTCCGTGCTAGCAATCCGATCATATCTAGCATTATAAATACTAACAGAGATATTCGTAATTGGATAGGTCCATTGTCTCTATCAGATTTTGTCATGCTTGCAGAATTGAAATCAGCATGTAGGGAAATGCGACATCGTCGAGTAGAAAGGCACCTCAAAGGAGTAGGGAGTTAGTAGTCAATTACACAGCTGGGTAACTCCTAAGTGGGTAATAGTGGCATTTCAGGTTGTCCTGCGATCTCGGATGGAAACATGTGAAGGGGTCTAATCAAGGTATCAACATGTGGCCTTTACGTGCATGTAGCGAGTATCTCTGGTATTTGGGTTTAAATATTCTTCTCGGGAAAGAAAGTCAGAAGCAAGTGCAATTCCCACGAGGACGGCAACGTATCCGAACCGAAGCCAAGAAGCAGCATGTAGCTGAGTACATGTACCCAGGTTAGGTAATTATATGTAAGTCGACACCTGCCCATCTGAGTCAGGAGGCATCGCGCGTCACGTAGCAACCAAGCCCGAAGTATTGATAGTATTACATAACATACTTTGGTAGCTTAGGTACCTAGGTGACTTTAGGAGGCAGTTTGTAGATCTATGAGCAGATTTAAGACCAATACATGTAGCTGCCTATACCAGCCTATGCATAATTATATGTTAGATGTGTATATTTTAGTTGTCACCATCTACAAACATTGTCAACTCCAATATGATATTAACGACAACGAAGTATAAGAAGTACGTTTGTATACCTAGCCAATAATAGGTGTTGAACAGTGGATGTGTTTTTATACCGATATCAGAAGTATACACATCTGTATATCGTTTATCTGTATAGGTTAGGTACCTACTTCCAGTCTATCTGATACTCAACCCTTAATTTTTGTTACTGTCGTGCATGTATACACATTTTCTATCTTAGAATATGAGGCTGATTTTATCTGTAGCAACACGCCTAGCAACACACCCAGTAACGCACTTCGCACATTTATTTAACCTCAATAACTTGTCGCATCATTCGGAATATCTCTTTTTATCTTTTTCTCTTCAACAATAATTACGGCTGTGCCAGTCTTTCAAAACGCGAACGCAACAACACCATACACAGGCACAACCATATTATCATTAATATAAGTTGTCCCTTCTATCCCTATTCCACCTCCCATCTGCCTTACAATCATTTTTAGATTGTTATCTCTAGTTGGCACATCCTTACATAACATTCTTTACTTTACATCTTCAAGTACCTCTTTCAGGGCATCGCACCTTCGGTATACACATGTGTTTAGGTTCAAAGGTCCCTGCATTATTTACACCTTCCCTACTATACTCTGAAGCCCTGTGTAACTGCCTTTGAGTAACTTGAACCTTGTGGTTCATTCCTCACTTTCTGAGTTGGATACCAACAGGTAAGTACAGCTACCTGTCTTTCTCTCTTGACAACTAACACTCTTCATCTGTCATGTGTTTCCTTTCTCTCTTCCTCCTCTTCTTCATTTGGTTCCACAGCATAACATCCACTCATCCAAGCACACACATCACCACAATCTCTTCATTCTCCCATCTTGCTCTCTAGCTACTCTATTTTACTCGGACCCGCTCGCTTCATCACAATCCTCTTGGTACTAACAGTATTGGCATTACCAGCCGGATTTCCCAAGGTTTGTTCTGTCTCTGCTGTTTCTTAATGATTACTTTTGACTACAGCCTTCACGTTCTATCACTCTACCTCTTCTTAGCCTTTGGCACAACGCGACGTGAGGCAACGCGATGTCATGGTTCAGCAGACAAACCTTTAACACACCAACACCCCTTACGACTACAGACAACCCAAATAACCTATCCCATATTCCTCACATCAATATTTTCTTAATACATTTCCTTTATGTCAGATCGATATCGCCGTGCCCTCTATACTATCCTCATTTCCTCTTCCACTTTACTACTAAGGCCATGAAAGACAAACCTTTGTCCTTTCCAACTTAACTTCGTACTGACTATCATTCCTAATAGGTTCTAACTGTTCTTACCATAAAATTTGGTTGAGTCAATTCTTGTACAAGGTATGTCTCACGCCCTTGTAATATCGATTCACTCACTCGTGTGTTCACACAATGAATAACTTACACGTCTGTCAATATCACATAATTTTCACCTAACCCATCACACTCCTCACCTCTTCTTCAGCCCTGAATCAACAATTCATATATTTACAGTTATGAATAGCTACTCTATTTACTTAACTAACAAGTTTCTCTTCGCTTTTGCTATTATGTATTAATCTCCTAGGATCCTACTGACAATATATATTTCTACAGAAGTCTATTGAGTTATTCTACTCTAAGCATCATGCATCACGAAAACGGTGCACCCGTCCGCGTCAACACTCCCGAGGAACCGAACTCCGGTATTCACCCTGCTACCCAGGCTACTGGCGTTCACGACTGTGCCAACACTCACGGTACTCAGAACCACACAGTTGTTGATGCCAACATGAACGCTATTCTTCACCAGTTCGGCGGTCTTGGTATTAATGGCCTTCCCCCTATCCCGGGAATGATCCCTATGGCGACCCCCGACGGCCGCATTGTGCATGTTGCTGCTAACTATCCGACTCATGCTGCTCCCGGAGTCCAGGCATCTGGAATTCCTACCTTTGGTTATCCATCCACTCAACCTGAGGCTTATCCGGGCCCTTATGGCGGTCCTTACTATGCCCATGGAGGGTTTCAGCACCACCCTATGCTTGCCCTTTCACCCTACACTCCGGCGCGCACCAGCAGCGCCCGAGAACATACTGACACCAGTTCTCGAGATGTTCCAGGTCTAGACATTCGTCGCTCGTCTTATTCGACCAATGAGTCTACCCCGGCGACACCTTTCCTTGGAAGCATGACGTCTCGAGACCAGGGTGCTCGTGTGACTGTGTTCGACCGATCCACCTATACAACTCCCTCGCCCCACCAGATTGTGGCTGCTGAAGCTCCTCAGGAGCCAAAGTCCCCCCTACTCGACCGCAGCCCCAAGATTCCGTTCGCGGTTCCTGCTGTCTTTACTCCTCCCGAGAACATGAAGACGCTTGAACAGAGCCTTGTTAACCCTATTCCGGGCAACAGAAATGTGTACATTCGCGGCCTTCATCCCACTACGGACGATACTCTTCTGCTGAAGTATGCAGAGCGCTTCGGTCCTGTGGAGACCTCCAAAGCCATCATCGATTCGAACACTGGTGCTTGCAAGGGGTGAGTTCTCTTGTAGTCTATAGTCGTGTCCAAGGCACTTCAATTAACACAACTCCTAGATTTGGCTTTGCCAAGTTTGTCGAAGTCCGTCATTCCGAGAATTGCATCCGCGGGTTCTATCGCCGAGGTTACGAAGTAGGCTTTGCAAGGGTAATGAATCCCCGCCACCTTTCTTAGTGATTTTTAACTAACCATTAGAACTAGGAATCGTTCAACTCGCGACTACGAGCTGAGGGGGATGAGAGCTCAACCAACCTTTATCTTTCTAACCTCCCCAAGAACTACACTGAGACTGTAAGATCACTGATAGTTCCGCCGTGGTCTACACTGTCTAATGGCTATAGGAAATCAATCTCATTTTTGAAGGTTACACCATCTTGTCCAGCAAGGTCCTCCGAGACAGTTTGGGCAACAGCCGTGGTGTTGGATTTGCACGGTAAGTCAATCCTCTGGGAAATACATATAAGTTTACAAGCCTCTAATGCTGTTCTTAGCTTCGAGTCACGCGATATCTGCGACGAGATCATCAACGAGTTCACTGGTAAACTCATTAGTCGTGAACGTCTTCCGCTGCAGATCCGCTATGCGGACACACCCGCCCAGAAGGAGCTCAAGCGGGTGACTGCTAAGCGCCGCCAGTACCGCACCAACGAATACAACGTCAGTGCCTATGGTACGACCCTTGTGGGCATGAGCCCTGCTCGTGTTCTCTATCGAAACAGTCCTTATGTTTCTGAGTATGTCCCTATCTATTTTAATCGGCTCTTACGCTTTTACTAAATGCTGTTTTCTAGTGGCGCTCCGCAGGACGGTTCGGGCGGGTTTGGACCTGGGTATAGGCCCTCGCGCAGACGATCTCATTAGTCAAAGAAGCGCTAACTTGGATATAGGCCCGGTGATGGTGTCGAGATCCGTGTCGAGTCCCCGTTAGTCGCGCATGGCAGCAGCCAATCGTCTCCAGCAAAACAGGAGAAGGAATAGGGAGTTGTGTGATCGCCTCCGGTGTTGTTATTGTTGTTACCACCTATTTGGTCTTGTCTTTTATGGTTTCCGGCATGACGGCAGATATTTTGCTGCCATAATGTTGTTAATGGCATGCGCAATCTGTTCATCAGTCCTAATTATGGGTTTCTGTTGAGTTTTCTTTTCCAGCTTCTTATTGCACAGCTCGAGTTTCTTTGCCGAGTTTTAGGGACGAGACGTTACGTTATGACTCATCACGATGATAATTAGAGAATGATAGGTGGAAAGGTGTGGATGTGGGTGTTTGGACCTTTTTATTTTATGATAAGTCTTCTAATGTTGTCCTTACTCTCTTTATTCAATGGTGGCAGAAGTTTTTTGGTGGTTGCAGAACATTAGTGCAGCATTAATAAAAATTTTGCTCATATAAACTACCTGATTTCCGAGGCGTCCCTCTTCTCTCTATTGCAAAATCGAATAGGCAAATATCTTCCTGATAACAGGTTATGGTTCAGGTATATAGCGTCTTCAAGAAGACCATAATAATTATGAGTCTGAGATAAAAGGGGTATCAATTACTCGCGTTCTAGTAAAACTATTCGCTTATTCACGTCTTAGTTTCAATTGAAAGCTTCTCCATCTCTATCTTTTGGACGTCCGCTTCTTGGTCATCTTTGCCAGCATCTGATTCATCTGTTCCGATATCTTCGCTATCCTCTTCCTCGTCCTCATCTTCATCTGTGGATGCTCCATCATACTCATCTCCCGAACCGGCCTCGTCTCCTCTTGTCGCCTGCTGTTCTCTGATAGCAGCCTCCAGGTCTTTAAGAGCCTTCTTCGAAAATCCCGACGCTTCGACTGCAGCGTCGAGCCTCTTGGCCCCGTCCTTGCCTACCGTCTTCTTGGCATCCTTGAAGAAAGGCCCTGGCTGGGTACCGACGAAGTGGAAGCGTCGCTCGAAAAATTTCTTCACGCAATTGACGTCTCGGTCAAAGTACATCTCGGCATTTTGATGGTCCATGGATACCATCTGGGGAAAGTCGATGAGGATGGGCGTCACGGTGAAACTCTCCTTGCTCTCGTCTGCCGTGCTCTTGACTTCCTTGCCCTTGGCGGATGGGTTTGGTTCCTCCCGCTCCTCTTTGATTAGGATGTTGAACTCGTTGAAATCACCGTGGATCAAACCATGCTTGGCTAGTCGTAGGATCATGGATATTAATTCTGCGTATAGGGCAGCGGGGTCAGGGACCTCGGAGATCTGGCGTAGGGGGAAGGCGTCGATGAAGTTCATGAGAATAGTGTGACGACTTTGCGATATGGGCTCTGGTACGGGGAATCCTTCTTCCTTCAGAGCGCGCATGAAGGCGAACTCCTTCTCGGCGGCTAATCGTGATAGGTACATCCAACTGCCTCCCTGGCGCTTTCGGAGGTAGTCACGGTTGGACTTGACGGTGCGAAAGGAGATACGGCCTAATCGGTGGATTTTAAGTACGTGTTGTGTGCCCGACTCGTCGGCTACGACTAGAATATCACTCTCCTTGCCGACACCGATCCGATTTCCTACACTATACACTTCCCGCCGGCTTGCATACGTATGCAGTGCTAGGTAGTCTAGACCACCGTATGTCAGCCGGTACCCGTCGTACTTGGCCTCCTTGAGCCGCGCGATCAGGCCAACCTTGGCCAGCGCGGAGATGGACTTGTGCACGCGGTTGCTACCACCGCGAAGTTTGGAGAGAGATTCTATAAGAGGGGTGGGAATGATTTCATGGTTCCTGCTGCCGATCTCGACCTGCCCAATTTTCGGTCAGTCGAGGAGCGGCTTTTCAAGATGGGAATAAGAAGAGGAGGGGTCGTACAGCTGTTAGGACTCGCCAGTCCTCCGCTGTGAGATGGCGCATGGCCTTGGTGTCGAGCTTCATGGTGGCTGAATCTCGTTCGACGTGGGGATTTGATTTATGTTATAAAAACCTCTCTAAGGTGATAGGAATTCTATAACTAGGCGTTGGTTCACGAGGATTGAAATTTAAAGAAGTAGAACAATAGTAGGTACATGGGATAGAAAACCCCCACCATGGAATTCTAGCAAAAAATACAAGGGACCCTCTATCTAATCTACGATAAGATATACATAGTCTCAAGTACCCTGATGTACGGAATACAACGCTGTCTTATTGGATGTAAATGCACTGAATTTCTGGAATTTTGATTGGTTTGATCGACGTCAATCATCAGGAAGGCTCTGTTGAACTTTTGGCGCACTGACCACTTCAATCACTAAGCAATAGGCGGCAGAGCAGTCGCGTAATAGCAAGGCCCTTTCCGCCTTGCCTTAGAGCTTCGACCTGACCTGCCACTTCAAGAGCTTTCATGTTGGGAAAGCTTATCCGCAATCCGCAATCCGTAACCCGCAACCTGCAACCTTTATTTTCTACATCCACTACATCCACCACAACAACCTTACCGAATCGAAACGTCTTTTTCCCTCCTCCACCGTGCCCGTTCATAGGGCTTTCATCATATTAATATCTCAGCTGTCCGATCCCTATTGAATTAGTTCATCTTGGGAACGGCGTCTGGAATCTTATCCACTTGTAGTTTGTATTAGCTACCACATTTGCCTCCCCGACGACCATGGCGCCGAGCAGTAACCAGCCCACGTCGGCCGACAAGGGAAAAGGCAAGGCTGTTGAAAGCCAACCCGGCGATAGCAAGAAGGCCAAAGATGCCCAGTCAGCTACTGGTAAGAAGGATGAGGACAAGGTCGATTGTGCGTCTACTCCCCACCTACTGCGTCATCATCCTATACTAATAGTTATGTAGCTACGGAGGAGTTGAGCGAGGAAGATCAGCAGCTCAAGAGTGAGCTTGACATGCTGGTAGAGCGATTAACGGTATGATTATGGTGCTCCCCGTGCTGTTCATCTTCCCGAAATGCTGACTCGGTTCGTAGGAGTCCGATGCATCCCTCTACAAGCCGTCCTTGGAAGCCATGAAGACTTCCATTAAGACTTCGACATCCTCGATGACAGCAGTACCGAAGCCATTGAAGTTTCTAAGACCACATTACGAAACCATGACAAAACTCTATGACGAATGGCCTGAGGGAGAAGACAAATCATCTCTGGCCGACGTCTTGTCGGTCATAGGCATGACCTTCTCGGACGAGGATCGCCAAGACACCCTGAAGTACCGCTTATTATCACCAACACAAGACATAGGGTCGTGGGGTCACGAATACGTTCGCCACCTAGCCTTGGAGATTGGCGAGGTCTACGCAAAACGAATCACCGCAGAAGAGTCTGTCAAGGACTTGGTAGATCTTGCATTGATCCTCGTGCCGTTGTTTTTGAAGAGCAACGCGGAGGCTGATGCTGTTGATCTCATGAGCGAGCTCGAGATTATCGAAGACCTCCCCAAATTCGTCGACGAGAACACCTACTCCCGCGTCTGTCTATACCTTATAAGTATGGTGAACCTCCTGACATACCCGGAGAATGAGCAATTCCTTCGGACTGCATTTATCATCTACAGCGCCTACAAGGAATACACTCAAGCTATGGTAATTGCTATCCGGTTAAATGACCTGGATCTTATTAATAGTGTTTCCAATTCGACCAAAGACCCGGCGTTAAAAAAGCAGATGGCTTTCTTGATTGGTCGCCAGAAGAGCTGGGTAAATGTCATGAGAGATATCGATTCGAAGAAAGATGCGATGGAGATGGAGGAAGCCGTTAGCAACGTCAAGTTGGCGGAGTATTTCAAGACTCTAGGCAAAGAACTGAACATTTTGGAGCCTAAGACCACTGAAGATATTTACAAGAGCCATCTGGAAAGTAGTCGAGTTGCTGGCATGACAAACTTAGACTCTGCGCGGCACAACCTTGCCGCCGCTTTTGTCAATGCTTTTGTCAATGCTGGCTACGGCAACGACAAGATGATGCTTGTTGACCAGGACAAGGAGTCCTGGGTATGGAAAACCAAAGACGAGGGTATGGTGTCAACCGTCGCCTCCCTCGGAACTCTCCTCATGTGGGACGTCGAGACAGGTCTGGACAAGATAGATAAGTTCACTTATTCGTCTGAACCATTGATAGTTGCAGGTTCGATGTTAGCTATCGGCATCATGACCTCGGGCGTACGTATAGATAGCGAACCCGGTCTGGCGCTGCTAGGCGATACGGAAAAGCTCGAGAGTAAGCACCGACTTATCCGAATAACTGCCATTATGGGTCTTGGACTTTCCTACGCTGGATCTCATAAGGAAGAGGTGCTGGAACATCTGATTCCCATCATTAGTAATCCCGACAACGACATGCAGATAGTTGCTATGGCTGCCCTATCTTGCGGTCTTATATGCGTCGGTTCAGCTAACCCCCTAGCGATCGAGGAAATAATGGGTGTTCTGTTGGATGATGAGCGCGGAAATGTGTTTTCGGACAAGTGGTTTAGATTCCTGGCCCTTGGACTCGGACTTCTCTTTTTCGGCCGTCAGGAGGAGGTTGATGTTATCTTAGAGACGCTAAAGGCAGTTTCTCACCCCATGGGTCGCCCAACAGCGATCCTCTGTGAAGTCTGCGCCTGGGCTGGCACTGGAGCTGTGCTGAAGATTCAAGAACTGCTACATATATGTAACGAGCACTTTGATGCCGACTCCGGAGACAAGGGCTGCGAGGAGCTGCAGCAAATGTACGCAGTCCTTGGCATTGCGTTGGTAGCTATGGGCGAAGATGTCGGGCAAGAAATGGTACTGCGACAGTTTGGACATCTCATGCATTACGGCGAGGCCAACATTCGGCGCGTTGTGCCGCTGGCTATGGCCTTGATTAGTCCCAGCAACCCACAAATGAAGGTCTACGATACATTGTCTCGGTACAGTCACGACAACGACAACGATGTCGCGATAAACGCAATCTTCGCAATGGGATTACTCGGTGCTGGCACGAACAACGCAAGGTTGGCCCAACTTCTACGACAATTGGCCAGCTACTATCACCGGGATCAAGAAACTCTCTTCATAGTTCGTATCGCGCAGGGTCTTCTGCACATGGGCAAAGGCACCATGACGCTTAACCCTTTCCACACAGATCGGCAAATTCTCTCGAGAGTGGCGACATCCGGTCTGCTCGCTACTCTTGTCGCGATGATTGATGCCAAGCAGTTTATCACGTCTAATTCGCATTACCTGCTATATTATCTTATCACGGCTATGCATCCCCGTTTCCTCGTCACTCTAGATGAAGATCTTAAGCCTTTGACAGTCAACGTCCGTGTTGGTCAAGCCGTCGATGTTGTTGGTCAGGCTGGCCGACCCAAAACGATTACTGGATGGCAAACGCAGAGTACGCCCGTGCTTTTGGCGTACGGTGAGCGGGCAGAGCTAGAGGATGAGCAGTATATCAGTCTCAGCAGTACATTAGAAGGCCTCGTCATCCTTCGCAAGGTAAGACCGAATTCTCTTTCTCAGCACTGTTGATTTATTTAGAATTACATATACTGACATCTTAATAGAATCCTGACTGGGAGGATGGAAAGTAGTGCGAATCGGATCGACTTCTATGACATCCTGGTAGATTATCGTCCTAACTCTGATCTGGAGCGAGACTCATTTGCTCGTAACTCTGGACTAGCAACAGGATGAAAAATGTACTAATAAAAACCACATAATGCACTTCCAAGCACCGCAAGTTTAGAGCGCGACGTCGCTTGGTCTCACGCATTAGATATATGATGGAAACGGCTCGGGACCTTGAGTCCGGGCTCGACGTTGTATCGTTGGTAATGAATATGATTACCTACTTGCTTTATATACTTTGCTCTTCTACGTAGACGTGACTCTTAAGCATTATATACGTAAATCATTTTCTTGTAGGGCATATACTACCTAATATGCCGGTACCTTTACTTCCTTGACGGCCTAGCATTCTTCGCCTTCTTCTGCTCCTTAACCACGCGCGCCTTGCGGATGTCCTCCGCGCTCTTGATCTCCTTCCTACTACCCATACCATCCTTGAAACGACCAACACGCTTCTCGCGTGCATCAGCCACGCGCTTCTTCCGCACGTGGTAATCGTCGCGGAACTTGTCAGCCTCCTTAGGAGCCTTCTCCTGCTTATGTCTGTACCGGCCACCGTTCTCCTCTCCGGCGCCAGGCGCACCCAAGCGCGGGAGTTTCTTCTCGGCCTCGCCGACGCGGGGCAGACGACCGAGGCGCTGAGCGCGGCGCCACTTATCGAAGCGGCCGCTCTGGAAACTAGCCGCGATCTTGACGCCGCTCTCGCCGCGGACCAATCGCTTGCCGCCGGCGCCGGCGGACTGGGCGCGCGAGCCGTCCTCGTCGTTGTCCCGGGCGACGTACTTGGAGGCTTTCTTGTCCCAGCGCATGCGGGCGCGGGTCGGGGCGCCGAAGTTCTTGGCGCCCTCGTCGTTGGTCAGGTCCATGGTTAGGGTGCGGGCTGCGGCGACGAAGTTACCGCTGCTGCTGGCCGCGGCGGCGGATTGCGAGTTGGAGCCCGAGTGCACGCCGTAGCCGCGCTCTTCGGCGGCGTTGATGGTGCGCGGGGTGTAGGACATGAAGATCTCGGAGTCTTGGAAGGAGGAGGTTGGGTCTTTGGAGGAGGAGGAGGATTTGTTGTGGTTGGTTATGGTGACTTCGAGGTCGGAGTCGGAGTTTTCGTTCTCGTCTTCGATGTTGGTGGGTTCGGTGTCGGATTCTATGGCGTTGTCCTGGGCATCTGCCATTTCCTCGTCTTCCTCGTCGAATCTATCCATACCGTCCATTTCTTCGGTCTCGTTTGCCTCTTCGTTATCTTCATCTTTACCAGATTTGCGAGGACCGAAGCGCTCGCGAATACCCTTCACAATGTCGGCCGCTTCGTTTCTGCCTGCCTTGGCTGATCTGCCAATCTCGAAGATCGTCTCTTGTGGCTTGAACCCGCTGATCTTCGCGAGCATTTCCGCACGAGCATCCTCGGCCGCTCCTAATTCGTCACCAAAGATAGGGTGAAGTTGCACCCAGCCTTTAGACTTAACAATTTCTTTTGCTCGTCGGGCGCTTTGGCTAGAAGCCGAATTACGTGTCCTCAGATAAAGCTTCTCAGCTTTCTCGGATACTCTACGGAGAGCGCTGATATCTTCACTCTCCCCTAAGACTTTGTTAAGCCACTCCACGTTGGTTTCTACCTTGCTTCGAACCGGGGCTCCGACTGCAATGTCTTCTGCAAAGTTTGTAGCATCCTTGCCTTCTTTTCCAAGGACGAGTTTCTTGCCCAGGAACAGCTGTAAGTCTAAGAGATACGGAGCATCCATATCTCTGACGAGACTGTAACTCCAACCTCTCTGCCCCGCTCTCGCCGTACGACCAACTCGATGGACGAAGACTTTGGGTTGCGGAGGGAAATCGTAGTTGATCACATTGGCAAGAATAGGAATATCAATACCTCGCGCGGCCACGTCTGTCACTACCAAAATGTTGGAACGGCCACGTCTGAAGTTTTCAACTTGCTCTTTTCTGGCTGTCTGGTCTAGAGAGCCGTATACGTACGAGACTGCGAACCCTGATTCGCCCAGTAGAGATTGTAGATATTCGACGTGATGTTTTGTAGCAGCGAAGATAATAGTCGAGTGTTCTGTCGGTTTCTCTCTTACTCTTGGTGCATCAGATCCTCGCTTTCTCTTTTTTGCATGTCTTTCGGATTCTGCCTGAACGCCCTCTGGTAATCCCGTGGGCATTTTGATAATATCGTTTAGGATGTGGAGAAGGGTACCTTCTTTCTCGGCGCCCTTCACACTGAAAAATGCCGATTGAAGATCTGGAGATATCTTTGTCTCGGCATCTAACCGGACCAGACTTGGATCTTGCAAACCTGCGCGCGCGAATTCAACCAATGAAGCTGGTAGGGTAGCTGAGAAGAGTAGAGTTTGTCTTGAGGCGGGTAGAGCGTGTAGAATCTCGGTTAATTGTGCAGCAAAACCCATTTCGAACAACCTGTCTGCCTCGTCGAAAACGACATACTGAATTGAGGATAAATCGAGAGACATCTCGACCTTGAGATGTAGGAATCGGCCGGGAGTGCAGATGACGATATCGGGGTTTGTTGTCATAGCGCTGAACTGCTCTTCTAAACTATCGCCACCAACAAGGAGTACGCATTTGAGGGTCGTTCCGCGACTGAATTCCTTGACGACCTTTAGAGTCTGGATAGCCAATTCTCGAGATGGCGAGAGGATCAATGCCCTTGCACCAACCGTGGCACTATGGGCCCTCAGACGCTCTATCATAGGAATAACGAATGCTGCTGTCTTGCCGGAACCTGTTCTCGCCATACCGACGACGTCTTTCCTCTGCATAATTAATGGTATAGCTTTCCTCTGGACAGGAGTAGGAACCGAGAACCCTTTTCGCGTGATGGCTCTTAGTAGGTTGGCATTGAGACCTATAATTAGTTACACTGTTAGATAGAGTTATACGTATATAGTATATTACATATCGTCGGACGGGTGTGTACGAACCCATTGCTTGAAAACCACCACCTTTCTTAACAGATTTTCCCTGGACATTACTGGATTTTCTAAAAGAGGCAGCCTGTTTAAGGGCAATAAAGGCCTCGTCGCCATCGTCTTCTTCTTCATTGCCACCGTCCAAGAAATCAAGGTCTAAATCGTTCTGTGTGTCATTCTTTTTGTTCTTTCCGTTCGATGCGCCGCCAATGTTGTCTGTGAGCAGCGATCCTAGAATATCGACTTCGTTTTCGGACGGTGTCGGTGACACCCCGCGCGACGGCATATTGTTAACGGGCGGGTATACTAGTATGTAGTCTACATAGATGTACAAGCGACCACAGTATAACACCGAAATTAAGACAAATTGATCAAAGGATTGAGTGTACAATCTCAGATTGAAGCTGTCGTGGGGCAGCTCAAGAACTTTTTTCGAAGTTGTAGGACCCTTGCTAATGTTATCGATACGCTAATGTCTGATAAGCAATTCATCCCCACACAATGTACATGCTGCATGATGTACCGTACAAAGTACATATATAGGTACCTATGTACACCCTTGTTCGTACCTACCGTATCGTAACTTCTATTCCTTATCTCCTCGCCTCCAGCCCCGAACCTCTTACACTTACATCTGAGTTACTGACTTACACAGTTACATTACATCTGATATTTCATCTTACCCATCCATTCTGTTTAACTTCTAGTTGCAATAGACGGGCCATTACCCACAGGGTCTCTAACACGAAAAATGGCGTCTAAAGAAGAGAGTCCTGTTGAGGATAAGGATGCACTTGACACGCTTGAGGCGGAAGCCAAGGAGTTTGACAAGGCAAGCCGAGCCCATCGCATCCTCGTCGCATATTTACTAACATTATTCAATCTAGGATGCTGAGATCGATCGCATTCTAAAAGCTTTCCGTTTAGATGCGTAAGTCATTTTGACGAATTGCGGCTAGGAAGAGATGGTACTAATTGTCTACCATAGCTACGCAGTTCTAGATCTGAACCCTGGCGTCCCCGAATCGGACATCAAGCTAGCCTACCGCAAGAAATCGCTACTCATCCACCCGGATAAGACGAAGAATCCCTCGGCACCGGAAGCCTTCGATAGGCTAAAGAAGGCACAGACAGAGCTGATGGACGAGAAACACCGGGAACGCTTAGACGAGGCCATCGCGGACGCGCGCATGCTACTGATCCGCGAAAATAAATGGACGGTCGACAGCCCGGAGTTGAAAACGGAGGACTTCGCAAAGAAGTGGCGCGTGAAGACGCGCGAGGTCCTAATCGATAACGAGCTAAGACGGAAGCGTCAGATGAAGGCCCAGATGCAGGAGGAGGGCCGCGAGCAGCGCAAGGTCGACCAGGATGTCGAGGACCGCAAGCGCAAGAGGCAGCATGAGCAGGATTGGGAGAGCACCCGAGACCAGCGCATTGATAGCTGGCGCCAGTTTCAAAAGTCCAAGTCCGGCGACGATAAGAAGAAGAAAAAGAAGCTGAAGCCGATTGGTTGAGTGCGGAAGCATCTAGATTGGGGGGAAACTATGCGGTTGCACATATGCTTGCTTGCTTACACAGGAATCCCACGCTCGTCGACTCTAGGTCAGATGAATGGGTGATGGATGACTATATACGTCATGGTTTACTACGTGAGTTCTATTTGATAGACCGAAATACTTATGAGCCTAACTCCCTTAGTGACATTGAGACCGAGTTTTTTTCTTCCGTTTCTATCACAGGAACAGGATATCAAGGTGAGTTTGTATGTGTCTTTATGCATTCTAGGATTTGCGATGACTGCACACAACAGACCCAGTAGCGGGACGACGAAAAGAGAGGTCGGTACCCCTGGTCTCAAATTGATCTTAAGACGAATAAGGGGCGAAGACGCATCAACTACTACCCGAATTCCCTTGCGTCTCGACATGAAGTCTATATGCAATAGCCAACCCTCTCAACGTACTCATCATTTCGGTTTCGTAGATTAATACGCCATAACATCCCAATTGCCTACCCCGAAACGTAGCTCTTTCGTCTTGCTACTAATGTGCCTAATTCCTAATTCAAGGTCTATGCTTCTGCTTATATTGAATGAATCTAGAAAGATTCATGTTCGCTTCTTCAGCACGCACACGCAGCTCGGTTGATTTCCTCCTATCAATCGTCTTCACCATAGCCTTCACCGTTGGAGTGGCCTCTTCAAAATGCTGCAGAAAGTTGTCTTTCCAGAAGACTTCTTTGTCCCATACCTTGTTCTCGTCACCGTAGATATCGAACAACTGGTTCAAGGCCTCTACAACATCTGCGGCTGGTGTCTCAGGTAGTCCCTTCACTACCGTAAGGAGGAAGATACCGATCTCCCGATTTAATTCGATAGGTTCGACGAACGCGAGTTGTCCGAGTACTCCAATACACTTGACGCCAAGACCTTGGAATGGATCTTCCTGGTCTGGATTGAGGTTCTTGGATGCGTGGTACAGCGATATGAACTTTTTATGCTCATCTCCGCTGAGGAACGTCTGACCATGCAGAGTCCTTGCGACAGCCCATGCGAGGCTTGTCACGATCGTAGCAAGTTCGATATCAGATGTATTGCTCGAAAGAACCGGTGCTATTATCTGTTGCCAGATCATACGGGCTGTCGGCGTCCAAGCGTGCAATATGGCTGTATTTGATTTCTCGGCAAAATCAATACAGCTCACCGTCCAAGAGATATTATTCAGAGCCGTTAAGGCATGACCACGGATTAACTCTGAGGTTTCGTTGTCGCCACCATTTGCACGAACAACTTTCACAACTTGTGGAACTGCCTTCTGGATAAGCTCTTTCAGGGTAGGCAAGTCATCAATGCCCTCAATCTCGTCGTCGCCATCGTCTGCTCCAGTGACCATTTCCATGTCTGCTTCCATTTCGTCCTGGTCCATCTCTTCGTCTTCTCCATTCTCTTCATCAGATTCATGGTCAGAAATGTCCTCCTCGCTATCAGCCTCCATAGCATCTGCCTTTTCTCCCCATTTTGCTTTTTTGTTCCCCAATTCCAGAGTCTGCTGTAGGGTAGTACCGATAGATGCCAGAATCTCAAGGGCTAGCCGCAAAACCTCCGCTGGGCTTGTTGAGCTGTCGCCATTTGTCATATCCCCACTGGATTGAGTGTGCTCGAGTGTCTGGGAAAGCGTCGGAACAAGGACAGCGTCGCAAGCACCATCCTTGCCCGGAGTATGATCATTCCATTGCACCATAGGGAATATGTTGTGCAACACACCGCAAGCTAAGACCGCCTTATAACCATTACCATTCTTGAATGTGATGAGCTGCTTATAACACTTAGTGGTGTTATCAGCAAGCAGCGCTTCTGCGAACTGTTTGTTGTCTTCAGAAAGCGTGATCATACACGAGAGGGCACTATACAAGGCCGGTGCGGTTGTGAAGTCTAATGTGATGAGGGTAAAGAGAAACCGAAGTATTTGCTCATTGCGAGTAGCCGCATCTAGAGCTTCATCTTGCGCTTCGGCTAGAGCTGATAATATAGCAGTAAGTGACTCTGCAATCCGCCAGACGAAATCCTGCTCAGCTTTGGTGGTTTTGCTGAAAGCAGGGCTTGTTGATGTGAGAGTAGCCGTTATCTATGTGAGAGTCAGTAAATTATGATCATCTAGCGTTTTGCTCTAAAGGTGTTCAAATCTTACCTTCGCACAGGCGTGCTGGATAGCAGTTAGAGCATCAACCCGATATAGGTGGATACAGAAGTCTGCCTCTTCTTCAGCTGTAAGGATGCGGAGAATTTCCCATCCTGCTGCCCGACTCTCTAGACTTGCGTCGGTTAGAGTCTCGCTGAGAAGAATATGAACAATCTTCTCTCGTAGAAGTAGTTTCCGGCATTTAGTATCCTGGACTATGTTTGCGATGGCACTAGCAGCGGCAGTCCTATATTTTGGCTCGGTACTCTGGAGGTCCTTCAGGACAGGCAAAATACTTTTCTCTCTTATCGCTGCTAATTCTGGGTCCGAGGGTGGCTTCACTGGTTTAGCAATTGGATCGGAGCGCTGGCCACCCTTCGCCCTGTTGCGGCGGGATTTGGCCATAGTGAAAAAGCAATAGGATTTTGGAAAATATTCGCTTAAACTAATTAATGTCTTCTGACTTAGAAAAGGGGTTTACCAAAAGTTGGTAGCTTTAATACGTCGAAAGATGGACACTTACACGTGAAGCTGAATTTTAATTTTCTAGCTAGAAAAATTTACAATGGCTTGTATGTAAACTGCAGGTGCATTAAAGCTTAACGTACCCCACTATCAAACTTGACGATACGGATGATGTACAAGAGCTAGTTATGCAAAATGTATGTGAGCTTTATGTGGGGTTTAGCTGCCAAGCTTCCGTCGTGGGGCTTATCGTAACTGACGGAGCTCTATTTTCGAGGCAAGTCTGAAGCAGTCCCGCAGTCCCGCAGTCCCGTCATATCAAACTTTACAATAAAGTTAGGGTATATTTGTATATAACCTATACGAATACCCATGTAACATAACACGTTTTCTTTCAATATTCAATGTATTATACGTCTAGACGTAATACATGCCGTCCGGTTCGCGGGAATTGTAAACTAAGCTAGGACCCCTAAAGAGTAACGGGATCGTCACTCCCAAGAGCTTCATCGTCGCTCAGCCCCAAACTTCCGTAGTTGGACACTAGACACCTCAGATAAACTTTTTGTCGCCAACCATATCTAATCAATCCGTTATCCCATCTTTTTCTACGAAATCTTTACTAAATCTTAGAGTTGCAATTTTGAGATGCGGCTTTCAACGCCTCTGTCACCCTTAAGGACCGCGCTGTGATATCTACCTAGGTGCTTGCGCTGAAGGGCCCGTGCCGAAGTTTCGGGTATGTCTGCGTGGGGGAAGATGCGAGGATTCTTCCTCAGCGATGAGGAGTTGGGTAAGAAGGATGATGACCATAAGCCCTTTAAGAATGGCACTGGCTTGCGACAGCCTAATTGGCATCCTGCTAGAGTCCCTCCGCGACGGTCGCTCAAGCGTATAACCATCGCGCTTGTCGCAGCTGCGGTCATCTATCTCTTCATTAAGAATATACCCGACCTCGGCCCTAACGTACAGATGCGCCGTCCTAGCTACACTTATCTGGAGGACCTCGATGCTACTATTCCCAGGCGCCCGTCTTACGAGCGGCCTAAACCCCCCCCGACTAAACCGCAAACCCGTCCGCCGAACACGCCCGAGCGCAACTTGAATGGACCCGTCAAGTTCCTTGAACTGGCGCAGACGCTACATGCCATCGGTGGCACAAGAGGGACTATGGCAATGAATAGGAACATTCTATTTGCGACCTCCAGTCTTAAGAGCGCGGCGACGCTGCTGCCGATCGCTTGCCAGATGGGAGTAGAACTACAGAATTATGTGCATTTTGCCCTAATGAGTCGGAGCGATATCGACATACGAGACCTACGGAAACTTAACGGCATCGACGATTCTTGTCACATTATATTCCATGGTACGATACCCGTAAAGGTTAAGATGACGCGAACACCTACTAACTTAATTATAAGATGCGCGTCCAGACTATGCTCAGATATCTACAGACGATCGAATGGAAAATGCGGTCTTTCGAGCGTTACGTGCGTATTATTTCCCCCGCAGGATAGGCGCATTTACTTATGTGTATTTCAGATCACGTCTTTCATTATATGCACCCTCAAGCTATTTTTGTAGACGGTTCAAGTGATGAGGAATCATTCTTCCTACGGGCCGTACAGCAGCACGCAAATGTCAAGAAGAATACTTTGATTGAGCTACCGCGTGGATCTAGAAAAAGGCTCGAGTGGCTAACAAAGCTGGATAGTCAGGCTTTACGCAGTAAGATAATTCATCACCTAACCGTGCCTAGGTAGCATTACTGACCGTATTTTTAAGTGTGGAACAAAGTGCATATTGATATCCTCATTCATGCAATACCGGGGACTTCGGGGAGCTTAATCAGACTTCTTAGATCACTTAGTGCTGCCGACTATACTTCGGGTTCAGTTCCTCATCTCACCATCGAGCTTCCTCATGACATTGATTATTCAACTAAGCACTTTCTCGAAACGTTCGCCTGGCCACCCGCCCATGTCCCTAATCCGACTAATGCACGGCATCTCTCCCTCCGACATCGTATACCTCGCAAGAGGATGAATGAGGAGGAGAGTTCTGCCCATTTTCTTGAATCTTTCTGGCCGGCCCAACCAGAACTTTCACATATATTAGTGCTCTCTCCGCAAGCCGAACTGTCCCCTGATTTCCTCCATTGTAAGTACTGCGCCCCCCTTGCATGACCCTGATTTTGATTAAACCCTATAGACTTAAAATATTCTTTATTAGAATATAAATATTCAGCTATTTCCACTCATCAGCACTGGGACCGCCGGCTTTTTGGCATCAGCCTCGAACAACCACTTCAGCTACTGGACGGGAAAGGTTCATTTTCTCCACCTTCAATACCACAAAATTCCAAGTCTAGCGACACTCCACAGAATGAAGGTTCAACTTCATTTCTATGGCAAGCACCCACCAGCAATGCCGTGCTTTTCCTAGGTGACAAATGGATGGAGCTACACGATTTTGTCTCCAGATCGCTGGAAGCTAAGCAGGAGTCGGACCCTGTCCCAGCGCTCCTGTCAGAAAAGGTCGTGAGTATACAACATCCGTCTTGGCTGGAACATGCCCTAAGACTAGCCCGGGTACGCGGCTATTGGATGTTGTATCCCGGTATCGACACTGCTAGGAACCTAGCCACGGTACATCGAGAGCTAAAGCATATACCCGAGGAGTATGCTACTAAAGAAAACTCAAAGCCGCTCTTGGCAGACGACGCAACCGAGGAAGAGATTGAAAACGTTAGACAAAAGATCCGAGCAGGGTCAGAGATTACCCTTGCACCGGTGTCCCTACTTGACAGTCTTCCTAACAAAGGAAGCCTGCGCCCATTTAACAACTTGCCCATACTAGCTTGGGATGGTCAGGAGACAGATTTTGAACAACTGAACTCCCTCTCCATTAAGTACTCGGCTGAATTCAGAGAAAAGGCCGGGAACTGTGGGACAGAACCTGCAGAAAATTTGAAAAAGAAGGAGCGTTTGTCGGCACAAGATCTATTCTGCATAACAGAATAAAGGCTGCCGTAATAAGAGAGCTATCAAAATATTCTTTGGAGCTTTGGAAGAAGCTTCGATATACCCTCAGCATCGTCGCCCGTGAGGCTATATATAGTTGGAGTTATTGAAACTGCGGGAACTGGTATTTGATCGTGGTGTTTGGCGTACTTTACCCGGGATACAGGGTATATATATCAGCAGATTCATGAAGGCAGGTCATGTATATATAACTTCGGAAGTTAAATGGACAGGAAGACAGCTAGAGTCGAGAAGAGCGTAGTTATTCCTCTGCCTGCGCTTTAGTGATTACCAAAAGTATAACACAAGTGCCCACGATGGACAATGCGATAAGCGACATGATCTTTACATCTTATTAGGCCCGGATTTATTTAAGGGGGACACAGTAAGTAGCACGCGAAACTCACCGATTGCGTCCTCCAGCCTGTCTGGACGATGGCGACTTTCCTACTATACTTATCCAGAGTCTCTGCTCGCGGTCAGCCATTAGCAATTTATACGATTTATAGTGAGGAGCTGGAGTGCACGAACTAATGTAATTACCGAACCCGAGAATCAAGCAAGCCAAAGACAATAGCCAGAAGACGATACCGAGTGGCTGGGCCATGCGCAGCTCAAGGTCTGAGGGCTGCGATTTAAGATGGAAGGATAGCACAATGGCGATGGCGACAATGGCCATGTAGACGGAGAGCCGTAAGTAGGATAGGAAGGCTTTTCCGGAAATGATCTTATTAGCGTTTTTTGTTTATTATTTTTTTTTTATAATTAATACCGTAGAGAACTAACTTCGCTCATTGGCACAATGATCACGCGTGTCGCTACTCTCATTCTCGACGAGCAGCGGGCCGAGGATTGGCCAGCTCCAGAATACGTTGCTGACGGACGAGTCGTTCACCTCGACCGGGCGGCTCAGGTCCGCGAGCGAGAGGCCGCCGCAGCAGGAGCGCGATGACGACCGGGGGTCTTCGGGGTCGGGCTGGAGGACTGGCATGTTGTTCTCACTAGGGAAGTATTAGGTATTAATGAATTAATTATTAAGTATATTAGGTATCTAGGGTGAAAATATTAGATAATATCAAAGTTTCAAATGTTTTGTTATTATTAACTTGAAGGTAGAGATGCTATGATTGGCGATATAGGTATATTGAAATGGATCAGAGGCTCAAAATGATGGAATCTGGGGACTCGCGCACGAACCAATAAGAAGCGGGGTTATGAACACCATACCGTAGCTCTTAAGTTAATAGGTACTCTGGTATTTACTTCTGCTGTGTATCGCCTACCTGCCTAAACGTATGCAGATGTCGCGCCATGGAAGTTCAAGCTACCTCATATCATAGGTAGTCTCACCTTGTTTCCGATATGTACGCTTCCAGTCCACATAAACAGCGCCATGCGTATCTACCCGCTTGAGCTAGACCGAGACGAGACAAATATATGAGGACGAGCTCCGGTGGCGGCCAATCAAGCGGGGGCCAAGTCTCCAAAACTAGGGACAAACGTAGAACTATGTAGAGATCGTATTGAGTCAACCTAGGCTATGGTGAATCTACTACCTAGATAGTGGTTTATCATAACAGCTTCTTATGCTTTTTCTTAACCATTATCTTAATATAAACCACGGACCCTCAAATTATATCATTTAATAGAATCTGCTTCCTAGAAAAAGACTTCGCGCTTGGAACTTAATAAAATTTAGGAGGAATATCGGTTCACGCTCTGAACGCCTTTTTATTACTGATGTGGCTAAGCTAGTTTCCCTTGCTTTTCGAAGTGTATTATTGGAAGAGCCTTGCTCTCCTTCAACTCACTTATAAGACGACAAGATGCCCAATTCTAAACCGATTCCCCAAAATAGAAGGGGGCTGGACGTGGCTTCGTCTTTCAAGCCCGCTTCACCAATAGCGCAGGAGATACTGGCTAGTGATCTGGCTGAATGCTCCGAGGATGAGGTAGCCGAGGACGCCTTCGACGATGGGTCCGAGTCTGAGTCTGAAACTGAAAGTGGTCCTGTCTTATATACACAACCTACTGGAATGACCTTTGGGTATAGGCGACCGAGTCTTGTAATCGACCCGGTCAACGAACCTATCCTTACCAGAGTCGAAAAGAGGCAGTCTCGTGATGCCGAACGCAGTTTGTTAAGAGATAACCACATCATCCCACCTAAACATACCTTAGAAGAACGGTCCGGGCTATTTTCAAGGCTGTATAAGGCCATATTCAGCACCAAGATGCGCAAATTTCCAGAGGATGACGAGGCTCCTAGGATCACGGTTCAGCCCTCCGAAACGTCACCTCTACTAGCTGGTACCGCTGACTCGTCCTCCTTGCACCATGACCACCTGAATGAGCAGTGGGATGCCGCGGTGGCCTCTGGGATGATAGAGACCACCTGGCAGAGGGAGGCCAAGACTATTGCGACTTACTCGCGGTCGTTAATCTTGACATTTCTATTGCAATATAGCATCAATATCGCTAGTATTTTCGCCGTCGGGCGGATTGGAAAAGTTGAGTTAGGTGCCGTGAGTTGTAAGTTGGAACGCCTTGTTCTTGTTTGTCTCCCGACCATTGCTAATGAACCGTAGTGGCCACCATGACAGCGAATATTTGCTGCTACGCTCCAATGCAAGGCCTGGCAACAAGTCTGGATACCCTCTGCGCACAGGCATACGGATCTGGCCATAAGCATTTAGTAGGTCTACAACTCCAGAGAATGACTTACTTCTTATGGTCGCTTCTTGTCCCTGTTGCTGTGCTGTTCTTCTTTGCCGAAGATATACTCCTCCGCATCGTCCCTGAACCGCGATCTGCCGAGCTCGCAGGTCTTTATCTCCGTGTCATCATCGCAGGTGTTCCCGGCTTTGTCGCATTTGAAGCAGGCAAGCGGTTTGTCCTATCGCAAGGCCTATTCATTGCAACAACTTACGTCTTGTTAATTGCGGCTCCCTTAAATATATTCATGAACTGGCTTTTCGTTTGGCACTTGGGATTCGGATTCGTCGGTGCACCTATTTCCGTTGCGATAACGCAGACATTAATGCCATTCCTCCTACTCTCCTATGTGTTATTCGTAGACGGTTCCCAATGCTGGGGAGGCTTTACCCGACGTGCTCTCAACAATTGGGGTAAGTTTTAACACGACGTTCAATGCAAGCATCGTTCGAGTTTGATTACTAACGTACCGCAGGTCCTATGATTTGGCTCGCCTTGCCCGGCATGGTGATGGTGATGGCTGAATGGCTTGCATTTGAGATCCTTACCTTGGCAACAAGCCAATTTGGAACATCTTATCTAGCAGCACAGAGCATTCTAATAACTCTAACGTCAACAACCTTTAATATTCCTTTCCCCGTTTCTATCGCTGCTTCTACGAGGGTTGCTAATTTAATAGGGGCTGGGTTGATCAATGCTGCCAAAACCTCTGCCAAAGTTGTAAGTTATCTCAGCTAAGCTTTTCTTATGAGAGATACGGACTGACGAATCCAAGGCGTTCGGTGCGGGTTGTATTATTGGTTTATTCAACCTGAGCTTACTCGCGGGTCTCCGTTACCAGCTTCCCCTTCTCTTCACACGGGATGAAGAAGTAATTGATATAGTAGCGAGAGTCATGCCGCTTGTTGCGGTTATGCAGGTATTCGACGGCCTCGCAGCTGTTGCCCACGGATTGCTTCGTGGTATCGGGAAGCAGTCATTTGGTGGTTACGCAAATCTGTCGATCTACTATATCCTCGCGTTGCCCATCTCGTTTGCCACCGCTTTTGCGCTTGATTGGAAGCTTATAGGCTTGTGGCTGGGAACTACGATAGGATTGGCTCTGTAAGTTCATATATATACCCCTTTAGGAAAATCCCGCACACGAAAGTTGCTAATTGCTAACCCTTATGTCAGAGTTGCTGCAGTGGAGTTTTGGTATACTTGCGTCTCGGACTGGGAGCAGTCGGCTCGGGATGCCGAGAATAGGAATGCAGCTGGTTAAATACTGTTTTAAATAATGTTGAAGATGTGGTCATATTGTATGTGTTTAAGTAAGGGATAAATATAGCTGTGTATGATTTGTCGATATAGTAGTGTATGATGAATGCGAAGTTCCATCGATCCCTGAATCCTCTTGTTCCATACTACATAGTGAAGTGAGACATATGACATACGAAACTTCTTGTCTAGGTCATACATAGTACGGTACATAAGAAATTCAATAGGCTAGAGTTCTTAAACACATAGATCCGCACAGTATGCATATTTGGGATACGCTGTTTAACCTTAAATCGGCCAAGAATATATTGATTGGACGACAAGGTAAGGTGCATGACATGAGTGAGGCTGATAGTCTATCGATAGGACGTGGATACGTCAATTCCAATGTATTATTGATTTAGGTGTGCATAATGACTCGTGTGCTGTGTAACGACCCCTAAAAGTTCAGCTCATTTGTTTATGTAGGTACCTATAAAAGTGTACCTATAAAAATATGTAAAACCCGAGGGTGGGGTCTCCGTCTGACGCTTATGTAGTGCTCACAGGATTAGCGCTCTTTTTGCTGTCGATATGCAATTCCTAATTCCACAAAAGTGCTACGCATCGCCCCTCTCCCTTTCTAGAAGACCAACCGAATATTCAATATTACACGATAACTCAGCTACGATGTCTACTACTACAACTGTTACCCAGACCATCCCGACGGCGGAAACCCTGCTCCGTCTTTTTCCGGACATAGACACTAGCTCCGCTGACTTGGAAGGTCACGATGCAGAACAGATTCGACTTATGGACGAGGTATGCATTGTCCTCGATAATGACGACAAACCAATTGGAACGGCTAGCAAGAAGCTTTGTATGTAATAACTCTATAGGAAATGGTAGAGCAATAACTAACCTCTGTAGGTCATCTAATGACAAACATCAACAAGGGCTTATTACACCGAGCCTTCTCCTGCTTTCTCTTCGATGATAAGAATCGATTGCTCCTTCAGCAGCGCGCGACCGAAAAGATCACTTTCCCTGATATGTGGACGAATACGTGCTGCTCTCACCCCTTGGGAATTCCCGGCGAAACCGGTTCAAACCTGCCAGATTCGGTCGAGGGTGTTAAGCGCGCAGCGCAGCGAAAACTTGACCAGGAGTTAGGCATTAAGAAAGAGCAGGTGCCATTCGAGGACTTTCACTTCTTAACACGAATTCATTATAAAGCTCCTAGCGATGGTAAATGGGGCGAGCACGAGAGTAAGAAAGCTGGTTTTCAACACTACGATGATGATAGAATGCTGACAATTGTCATTAGTTGATTATATCCTTTTTATTAAGGCGAACGTGGATCTCGATCCCAACATTAACGAAGTGAAGGACACTAAATACGTCACTCCCGAAGAGCTGAAGGCTCTCTTCAATGACCCAGAGCTGAAGTTCACGCCTTGGTTTAAGCTCATATGCGAGTCGATGCTATTCGAATGGTGGGAAAACCTAGACTCCGGGCTTGAGAAGTACACCAACGAGCAGGAAATTAGGCGCATGTGAAGCGAGGTCAGACCGATTAGAGGAAATAAAAGAAGAATCGGATTGTTCACTGATTTCTTTATTTGATTTTTAAACCTCACCTGAGAAAAGATGGAAGAGCCTTATTCTAACCGCTAGGACCACCTTTCGGAACATACCCCCCTTTGAAACACCTTTCCCACCAAAACTACTACCTTTTCAACCTTGAATAACATCACTAATAGTGATGCTATGTAGTTAGTTCTAGCACGGGCTGGTAGATAATTGATTCATGTTTATGACGATATATATAATATTAAGATTAAATCATTTTTTATTATAAAATTAGAACTTAAGCGTATAGGATAACAGATACATCACCCCCACATACAAATTAGGTATAAAAACATGTTACTTTTACGATATTAATTATTCGCAATTGCCTTTTTTAAAGCGTTATATATTTAAAAATTCTATATTAATAAGGTTAATATTATTCTTTTTAAACTATATACAAAACCTTATTGCTATAGCTATTTTTGGTAATAAAATATTTATAGTGTTGATTTTGCTTATGCAAATATAATAAAACCTACCACCAGTAAAATTTTAACGTTAAATACCTCTATAAAGAAAGACATTATGGTTACGAGACATATACAAGGTATATAAAAAGGTTAGCCCATTATATTATAAGTTTTAAAATTAAAATCGAAGACATTGTTGTTATGGTATCGCAGTTTTACCGTTTCATTAAAGTTACTTATTTTTATACCTAATTTGTATGTGGAGATAATGTACTTTTTATATTAAGCCATAATTATTACAATTTTGCTACGAATAAATTCCTTTATTTAATAAAATTTTTATAATCAATAAGTAAGCCTTATAAAGTATACAATGAGTCTAGTCTTAAGTTTATAGCTTTAGTATACGCAGTATTATTTAAAGTTGAAAAAGTAGTAGTTTTGGTGGGAAAGGTGTTTCAAAGGGGGGTATGTTCCGAAAGGTGGTCCTAGCGGTTAGAGTACTGTTTTTACGCCTAATGGCGAACTGCATATTTTCATAGATATCCCTTATGCCCCTATGCCCCTATGCCCCTATGCCGTATTTGAAGCGCGGGGTTTGCTTTTCAATTGTTTCAAAAATGCAAGACCCCGTTAATATCACACCCAATCATCTAACTACATCTACTATGTAATATCCTGATGTAAGATTAACCTCAACCTTGGAAGGTAATAAGCTATCAGGGCTCCAAGGTTATCAGGGTATCACCGAACTCCGCAACCGTACACCACCTAACAAACAACCCCGGCCGATCCGGGGGGCCTAGGCTATCTGGGCAGCTACGCTATCTACCTACTGTGTAAAGCAGATAGGTAACCCAGTGCGCCACTCTTAGGTTTACAAAAGCAAGTCGTATCCAATTGATAACATTGATAACATTGATAACATTGATAACTTGATAACTTGATAGACTAAAGCCTAAACCTTGGATCAAGGGTCTAGGGTCCAGGGTCTTAGGGATGACTCTCCCCGGAATAAACACCTCAACCGCAACCCCACGCACCGTCTAGGGCTCCCACACGCCTGCAATGGAACACATACACATGTACGATAGTTAAAACCGGATGGCTGTCTGACTTCAACGTTGAACCGGCCGCCTCAAGCGCTCGTGTAACTGACGTAGGTGGTACCTCCCAGCTCCGGGTTTCCGAACTGTCATCTCTCCAGGCCAGACCGGCATCGAAGTCAAGTCGTCAGGTGACTGCTATAGTAGCTATAATAGGTAGCTATAGTAGTATGCCTAGGTTGGTAAGCTGCAGTCTGTGCCTCCGGAGTGGACGCTATGAGCAAACTTCTAGTGTAGGATGCGTGTAATAACGTGGGATCAGCGTCTGCAACACTGTCGAGAGCGAGGTTATGCGAGGTATTATCCTAGCCGAATCACTACGGCATTCATACCCAATGATAATCACACCTTTACCACACCTTAGCAAAGATGTTTGCTCCGTACCAATGGGCGAGTTCCCAAGCCCTCCCACACACCGGCTCCCGTGCACGAGACTGGCGTACAATGTATGCAGACAGGTCTAGTAACTCGAGATCCCAATGTGTTGGGTCTGACGCACTGTGACTACTAAACTAAGAAGCCGGCACACAGTTGTATGGTGTCCAGATATAGTGTCTAGATATAGTGCCCAGACGGCCGTTGCCGTTATCCGCTGCGTACCGACCGACCAATGAACCAAGCTGATATGAGATTCTTTGTCTACTACTACCTCCTACTACGTACTACGTAGTAGTCCACGAGGGGCATGGATAGGGCATGGATAGGGAATGAATAGTGTCATACATCCGTTTCCTAGCGGCTGGTTGGTGGCTTGTGCAGCCATGCCGTCTGCGGCTCCCTCAGCTTACCATCTACTATTCAGGCTCTCTGCATTCTCATCCCACGCACCTCTCCCTTGGCTCTTCGCCTCACCCAACCATTGTACACTGTGCTTTGTACTCCGACTCGCCACTCTTTAAACCCCCCAGACTTCCGAAACCCTTGATTCCTTCTTCCTCCGCTTCTTCTTACTCAACCCAGGAAACTAGGAATAGACACAAGCTCAGGTACACGGATCGATCTTGCTATAGCACACTATCCCTTCACACGGGATTAGTACTTTCAAGACTCAATTCTTTGTCACTAGCTATACCTACTTACCTTGTCGCTTCAATCTAACTTTTACTTTCAATTATTTCGGCTGCCGGACTTTGGGATTATTCGTCTCCCTTCCCAGTCACGTCGATTGTTATTTGAATTAAAATAAACTCAGTTCTAAGACCGACGCCCTCGTCAACTCAACATTGATGTCTGTTGACCTACGCACGAGCCTCAATTGTCTTGCTCATCCCGCGAGATTTATGCCTATCTCAAGAACTCAGTTGTCGAGAGTCCACACAGGAGATAGTATACAGAATATATCAAATAGTAATATTTAAGGTGGGTGATCATACCCATTCGGTCCCAAATGTCATAGCGTCGCGACTGATCCATCCCTACTATTCTCAGCTACCGAAAAGGTCTGAGTAGACAAGCTGCCCAACATGGAGCACGTAAGCAACAGTGTTTCCCTCGTTGAGTTGAAGAAGCGTTCTCTCATTCCACGGAAATGGGAGGGTCAAGTCCGTGCTATCGGGATATCGGAGTATAAGGAAGCAGCGCTATCTTTAGCGCAGGCCTTTGCTACTGATGAACTGGCACAGTACGTCCTTGATACGGACGACATGGTCGGTTACGATGACGAAACCAAGTGGCGGCTCCACGTTGATATATTCAACTATATCGTGGCAGCTCACTGCTACAAGGGTGTCGTAACCACCATCGGGCCGGACTACGAGGGCGTGGCGCTCTGGTGAGTCTGCCATCAGATCAAGAGGGGCGACCGGGGAAAAGAAAACAAGGGCTCTACGGCTACGTATACATGCAAGCTACGAGCCAACAATACGTAGCCTCGACTCAGGTTTTACTTGCTTCCCGGGGCTTACCTTGGTAAAAGCAAAGAAGTAAATGCACATAAGTGTCAACTAACACGTGACTCTTGCGACGTACAGGATGCCGCCTGGCAAGGAGATGGACGACTGGGTGACCATCGTCCGCAGTGGTATGTGGAGACTCTACTATCAACTGTCTGCCGAAGGCCGGAAGCGCTACTACCAGGAACTCATGCCGGTGCTCCACGACACCAAAGCCGAGGTCATGGGTGACAGGGACAACGACTGCTACTACCTGGTATATCTGGGCACCAAGCCCAGCGGCCAGCGTAGAGGCTACGCGAGGAAGCTCATGGAGCAGATGGCTGCCAAGGTACGTGTTTAAATGTGACGAAACAAAGGGAATATCAGGAGAGACAACAAGAATAACCAAACCCTCTGTCACCATGCGACCTTACCAAGTCTCAACTATAAATATCTATCGATGTGCTGATTCTGTATAGGCTGACGCCGAAGGCCGAGCCATGTACCTCGAGTCCAGCTCGGAGAAGAATACGTCGTACTACAAGAAGTTCGGCTTCGAGTTCAAAAAGGACATCTACCTCGGCGTCGATTGCAAGTCGCCAGTCCGTCTGAGCATCATGGTCCGCGAGCCGCAGAAGCTATCCAAATCGATCCCCATCAAGCTTAACCCCGGGTTCAAGAAGATGTAAGGATTGTCAAGTGGACGAGACTGCTTCTGCCGCCACCACCTGATTTTTTGCCGCCGCTGTTGTTGTTATTATTACTGATGAAGATGACGCTGAAGTTGATAGGAGTCGATGAGTTATGATCTAGCTTGCGATGTGAAATTGCTCGATTTGCTGAAAGTCCGAGTTTCCGTTTGCTTCTTGATTCTGCTTACTCTTCTGCTCTTTTGCTTCTAGGGTCCTCGTGGGGTAGAAAACCCCGGTGTTACTTTCTCACACTCTTTTCTTGACGATTAAATAATTAGGGAATCCTCTACTTCTAGAAATTTACCACGTTTCCGCCTTACTAGGCCTTTCGGCGCTGTCCGCGTTGCGGTTACGGGTGCTTCGGCCTCGTCTAGTTTTGTCTCGGATTGGTACGTCGCTACTATTCACTTATTGGGGGAGATTTGGGGGTGCATATTATCTTAAATTTTGGTTCCTCGTTTTTAGGTATCATTAGTCAATCCTTCGTATCTAGGTAGATAGATAATCTACACTAGAAAGCATTCATTATACATGTTGGTTCCATTCTTAGCCAAACCCATGTGATTGATGTCCGCCTTATGTTGTGCCTTATAATCTCTATCATGCCAACAACGCCGGAACGTGACATGCAGCAATAATTCGCCTCGATAGCAACTCGCTACCAAAACCAAATTTTTAGAATCCTTCTAGGACGGCAAATGTCTCGTCGTCGAGAGTAGTGTAGATCTTGCCGTGGCCTAGCAGCTCTTCGGCAGCACCCATAACATCCTGGATCGTCATACCTGTCTCCTTGGCTATGACGTGCATATGGGTGCCCTCCCCGCTCTTCGCCTGGTTGAGGTACTGGTACATCTTCCGCGCTTTAACCGATGCGCCTTGCAGGAACATAGCGTCGTTATTCTCTACGAACATGCTGTCGTCCTCGGCGGCATTTCCATCACCGCCGCCACCGCCGCCTAACGCACCGCGGGTGAAGAACAGGTGCACGTAGGTAGCCTCGAGCAGGTGGTAGTTGACCTCGTTGAAGTCGGTGACGGGCTTGATGACGTGGACGCCGACATGGCGCTTATTGCCGAAGCTGCGGAGGCGGCCCCAGACGCGGACGTACTGCTCCTCGTGGAAGGGGTTGTGGGAGGCGTCGTCCTGGCGGTCGGCGTCGAGCCACTGCTTGGCCTCGATGATGCCGGTGCCGTCGTCGAGGCGGTAGGTGATGTTGGTGGTCTGGGGGCTGATCTGGCGGACCATGCCGACGAAGGTGACCTGGGAGACGTCGGCGCCGTCGATCCGGAAGCTGTTCTCCCGGTTGAAGGACTGCTCCGCGTCGATGATTTGCTTTACCGTTACGGGCCGTAGCGAGTCTTCGCTCACCGAGTTCGCTGCTTGGCTCCCGCTCTGAGAGCCCCCGAAGAACCCCCCGTCGTTGCCGCCGGTCGCGCCGTATCCGCCGTAGCCTATATGGTGACGTTAGTATTTATGATATACATGTATATGTAAATATATATGTATATATTATATAGACTTATACAGAAATTTCATGGCGAACACGTACTAGTCATTGTCTGTGGTATAAAGCGGTTTCTTGTGGAGGAGGTGGTGATGATGTGAAGGGTCTAGTCTAGGAGACGCGTTTAAAATGTCGGATTACGCGACTTGAACTTTTTAATTGATTTCTTTACTTAACTAGTTAACTCTTAACTAATTCTTAACTGGTTACGCTAAATCGCGGGGTAGCTTGTGTTAGGTAGCCTGCTGGTAGCCTGCTGTGGCTTGTGAGGTAGTGTAATGGCCTAATCTAGCAGCCAGCCTCTTAGGTAGGTACCTGACAATGTAGGTACTTACCCGGTATTAACTTTCTACCTACAGGCTACATATCACATAAAGTCACTTTACGGCGTAGCAACCCAATGACAATACGCTATACAGTAATTTTAACACTGACCAATAAATAAATGCACGAGCAGACGATAAAGTAGTCAGAATGAAGCTATCACACATTATCACAATGCCATCGAACCGTAGAATCTTGTGATGGTGGAGTCCTCGGCTTCGATACGGATGATACCCGGGATTCTGGCGCAGCGGAGATGGACCTCGGTAAGTACTGTTCTGGGATGCAGGTCTACCCGCAGCTTCTGGAAGGAACGGTACCCCTGAATCAATGAATCAAGACCTAAAGCCAGCTGTTCTGCAGCCCGAGCTACGTAGCCTACAGGGTTGGTTTAGGTTAGTTACAGTGCATGAGAACCTTCTACCATTCTACCGTTCTACTGTTCTGACATCAACATTTTATGATTCCCACATGCACGCACCTCCATACAATCCCATACATTCCATACGTTCCCAACCGAACCGAACCGCAACTGAAACTGAAACTTCCTCTCAATCAACTACGAGTCAGCGACTAATTCGCCGTCTCGTCTGCTTCTTTGTGCGACGTAGTAGCAGTACGACTCTCACATTTCAAGTTTATTGTTCTTTTTTCCTTTGGCCAGTCTATCGCAACCCCTAGGGGAAACACATCAACATGGCGCAATCGACGGCTATGCCTGTGATACCCCTGGGTAAGAATAACGTTCTCTTCCCCGGCTCTATCATTCGAGTACCAGTACCTACAGACCGCTCCGATATACCCGCCTTGCTTTCGAACGTCTATGCCCGTGCTTCCAAAAACTCGAGTCGAGTCGACCAGATTCCCGTTATCTGCGTACCCCTTAACTCGCCCATGTTGAATTCTCGCGGCCAGGCACTTCTAGAGGATAAGCCTGTCAATTACGAGGAGCTTATTAATACGAATAATACCAGCATTAAGAAGGATCGGTTATTTGCCTACGGAGTATCGGGAAGGATCAATGCGATTCAGGGACAGAATGGTGCCGAGTTCAACTTGCTTGTGCAAGGAGTCTCGCGCGTATCTATCGAGAAGATCACGCAAGAGCGTCCCTTCTTTGAGGCAAAGGTGTTCCCTCACACGGACCAGCTCGATGCCGAGGAACTCAAGAAGCCTTCTTATCAAGAGCTCTTTAGTACCTTGAAGCGACTATCGCGGGAACTAGTATCCTACCTGCGCATATCGGCTTTTCTGTTATCCAGCGGTACTGCGGGGCTGAATCCTCTTCTAACGCGGAGGCTCGAACAGCTCATTGCTAGGAAAAATCCTAGCGAGGGAGGCTCGCTAGCCGATTTCATGATGAACGTGGTTGATACTTCTTACGAGGAGAAGCTCCAAGTTCTCGCCGCTCTTGATGTTGCACCCCGTATGCAAAAGGTTATTGAGATACTTGACCGCCACGTGGAGGATCTAAAAGGCCATATCAAGGTTACTACTATTAGTAACGGAGCTATCCCTATCCGTATCGACCCAGAAGACATCGAAAAGATAAGAAACAGACGGAATATAAAACCACAGCTACCAGGGCTTAAGCCTCCGGCTGGTCTTAACCTCGGCGGCGGATCGCCGTTCGGCGTGTTTGGTGGCGGGCCGGGCGATCAGCAAGATGCAGACGACTTACAGGATCTCGAGAAGAAGATCGCGGATGCCAAGCTTCCGCCAGATGCCGCGGCGGTGGCCGAACGCGAGTTGAAGCGGTTGAGGCAGATGATGCCAGCACAGGCCGAGTATCAGGTTGTCAGGACGTATCTCGAAACATTGGCCGAGATACCGTGGTCCGTCGTCACAGATGATCCGATTGGAGTTGGCACATTGGAGGCTGCAAGGAAGCAGCTTGACAATGACCATTATGGAATTGAAAAAGTGAAGAAGCGCCTACTATCATACCTCACCATTGTAAGATTGATGCAGTCAGCCAATAAAGCAGTAGAACATCAAATCAAGCAAGCCGAACAGGAAGTAGCCGACTTGGAGTCTACCAAGAATAACGCACAGGACGCCGCGATCATTGATCCCGAATTGGAAGAGAAAATAAAGGCTAGCGGTCTTAAAGTTCAGATGCTGAGGAATAAGCGACAAGTCGAAAAGGCGCCTATCTTACTCTTGGTCGGCCCCCCTGGTGTCGGCAAGACCAGCATAGCCAAATCTATTGCTACGGCCCTTGGTCGTAAATTCCACCGTATCTCGCTCGGTGGCGTCAGGGATGAAGCGGAAATTCGAGGACACCGGAGAACATATGTCGCCGCGATGCCAGGTCTAATCGTACAAGGCTTAAAGAAAGTTGGCGTGTCTAACCCGGTTTTCCTGCTGGATGAGATAGATAAACTGGGCATGTCTAACCATAACGGCGACCCTGCTGCGGCGATGCTGGAAGTGCTCGATCCCGAACAAAACCATGCATTCCATGATCATTACATCAACACTCCAATTGACCTAAGTAAGGTACTTTTCATTGCTACTGCGAATACCCTTGACACTATCCCTGGTCCGTTATTAGATCGTATGGAAACCCTCGAATTCTCCGGCTATACCACACTTGAAAAGCGACATATCGCGTTGCGACACCTTGTGCCTAAGCAAATTAAGGTAAATGGACTCTCGGAAGATCAGGTGCGCTTTAGCGAAGAGGTAGTATCAAAGATAATCGAGTCGTATACCCGTGAGGCAGGAGTTCGTAACCTTGAGCGAGAGATTGGCTCCGTCTGCCGCGCGAAGGCCGTCGAATTCGTGGAGGCCAACGACCGCGGCAAACCAGAGACATACCGTGCAGAGGTTACGGTTGAAGATCTCGAATCTATTCTAGGCATAGAGAAGTTCGAAGATGAGATAGCAGAGAAAACCACTCAGCCGGGTATAGTTACGGGACTTGTTGCTTATAGCTCTGGAGGAAATGGAGGTATCCTGTTCATCGAAGTCCTCGATATGCCCGGCGATGGCAGTGTAGAGCTTACAGGCAATCTCGGAGACGTTCTGAAAGAAAGTGTCAAAGTTGCGAGAAGTTGGGTTCGCAACCATGCGTACGAGTTAGGGTTGACCCAGGATCCTACGGAAAACATCATGATGAAACGCAGCTTGCACGTTCATTGCCCGTCCGGAGCCGTACCGAAGGATGGCCCGTCAAGCGGAATGGCTCAGGCAATTGCACTCATATCACTCCTTTCCGGACGACCTGTCCCTCCAACTATGGCTATGACTGTAAGTCGAACAGAGTTCCTATATGTCTACCGACGAGATACTAATACTTATGATAGGGTGAATTCCAACTCTCTGGTCACGTAAAGAGAGTCGGGGGAATAAAGGAGAAATTAATCGGAGCATATCGCGCTGGAGTTAAAACGGTGCTGTTACCGGCACAAAACGAGAAGGATGCGAGAGAAGTACCATCAGAAGTAAGAGATGGACTAAATATTATCTACGTCAGGTATGTATTTGCTATGCCATCCCCTAATTCAACCTTCTTTCCCCGTACTTTTCTATCTGGCTAACTAAGATTCTTTCAGTCACATTTGGGAAGCCATCCGCCACATCTGGCCTGATGTCAGATGGCCCGAAGAGAGTAATTTCCCACCGGTGCAGTCTCACCTATAGTCATCTATACTTTTTAGTATATTGTTTGTTTCTTCAGCATGTATGTCATAATACGGCGTTTGGTAGCATTACTTTAGTGAGGACCATCTTACTTCAGGGGGCGTTGAAAAATAGTATATTTCTAGACATGGTTAATAGATGCATCATCTGCAAAGTTGCAAAGTTCCAGAGTTCCACGACGTTAGCGCCCTCCTTCATCAAGCGCAGATTACCTGTTCAGTGCGGGTTTTCGTCTTATTTATCGCTTTGCCACGATCGTACCGGATCAGTGTCGGTAGATCTGACGCTATACTACTACGGCCGGCACCCCAGACGCAAATTGACGTCGCAAGACGTTTCCTGTCGTCCTCCGCCGCATCGGACCACCAAAGCCACCAGATCGCTGTGAGACCTCGCACGACATAGCCCCTTCGCCGGAAGAAGCGAGTAGGTGACCCGCCACAAACATTCTCGACGTTCTAATCCTCAAAGTTGGGGCGCACGAGATTATATGCCCGTGTGAGACAAGATGTTTCGTGCTGCTATCCTGGCACATCCCAGAAGATTGGCCGAAGACTCTGCCTTCGATTCCATGTCTCTGGCGCCATTGTCTATTACGCAGAGTCTTATCACGTAGGTACCGCGGAGATGGTAGGCCGGATACGTACAGGTCTCCCGTCAAGGACTATCTATGGATGGGATCCCATCGTTCGGAAGATAAACGCGGAGAGACACAGGTAGACGTTCAGATAGACGGGGCTCGGTAAGACTTGCATGTCTTAGTATTGCGGTCTTGTGTAGTACGCAGAACAGGATAAGCCATTGCATGACCTCGACTCGAGTCGTACTTGTGATATCATCGGCCAAAAGGGTTTGGTTCTAGTGAAGCTTGACACTTAATACCGTGTAAAACATCTTACCTATATTCCAAAAAAAAAACTCCCTAAGATTTCTCTCGTGCCTGTTTATGTTTCCAATTCGAGACATGATAACTAGATAGATGGACACGACTCCATTCATCATAACAGGGATCTTACATGACTAGGAGGCCTATTTGTCGACGCATTGGTACTGTCATATCATGTCATGTCAAGCCTGATCCCGAGACAACTCGCCTAATTCTTTTCTCCTACCCGGTAAATACCTAGGCAAGGAAGAGTGGGAAAAGGGAAAAGGAAAAGGGGAAAAAAGATCCGGTCCCAAGCAAGCGAGCACCCGCTCGAACCCGCGTCCCTGGCGCGCTTTTTTTTTCTTTTCCCCATGTACGTACATTAGGTTAGGTACGTACGCACAGAGCGGAAATCACCACACACGGCCGTAAGCAAGGGAGATTATAGGATTGGGCCTGGGGGACGAATAAACGAATCCCCGGGCCTCTCCTGGCCTGCCTGCCTGCCTGGTTACTACGGGCGGACCACAAGCTCACTGCGCGGTTACCGAAGACCTGGGAAACCCGCGCCAACGGGCCAGATGTCGGTTAGCCGATTCGTGCGACGTGAGGAAAAAATGAGAGAAGGGAGGGAGGGGGAGGCTTGGTTATTAGGTAAGTACCTAGGTAGGTAGGTGACTTCACCGGATGGATGGTATGGTTCGCTTGGGAACGAGCACTTAGGGAAGACATAAAGAGAGGCGAGGATTTGAGAAAGATACATGGGAAGATAGAAAGACAGAAAGTTATTTGATTGGTCCCTGAGGTCCATCCCATGGTCGAGGGACGAGGACGAGGACGAGGACGAGGACGAGGGACGCAAACATTCAGGTACACGATGTCATACCGAAGACCGTCAAGCGGCGAACGCACGCGCTCCGTCTGTTTATCTGTTTTTCCCCTTTTGTCCACGGTGTCTAGCCAACTAACTATTCTGTGTTATGCTGTGCTGTGCTGTGCTGTGCTGTGCTGCGCTGCGTATCCGTGCCTCTTGTACGCACTCTGTGTCGCGAACCTCTGTGCGGCGATGCTCCGTTTCAGGTTGAGGTCACGAAAGGGACGAGGGTTCGTCCGTTCATTTGCAAGGGGCGCTAGAGGCCTTTTACTATTACTATTATTATTATTGCCTCTATTACTAGGTAGCTACTAGTTACTACTACTACTACTACTACTACTACTACTACTCCTCCTAAGTCCGTAGATGTTTTCAAGCTCGTACAATATTACTTACACTTAGACACGCCTGCTACTGCAGTCAGTCAGTCAGTCAGTCAGTCACTCCAATATTAAACCAACTAACTCTAGGTATATATGCATCTATCTATCTATCTATCCGACGTATACAAGGCACCGTGCAGTCTGTCCGAGGTCCCAGCGAGATGGAAGCCGGACGGGCGGACATATGGGTTAGGCGGGCGGGACGACACCCAACCGACAGCAACGGCTCGAAATCACGATCATGTCTCTGGCGTCGAAATTCTCCTATGCCCGTTTCCACCAACCCGTCTTCCCGCCCGTCTCTAGTCCCCAATCCGTGCGCTCCCACCAGCCGCCGCATCGTGAGACACGGGGGGGGGGGTTCCCTTATGTCTCTCGTCGACTAGATAGCGGGTGCCTACAGCGCAGCAGGCCTTAGGATCAGCGGTTTCTTTCTTTTTTTCTTTTTTTTTTTTTCTTCTTCTTCTTCTTCTTCCCCTTTCTCCCTTTTCCCTGCTTGCTTATCTTGCATGATCTGATTTGCCGTGCCGACGCCCCGGGTCGAGTCTACCGGTGACTTGGGAAGAAACACGCGTGCGCGCATGCGACTCTTAGGCATAGCGGCCGGCCAAGTTTCAGCTTGTCTAGCACTGGGGTTCGGGGTGTTAATGCATTTCAAGTATCTACGAGCTACCTGTCTTGCGGGTGGTAATTGTCTCTCTTTGTTATAACGCCCCCACGGCGTGTAATTATCTACCGTCTATCTAGGTAGTTGGTAAGGAGCGATGATATTATCTACTAACATATAGACCATAGAAAATGACTGGCATATATGATTTTACATGGTAGAACTTCAGGGATAGGAGTTTGTAAGCAATGCATATGAGATCATGATTTATCCGGGTACTAGACGGTGGGATTGGTATTGCTTTTTTAACATTAAGCTATTAAAGCTATACGTAGATAATAATATAAAAGAGTAGGTAGCTAGTTGCTACTTTTAGATATTACTGGTCTAGAAAATATCTTTTGTCAATATACTATGGTTAACTGTTATCTATTCATAGATCATTTAAGCCTTCTGATTATTATGAAGTTAGACTAATTTCTTTAGTCATTAGTAGCATCTAATTAACGACTAGTTATACAAAATACTATAACTAGCTAAGTATATCTTATTCTTACATTTAAGAGCATATGATATCCTTGCGTGAAAGCAAAAACAAGCCAATACGAGCTTTATTAGTTCCAACTAACTAGTGAATATAGTTCAATTCTTATAAAATCATAGTCGTCATTTTAGGTCTATAGTATTAGAGAATTAGACTACTGATTAACTACCATGTAATTGGCAATCTTACGCCTTGAAAGCAAAGACCGAGGAGGTCACCAGGTCTGAAGGTCACTATGTCTTGACTAATTCTCCGGGTTTTCCCCGGTATGAGCGACGCTCCCTCGAAGCTAGTTGACGATGATGACTTTATGAAAGCATAGGAACTTTTTTTGCACGGTCCCGGCGCTAGTTAACGACCCGAGGCTTGTCGAACCCGGCAATGGGGAACGGGTATAATATACTCAAGTGGGCCGCTATTTAAGAGCAAATATTCATATGACACCGACAATATGTACACGTAGGAATAAAGTAGGTTCCACTGGTCTAAGCTTAGAATGCAGTAGAGTCGGCGACTATATTGGATCCATTCTCGGCTTCGTGGGCCGTTGTCGCGATAGTGTAATTTGGTCTAGGGAGCCAAACTGCCGGGTTCGATAGACTAAAATGCGCAAGGCCGTTTCAGAATCCACACAGCGCGCTCACCAACTCTGACTACGCACGCGAGGAGAGTCCATCGCAAACCCTCGTGGCGTAGCTAACTGCTCTAGCGGCATTGAAATGAACCGACTAACTGACTTTGACGAAAGGGCCCGTCTTGAGCTATTTGGTCCGGATAGAAGACCCGGAGTAATATTCCGCTTACTCGTGGCGCCGCATGGGTACGGTGGGAAGATCCTAAGATGCCGGATCTGTTACCTCTTGCATAAGCTTAAGCCTTGTCGAAATCAACTTGAACGTTGGAGAAAGTCTGTGCCAACTCAGATAGATAACCCGCTTGGAGACGATACTCACAACTACAATTTACATCGTGTAACACTTTACGCCATCTTCCTTCAAGCCCGTAGGAGTCTTAGAGGTACAACTTGATGACGCTAGCCAACTCGGGTTCTAAGCTGAATCAGGAAGTAGAACTAAGACAGAATACGCGGCTTGCACTAGCTGCCGTATCGTACATACTACAAGCTCCGGGCAATTAGATAGAATGTCGTTTTAATCGTAATATGCCTCTCTATCTCATCGTATAGCACCTGGGCACTACATCTGGTAGCTCGCTTGTAAATAGGTATAGTCGATGCTACCATTTGACCGTTAACGTCGTTAAAGGGAGGAAAATGAGTAGACCCTGTCATGTGTTCTAAGCTTAGGGGTATTGCGAGACCGGCTGAATACCGGGGAAGTCAGGCTCATAGACACGAACTGGGTTAAGACGCCCTAGGCTATGCCACATGTGGGAACATTACCAAGGTAGGCCACCTTCCTGGCTCGAGCTCGGATGAAGCAATTCGACTCTCCCTGCATCAACGGTCTAGACAGCCTTGACGCCCAATCAAACCCCAACTGTTTAAAGCCAACTCTGCACGACGGACTAGTCCATTTGAGGGGTTCGAAATATTTTGAGCGGTGACTTCCATGATGCGGGATGCACTGTAATAGGATAAGCCCCCAAAAACTACTGCATCGGGGAGATACTGAGCAAGAATAAAATATGAGACAAGATCGAAAGTGCTCTGGGACAAAACGTGGTTCGGTGCTGCTCCTTTAATCTGTTTCAGGGTTCGACGTCTCGCTGGGTTTGGGGGGACGCCGAATGCAACGCTGCACATACATGAGACCACGGTAAAGAGATCGTGCTAAACCTTTATCCGCTAGAGGAGAACGGGTAACCATACGTTTGGGAATAAAATTTCCAGAATGTGGGGAGTTCGGCGCGACTCCGAGGACGGTGCGCTTCTGATATAGACAGGGCGACTTGTATTATAGAACCGGGGACGAGCTCCAAAGTCAGTTTGGAACGCACGATGTCACAGTACATAGATTGAATCTGTAGTGTATGGGGCTTACCATGTAGGTTGGCCGCAGAGTATTCTCCAGTCTTCGGTTCGACAGTGACACAGCTTGTAACAGCTGGGTAACGCCAAACTCGCAGCGACTCAGTGAGAGAGGTTCAAACGTGCAAGCAACGTACATAAAGTTAAGGCATCGAAAGAATGCGCGTAGAATGTTCGACGTCGGCGGTTTATCGGCTGCTTCACCGGTTCTGGAAATTCATTCGTGAGAATCTCAACGTGCTTCCTGCTTGGGACTCCTGAACCACGAAGCAGTATGTGCTGGGACGATGGAACGCGCTTGACAGCCGCCTCGTGTTCCAACCCACCCAAACCTCACTTGTAGGTACGGCCATGAACGGAGAAGAGGCCTTTCAGGGCAACTTGTTCCACTACAGTAAGTGTAAGGAGCAAATTCCTGGTACAGTACGTAACTCCCCACGTCGCTTGGCGGCGCGAGCCAGTCAATATATTTCCTGGTCTTTAGCTTGGGTATTAATTCACCGGCGGAGGCTGGTTGGCAGTCCTAGCGTAGCCTTCCCTGCTCATGCCACGCCGATCTTCTTAGGGCCAAGTGGAATCGAAGGGCCGCCCCGGACCTCCTATCTAAGCCCCTTTTATTTTTGTACCGCCCGGATGGTACCAGTTGTCGTCCCAACTGCTATGGATCTCTCAATTTTATTAGACCCAGATGCTGCCGCAGGTATTTTGGGTCAATAATTATCGTGGCCTTTCCGAGCAATATCCTTTAGCTTAGATACCTTGAAGTATTGTTCGGGATAAGTTTGCTGCAAGCTACGCTTTTGCTCAACGGCCGGGGAAGTCAAGTTCCAGATCCCATCGGGGGTGACGGACGAAATTGGTCCCTGCTGAAGAAAATCTCCGTCTGGCTGGCATATTAGTCCGGCGGCATTTTACGCATAAATCTTGTAATTACGGATTGATCGCGTGCGACATAATCGTCCAAGGATCACATTTTGATCCAGGCGCATAAAAATATTCCGACTAGGCGAGATGAATTATACTACTGCTCTTCTAAATGATATTCTTTGTATATCGTCATCACATTAACGTGAGGGTAACTCGGAGTTATCCCGGGCTCGTCTTTCGATTGTACATACTACCGACTAACAAACGTTAGCGTATAGACCAAACGACTTTTGATTGTCCCGTCCTACCATCATCTCCACTAGTAGCACATCTGACAATAGCTTAGTTCGAACTAGAATGTACTAGGGTTACTATGCATCTCGGTTACATCTTGTGGGTACGGTGATACGAGTACGGTTAATATACATTTGCCTCGGCTTTGCAAATACAACGGTTGAAAATAGTTTGCGAAAGAGTTAGTTCAACGTTGGTATTGATGTGTATACTTCGTTTATCCGGAAGTGAACGCTGAACGCAAGCAGGATCGATAGTGGTATATCTGATGCGTATGGTTTAAACTACTTAGAGTAGTCTCTGTAAATTGTGTTACCTTATGTTGCCATCTATAGTCGCTGACGCACAATATGTGTTCAACAAGCTTAGACGATGTATAATATTAGGACGGGATCGTTAGTTCGGTTCGTAAGATGACGGCTTCTTTTGAACTCGACTAAGTGGATGCTTAACTATCTGTATCTAGCGTATGATGATGGTCTGTGCCTCTCCCACCGGGACGGTCCAAGAGTTTGTTTGGGCAATGACAGAGTGTTTAAACGCGAATGATCTACCTTCCGGGCGGAAGCACTAACTGCGCCGGTACCCAGCCGCCACAGACCGCCCAATGCTCTCAGGAGAGGACATTTTTATACACTAGGTACCTAAGTTAAGCTTGTCAGAACCCCACTAGGTCAATAACGTCTTTGAGTGTCTGGTGCGTTCGCACAGGCCAAGTAATAACCTGGTACCGAGGGTTGACTCTTTGCTCAGAATCATGCGGCAATACATACCGCACACTGGACAATGGCCGCGCAGTGGTGCCCGACTTGGCAGAGTTGAAGATCTTTGGGTAACTGTACTTCAGTCCTCTTCAGGACTTCAAGTGAGGTAAGTATTGAGAAAATCGACTGATGCGGATGTGAGCAAATGAAACCCTAGTCTAGATATATCCACAGTCGACAGCTTAGATGATTAAATTTTGACCGCCTTTGGAGACAACCCCTTATACATCTCTTTGAAGCGTTGGACTCGGACAGCAATTATTGATATTGGACGGCTTACTATGGCAAGGATGGGGACAAGGATATCAGCCGTAAATGTGTATGTGGGTGTGTTAAGAATCTCGGTTGATAACCTTGGCGAGCAAAGAGCCTCTGCTGTACGTAGTGTATTGTACATGGTAGCGACATCTTTCCCACACGATCTGATCTGGTTGGGGTCCGGAAGAAAGCCCTTGTCCAAAGTAATGATTCGAAAGGGGCATGACTTGATTTCCTAGGGACAATAGGTCCACTTAGAATATTAGAATAGGAGGTCAATACACACCGATGTGGATAAGATGAGATAAAGTCCCGGGGTAGAAGTAGGGTTGCCATGTGCTATCTCCTGCTTGAAATAATTCAATGAAGATGACGCAAGACGCAAGACGAAATGGTTGTAAAGGTAAAGAATTTCTATTAAGGCAGGGAAGACGAGGTAAAGGTTACACAAATAGATACGCTATTGTAAGTATATTTGTAAGGTAGGTGCAGGTAAGGTATGGATTATTCGGGAAGGTGCATTGGTTTCTGCCACAACCGTAACTTCCCAAGCCCACCACGGGAAGAGTGAGGCGTTCCGGGAGCGGAAAATCAACCTAACACTTACATCTTTTACTTCAATATTACCTACCTATCTACCTACCTACCTACCTTAGGTAGTTACTTGAAATATAAAATATATGACGAAATAAGTAACGGCAGTTCATCACCAGCAACGTTACGTAGGAATTATCTATATACCTTTATTGGTTTATACTACAGTACTTACCTATTATAGTTATACTACACAGCGCATGTGCAGTGTAGTGTAGTGTAGTGTAGGTAGGTAGTATAGGTAGGTAGTGTAGATAGGTAGTGTAGGTAGGTAGTGTAGTGTATACTCAACAGCCTCATACCCGACCCGGACATTAAATTACAAATTACCTTTATTAGTTGCGCAGCTATACCCGTTGACGCGTTGCGCATATCTCCTTACGGGATACCGGCACTTGATTCTTCCGGCTTCTTAGCTGAGATGGATCCATTGCCTGGATGTCCAGGCGCTGCTGGTGCGGGTAAGTTGCATGTGGCTTACGGGAGCGTTCGGCCTAAATTATTCTAAGATCGCTCGATATGATTAATATTGCAGAGACACTGGGGAAAGGCGCCTTTGCTTGAAAAGAAAAATCTCCGAAGTTCCGGCTCAGATCTCCAAATAGCATGCTCTTATCATTTGAACCATTACTATAGTACCTATATGTAGACAAGGCCTGCGCATAAGTCGGCTCGCATCTTATGCTCCCACGTTTTATTATTCGGCTGCTCCCTGTCAATAGTAAGCCCCCCCTGGTGTCATCGCTCACTAACTACGTAGGTACATACATACATATGTGTATGCATGTATATGTACGTATATAAATATGTATGGATTATGTGGATTATGTGGATTATGTGGATTATAGGGATTATATGGATTACACGGATTACATATGTATAATTTGATGACGATACTTTGTCAAACGTCCCTTGCTGGGTTTATAAGGTTCACTGATCCACGACCACCCAAGGCGCAACGGTGTTGGGTAGCGAAAGACCAAGAAATAGGTACATATTTACATATTTACATACCTACACTACATACATTAAGTAGTTAACATTGGGAGAGAGGCTTCTGCACATGCCGGAACGCATCATGCATCAAGGTCCCATCCCATGTGGAGATCATGGCTGTAATCTTAAGTCCAGCTGATCTCGGGTGAAAATTTGCGGTGTACAAAGTAACGGGTGTACGTATTATCGAGAAAGAAGCACACGACGTTGAGGTGTTGGCGCTGGTTGGCGCTGAAAAGGGCTGTAATTTGGACCGCCGTGATTAGCAGATATTCGAACGCGAGAGCGGTCATGGTTATTTTAAGCTCGTTCCATGGATTCAACCTATCCCAAAATTATAAATCCACATGCCCCGGTCCGTTAGGTGATTAGGATGGGGTTTTCCATTTCTAGCTGCACTGTATCGTATCCTCTAGTATTCTCTAGTTATCCCGTACGACACATGCGCAATAAAGGCAGCTATCGAACCATAGACGGCCAAACGGATCTAGAAGCACGATTGGCCGTTGTCCGGTTAGTGGTGAATCTTCAGACATGAGATGAAAGACTAGTGGTTCATTTCCTTGGTGGCCTCAGGAGTGAGGACATGGACTATTGGACTATTGGACTCGGGAGACGAGACGCTACACGGCAGCAAAACGCCCTGGCAGATCTCGGTCCAGATTGAAGGAGCTCCATCTCCAAGGCTCGATGGGGTTTTGCGGGGGTAACCGTATCAAGTTTGAGGCCTCAGATGCCACTTCTTTCCCCCAGTGTCTTAGCTACGACAAGTCTAAACTATGATGAACTGGGCAAAGAGCACTTGTGACCGGGAACGCCAGAGCATCCACGAAGCGCCATATTCCTCCGCGTACAATGCTTCCGGTGGCGTCTCAACGCTTCATCCACATCTGAGACAATGGCCTACAGATTGGTGGGCGCGGGCGTCCAAGTAAAAGATCCGCAGGCGCTTATAAGATGGGCTTAGGCCAATGGCGGGGATCGGCCGGAAGCTTTAATCCCTAAACTAAGTACTATTGTAGACCAAGAAAACGAGTTGTAATAGATTTGACAAACTGCTCAGCTTTCTTGTAGTATTATTATTATTATTGACGAAGTTCAACCCTGAAATTTTGCGGGACCGAAAGAACCCCGGCTGCTATGTAAAGATTTGCCTACATCTCTCTAAGCCCAGCCTGCTGTAGGCAGACAACCGCGTCAGGTTATTTCGTACGTGAGAGGTTAGGTTAGGTAGGTAGTGTGTTGTATTATATTACAAGTACCCATGTATATGCTTGGCTATTGTCGAAATAAGGCGGTGGGCTATGAAGTCTACGCCTGATACATACATAAAGTGCTGATGAGCCATAAGCTCAACCGCGTCTAGACGGCAGGCCGGGATGCAAGGACAGGCATACACCGGCATAATGGGCCAAATTATCATAATGTTAGTCTGGTCCCCGGAGAATGGACGCGATATGAAAGTGCAACTCTGTTGATGGGCGCATTGACGATGATCATTAATGTAGCAGTGATGTAGTAGTGGTCTGTTGAGGGTCGCGACTTTTCGGCCTACATATTCCTAATGTTGACCGTAATGTTGACCATAGTTAGGAGAGGTCAAATTAAAGAGAAGGATAGGTGAGATAACGTGATGGCCATGTTGACTGGTTGGGAACGCATCCAAACGCATCCAAACTCGTCAGAAACGCGGTTAGCGTGTAATCTGTAGTTTATTAACTAACCGTCTGGGCAAACTGCCCAGTGCCTCAGGTGTACAACGTACAACAGCCGATGAGCCACAATATAAAGAGACCGTTGTATCGTTGTATGACCACATGGCAGACCCGGATCTGAGCAGCCGCATCCCAGCCACAATCCACCTTCGTACACAATCTGGTACGCAGACGGCAAGTATCTCATTAGCAGCCCTATCTTAAGATGTAAGTAGACTAAGTAGACTATGTAACTAGACTATGTAACTAGACTATGTAAGTAGACTAACAGTTATTATTGTGCATCCCATATATGAGAAAAACGCCAATGCTGCATTACTACCCGCTTGGCCTAGTACGGAATAGAAGAGATATATTATGAGGTTCGTGGTATATAATACATAGTTGCCATGTGTTATGCGTCGCATGGTAGGGAACTACCGCAATAGTCGTCGTTAGCGGGATCACACCGTCACATTTGGTATTTCTAGACCAGATTTGTATTGATTATGTATACGACTAGAGGTTTGAGAGATACTAGCCCCTCTCTAATTAAGATTCTACCGTAGCCTTTTTTAGAGAAACGAGGCTTGCCGTCGAACCCGTCGAGCACGTCGAGGCAGATACCAGGTTCTGCCGAATTGCGTAATGCGGAATAGTTTGGAGAAAAGTTATCTCTATTTATTATTAGCGGCGAGTTCAGAAGGGTCACCCGTAGATAAACTACTACATCTACTTTTCTACTATTCAAGTACCAGGTCGCCGATGGAGCCCGTATTCTTTACCCTTTCGGGATCATGCGTCAACACGCTTACCCGGTTCTATCTAGCACACACATGCCACTAAGTCTGGGTAGAGTAAAAACTAATCCCAAATTGATGTGACCTCGCACATAACCCCACGCCGATCACCGCAGGTCTTGAATCCTTTTTCAAGGCTGGGCTTTCTTAGTTTGAATGCTTAGCTCTTCTTCATCGAAGAAGTCTCTGGGGAAATGAGGCGTCATGTTGGCATCTACCACATACATACTAAGGCATTGAAAGCTCGGACGATGTGACTGTCGATCCTCGCATCGCGCCGTACGTAAATACATACATATGTACCATGATCGATAGTCCTTTCTTTTCGTTTCTACCCCTGCTCTGACGTTCGTCATTGCTGGGCAGGGGTGAGGGGACGGCTCGAGAAAAGTCTAGATAAGAAGTTAAGACACGATATTATGGTCGGCGTGAGCGAGGATCAGCCATTGAACCAACAGCTTGATTAGGCACACCCATTAGTAGATACCTAATAGTATAGTAATGTAGTATATACGTAGGATATACGTCTCATCATCTCACTCTATTCAGGGCTAGTCGTATGCAGTGTAGAATGAACAATAACACCATGCAAGGCTAATAATAAATGGAGCATCATCGTATGTATTGTACTGTACTATACTGTACTGTATATGCAGCCACGTTAGGTATACTGCCTACTACAAACTTTTTTTTTTTTTTTTTTTTTTCAATACTTTGAAATGTCGATGCATGAACTCGGCAGGCCTTCCTTGTCCCCCTCGACCAATCCCAGCTTGGTCCATGCAGAATTGATCGAAACCCAGAACTTGGTATGTAGTACCTGCAAGATTTCCCCATGTCGATTGCCAGTTGATTATCTAGAAGAAATGTGCTTACAATACGAGGTGAAATGAAATACAATCAAAAATTTTGACTTCATCACATCCCTCAAATAAGATCCATCCACCTCAGATGCGACAATGGTCGTAGAGAGCCGCCGCTAAGGAACTGCCGCCGGCTAGGCACGCGGCCAAGTCCCTTCAAAGTCCGGTTCCGCTCAAGCCTCTCCTATTATTCGGACCCATGCTGCCATGTTGCTATGCTGCCATGCTACTGTACACTACTCACGGGGGGGAGTTTTTATTCTGCGGCCGTAGATTATCCACCATTAAAATTTCAAGACTCACCCATCTCCGTACGGAGCAGGAGGAAGTTATGTTGTATATACTCGCGTACACCGTAATTCCTTTCTTGCCACGTACTGCTTCGTATGTAAGTAGGAGGTGTGAGTTGGGAGAGTTGAAGTCGGTGAGGTTCAGGTTAATAGTAACTATATTTGCGAATCTAGCCTTTTTTCAACTACTTCTTAGTCGGTGACGGTTACGTACTAAAAGCTCGGGATACCACCTCTTTACGTTATAAGGTACTTTCCCCGGGAACAATTGTTAGCTCATCTAAAAGTAGAGCCTCATAGAAAAGAGCGTTAGTAACACCTAGGTATACCTATCATACCTTAGGTACGTAGGGGGATGCTACTCGCGGTACGTCACGTATTATAATTGTTAGTATTGTTAATATTGTTAGTGTATTGTTGGTACACGTCTAATCTTACCATACATAATAATACCTACCTAAGGAGATAGGCATCTAATATGAAAAGCCGTAGACGGTATCATCTTTACGCGGACTAAATTTTAAACTTCCTTGGTGTCTTTGAGTAAGAATACTGATGTCGAATCTTCCGCTGATCTTATTATTCTCTTTTTTTACGGATTACATCATCTTCATATAATGCACGTGTAAGATGCTACTCGTCAATCTATTTGATTGAGCTGAGGCCTGGACGTTGGACCATCTGGACTCGTCTTCCTCCAATCAGAATTAACGTCCGGCCAATAGTTGACTCGCCATTTGACGCCGGAAGCCGATTTGGTCAGTATTATTATTATTATTATTATTATTATTTATTATTATTCCGTTCCTTTTTTCTACCTTCTTTTACTGGCTGGCCGATGTCCAATTTTCCCACCCATACGTTGGTCCTCAATTGGTAGTAGTAATAATATCTAAGTACCTACGTACTCTCAACTGCTTTCAACTACTTCGTCTTTGTTAGAGCTACGGCCTTAGATATTCCATCTTGTCTTACTCAACTTATTTACAACACAACAAAATACACAACTCCACGATAACTTCTCAATAGGGTTATCAGGGTCCCTTGCAGTGTATTAAAGTTACGTGCATACCAACTTACATATCTGCGCAAAGACTGCATAACCGGGCATTTTCTTAAACTGCTTCTCTTGCATCCCGTTCCTACCCTCTCAGAAGCAAGACTTATTGGCGAGAACTTTTAACGTACCGTTCGTTTCCCCTTGTTAGGGGCTATATGAGGTCAGAGATAGTAGCAATAGGTAGGTCTGCCAGGTCGTGGGTCGGCAATCAGAAACGCACACCCCCTCCTAAAAGCCGTTGAGCAATACACCCCCCCCTTAGGTACTGTATGTAGAACTTCTACCCCTTCGCCTCGAATCTCGATAAACCCTAGCCAATTAAAGAGTCATATTTGGAAAATCTGTCTCATTATTTCCGTTGCGCATTTCTTAGCAATCTCAGGGCGCTCAGACGAGGTCACATCATGGCTGTTCGCGCGGGGAATTCTCAGATCGCCAGGGTTAAGACAAAAAGAAAGGGAAAAGGTGGAAGACACGCAGGGGACGTAAAGTACAATAAATTGTACTGTATCGCATGGTCTGTGATAGCATCGTGGGATGTTACAAGATGAACATAGGGGATTTCGTTCATGGCCGTTGCTAGCCTGTTAGCCCTCTCCGCTACCCTTGAAAAATCCCTGATCAATGATTAGCAACCAATGCTTCCCCGTTGAGGCCAGGGTCTACCCTGACAGGTCCACAGCGCCCATGGGACCCTGGACAGTACTGGGATTTTACCATCATGGCGACCTTGTCGAGCAGGTCCACCTCTATCTAGCACTACTACCTATCTTCATCCTTACTCTCAGCACATTTATTAGCCGGCTAGTACTTGTACAGTGACTAGTACTTTCTGTACATACATACCTATGCTCCTTCTCGTTGTCATTGTTATTCTTTAGAGAATATATCTTATGTATTATTAGCCTCTTGCATACTCGCCTCGTCACATCGACACGCTTCAGGGATCTTTTCAAGAAGTCTCTCTACCACCCTCTCTTTCTCCATGCCCACTCCCTGCCATAGAAAATACACCCCCAGTACGGTACAGTACAATACAATATAGCCCAGCCTAAGCCCAGCGCCCGTGCCAGCGCATTCCCAGTGCTTGTCAAAGAAGAACTGCCAAGCAAGCCTGGCGCGTGTGTAGCTACTGGCCTTGTACTTTCGTATGCCGCCCCAAAAGAGCTTGTACCCTGGTTCGTACCTAAATTGTCCCAATCTCTAATATTAAAGTCGCACAAAAGCCTCCCGCGACCTTATCCAGACCCAAAAGTTGTCAAGCTTCTCCATCTCGAGACGACAAGTCGGCTTCATCAAGCTCTGCCCGACACAGCTACCGCCGGCACGTTGCCTCCCAGGCCTCCAAGACCCAAGAGCTATATCTCACGGTGCTACAAGGAGACCGGTCGTGTGTCTTGTGCTGCAGCTCCCCGTCATCCCATCTCCCAGGTTTCCACCAACTTCGCAGCGCGCCGTATCACTGGATTCTCTAACCTTGACTGAACCAGTACCACAGGCGATTTTGCTTGTCCAACGCTGTCTTTTAACTTGCGCCATCGATTCAGGACGAGTCAGGACTGAGTCGCCATTACTAACTGGTCTTCGACTTGCCTTGGCCGTATAACTTTCCAGCTAATAAACTCCTTACGGAAGTGAAAAGAACTGAACTGAGAACCACCCTTCTAATTCTTGAAAGATTTCAAACCTGGGTTGCCACTCACGGACTTGAAGAAAAAAAAAAAAAAAAGCGTTGCTTACCAACTGGTGCGATCCGCGGACCAAGAAGTGATTTTGAAAACATTCCCGAATTTGCGAGTAAGCCCGGGCATGATATTTATCGAGAATCGCCGGAACTATATCTGAACGGTATTGCCATACTCCCAGCGAAGGTATCGGACCGCCGCTTGGAAGGAGACGACGACGTTGGGGGCTCACGGTCCTATCGTATACTCCCCCCCGGCTGCATCCATGCAAACTCTTATTTATCGTACTGAGCAGTCAAACCATCCGCTCGGCCAGCGCCGAGGCTTATTGAATCTGGCGAACTTCTCTCTAGACCTGTCTTGGGCCAGAGCAGAGACGGATTGTGCTCTTAGCAGCACAAGGGCGTATCCCTCTCCGCCCATGTCAGGGTCTCCACCACCACTCCCACCCAAACCATACCCAGAGGTCGGTGATCGAGGTCAGGGAAGCTTCCAGCCCACTAGTCATGATGCGTACCGTCCAAGCTCAACGGTTCCAGGAGGCGAGTATCGAGCAGCACCGCCGCAACCGTCCTTACTACCCCCTACAACCAATGCCACTAGGTCATACCCCCCAGATGCTTCGGAGCGAATGCCATATCCATACCACCGCCCAGAGGACACGATGGGGAGACCTATTTCCTACACGCAGCAACCAGGCCCGATGGTTCCCCAGTCTCAGTACTCGCTTCCTCCTGTAGTTGGACCAAATATAGGACCGTCATCCTATCCGATGCCGAGTAACCCGCAAGGCGCCGAGAACCCGCCTTACGCCTCTCCGAAATCCCAGCGGAAAACTAAGGGGCACGTGGCTTCAGCTTGCGTGCCCTGCAAAAGAGCACATTTAAGGTACTGTAAAGAATTTGATCCCTCTGCTTTAATAGTTCTATATACTAACTGTTGTTAGATGTGATGGTATGTATTGAACTCCGTTTATTCACGTTATTACTCCGTTGCCGGTTATATGCTCGGGGTGGCCCTGGAAGGAAAGCCATGAAAAATGAGTACTATAAGCATAGTATCGATCAACTGAAGCCGTCCTTCGGATGATAAGCTATGAGGGATCCCTTGCGTTCATAGCTACAGCAGCAGGTAAACAGGCTTTAATTCGAAGGGGAAAAACGAATTCCGCTTTGAAATTCGGGATTTCGCCTTTTCCAACGGACGTAACGTCAATACGTCAGTAAAACGACAAATGATCCAACTTTATACACCGATGCTCAACAAGGAGACTGGAGGCATCTAAGCGCAGAAAAAAGGATACAGAGGAATTCCTATAATGGGGAGTTGCATACCGCCACCATCAAACCCCAGTACCATAACGAATATGTCACAACCATGAAACTCCAGGATGCAGCTCTTCCGATCCGATTAGACGTTTCAAAATCCCTCCCAGAATCACATCCCACATAGTAGATTGTTCGTGAAGGGCATATTTCCCATGTTCCAATCCGGATCCGGGGGAATCACATTTCTTTATTTTATATGCGCTTACCATGTCGTGAAATCCTGGTATAAAGCTGACCATATGTGCTTATAATAGCCCAGCGGCCATGTTCGCGGTGTCTGAGCAACGGCAAAGAGGACTCGTGTGTTGATGTCCAACATAAAAAGCGCGGTCGACCCCGATTACGCGATGACAACCAACCCCGATTCGAGACTGGGAGATTCCCTCACCCAAGTGATCCAGCAGCAATACGACGACCGGTCTCACACTATCCGCCGATTAGCGTGGTATCTTCCTCGTACGAAGACCCTCTTCGAAGAAACCATTCTTATAGAGTATTGAAATCACAACCGAATGAATCCATTCCGCCTAGATTTATCGAGCGTGGGTCGACTTCAGACGCAAACATCTTTCCCACGCCCATTTCCATACCCCCTCGTGCACAGGAGCCAGTGGCATTTTTGACGACAGATTTGGAGATTATGGGGGCATCAGGTCCCTTTATGGAAGCAGTAGGTGTCCGATCAGTCATGGGTCGAAGGTTGTTAGATGTTGTCAATCCAGGAGAGCGTGATAGAGTTTTTGCACTCCAGAGGTCTCTACAGGACGAACAGGGGAAAAAGGAACCGAATTATCTGCCGCCAATTTTCGGAAAAGAAGAGGCCGCGAGGGTGATACAGGCGCTGCCATTTAGTCCAGAGTCGATATCGAGGTTCCAACTGGATCGTCATGATTTCTTCAACTTTGTCGGGGGAGATGGACAGTTACGACCCTACCCGATCCGCGTCGGACTAGCAAAGGAGGATTCGATATACTTCGTCGTATTGCTCCTGTTAAACCGTCCAGCCCAGCCGTTCCCTCACCCATCGCCCTCTCCTCACGCCCGGGATTTTCAATATTCATTCCAACAGTCATATGCTCAGTTAACTCCAATCTCGGGTTCCTTCGACTCTATACGCCCTCGATACGGGGAATCATCTCGCGAGGGTGCCTATACACCACGGCAACCACCGACCCCTGCACCTATAGCCTCGGGCCTTACCCCTGGCATCAGTCCGAATGTTTCCTCTTATTCCGCTTCCACCCCCTCGCGAATCGAACCCCCCGCCGGCCCTTCTCACCACATCCCAAGGAGCGAGCTTCCCGTCGTCAGGCCTCCCCAGCAAGTCGAATATCAACTACCTCCTATCCGTGGCCAGAGTCAAGCTGGCCCCCCAGGAGAGCCGTCCAGTTGGCAGCGAGATGATCGTTCAAGCCGTGTCGACATTGGCGGATTAATAGAAAAGCCCGACCAGTCACGACGAGGTCGGTAGGGGTTGATTAATACTCGGACGCCATGAATCCCCCCACTGTCTCGTCTCTAGGTAGTTCCGGTCTCTTCGTAGGCTGGATGCCTTTGGCGCCTATTCGCTAGGTTAATATTTGATACTACACCCCATTCGCACTCGAATTGTAAACTATACCCATATCGCGCATCCGTCGTTTTCAGTCGCGCAGGAGATACCATGTACAACATAATGCATCTTTCCATCTATATATCATACTCCCGCTATTACACGGCGTCTGTTTTCCAGGGTCGTTTTAATATGAGCATGATCCCACTTAGCCGTTTTATCGCCTCGATCGAGTCGTCCGGATTTGAGTTTGCTCTTTACTTTACCAATCCCGCCGCCTTGGTTGAGTTGGGTAATCATGTTTCTAATCGCATATCGAATTGTTTTTCCTCAGGTATGGCGTTTGCGGCTCTTGTTTCGTCACAAACTGGGAACTCGTGCGACACCGGGAGGCGGCAGCACGAGAGGAGAAGAGGAGAGCGCAACATAATGAAAGAAGTCGTTTTTCGGAAGGTCAGCTGCATCTTCATGTACTATATATTAGGTCGGGCTTTGGGGCTCTGTTTTTGTGACGTGAATGGGAGACGGTGGCCTGGTGATAAGGCCAGACTCGCCCAGTTTGCCCGTGCCAGACTGTTTGATGGCAACTCAGTGGAACCAGATAGGAGGGCGGGGTCTTTCGAGTTCGGGATCTCTCGCCATCATTGTTCTAATCTTGTGTATATTTTTCCCCCAATTTCTGATCTCTATCTCGTCTTGAATCTAGCCGACAGTATCGGTCAAGGAAAGCGAGAGCGTGGAGCTCTATAGAGCGAGATCGTGTAATAAGATGCTAGTCCTGAGAAGAGGATATTGTATAGGTTGGAAGTAAGGAGGAGAATGAGGGTAACGAGCAGGAGGTTGTAGGTTATCTAGCCAAACACACGAAACAATTGTGGGGGAGAGCAGAGTAAAAAGGTAGAATTTACAGAAATTGGGATGGATATATTAATGAAACGAAACATTTTCCGTCGGGACAAGAAGGAAAATTGGGTCAAGAAATGAAACAAGCGCGAGAAAACAAGAAACGGACATGTTTACCGCGACTCTTAGGGATTTTCGTTTAGGAGGTAGGCTGATCAGATCCTATCCATCCATCAGATCCATCCAGGCCCGTCAATACAACCCGGGAAGCAAGCTTATATTCCGCCTCAACTAATTATAAGGATTCGGCCCGTCCTACCCGTCAACCCCCGTCCTGCTCTTCTCCAGATCTTTCTTTGGGATCCTCCTCTTAAATCTACAATTATGTTGTTGGGTTGGCGTAAGCGGGTAACCAGTAAGAGGTCAGTGCTGGGTCAGTTGCTGGGGTTCGTTGTGGTGGTTTGATATGATATCAAGGTCTATAATATAATATTTCGTACCGGGAAAGTTGTTTTCATTTCCGAATATTACGACAGTACACATCAACAAGGCACCATCAAGACGGCACGCTCGTCACTCACTTATATATACTTACTTATATACTTGTCGTCCATATAGACGCAAAATAGAATTTGCGGGACTAAGATACCGCACGCATATGTACAAGCGCTCACATATATACACCGACTCTCACGCATAACGGGCGTTTGAAACGAACCAAAATTCTTAATGCTGTTGCTCGGATGCTTCTTGTTCTCTTCCCCTCTTTTTCATACCACAGTACCCTGCCGACCTGGGTATTCCTTGTTAAGACCTCGATCTTCCTAGCTCCGATCTCTGCACATACAGTTACCGTGACGCCCTTGCAAACTTGCATCTTGCATCACCTCCGCCAGCCGAAGCACACCGCAAGATAAATAAGAAAAGCATGCACGTACCACCCCCGTTTGGAAGGGTCCATGCCTGTGCAAGCAAGATACAGACAAGCTTAACCTTGATAGAGATGGGAAGCAGTGCCGTGGTTGGTTCGCTAGCATCTAGTCATCAAACTGAGAAGGGGGGTGTGTGCCTGTATCTGGGCTTCTTACATTTTGGAGCAGCACGCAGCACGCAGTTGAGATTACCTACCGCTGGCCTACTACGTACATACATGAGATTATCTTATATGGCCTGTCTACAGGGGTAAGTCAGTGGGTAAAATTGTCCGAGCCGTTGCAGCGTACGCGTAGTGTTACGGGACTGCGGTACCGTACGAGCCTACGGATGCACATCTGCATATCTGCACATCTAGCACGGGTAAGGTAGGGTAGTAATGTCAAATAAACCGACGCTAATAAGAGAGAGGGAAGAAATAAAAACTCCCGACTGGTTCTCTCCTCTTGGGTCTTTTCGAATACCCTTGTCTAAGCAGTGATGATGCTTGTCATTGCGGAAGCGATCATTCACACAATACGCATCACACATGTACACCAACACCCAAGCTGTTGGCCCGCGAAGCCGGGGTTGATTCTTGGGTTAGTAATAATCCTTCCGATACAAAATTGAGATATCGCGTGTGCCTCTTAAATATCATCATCGTATGTAAGAGTTATCGAATTATAACATTTGGGAGGGTTCTTTACTTTAATAATTTCCTACGTTCTCAAATATGTCGTCTCGTAGAGTTGTGACCGTTCCGCAAAATAGTTCTAAGCAGGCGGTTAAACTCGCCGGGGAATAAGTTTATGATCCCAGAAGGAAGCGTAACCCGAAATGCTTGAATGAAGATAACCAGAAAAGAGTGACGTCGGGATGATGCATGACAGCGCAAGGGGTGAACAGACCCCTGAACATATAGGCCTCTCTATAAGGGCATACCAATGATCAGAAAGTCATATCCTTATGACAGCGATTCAAGCTGATCGCAAAGCTTTCTAACTCATCTTTCTGAAATAAGATTGGGGTCGTTCTTGGTTGTTGTTATCTTAAGTACGCGTACTGCTACCCTAGCCTCAACAAGGGTATGAATGCCGCTCTGTACACTACTGGGTAGAATTGCACTCATTCCCTCGACTAAGTTCTTACCCACAGATGAGACAGAGAATGGGCCTAGATTTTCTACCAATTATTCATTGTAAACTAAACTTCCCAAATAAAAGCACAACATAAAACACAAGTCTTGTTTGATATGACTTGTATTTTCCCCGTTCCATCAGTCTCTTCGAACATATTGTTTCTATCATACGTGCCGTTAAGCCTTTTTTTCGTTGAGAATACGGCTAAAGCCGATTAGCTCTAGTCAGCATCGCATTGACAAGGACACAGATATATCTTGGCCCTTAAGCAATGGTCCAAAGGTTGGAATGCTAGACTAATCGTATACATAGCAAGTGATTGTCTTCGCTCCTAACTTGGAAATCCTTTGCCGAGCGTAAGCCGGAATCGGGCTCCTTGCCTATAAGCTGGTATATAAGTTCTATGATGCTGGAATAATAGTAGCATGCATAGGGGAGGATCCAATATTACCGATTCCGGAAAGCCATCATTATCCGGCTGGACACTGGTGTTACTTATAAATTTCGGTCTTCCTTCCGTATTCCGACAATGTGATATTTATATTTTCGTAAGGCTCGGGATATCCCCAATCGTCAAGTTTATCACACTTTTACCTACTATGAGAATCCATTACCAAGTCGGCTCTCTCGGAGGCAGTCCGACATGAACTTGGCTTCATATAAGTCTACGATTATGCCTCGAATAGGCAAAGCCTAGAGGAAAACTACCTACATATATTATGTACGTAAGCCGCCTACTTCACACTAATGTGTCTCATCACATATGAGATTTGGTAGTCTCTTAGCGTAGCAATCCTTAGACTTTAATAATCCTCAAGCTTCGGCTCGCGAAATGAACAGCGTATATCGCAAAGTTTAAGATCGAGTCCTTCAACCGAGGAAGAAATTTGATGAAGCTAAGTTAGGAATTTTTAGAGATAAAATGACCTGAGCCATTCTCTAGAGTTAAAAGACGATCAACAACACTTTGTTAGTGATAGTTAGAACAAGTACTATGTTAGCATAAGCCAATGACGGTTTGTTAATTATCGGTAGCCTAAGATCTAAAAAGGAGGTCCAAGCGCATGGACGAACACAGTACAAGACACAGTCTATTTCCCCTATCGATGCATGTTATGTGGATATGACGGGTTTTGATTGGCTACACGGCTTCCTCTCTTGCCTTACTTGTGCTTACCATTAAATTTCAAGTTGCAGCTTCCACTCACTCATATCCTATTCAGAAGGCACAATCCAGTGAAATAATAAACCGCTGCACTAACTCATCACACTCACCGCCCACTAATACAAACGTAATCTCTACAACATTTCAAGTAACGACCAAGCAGATGAGAATCCAATTCCTCTCACCTTAATTCTCATTATTTGAGCAGTATCGCTGTGATAGACCGACATTGAGGCAAACCTTAGATACCTAAACTGTAAGGCTAAAGGAGAGCCGAAAATGCGTGTCTACCATAAGACTTAACAGGCAATATTCCTCATACCTATCAAGCGAGCAGTAATATCGCGATAGGCGGTATCAAGATGGCTGATCCCATGGAGCTTGACGAGCCAAGAGGCACCAAACGAAAGGACCCATCGTCTCCAGATGAATACACTCCCCGCCGAATCAAGGCTAGTGTTCTTTTTCAATCCAAATAGGGAATGTAGGGCTGATTATCAACACCCTCTAGGCATTGGATCCAGATGTTGTAAACAAGATTGCTGCTGGTGAAATCATCGTAGCCCCAGTACATGCTTTGAAAGAATTGATCGAGAACGCGGTTGATGCAGGTTCGACCTCTCTAGAAGTGTTGGTTAAAGATGGTGGTCTCAAGTTATTGCAAATCACTGATAATGGTCATGGAATTAATGTAAGTTCTCTTAATCCTAATTGTCGCGTGCACCCAAATCTCTTACGATGCCCGACAGAAAGAAGACTTGCCGATCCTGTGTGAGAGATTCACAACGTCTAAACTCAAGAAATTTGAGGACTTGAGCAATATCTGCACCTATGGCTTCCGGGGCGAAGCCCTCGCTAGCATCAGCCATATTGCTCACTTAACAGTAACCACAAGGACTAAAGATTCTAATTGTTCGTGGCGAGCGCATTTCGATGGAGGCAAGCTATCGCCTGCAAAGCCCGGGCAGCAGCCCGACCCTAAACCTATTGCTGGGCGCATTGGCACTCAGATATCCGTTGAAGACTTGTTTTACAATGTTCCGACGCGACGTAAAGCCTTTAGGTCCGCTTCTGATGAGTATAACAAGATCATTGATATGGTGGGGCGTTATGCCATTCACTGCAGTGGTGTCGCTTTCTCATGTAAGAAACATGGCGATTCGGGTACATCGATCACGGTGCAACAACAAGCTTCTACGATAGACCGTATTCGTCAAATTCACGGCAGCGCCGTTGCGAGTGAGCTGGTAGAGTTCGCCGCGTCCGATGACCGCTGGGGCTTTAAGGCTTCGGGATGGGCCACAAATGCTAACTACCATATCAAGAAAACGACTCTCCTTCTTTTCATCAACCATCGCAGTGTTGATTCATCCAACATCAAGAAAGCGGTAGAACAGACATACTCCGCCTTCCTTCCTAAAAATGGGCATCCATTCGTTTATCTAAGTCTTGAAATTGACCCTCAACGAGTCGACGTCAATATCCATCCAACGAAGAAAGAAGTTAACTTTCTGAATGAGGATGAGATCATCCAATCTATCTGTGAAAATATCCGGGATAAACTAGCAGCAGTTGATACGAGTCGCACTTTCTTCACACAGACTCTACTCCCCGGTTCTATGCTTTCCGATACCTCTCAAGCAGACGTGAATAACTCATCTGTTAAAACACCGAGCGGCCCTCGAAAAACGCTTGTGCGGCCCGATGAACGCAATATGGTTAGAACGGATGCTTCGCTACGCAAGATCACCAGCATGTTCTCTGTGGCCTCGCCATCGCCAGCAATTCGTACATCGAGTAATGCCGCACCCGATATAGCCCAAGAACCGGTTTACGAAATAACTGACCGTGAGCCGATCCTTTGTCGACTCACTAGTGTGCGCGAACTTCGCTCCGCCGTTAGAGATGATATGCACCATGAGCTCACTGAAATATTTGCTAACCACACCTTCGTGGGCATCGTAGACGAGAGACGCCGACTGGCCGCCATTCAAGGAGGCGTCAAACTCTTTCTTATCGATTACGGTAGAGCGTGTTTTGAATATTTCTACCAGGTTGGGCTCACCGATTTTGGCAATTTCGGTGTTATAAAATTCCAGCCTGCGCTTGACCTACGTGAAGTTCTCAAAATTGCGGCCGAACAGGAAAAAGCCGCCGCTACGGACGATGAATTTGATATAGGCGACGTTGTAGATACGGTAGCAGAGCAGTTGATCGAGAGAAGGGAAATGTTGCTGGAGTACTTTTGCTTTGACATATCTCCGGCCGGCGAGCTATCGAGCATGCCACTTCTTTTGAAGGGTTACACGCCATCTATGGCAAAGTTACCGCAATTTCTTCTCCGCCTTGGTCCCCATGTAAATTGGACAGACGAGAAGCTATGTTTCGAAACATTTCTCAAGGAGCTAGCAACATTCTATGTTCCAGAACAGCTTCCGACACTCCCGAGTAACGATGAGACTGAAGAAGATATCTCTGATGAGATCAAGGCGAGAAGAGAACAGATCCGACGTGCGGTGGAACATATCTTCTTTCCGGCATTCAAGGCAAGATTGGTAGCGACGAAGTCGTTCATGAAGGGTGGTGTACTTGAGTTGGCGAGCCTCAAGGGGCTTTATAGGGTCTTTGAACGTTGCTGATGCACGCGTGGAGCATTTGATACCCATATGCATTGTGAATATAGTAACATATTGCTGATTATAGAGAGGTTGAGTCCAGTTATCTTATGCCTAATGACTTGTAAAAGGGAAGCTCTGGGATAGACTTATATTATATTGCTAATTATATATCATTTAGGTATTCTGGTTTCTAGTAGTCCTACCGAGACTGAGAAGGACATGGTTAAAATGGGATGCAAGGGAAGGATCCAGTATCCGCGCGGTTAATAGGTTCCATTACTTTCTGGACGAGATGTTTCCTCAGCGAAAGATAACTCTAATTATACAATAACTTGCTTCAATAGGTCTATTACTTACCAAATCATTGTCTTTAATATGTCTGAAGCTAGTTCGATGGCTTCAGCAGCCGAAAGCGAATACCAGGGAAATGGCTTGGCAGTTAAAGGCCCTCCATTTGAACTCGAGAAAATATACGACTATGAGAAAGGAGGCCATCACCCTGTCCATTTGGGCGAGATTCTGCACTCTCGCTACAAGGTAATCCATAAACTGGGAACCGGCGGTTACGCAAACGTGTGGCTCTGCCGCGATAAGTTCTGTGATACGCCTAAATATGTAGCTTTGAAGATCATTATAGGAGAACAATCCACCAAGGACTGTCCTGAGCTGCGAGTGAACAAACTCCTAGGTTGTGGATCAGATAAACTTCGAAGTACGGATTATTTTTGCCTTCCATTAGATCAGTTTGAGATCAACGGACCGAACGGTACACATCTTACTTTCGCGTATCCGGTTTTAGGTCCCCGAGTGTCAAGGCTGCTCAGTGTCGCCCAGTCTGATGATCCAGGAGAATCATTGAAAAGGATATGTCTGCAGGTGACCCAAGCTATGGCTGAACTCCATAGGCGAGGTATCTGTCACGGTGGTATGTATATTTGCATGTCTTACAGTTCGAATCCTAACAGAACATTGCGAAGACTATAGGCCGGCAAACATTCTGGCCCAAATATCGGGTCTAGATGGGCTCTCAGAGGAAGAAGTGGTTGCAAATCTCGGGATACCTAGCACAACGGAAGTGGTCACGTTTTCCGGTGAGGGCCACAACTTACCAACAGCTCCTCAATATCTAGTATACCCCGTGGACTGGGATTCAGCAGCGGAAAATATGACAATACCATATTTCATATCCGACAAGGCCCGCATTATCGATTTCGGCGAGAGCTACGATATGACAGCCCCCATCGCAGACCTGGGCATACCGCAGGCTTATTGCTCTCCTGAGTACACTTTGGAAGGCAAAATCGGTCTTGGTTGTGATTTATGGGCTCTTGGCTGTACGTTATTCGAGATCCGTACGGGAAGAAAACTATTCGACACGTATAACGACGAACCCGACGAACACTTATGGAAGATAGCCTTAGTTCTCGGCAAGTTTCCGGAGCCCTGGTGGACCGAAACTTGGAAGGCACGTAGGGATTACTTCGAGGACGAGGCGGATGCGGGAAATCGAGTAGTAGAGGTACATAGAGGTTCTAACGAGAGGAGTCCGGGTCCCAGCACTGTAGGCGCATTGGTCGTGCAAAGACCACAGCCAATGTCACTACAAGAGACGCTTGCTCAAGGCCTATTCTATGAGAATAGCCACGGTCCGGGGGGTATTCAGCGAAGTATTTCTCAGAGGGAAATCGAAATCTTTTCGGACCTTCTCTCAAAATTACTCACGTATACACCCGATGACCGCTCGACAGCCAGCTTCATATTAAAGCATGATTGGTTCAAACTCGAGTTTTAAAATACTTGGGCCTTCTAAATTTTCGACCGTAGCCTAATTTCAGGCAGAGGTGCTAATGCTAGAAGCAGTTGTCTTGAGTTAGAACATTACCCAAACCGTGCACATAGAAATCTGACTCTTGATCTCAGCACAAGGCTGTACACGTCAAAGGAGGCTTAAATTGCGTAGGTCGGACTTAATACGCCTACGTATCTACCTTGCTACCCAACCTACCTTATAATGCATACGTCTAAAAGCCGCATGCACGACTCAATACATATCCTTTGGTTTACATTAAGTTTGCCACAAAGTAATATCGCAAATACTTACCGCTGTGCTGGAAAAAGCATGGTTGAGTACTGGATATAGGGTTTCACTGAGAGCATAGCCATAGGCAGGTAAATGTAACCAAGGTGTCTCTCGCTGGTTGGTCAAACGCCAGCCAAGCAAATGAATATATCGTGGCGCAGAACAAATAAAGCAAGCCATCGAACTAATTAATATGGATCTCTATAGGCAAAGTAGCAACCCATATAGCCTTCATTTGGTATAAGTATAATGCATCAGTACCTAAGGTCAGCATCGTATCTGGTTGCTTGATTTGGATGTAGGCCTGCGACAACACAGTGTATTATTTGGCTATTCATTGGCTTTTTCTGTCAGAGCCTGCTTTACACCAAGTAGATCACTATGCTGTCTCTTAGGAGTTAATAATTCCACTGCCACGTCTGGACTTTGCCTCTTCTCTCAGCCTAGCTGAAGCTGTAAGAGTGGCATTCTTGAATTGAGTTTAACATTCAACCTTACCATTTAACTGATATATATACGTATATATATATTTTATCTCCTAGCTTCCTACTTTATGAAGTAGCCGTAGTTTCTCAGGGCACTGTCTGTTATCTGACATCTTTTACCCCTTTAACATTATCTTTTTCGTCCATTTCCTCAAGGCTTCTCTAGGAATCTTTCTATATCAGAGTCAGTCTCAGAGCTATCTATTATCATTATTCGTAAAATAATAAGAGCTTCCTACCAATACCATAATACCTTTGGTGTCCGTTCAAGTTCAATCAGTGGTCGATACTATATCCGCCGACCTCGAGAGCACCTTAAATCCAGACCAGGACCATCTACCAGATATTACTTTACCAGCTAACTCAGCATCAAGTTCACGCCCTGCTACCTCCCTCAGTCGTACCTCTACTCCCTGTTTTCAGTTCCTCTGATTCTCAGGAGATGCCTGGCTTAATTTTTTCGCCTGCCCTTTCGGTGTCGTCCCGAACCCAGGAGGAACGTCAGTACAGACTATCACAGGAACACGATCGATCATCCTGTCCCAATTCACCAACTTCGCAGTCTTCGTCTGACAGCCTGTCCTTATCTCAGTCGTGCCCAAGTTCCCCTCAGCCAGGCCCAGTGAATCCTGACACCACTACTAGCCAAGTTACATACCAGCCCCTTCGCGATGAGAGACCTTTCAACTTCATGCCATCTGTCGCGAGTCAAGAGTGGACTCGTAGGAAGGTGTCAGATGGCGAGACCAACGATGTCCTTGACGAACTGATGCGATATGAAGGATTGGAAGAGGTTAAGCAACAATTTTTAGACATCAAATCCAAGGTCGACGTCTGCAAAGAGCAAGACCGAGACCTGAAGTCGGAGCGTTTCAATATTGTGTTCCAGGGGAACCCCGGAACGGGTGAGTGATTATAGGTACTTACCGATATGACATACTCAAGCTAATAGAAGATTCATAGGTAAAACAACATTTGCCCGCTTATACGCCACGTTTCTGTGCAGCTTAGACATTCTTGAATCTGACTATGTGAAAGAAACTACCGGCATTAAAATAGCGACTAAAGGCACTGCAGCAATTAAGAAAAAGATTAAAGGGATGCTTCAAGGCTATCACGAAGGCGGGGTATTATTTGTCGACGAAGCCTACCAGCTGACTGCTCCATATGCTGATAGCGTTGGACGGGCAGCTTTAGACATAATACTCACGATGATGGAGAATAACGTCGGCAGGCTTGTTGTTGTATTTGTCGGCTATAAGGACGAGATGGAATCATTCTTCGAGCATAATCCCGGCTTGAGTAGCCGGATCCCCTACACAATGAACTTCGCAGACTTCACCGACAGTGAACTCTGGAAGATACTAAGTGACAATATTACAAGGGAATACGGCGGAAGGATGAAAGTCGAGGGTGGCATGGGTGGGCTTTACATGCGTATCGCCATTCGCCGGCTTGCCCAAAACCGCGGCAGTAGGAGCTTTGGTAACGCTCGCGCTGTCCAGAACCTCTTATCTAAGATCTCGCATCGACAGGCACAGCGTGTAGCGGCAGAGAGGAAATGCGGCGGGAAACCGGACATCTTCCTTTTTACGAAAGAAGATTTGATCGGCCCAGACCCAGCCACTACCAGTACAAGCAGCGAAGCATGGGTCGAGTTACAAAGGCTCATCGGACTTAACCAGGTTAAGGAGAGTGTGCGAAGCATGATAAAGACTATTCAACACAACTACCTCCGCGAGTTAGCCGAGCGTCCTCCTCTCAAATTCTCACTAAACCAACTATTCGTGGGAAACCCTGGTACTGGAAAAACAACGGTAGCCAAGTTATATGGCCGAATCCTAGCTGACTTGGGCTACCTTAGCAATGGTGATGGTGAGTTTTGTCTCCGTAAAATGCTATAGGGCTGTTAACTAACATTCTCAAGTGGTTTTGAAGAACCCGGCTGACTTCATCGGTGACTGTCTTGGAAAGTCCGAAGCGAAGACAAGGAAGATTTTGGACGCGACCGTTGGTAAGGTCCTAGTGATTGACGAAGCGTATATGCTTGATGCCGGTGATCCCGGCAGAGAGCAGGATAAATTCAAGACCGGAGTAATCGATACATTGGTGTCAATGGTACAGGGAGTACCTGGAGAAGACCGGTGCATCATCCTCATTGGATATGAAGATAAGATCAAGGACATGTTCCAGAACGTCAACCCAGGTCTCTCGCGACGTTTCCCCATCGAACGACCTTTCCGCTTTGAGAACTTTGATATTTCGCAGCTAGAACAGATTCTACGGCTGAAAATGGGCCAACAAGGGCTTAGTGCTACTGATCATGCAATCAAGGTAGCCCTCGAGGTCCTTGAAAGGTCACTGATGCGTCCGAACTTCACGAACGCCGGCGAGATCGACGGCCTTCTTTCTATGGCCAAGACGAATTACGAAATGAGATTATCAGCAATGCCTATAATCAGTTTAGAAAATGACATAGAGATGGAGGCAACGGACTTCGATCCTGATCACGATAGAGGGTCTCGAGCCGACTGCCGTAAGTTGATGGAGGGCCTGGTACACAACACCGTAACCGACAAATTCGTCGGGTACCAAAAGCGATGCTTTGGAGCGAGAAGGCATGGATTAAACCCGAGGGAGCAAGTCCCGACAAGCTTCATATTCAAAGGACCATCAGGTACGCACACTCGAAGCATCAATGGGCACCTAAGCTGAATACGTTACTAACTTTTATCTCCCATTTAGGTACTGGAAAAACAATCACCGCGCAGAAGATGGGAGAACTTTTCTATAATATGGGGTTTTTAGCGACTCCCGAAGTAATCGAATGCACCGTGGCCGATCTCCTGGGCCAGTACGTTGGCCAGACGGTCCCCAAGACACGAAAGAAGCTCCAGGAAGGTATCGGGCGAGTTCTTTTCATCGATGAGGCCCACAGACTTGCACAAGGACAATACGCAACTGAGGCAGTCGACGAACTAATCCAGTTCCTTACCCGACCGTCGCATAGGGGCAAGATGATTGTGATCCTAGCCGGTTATACGGCAGACATGCATAACCTAATATCGACTCGGCCGGCCCTTGCGAGTCTCTTCCCAGAGGAGATTACCTTTGATAACATCCCGCTTGATGATTGCATTGCGTTGCTTGCTAAGGAACTTGAATTCAGCAAGTTCACAAGTGAAGCAGGATTCCTCACGAACCCGAGTTCCCCGGACTATGGAAAAGTCAAGAGGCTCTTCCACGCTATGCAATCGATTTCTAGCTGGAGCAATGCCCGTGATGTAAGAAACTTATCGAGGAGAATTCTAGGGGGATTCTTTGAGTCCATGGACTATGACTGCGCCCACCAGGCCCGAGTCATCTCCGCAGCTCATATCACAAGCTGTATGTGGCAGATGATCACACAGCAGAGAGAGCGCTGTACCGCCACGACATCGAATGACAAGACGGCCTCGCCACAGCAACCGTCCGCTAGGGGAATGGACTCCCATCCAATGATGTTTAACCAGCAACCAGCAACACCGCCTCCGGCTGTCTCTACCTCCTACGCACCTAGAGCGGAGAGTAGCTTTTCCACCGCGAATAACAGCGCCTCAATTAAAACCCAAGGTCAAGGTCTCAACAGCTTTTTCGCAGCTCAAGCCACCGCTGTCCATACAGGAACGAATGGACCTCAAAGTGACCGTAACACGCAAGGGCAAAACGCGACAAGTGTAGATATACGTGAAGAGGGCGTGTCCGATGCCGTCTGGCAGGAACTTGCCAAGGCGAAGAAGATCGAAGGCGCTCGACGCATTCTGCGCAATACCGAAATCAAACGGCTAGAGCGCAGTTTGCGAGAGGCTGAAAAGAGCAGCGATGCCTCAGCGTGCGATGCACTACGGAGCCAACTCTCGGCGACTCAGCAACGGATACGAGACGAAGAAAGGGTACAGAAGGCTATACAGCAAATGAATGTCTGCGTCAATGGATTTTCTTGGGAAAAGGTTGAAGGTGGTTATCGATGCGAAGGCGGAATGCATTTTGTGACTGATGAGGATGTTCAGTCGAGATTGACATGATAACTGAAGCGCGCTCTGCGAACAACTACATAGGTATTTATGATCAGAACTGAGAGTGTAACACTAGCCACCATTAGAATGCGAGACTATTAAGATGGCATTATTAGAATAGAAAGGAATATATATATAGGATCAATCTATCTTAGAATATCAAAGAAAAAAATAGAAAAAAATAGAAAAAAAAGGGGGAAAAGAAGGTCAAAACGTACAACACCGGGGATTCGCTGGTCGTCACCGACCCAACTACTAATCCGGCGGTATCTGGTTTATTGCTGGGAGAGCGGACGGGATCCCGAGTTTTCCAGATCCTATGGTCGTACGTGATAATTTGTGTGGTTTTTGTAACTTATATGCCTGGTGTTTTAGTTGCCTGGGTTAAAGGGGGGGCCGGGGCTTCATCTTTACATACATAAGGGCTGGATCCTCATCGACTTGGCTACCAAATATTTCATTTCTACTTCCTCTACACATGGAGATTATTGAACTGCTTAATTATAAATAATTTCATCTAGGATTTAATTTACTTAGAAACTCATTCATAGGAAAGTTGAGTAACTATGATAAGGCAAAAGGAGTTTGCTGTGTCAGCTTATACGTGCGATAAGTTGTCATTTCAATCCACGCTTTTTAAACGGGTTTAAATTGCCTCGTTGTAACTACAGAAACTTAAAATGAGCCTAAGTAAAGAGATGGGGTTTAGTAGGGTAACAAGTTGCTTTAGTTAATAGAAACATAAGCCAAGCGACAGCACATTAGATAGGTACCTAAGGTGGTGGATAAGTGGGACTGATCAATAATAGATGAGATCTCATAAAGAAATTCACGCGTAAGCATTCATTTAGCTATACTATTGTGAATATGCACACAGCTACTAAAACTAGATGTACCTAGCCACTATCTGACTATGCCTCCCCTTGGCGTAAAATATCGCGAAGACCGAGACTTCGGAGGCTTTTCCGCCTATCGTAAGCTCTCTTATGAAGAACAAGCGCAACTATGATTTGCTGTATGAAATGAATGAAGTGCATAACGCAAAGCATGGAAAAGGTTACCGTGAATGACCGACAATCAGTTTGCGTCTGTTAGGTGAGGCTCTAGGCTATGCTGGATGAAGCCTGAACTTGCTAGTTGAGACGGAGATCAATGGAAAACTAGGGGTCGCTGTTGATCTTTATGAATGAGGTGAGCAATTCATACCTCACAATCATTTTGGACATCATAGTCATCCACGGGATCCTCGAGCTTGACCTTTGGTTCTCCTTTCTTAGCACCCCTAGTAGAACGGACAGGCTTGCTCTTGGTAACAGCGACTGCGTTGTACGTATATAAGTAAGCAATGGAATACTATAATATAAAAGAGGAAAAGGAAGGTAGAGAGGAGGTAATGAATGGGATATGGGGTGAGACATACCAGCCTCTGCATCGGAATCTTCTACCTCTTTCTCATCGTCAGACGAAAGACGAGCTTTCTTGACGGAGACCTTATCCTCTTCTATTGTGGAGATGTTAGTACCTAGAAGACAAAAAGAAAGGAAATAGGATAGGGTTCAAGTAAAACTACGTACCATCGTCACTAACCCAATCGGAGTAGGTTCTCTTCTGAGTTCTCTGGCGGGAACCACGGCGGGGAGCTGTGATGGTGCGTAGTGTCAGCAACTAGACTTATCGTGACGATGGATGGATAAAACATCATAGGATGGAAGTAGATGATCAAGCCAGGTAGTTAGGTAGTAACATACATTCAGTAGACTTAGTAGGTGTCTTCTTTTTGCTACCCTTGGTGGTAGCAGTGACCTCGGCTTCCTGGCTGCTGTCGTTGTTGTTGTCCTTATTGCCATCGCGGTAAGCTGCTGCCTCAGCACGAAGGTTTGCCCAAGCGTGCTTGAGGCTTTTGGGTGTACGGCCGGGCATTTTAAGCTCGTTAAAGGGAATACCCTTGCCAGATGGGCGCAAGCAGTCAATGACCTGGAGGAGGAATTCAAGCTATTCGGTGTACCTTATCAGTAGTGGTTCATCGTAAATTATATCCTACTGTTAAGGCAGGTTGGTAGGAGACTATGATCTGCATACCTTCTCCTGCAGGCTCCAAGCTTTGTTGGTTTTACCAGCCGACATGGTGTTAGATGAGCAGCCGAGTTGTTAAAGAGTGTTTGAGTGAGTGGAGAATGTTAGCTATTGAGATTTTGGTTAGTTAGGGTATGATATGTAAGGTGGTAAGATGGAAAAGAAATGTAAAGGGCGTGAATTTCCTGGATGGTGTGGATTATGTGTGGTAGGTACGGGTTATAGAAATTCACCGGCAGTGGCGTCGTGTCGTGAGTGCATAGGCAGTAAGCTATAGTAGAAGGGAAACACTTTGGCAGGGAATTTCTCGCGTACCTGGGTATTTACGGAGTCTTTAGTATGCTGAACCCGACTGCAGGTTACGAGTTGGTAATAATGTTTGGAGTTGGGAAGTCAGTTGCCTGTTGATAGAAACGACCGCGACGGAGGATGTAATAGACCTTTATAGAAAATGATTGAAGTCCTGGCAACGACTTAACTCGTTGGCACACTTCAGAAGATGGCCATAGTTACTTCCGTTTCCCAGGTTTCCCAGGTTTCCCAGGTTTCCTACGCATCTATCCAGTGCGAATACTTAAGAAATACTAGGCAGTTATGTAGTTTACTTAACCATGTTAGCACATAATGCAGTAGGCATATCACATTTTCGATGATGGGTCATATTTTCTCTTATCATACCTTCGTAAGTATAGGGCAGTTTCTTGTAAGTGAGGTCGGATGCAGAAGCGAAAGAGGTCAGATGGTGTCAACCCATGAGAAAAAGTAAAAGTAATAAGCACATTCAACACCCTTACAGAAGCATCACCGGCATTCAACTTCAGGACTAGGTTAGGCAACTGTGATAGGATTGTGATACTCCACGGAGAACGGTAGCTATGACACCGAGGAGTATAATCTTGAATGACGAGTCACACAACTATACGTATGTAGGTGGGAGGTTAAGAACATCTATTAGAGCCGAGACTATGTCATGGAGTAGAAATGCAAACCAAACACATTTTCTCGTCTATAATTTAATGCTTAGATATGCTCAATTAGGACGCAACAAAGAACAGAATTCCCACCTCATAAGGAAGACACCTAGCTGTTTGGACTAGTAAAAAAAAATTTTATTATTAATTTCTCCTTACTTTTTATGCCAAGTTCGTACCTCGGGATATACTCTTGTCTTTATTAAAGAGCTTGTAACTTCAAGTCTTTATAACTTGGGATAGTATGGTCCCTACCTACTATTTATTTATTCGTCACGGGAATATAAATAAAGATATCCAATACTCGTATTTATACAAGAGCCTCTTCTATTATTCACGTGCAAAATGTCCGTTTAGAGTAGCATTCCTAGCGTAGCGGATCTAAAGTAAACAATCTGTACTCGTTCTGATTAGTTAATCCCGACCTCCCGTTGTTGGACCCCCGAAGCTAAGATAACGAATCGTTATCGCACCCTTGCCCCTTGCTACCCATCTCGTCCAGCAAAACTTAATCTGTATCTAGGTAAGTAGGAGCTACAGGCTGTCCACCTACACCTACTTCCTAACGTATTTTACGACCGATCGGGAAGGATTTAGGTGAAAAGCTTCCAAAAAGCTATTAGGAAGCTGCCTCCATCCGGGTTCCCATAAACGGCCCTTATTGAATTGCGTCAAGAACATCATCTCGAATTGGACCGACCTCGAGATTCTTAATTTGGTCATCAGCAGGGATCGTGGGAACATACGTATTTTAGAATCGACTCTGACGATCAGATTTTAGTGATACCGTCCGCGTCACCTTCGTCACTTGCTCGGTCCTCATCATTACCATAATCATTACTTCGATGCAAAAGTTATCTATCATAAGTGTGAAATAGATGATCGAGACAAAACATTGGAGGGTATTGGCGCTGGATGAGGCACCTATTGCCTTTGCGCATTGCTGAGTCAGGCCTCGCTCGACTTCTTTACTCGTCATCAGGGTTCTCTTCGAGGCTCTCCCAGCCTACATCGCCGCTACGGTGCGCATCTACTCCCAACAACCGACATAGATTCACCGTTTGTCTCACACGTCCATTCACCACAGAGACACGTTCTCGTCACCAATCGACTCCTACAGTCATGAATGGATCAAGTCCAACCTCGCGCTCCAAGCGCAAGGCTCCCTTCTCCCCCGATGAACACGGCCGTCTTCATAAACACCTCCGACCTGCAAACCGAAAGCTATCTCCTAGCGAAAATACACCAGATACTGAACTGCCCAGTTTTATAGAAAGCGACATGGCTACGGACGAAGAACTATCACTCTATCCTCCACAAGCTGCACCCGATACGGCAGAATGGCAGGCTACCATAGAGAAGGTTGTTAGGAATGTTGTCTCTATTCGTTTTTGTCAGACCTGCTCCTTCGATACCGACGCTGCATGCGCCAGCGAAGCCACAGGGTTTGTCGTTGATGCTGAGAAAGGGTAAGGTGGCTCGATAATAAGCACTGTAGGTTTCCGTTCGCTAATACCTCAATAGATATATCCTTACAAATAGACATGTTGTTGGTGCGGGACCTTTCTGGGGTTATGTTGTATTCGACAATCATGAGGAAGTCGATGCGTACCCCGTTTACCGGGACCCCGTTCACGACTTCGGCATTTTGCGCTTCGACCCCAAAGCGATCAAATATATGCCTGTTTCGGCCCTCCATATCCGCCCGGATCTAGCAAAAGGTATGCTATATTTCCTAAAACACGGTTAAGCAAAGATTTCTAACCATGTTATTTTAGTTGGCGTCGAAATAAGAGTTGTCGGAAACGATGCTGGCGAAAAGCTCAGTATCCTTTCCGGTGTCATCAGCCGGTTGGATCGCAATGCCCCCGAATACGGCGAGGGTTACAGCGATTTTAATACCAATTACTATCAAGCTAATGCTGCTGCCAGCGGTGGTAGCTCTGGTAGTCCGGTAGTTAATATCGATGGGTTCGCCATAGCACTGCAAGCCGGTGGGAGATCTGATGGTGCATCAACCGACTATTTCTTACCCCTCGACCGACCGTTAAGAGCCCTTCGCTGTATACAGGAAGGGCGGCCAGTTGAGCGGGGTACTATTCAGTGTCAATTCCTTATGAAGCCATTTGACGAGTGTCGTAGGCTTGGCCTAACGCCCAATTGGGAGAAGGCGATTCGGGAGAGGTTTCCTAAGGAGACCAATATGCTTGTTGCCGAGATAGTCCTCCCCGAAGGCCCTTCTCACAACAAGATCGAGGAAGGGGACGTGCTCCTGAAGGTGAATGGTGAGATGATCACCCAATTTATTCGGCTAGATGACATTTTAGACTCGAACGTTGGCAAAACCATCCGGGTGACCCTGCAACGAGGAGGTGAAGATATCGATATCGATATCCCAGTTGGGGATCTTCATGCAATCACACCAGACCGTTTTGTGACTGTTTCCGGGGCTAGCATTCATAATCTATCCTATCAACAGGCACGGCTCTACGGAGTAGCTATTGACGGCGGCGGTGTCTTCGTTTGTGAATCGACTGGTTCTTTCCGCTTCGATAGTGCAGACAACGGCTGGATGATCCAAAGTGTTGACCAGAAGAAGACACCCAATCTAAATACTTTTATCGACGTCGTGAAGCAAATCCCTGACAAGAAGCGTGTTGTAGTTACATATAAACACCTTAGGGATCTCCACACTCTCAATACCACAATCATTAATGTCGACCGACATTGGTCTGCTAAGATGCGACAGGCTACGCGAAACGATACAACCGGGTTATGGGACTTTGAAGATATTGCCGATGCCCTGCCCCCTGTACCTCCAGTACGCCGCAAGGGTGCTTTCATCCAGTTGGAGCACACATCGCACCCCGCTGTAGCTGATTTGGTCCGCAGCTTTGTACGTGTAGGTTGTACGATGCCTCTCAAGCTGGATGGATTTCCCAGGAACAGGAAGTGGGGAATGGGTTTAGTGATCGACGCCGAGAAGGGGTTGGTGATTATCTCAAGAGCAGTCATTCCTTACGACCTGTGCGATATTTGGATTACAATTGCCGACTCCATCGTTGTTGAAGGCAAAGTTGTCTTCATGCATCCACTCCAGAACTACGCAATTATCAAGTATGATCCAGCGCTCGTTGATGCGCCGGTGTTAAGTGCAAGGCTCAGCAAAGACAGCATTACACAAGGAGCGTCGACGACTTTTATCGGATATAATAGGAGTGGCCGAATTGTCCACGCCGCTACTACAGTTACCGAGATAACTACGGTGGCTATTCCTGCTAACTCGGGCGCGCCGAGGTATCGAGCTACCAATGTCGACGCAATCACTGTAGACACTAATCTTAGCGGTCAATGTGGAAGTGGAGTGCTCGTTGACAAGGATGGAATCGTACAAGCTTTGTGGTTGACATATCTAGGCGAAAGGTCTTCTGGATCGAGAGACGAAGAGTACCACCTAGGGCTTGCTACGCCAACTCTACTACATGTCATATCACAAATTCAGCAAGGTCAGGACCCCAAGCTACGTATGTTGCCCATGGAGTTCCGGCCCGTCGCCATGTCCCAAGCTCGCGTCATGGGCGTTTCTGAGGATTGGATACACAAAGTCTTCTCGGCCAACAAACATAGCCATCAGCTCTTCATGGTTTCCAAATGTACCTTTGAGCGCGACAACCGTCCGGCCGTCTTGCTCGAGGGTGATATAATCCTGACTCTCAACGGGAAGATTATCACCCGTGTATCAGAGCTGGATGTCATGTATTCGCATGAGGTTCTCGAAGCTGTTATCGTCCGGGAAAGTCAAGAGATGCAGCTCCAAGTTCCAACGTCACCGGCTGATAATCTAGAAACGAACCACGCCATTTCGTTCTGTGGAGCTATCCTTCACGTCCCCCATCTTGCGGTCAGACAGCAGATTAGTAAGCTCGCAAGTGAGGTGTACGTGTCCGCTCGGAGTAGAGGTTCACCTGCGTATCAATACGGACTTGCGCCAACCAACTTCGTCACACATGTCAACGGGAAGGCAACACCGGATCTCAAGACTTTCCTAGAGAATGTAGTTAAGATCCCGGATAATACTTGTAAGGCTTCTTTCCCCCCTTCGACATACCTGATAATATAAGATTAGCTAACACGCTCCTAGATTTCCGATTGAAGGCCATGACATTTGATAACCAGCCATGGGTTATCACGATGAAGAAGAACGAACATTACTTCCCGACGATGGAGTGGGTCAAGGACGGCTCGGAACCATGCGGCTGGCGACGCATCACGTACGAGAGCGGCAAGCCTGTGGAGGGCGAGCCTACGGATGGGATTCTCCCGGTGCAGGACGGGGAAGATGCTGACGATATGGATGACGGTGGAATTTAGGCATTTGGCTCATTTGCGAATTGCCCAAACATGATTTGGTTCCACGATTAGGCGTAATACTATTCTCTGATAGAGTTCTATGTACATAATGAATTACTGTACATAACCAAGTTATATAGTGTCGCCTACTGGGGTGGCTTGGTTAACAGGTTATGTTTCGACTACATATTTATAGTTCTTATAATCCTGTGGTCGATTTTCTTATAAGAGCCGCAATTTTTATTTTGGCTTCTGTTTTATATAATTTGACTGTGTATCTGAAGAAAAATATTCTGGGAGGTCAAGGCGACCTTGGATATATATAGGTAGTTCCTTGTTAGTAAATTAGTATAACAAGAGTAATAAACACCTAAGGTGGCAAGCTCAAGGTACATACACGCCGATACCAGGCAGGTAAAACCATCGAAACCCACAGTATCACCTACCATGCTCTGACTACCAAAAGGTACCGAAGTCTTAGAGGTAAGTGCCCAGCAACAAAGTTTAATCAAGCAACAAGTCTTCCCCTCGCCGCCCTACGGCAGGCACATGGTACATGGCGTATCTGAATCACGGCAAAAAGCACCAACACTCAACCTGCAGTGCGCCGGGTTCGAGTGCCGGGAGCGGCACGGCACGGCACGGCACGGTGGGGTCCGGGGATTTTGTGCGGCGCAACACATGGCGGGGAACCGGGGAACTGGGGGATTGTGGGTACTGGGGGACTACGCCGTTTAGACACCACAACATTCACGGCAGCAAGGTGATTGTCAGAGGGCTCAGGGGGTTGGGGATGGGATGGGGAATGCGAGGACGTGGGCATTCGCAGTGTAAGATAGACTGGCGACAATCTTTTCTTTATTTTTTATTTCATAGTTGTTTCCTATTTATATATAAATGATTTATTCACTTATACTAAGTTAGAAGTCTTTATTTCCTTTTATTTTACATATCTGATTTCAATTCACTTTATCGTAATAACCATTATGCCACAACCCATACCACTACGATCTTAAAAAGATAATTGATATATGAATCGAAACGGTATTAATATTTTCGTATGTAGGTTCTTGTTTCAAGAATAGAATGCTATCCTAAATATGTATAGGTAGTAGGTAAGTCAGGATAACTCTATAGGGATACCGTCGAGGCAATCCACCAATCCTGATAGCCCAGCAGACCACCCGCCTCTAGAGACGGATGTCCTTTTATGCACATGCCGTCCTCGAGACCTAATTATATGCAAGCAGCGTAGGTGCAAAAACAAACAACTCCCAGAACCCCAACAGCTCAACGCACCAAAACCTATGCCGGTCCACCTTGACGGTCCGGACGACATTCTATGGGTGCCAAAGGGTATCGATAATGTAGCGGAATTAAAAGTAAGGCGATCCAGCCAATTTAGATTCCTAGGTCGGTGCAAAGAAAGATTTCGATGATCATAGCTCATCCCGTCATATAGTCCACTCTTGCCAATGCATTTTCCTCATCTCATGGCGGACTAATTTAGAGGAGAGCGGCAAAAGCGGCCGCTGCGAGAAGCATTATGCCGCTTATGGAGCCGTAATTACTATTACTTCCAGCTGTGGCGATACCATTCGCAGGGACTGTGGGCGAAGAAGTGGTTGGCGCGGCCGTAGTTTCGGGGGTAGTTTCGGGGGTAGCTTCGGGGGTAGTTTCGGGGCCAGGAGTGATGGTGCTGCTCGCAGGGGTGACCGAAGTAGAGGTCTCGTTATCCTGAGACGTAGTAGTGCTAGTGCTAGTCGTGCTTATAGGGCTTGTGGTACTTCTAGTACTTCTAGTACTTGTAGTGTTTGTAGCGGCCTTAGCTGACGTACTAACACTCTTAGCAGTAGTGGTGGAAGCATGGGTCGTAGACGTGCGCGACGACTTAGGTTTAGTGGTGGATGGGCTGGTCTGCGTCACAAGGGAACCAGGAAGGTTATAGGCGTCTGCGCACTGCTCCAATGTCATATTATTGGGACAGCACCAAGTGGCGCCTTTATCATCTGCTGTGCAGAAGTAACCTTTATCGCAAGATTCTATATGATGGTCAGCTTAGTCTCATATATGCTTATCTACTACGAGATCTTACCTCCAGTTTTTCCGGGGCAGCAAGTCTGCTTGGCAGTCTTATTGAAGCAATGTACAACACTGTCCTTAGAAGCGCATTGTTCGAAACCTTTACCGCATGCCTCAGCACAGGTATCGCCATCCTCGCAAAACTGCTGCTCGGGTGCATATCCACCATTCGCACGACGATCGAGACCAAATATAGCCCTGGGCGACATATGGGCGAGCTTTGGCTTATACGGTTGAGGTATAGGCTCAGCAATAGCCTGGCCAGCAAGGGCCACAATAGCAAGCGAAGATATCGTGCCAAACAACATGATGATTTTTTTTTTCCGTAAAGTGATACTGAAGATGTTAGGTTTGTTAGGTTGTATGAAGCAAGAAGGTATAAATATAAAGCTGCTTTTTCCGGTGCTAAAAGATGAACTTAGGTTAGGATAAAATAAGTGAGTGTACGCTCTTCAGAGCTATAATGAATGAATGACAGAATGAATGGAAGAATGTTTGATAGAAAGGTATCAAACAAGCAAGCAGGCCCGGGCTGTTAGAATAGAAGTCGGAAAGTGAAAGAAAGAAGACCCGAAAAGGAAGCGACGGAGAAGCAGCAAAGATCGTCAATAGATATAATGGGGAAAGAGAATTCTCGGTGTGTTGCCCTCCTGTATCATCAAGGTAAAATATCAGGGCGATCACCCTTGATTATTTAAATCGGTACCTACCACTAGCTGCATTTAGGTAGGTAGGAGGTACCACCTGGGCGCAATCCCAATAGAGGGGATACCTTGATACCTGCCCAAAATCCGATCCATGTCGTAATATGTTAGGTACATACATACCACATAGTAAGTTGGCCCTGCCAGGCTTGCCAGGCTTGCCAGGTAGTGCAAATGCGTGATTAGGCGCGGGCGCATAAATGATCGTGGCAGGGTTACTTTGGATGAACCACACAGATCATGTTCGCCAACAGTTTACAATAGTTAGCTTCCTCCTCTCATATCCTCCTTTTCGATTTGGTACACACTTGGCCCATAACATCTAACCCACTTCTAGATCTGAAAAACGCTAACCGTATAGAACCACTATGCGGTTCTAGTATGCAGTGAATTAGTTCATACATACGTGACTACAGGACAAAAATCTCCGAATAAGCGCGTCCGGTACTAGGTAGCTAGGTAGCTATCCAAGCTCAGGGCGCACCTAAAATGTCTGGGCTAATAATAGACAGATAAACGATAGCCAGTAGCCGTAAAGTGGCTTGACTGAAGTGAAGGTAGCCAAGCTTTTCCGTCAGGGCTTAGCATTGTAGCGGATTAAGTGGATGAACAGATTCTGGAGGTCCTCTCAGGGAAGGAGGATGTAAAAAGAAGCAGAAATCGGGAGTGGGGGATTGAAAACTTGAAGCAGGGGGGAAAAGTGTTAAGGAGAGGCGCTAAACCTAGATACATATCCGACGTACCTTACCTGAATAAGATAAATCAAAGATTACCTAAGAAGATCGTCAGGAACAAATTCCAATTTTGAAACAGACTCCGAATCCAATTGGCTGGCTGCAAGCAACTTAGTCCCTGTCGCTTGTTTCATCTCGGAGCCATGCACGCCAACTCTATTTAACCATTCAATTCTTCTTTCTAATATCATTTAACTACTGCATGTGCAGATGTGTTGGCAACCTCACCGCTCACTTCTTATATAATTGATAAGCCTCAATTTTGTCTACTATGTACTAGCTGTACAACATCAGACTTGGAAGCACAAAATGTCTTGATAAATATGGAAGTCGGTAGGTACTATTTAAATTAACTATACGTATGGCTAGCGATTTATGTTTGCACCGGTGTAACAATCAAGACCATAGCGGCATTAGGTATCAGCTCCCTCACGCCAAGCGTTGTTGACCTCTTTTTAAAGCACGTAGCCGTCTCGGCAATGTAACCGCCTTCTGTGCCACCGTCGTTTCGCTGCGCCATAGATCTAGCCCGTGAGACACCGATATATCTAGCAAAAGAATCACTCGGGCCTCTTTTAAGCGCGGAAGAATAGCAATGCACGCTTGATGCTAATGGGTTAGGGTATTTGTACTAGTCCTCACCTATTTAAGCCATCTAGAGCTCCAGCGTTTAAATCAAGTCATCAGAAAACCTTAGGTACATATTTTGATAGCATATACGTGCTGCTCTCATTTTCTTTCGTCATGTGGACATAGTAATAGGTATATATTATACACGATTCGTTCGTTTTAGAAGCCGAGGCCGGGTTTCCTCTATTTAGACATCGGCGAAAGTTTACTAGCATCAAAAATTAGCTATTCTATAGGTAGATAGCTTTGTAACCATGGCGTGGACACATCTATAGTTTCTGCGACTGCAGCAGAGACTGGATCAATAGAATTTGTATTGGCTTAGGGGGAGTTTTTTGTTCTCCGAGAACGATGCCTTTATACGGCATGCCGACCATCCATATGCTTTATACTTTTCCTGCAGAATAGTACTAGAGTTTTATCACACTCGAAACATTCAACCTTAAGTAGATCGCTAGATATCTATCCGATTACTATCAAGCCGACCCTCTCTAGAATAATATCGTATCAAGCATCTGATCATTCACGAAGGTGTCGAACGTAACGTCATCACTATGACATGTAATTACGCAACATAGCCCAATAACAGTTTTCAAAGTTGTTAGAATAGCGAGTATTCAAAGCAAACGTACCTCGGTACTACCCAACCTATATAGAAAATCGTGAGCACAGATACGATCAAAGAGCAAATCGTATGTCGCTAGCCGAAGTTTATTTCCATGTGTGTTCGTCTAGTCCCTACTTAGCCCTATGGTCTATGACCGTCTGATCGTACAGTCCATCAGGAGTTCGGGCAACTCTTCGAAGCAGTGCTCGATATCTGTCGACTCGCGTTCGTTTACGATTCTGCAACAACACTTTCGTATAGAACCTCATATCTTCCCATTGCCGGGGGCACAACTTAGACTCAAATCCACTCTGATTTCCTTTGAGACACCATGCAGCTCTCAATATTCGCTCTCGCCTTTGCTATCAGCAAGGTAGCAACGTTGCCTCTCCAGGAACAAGATTCCGTAAATGCCTTGCGAATCCTCGACGAGTCCGTCCCGGTTGGCGATGGTAGCTTGTTATTAGGGCCTCATAGTGAGTCGCAGCTCTCTTTCCGATACTGGATACCTAAATTCCGAGCCTTGTTCGAGTATTCCATCTGCTAACATCTTATAGAGTCACTCAACAAGAATGTTCAGAACATGCATGCTAGAAAACCGATTCATAAGCACACATCCCACCTCACAGCACACAGACACATGCCCAGATGCGTCAATGCCATCATGCCGAACGGTGTTGGCGAGACATTAACAGATGGTAAATCAACGGCTACGGGGCTCGGGGGCCTTTCGACCGCCGCGCTCGCCATAGCGATCGCGGCTCTCGTCATCTAGCCGTTCAAGGAGGTTGATCAGGACGAAGGGAAGCTCAATTTGGCGGTTCGGCAAAGCAGTTCTACCATGTCCATAACGGACGGACCTGGCTCTTTCCTTTGTCGATATTTACAAATCCCAGTCAAAAAAGCGATGGGTTAGCGGACGACGTGTACGATAGCCACGGCTGGTGTTGCAGCTCTAATAGGTGAATTATTCGAGGGGAAATTATATCCCGCCGGTTGGCCCGTGGGACTATCGAATATGGCTGGGTATAATGATACATTGCGGATCTTCTATTGTCGCCTAGTATTAATAATATTAGTAGTTGATGTGATATCTCAACGCCCGTGTTTATCTAACCTAGTCAATATTGTGGTCTTTGGTGAGAAATTAATCACCCTTTGAGGGCACTGGCTGGCTATACGGCAAGACATACTCAATGAGGCAAACCAGGTTGATGACCTCGAAGGTTCAGTGGCAACCTCTTGTCGTCCGCATACCCGTATATGAGACCGAGTTCGAAATTATGTGATTACATGCGCCTGTCCCAACATTTCCAATGGAGGGTAAGATGTTAGGCAATGTTTGCTAGTAGATGCGGTCAGCGACGTGTGGCAAGGGCCTTTCAGTTTAGGGCTGAGATGGTAGGGTCAGACGCATGGGAACAGGGTCCTGCAGCTCCACCTGCCGCGTGGGTGAGACGGTAAAGTGGTCAGCATATCGTCGAGGCCGTCATTCCCGTCGTTCCCGTTGCTGTCTACGAGCTCAGGTATTCCTCGAGTATCGTGTACAAGAGCAAGAAATAGTGACTCCCATCAAGCGGTGAGGACGAAGATGGGACACGGGAACACTTAGCTGCATTTCCAAGTTACATTCGGCGTAGGCTGGAATGTACGGGAAGGAAAGAGACATTTGGAATCAGGCATCTCGAGCCTGGGTTCTTGGTGTTTCGACCCGGAAACCCCGAGTAGCCGGGTCCAGACGCCGGTGGGATCATGCGTCGTCGGGTAGCTCGCGTTGGCGCGTCAACAGCAAGTCACACGCCCGGTGGTCGTCGCGATATCGGATTACTCCCGTGTTTCGGGGTCCGGGTCTATCTAGGTAGAGCTGATGGTGAACGTTGTTTACGTTGAAGTATAAAAATTGGTTCACGTCAAATACTACATTCATTGCGAAATCGCACCGTAGTCCTGAGCATGTCACGGCTGATCCCGAATCCTTCCGTCCATTATGAACTGATAATATTTTCTCTTTCGGGGTCGGAATGGGTTCGGAGATAATGCTAGCCCTGCCGCAGCTGAGGTAATTCGATCGAGGTGCATCTAGTAGGTACCTACCTGGGTAATTAGTGTATGCAAGCAGTCTTTTAGCGCGGTCCCAGGACTATGGTATAGGGACCTATCGGGCGAGCGGGAATGATGTCATCTCGATTAGTAGGAGTTTTGGGAAGTTTTATAGTGTATGTCGTGCTGACAATTAATTAATTACCACATAGGTACCTACCTAGGTAGGCAGTTACATAAGGTACCTAGTTGGCAGTACTTAATTACCAAATTAGCCAAGGTAAGGCTAACCCCACGGGAGAATGTTCCTGCTGACTTCCATGCATTAAGGGAAAGCGGGTGGGTACATGTACATGCGTTTTATGCGTTACTGATGCATCGGCAACCACACCTTGGTATAGTTACGGGATCCAATGAGAAGGAAGGGGATTCAATTCGTTTATCTTAGATACGTTTATGTAGTTCAAATGCTATTTTCGTCTATTTTCCGACCTCATTGCCGACTTCAGCTCATCAGTATCATGTTGAAACTTGTCCACCATGTTCCCTGCCAGCCCCCCCTTTTAAGGTCGAGATTTAATGTCCTGTTGAATTTAGCTTCTAATTCTCATTATGCCTCCCAAGTTTCTCTATAATAGCTACCTAAATAAGTAAGCCATAAGAATTGTAAAAATATACCAAGGAATCTCCTCAAGCTTCCATCGAATCAGAAAAAACGAGCTGTTCTATAATCTGTGCCTCGGCAGCAAGGCTAGAATCGTCAGGGGCCCATTTACGTATTTTCGTAAGTACCATGTCCTGTATCGGTTGCATATGGGGGACACAAGTATGCAAAGCGGGCGAATTATCTGCCAACCATAGCATAATTAGGCATGCCAAACAACTCTGTGAAATGGTCCATAGGTATGGAGAACGCTTATCAATCATATCCACCGCATTGTAAAGATAGGTAACGCAAGAATCAATACAGGCCTCGCACTTTTCCAAGAAGACAGGAGACTCGCTGTATGAATCAGGACTTAGAGCAGAAGATCCCACGGGGGATTGAACTTCCTGTTGTCGGCATACCATCTGAAGTAAGAACGGTTGGTAAATTATGTGCCTCGCAGCGTAGTACCGAAGCCTAAGGACTCGGGCACGATCGTTCGGTAGTGGAAGAGTCCCTTTCAGAGGTCTTAGGTAGTCCGGTATAGAGATGTACCATTCCTCTAACTGTCTGTTAAGCTCGGTACTGAGAGCTAAAAGTTTCTGAAGACCTAGACTCTGCCATGCTTGGTTTGGACCTGTGAAACTAATTTCTGCGAGCTCGGGACCGTAAAGCGAGTTGTGTATACGGTTCAGGAGCCGACGAATAGCATGCTCGGCGATGAAATAAATGATATTCTCGTTATCGGAGGGATCCGTATTATGTGGAAGCCTCATCCGGTCCCCCAAGGGCTCTATCCCGCTCCGAGGGACGTCAAGCTCAGCGATTCGATCACTAGATAATAGAGGTAAGTATAAGGTAAAGAGTATATTTGAGACCTATAGCTGTCCTACCATTCAACTGTAAAACACTGCCAAAATGTTCTTAATTCCGCCTCTTCGAAGACAGCACTCGACAAATTATGTTTCCGACTTCGATAAGTTAGCTCAGGTTATGCTCGCCATTAAAGGGGTATTCGTTACCTATCAGCAATATTTAGGAATAGCCGGGATGCGAACTGCGCCATCCTCCAGCTGTGAAGGGGTCTTCCTAAATGAGCAAAATATGAAGCTGCGAGTAGTAAAGCCTGGCAAAGACCTATACCTGGTCGAAAATCCCAAATCAATTTATGTAGCATTATTCTCAGTGCCGGTTGGAAAAACTGAAGGCCTAAGGCTTCATCATTCTCATAGTTGCCCTCTCGATCTAAACTTATCGTGCCCAAAGCATAGACGCAAAAGCATATTGAAGTTCCAATATCTTCCATATCCCTTTCCTGAAAAAGCTGGTCCTGCCATGATTTGAATATATTCGGCGTGAATAACGGATGGTGAGGGTGAACATTTCGGAAATAGTTTTCGGCTAACGCATTAAGGCCATCAAGGTCAAGAGATGGCCAGACTGACGAGCTATCATAGAGACTCCCAAGTAGTCCTGGCAAGGGGAACTTCTCTTCGATCTCAAAGAAATATTCTCTTGGGTAGTCTCCGAGAAGATCACGCACCTGAGGTAGCGAAAGGAGCGTGGTTGTCAGAGTAGCATGACCTTTTGGGATTAAAAATTGCGGCGAGTCTAACTGGGGGTCTATTCCAGCGGATGTGGAAGGCAAGTAGTCTGAATGCTGTTGGTATGCGGCAAAATAATCGGCCTGGCTCGGGGGATACGAAAGGGGGCTAGAACGAGTACTAAGCTGGTTAATCTGCTGGCTTTGGTGTTCGAGCAGCGATTCTATTCGGGCAAGCCGGTCGATGACTGCGTTTGGACTTGCGTCTTCGACTCTAATATTTAGGGTCAGCATGGGCGCCTCCTTGAGCTAGAGAAAGCTGGAGAGAATACCTATCGAACGGTAGCTCCTTGTATACACAATCGGCATTTGAATCCCTGCAGGTAGAACACGGTTTCTTTCCATCGCACCTCCGCTTACGATGCCTGGTCTATGTTAGGTCGAAAGGGATTTGAATAGCCGGAGGGAGTAAGTACCTGCAGAAGTCGCAAGCAAGGAGTGCGCCTGTTTCTCGGTAAGTTAATAGCCTAACAATATACACTATCGGGGAATGAATGGGTAGCATACGCTTCCGTGTGTAATTCATGTGGCAAATCCAAGGAGCTGGCTAAGATGGAGATACCCCCTGACTTAACTCTTATCGTCCAGGTGAGGGTAAGCATTAACTAAGATAATAAGGTCCAGCGAGTCGAGCGGGTGAGGGCGGCTGGTTCCGTTCAAATACCCTGGCCGAAGAGGCTGACCTCTATTATAGTCGACCCAATAACTGGGAACGTAGTATAAAACCCTTGGGCCTGGCCGGGGGTGAAGACTGGATATTGGGTAGCTAATGTCACACTGTCACTCGTCGACTTCTTCATAACTACCCAAGTAGCAACGAGTTTCTCTGACCGCCACGCGGGCGAACGCTAGACCAATTATGCTGATGTCTAGTCGCTGATCCTGACCAACACGAAGCTTCTATACCCAGATATTGCTCAGAAGATGTTGGAAGTATGGCACCCAGGACATATCAGACACTTCCGCAGGCGTAACAGACGTATTATAGCAGTCACGTAGGTAGAGACTTGCATAATAACTACTTGAAAAGGGCCGTATGATATCGAAAATGGTTAAGCTCCCCCCTTATGGGGCAAATGGAACGTTGGAAAGCTATCCACTATACCTACGCCTCACCTTCGTCTTCCAAGTTTGACTAACTACTACCAGGTCGTAAGAATAGAAGTAAGAACGATCTTAACTGCAGGTCAACACCGTTGATGTCCCAAATAGGAAATTGGTGGTTACGAGAAGACTCATACTTGAACAGAGCTAGCAAGCTTACTTGAGCCATACGTCATTAAGGGCTGGTTAAGAGTATTATAAATTATAAATACTGTAATGTTATGTATTATGGAACGTCTTTGTTAAGCATCGAGGTAGGGCTGAATAGGGCGAAAAGTTACCCCTTTGTGATGATTCTTAGGGTTTGGGGATAACATAGCAAGTATAAGCGTGGCTGTGTTTTGTACACAGAAGTACTAAAGACCTAAAGGACTACCTATTTGAGTTTGACTGTTAGTGTATGTTAGCGTAATTCGAGCACATAGCACTAAAAACGGCTAACAGCGGGGCGCGCGGGGGGTTCTAATCAAAAATAAAAATGGTGTTACTGGCTGGGGCTGCTGGGGGAAAGCATTTTCAAGACAATCTAAGCATAAAACGCAGGTTACTCCGAGTCCGCAAATATTAAATGGATCAAGTGATCTATCGACGATGCATCTCCGGCCTATGCCTGACCTACCCTGCAAGTTTCTAATGCCGGGACTTGGGACTAAAACACCGGACGGTCTTCGGTAGGTAGACCGGTAGACCGGTTTGAGCGTTTGATGTTGAATACGATCTTGGCCTGCGTATGTAACGGCTTTCGTAGTGCTTGTTTTTGGTAGTTCTAACTAGGGTAAGCCGGAGTAATTTATGTCTATTGGTTCGTCATATTCTGACATACATATCCCGTACCCTCGGTACGCAACGATAATCTATTTGAATTACGTGAAGGTATGGTAAAAAGTGATGATAGATGCCGTATGGATGGAAACAGATGTGAAGGTAGCCGAATTTGTACGCTCGTAATCAGCAACCATGTTCTACATGCAGGATAAAACGCCTAGATCGCAAATGATTACCTATTAGATATAACCTATACGCCAGTGATTACCTATTTTAGGTGGATGTAAAGAATAAGCTAGGTACTTAGGTAGGTAGGATAGGGTATTGAGGAGGGAAAAAAAAAAAAGACTCGAAAGTTCGGGAAAGAAGAAAGAATCAGTATTAGGTAATAGGGTAAATGTTGTGTCAGCTGGATTAGTTCGATTTGTGACATGTGCTACGACGTATAATGTTACGGCTGCATGTTACTCCTGCAGGTTAATACTTAGAATTGGTGTAGATTAAGCACGATAGCTGGGTACCTAGTCACAAACACCGAGTCCGGCCCACTTCTTCACAAATCCAATCCTTCCTCCTATTGTAACCTACGATGTTTATAATTCCAATCGCCGTAGATCCGGTGTCATTCGGCATCGCTAACGCCGTAACTCGGGACGCCATATCTTTATTCAGCCGACTGTCTACCTTAGGGACGTCGGAATAACAAACTCCGCTATTCTGATAGCCGACGATGCCGGAAGACCGACAGCTTAGCTTTTAACGGAATCCTGCTCCTATTTCAACAACTACTATTTCAACTACCCCTCACACCCTTCCTCATACCTACTTTCGTGTTTCCCCTCTTCTTCGAAATATATGGAATTATATACTTATTTTGGTGAGTTTTTATCTCTATTTTATCCAGCTAAGCTTCCCTGGAGAATTTCCCTGAAGAACCACCTCCTGTCGCCCTTGGCGTCTAGAGCTAGACATTAGAAATTAAACAGCATATCTGAACTATGCGGGCAAATTGAACCTCGTATGATTACATCATATTCGTTGACTCTAAACTGTTTCAATTCCGTTTCCCGTATGCTCCGATTAGAAACTTAGCCGCCTATATTTGGTTACTCGGCCGCCGTTACTGAGTTTCGTTATCCGGGCTATTTTGGGAATATCCAACGAAACTAAATGATACAACTTACTTATCCCTGTGGGTGGTGTATCGACCTCCAATACCTCGGCTTCGGTAATAATATTGATCCTCAACATAATCGGTTATGGCTGTCAAAATCCAACCTACCCTCGCTCGGGAGGAACCCCTGAGTCAAAGCGATAGGGTGTCACTATGGTGGACACGTTACAGTGGTATACTTCGGGTGACCGAAGAAGAGTCGCTAGGTTGACCCTAGCGGAAATATATTTGCGTCACTGTCGGAAAAGCCGCCCAGTGCCAAGTTCACCATTAAGATTGGGTATAAACATGGGTCCTTTTTACAGGATGCCTGGACGTGTGTCCCCGATTCCATTGAACCACCAAGATGTGGAATATCGGAACACATTGCCTCAGTCTACTAAGAACGGTTGGAGCTAGCTAGTAGCTAGATGACCAAGGCGTTACTGGAGTTTCAAGATGACTACGTATATATAGCGATCGCTAACGAGCCTTTTAGAAACACTTGGAGTTAGGATCATATCGGCGACTGGTTCGAAAGCATGGTGAAAAGGGAGATCTTGTAGTACAGTATCGACTAAAATACAGTGACTACTTCACTATACTGGCATTAATATTGACAGTACCTCCCTTCTATCGAGTTCTCGGGTATCGTCTCGGGCCAGTCTTACATCAACCCTCATACCCGCCATCCAATAATATGGCTTACTGGACTTCACCAAGCGGAAAGTGGCAGCTCGCCTGCTTGACATTAGCTAACTCTGGTATATACTGTTCACCGCTATGTTGCTGATATAATGAATAACATATGGCAGTTTCAATGGCACACTTTGGTTACGACCAGGTTGTTACCACCCGTGTTCCTTGTATTGGTGGTTAGCTTACAGCCAGCTCAGGGGATCTTTGCTGGCGCCCTCATATCGGCAGATTTCATCGAGACCTTTCCAGAAACCAAGGATCCAGCCATCTCGGGTATTACGTCTAGTTGTTTCTCTGTGGGTCGTGACGCTTGACATTGCTAATCACGGATGCTGACCATTGCATGAGCTCGGTGCTTTCTTCGGCTGCCTCGCATCATTCTTACTTGGTGATAGGCTGGGAAGAAAGAAATCAGTCTATGTTGGGCTCGCGGCCAACGTTATTGGAGTAGTTCTGCAGATTGCAGCTTACCATTTGCCGCAGATGATCGTTGGCCGCATCATCAACGGGTTTGGCAGTAGGTTGACCCCTGGAGACTTAAGAGCTCTCCACTCTTAGCTTGCCCATTTGCTCGAGAAGTACTGCTTAAAAGTTCCATCCCGTCGTATACGGCTCCAGCTAGCCACTTGCCGTTCTGTATATGCTAACCCCTTAGCTCAGTGGGGATCACTTCTTCAACTTGTCCTGTATTCGTTGCGGAGGCCTCGCCTACAAATATTAGGGGCAAACTTGTGGTGCTAGGTTCGTTGTGCGTTACGGCGGGATTCTGTCTAGCAAACTGGATGAGTTACGCATTATTTGATAGCAATGGAGCATTCCAATGGCGGTTCCCCTTAGCTTTCCAGCTCGTATTCCCAGCTATTGTAGTAACGTTTCTACCGCTTACCGTTGAGTCACCACGATGGTTATTGTTGCGAGGAAGATTCGAGGAGGCTCGAGTAGCTCTCGCTCAACTCCGAGGATTATTACATAACCTTGATGATAAGAATTTGAAGGACGACCTTAGTTCTATCCAGAATGCCCTTAAGAAAGAACGCGAGGCTCGTGTGCCTATGATGGATGTTGTACTCGGCCGAGATCCACTACAGAACGTTCGCCGTTTGGTGCTGAGGCAAGTCGCCTTACAGGCACACCGGGCTAGTCCGCCATGATGCTGACCATCTAAAGCTGTGGGACGCAGCTAATGCAACAGTTCAGCGGCGTGAATGGATTAGGATATTACTTGCCTATTATATTAATTGAGTCGGTAGGAGTTCCTAGTTCCTATGCGAGGCTATTGGCCGGAGCAAATGCCAGCGTGTACTTGGGTGCGGCTTTTCTATGTCTGGTTCTAATCGACCTGGTCGGGAGACGCAAGTAAGACCCGTATTCCACATCTCTCTCTGCCTTACCGGCAAGTAGAAATGCTTATGGTTCCATAGGCTTATGATGTACGGCTCTATTACGACTGGATCTTGCTATTTCATTGCTTCTATGACTCTGAGAGAAGCTACTCTTCATCCGGAAAACAAGTCTGATCTTGGCAAAGTAACGGTGGCTATGTTCTTTCTTTACTACTTCTGCTACGGTACCAGCTTTGCCAAGGTCCCCTGGGTCTATAACTCTGAAATCAATAGCCTCGGGTGGCGGACAAGGGGAGCCGCCGCCGCCACCGCAACGAATTGGATAAGCGGCTTTGCTGTAGTACAGTTCACAAAGGTCGGTGTGGATAATCTTGGATGGAGGTTCTACCTTCGTAAGGGCTCGTCTCTACTGGACACTATGCTAGGATCTAACCTTGTGCACTAAATAGTATTTGCGGTATTCTGCTGGTCATACCTACCCATTGTATTCCTTTTCTATCCAGAAACCTCCCTTCGAACACTCGAAGATATGGACGAGATATTCGAGCACCATAGAGGCCTATTCGTGTTCAGGGACAAAATCCTTACCCAACGAAACCGCCCGCAAGAATTTACAGAAGCCGAACAGAGGCGTATTGCCGAAACCTCTCCTCTCGCCGAGGCGTTCCGAAGTGTTTAAATTATATCATGCCGTTCAATATTCATCATGGATGTTAGCATACTACCACTGATGGATGGTTTTAGTGTACCGTATAAGTCTTCGTATGTGGGCAATTCGCTTCTACCCTATGATGCTATGTCTTGGACATAGCATCCGCTTAAACAAAGGGACGAGTGGGCTTGACCTGGACTCACGATGGAAGTAATGATATACTTGTACAATCCTCGTTCTATCTTTTCAACAGATCCCTAGCCTTAAGCATCATCTATCTCTTTAGTCGGCACAACGACACATCTAGCACGGACAGAGCAGCATAGGCCATTTTAACGACTGTCATTATCTCCTGAAATGCGAATTCGACACATTTGTAAACCCGAATCGTCCGGCTAGCTAGGAATTAGATTTACGCCACGGATTTATGACTCTTCTCTTAACTTATCTATGCATTTCTAGATCCTTCAATCACACATAGCCTACTTCAAATGAGGTCAGATAGTGTCATACGGACTAACTGTTTGCGTAACCACCACCTAAGCTTGATGTTTAGCCTACTTGAAATATTGACTCATAAGCAATTAGCTACAACTCCCTACATTTCTTATATACCTTTTCTAGGAATACGTTTAATCATGCATGGCTGGTACTAAGTAACTGGGTACTTAGGAGTATTGGATGTGTCCCGATATCTGATATATAGTACTTCTCTCTAGATTATTATAGTTCTAGCGAACCGGTAGCCAAATTGATCCTACTCCAGTATAACCTGAGATGGTTTGGCAAGCAGCAGGTGCCGGTTCAGTCTACTCGAGGCTCTGGCCTCTTGTGGACTTCTGTGTGGGGTCTATTCCAGCAGCCCCTGATGAACTGTGATCACGCTCGGTTGTCATAATAGTACATACATACAATAGTTCACAAATGGACAAATCCATAACTTTCCCCAATTTGAAACCGTATTTCCGAACGCCAACAATCCTGGATCGATTGTGAATGCATCTCTTCTTACACTGTATTCCGTCAATACATAATTGATTGAGATTAGACCTCGCCGAAATCGTTTGCCTTGCTGGATACGAGGAGACCGACGATCAAACCAAAGAGACCTAGGACGGAACTGAAGATTTCGATGACGAGAATTTTGACGAAACTGACAACTTTTATTAGCATACAACAAGGCCGGGAGGGATGGAACTGAAGCATACAGAGAAGGGTCTGCAGCATCCGCCAGAGCAGCTCCACTGCCGTTGATGCCAACAGCAACACCGCAAACCAGGTTACATCCTCCTACCGTCACGCCAGCCCAGAACAAAGCGAAACCGGTATAGTAACTGTTGGGATCGAAGACTTCGTCGGGGCCCGCGTAGTTGACCTTGGAGGAGAATACGATGGCCATGATGACACCGTAGATGGCAACAACTTCGCAGAAGATGATGGAGATCAAGTTCTTGGTTCGGATTCGAGGGGCCTTAACACCACCACCGAGGATGGAAGAACCCGTGATAAAGATACCCCTGAGTACTTGTCAATGGTGACACATTCGATTGGGACAATAACTGGAGCTGGGGATATGCCATACCATGCTGCGCCGACGACTGATAGACCAATGCAAAGCGCAATACCTAGATCCGCCCATACGTATGGTGATACCGTCTCGAGGAAAGCTCCGACCTAGAAGATAATTAGGATACGGTGTAATTATTTATTGCGTGTTACCGAGACGAACATTAAAGGCTTCACCGTTGCCGGTAAAGAGCATATCTATAAACAGTCAGCCTCCTAATCTCAATCTCACGCACGCACGCTCTTCAGCGCGAATGTTTCACATACACAATCCAACAACTGTTAAGAAAGAGGAGAGACCTCCAGCGCCGTATGTTAGAGCGCCCATATTTGTAAGATTCGGATGCGAGTAATGGTTTGGTAATTTCGGGATGGAGGTTGTCGACACAGCTCAGGGGAGCTAATGAAATGTTAAGGAAAGTCGCGATTGACGTTTATTAGTAGGCTGGCTGCTCTTTCTACGAGCTTGGAGAGCTTTGGGGGTTTCCAATGCAGCCGCGCAGCCCGTTGTTACATCCCTGGAAACCGTCAGGTGGGTCCCGGCCCGATCTAGTTCCGGCTTTTCGACCTTGAATGCAATTAAGCCTAGATAGGTAGGTAAATATTTACTAATTCAATTAAAAATAACCTTATGTAATCAATTATCGCCCCGCCTTATCTGGAAAGTAAATGAGTCAATTCGATCGATGGAGGGGCACTTGAATTCGACAGCTTCAAAAAATTCATATCGAACCCTTCCATTACTACTTGACGCCAAAATCCTATCCTACTTCTCAACACCGTATTTATCTGCGACCCTGTCCGAGTCGCAGCTGGTAAATAATCATCAAGCTGTCACTGCTTCGCGCTATTCGCCCTCTTTCACGAGGCTTCTCCTTCCGAACTTTCACCATGGCCGCCCTTAATTCCCAGAAGCTCACTCCTACCGAGGAGACTGAGGTTCAACAATGGATCACCACTTCGGAGCGGCTGAAGAGCTCGCCGTCGGACACGTCTATCCTTGAGAAGCTTAACTCTCACCTGACTTCCCGGACCACCCTTCTCGGCACTAAGCCCTCTAAGGCTGACGTCGCCATCTACGAGTCCCTGGCTCCTACCGTTAAGTCGTGGACTCCTGAGCAGCGAACCGGCGAACAAGGTCACCCTCACATCCTCCGGCACCTCGACTTCGTCCAAAACTCTGGTGTCTTTGGTTTGAACGTCAACGACGCGGATAAGATCAAGGTTGACCTTGACGAGGTCCTTTACGTCAAGCCGCCTGTCGACGCCAAGGCTGAGAAGGAGCGCTTAAAGAAGGAGAAGGCCGCTGCTGCTGCTGCTGCTGCCGCCGCTGGTGGTGATGGCGGGGTTGCTGCGACGTTAGTTGACCGAACGAAGGCAGCGTCCGAGGCCGTCAAGGATGCAGCCGTCGAAGCTGGTAGCAAGGCTGCAGCCGCAGTGGGTGTTGCCACTGAGAAGCCTAAGAAGGAGAAGAAGGAGAAGGCCCCCAAACCCCAAAAGGCTCCGGCCGTTACTACGCCCCCGTCACCTCATCTAATCGATCTCCGAGTGGGCCACATTTTGAAGGCTATCAAGCACCCGGAAGCCGACAGTCTGTTTGTTTCTACGATTGCCATGGGCGACAAGCCCGGCACCGAGGATACCACCGAGTACGAAGGCCAGGTCTGCCGGACTGTCTGCTCCGGCTTGAACGGTCTGATCCCTCTAGAGGAGATGCAAAATCGCAAGGTTGTCGTAGTTGCCAACCTGAAGCCCGTCAAGATGCGGGGAATTAAGTCATGCGCCATGGTCCTAGCTGCGTCACCGAAGTTGAAGGAGGGCGAGGTGGATGATCACAAGGGTCCCGTCGAGCTAGTTACTCCGCCTCCCGACGCCAAGACTGGTGAGCGCGTGTGCTTTGACGGATGGAGGGGCGAGCCGGAGGGCGTTCTCAACCCCAAGAAGAAGCTCTGGGAGACATTCCAGCCCGGATTCACTACAACGGACAACTTGGAGGTTGCTTTCGACGGTCACCTGGTCAAGGAGGCGGGTAAGGAAGAAATTGGAAAGCTAACTACGGCTAGCGGAGGTGTGTGCACAGTCCCCAGTTTAAAGGGGGCTACAGTACGATAATCGCGAAATTTACACAGCGGTCTAGAAATAAAAAATTAAGCTGCATTGAAGAGCTACAGACTACATTTCTTTTCCCCTCAGTTCCTTAGATCGTCCTTGCATATTAATTCTCAAGAGAACCGGGCGTGTTCCACGGCGGGGTCTCGATCGTCACCGATGTAATAGTAGGCGTACCAGCGCATCCGGTCGTGTAAGTGATCCATTCAGTTGGGATGGGGCAAGGATCGCAAGTAGGACACGCGCCGTTCGCTACATACGATGTTGACGTCGTCGGGCAGCAGTCCGTAGAGCATGGCACGGTGACGCTTGAGACCTTGATGTAGAGCGGGCAGACTACATCTGTTGGCCTGGATGCGCATGATAGGGTAGGGCAAGTAGCTGGGGATATGATCAGTAACTTGCATGTTAAATGCTAGTATGCAAGGAGGTACTTACAGGACTGGATCGTTCTGGTGTAAGTGTAGCATTCGTGAGTCTTGACCCAAGCAGTGGTGTGCTCAAAATCGTCCATGGTAGTTGAGCAGTGTCCGGGGATTGTCGGGCTAGGTGTTTCTGCTAGAGGGGATGCTACTGCTACATTGCTGATGCTTTGTGTTAAAATAATTTGTTGTTGAGGTAAATGTTACAAGCAGGCGGTGACTTACCAGAGAGCCAGCAGCGCGGCGGCTCCGGAGATGAGAGTTCGAGGTGAGAACAACATTGTTGAGATGTGATTATGAGGTAGTTAGATAACCTTTGCTTGATGAACTTAGTTTAAGTAAATCAATCTCATGATATTGTTGACAAAGGGAAGAGTCGAGCTTCTCTTTTTATATATAATGCGTATATGCGTGTATGTACATTAGGTATATACACCCATAAACACGAGCTTCGACGTCACTCACTCCCTTCTCCCTCTCCTATCCGTTGCCAAGCATAACAAGAAGAAGAAGAAGAAGAGACAACAGAAAAAAAAGCAAGTCGCAAGATCAAGCCAGCCAAGAAGGCTTGGGAAGGGGCTGCTGACATTAAAGGGAGCAGGACTCCGTTCGTCCCTTCCGCTTTCCTCGCTTTTTCTCGAATGAGAAAGCTGGGGCCGGTGTACATATTTCATCTCGCGTCGCACGGGGAGATCCTGCTTTCCTGCGATTGTGGTTCGCCCCTTTTATGTATCTATTTGTAGGTAGGTACCTTACATACGTAGATGTATGCATCATACATTTAGTTATGTAGGTTATGTAGGTATTATATTATGTACGCCTACCTAACATACATAGGTACATAATGTAATGTATGTATGTATCCTTGCCGACATCCGGTCTAACAACAAAACAAACCCATCGACAAAATCGAAGGATGCGTAAGAAAAAAAGAAAGAAAAAAAGAAAGAAAAGAAAAGGAAAAGATAGTCGTTCCCTGACAAGCTAGAAGGGGGATAATTCTGCGATGGCTTTAAACTGCCTCACCTCAGCCCTACCTCGTATGAGCTCACCGCATCTCGGTCCGGTCTAGGGCGTCAGCGAATGAGACGCGGGGATGGCTGCGTCTAGGCTGCATCTAGGCTGTCGTTTCCAGCTCTCCTCGTTTCTTGGTCCGCATATCGACCGGCCGAGCGAACGCTTTAATCCTGGTTAGATGGATAGATAGACCTCAAGACGGTCACGCCTAGGCCACCGGGTCGGTCACCGCACTCCTGATCAATGTATGTATGTATGTATGTATGTATGTATGTATGTATGTTCTTCTCCTCTCCCCGCAAAACTACATACATACCTAGAGGTACATATCGAATACGACGTATCTTAAAATACACCTACACACGCGCAACCCCGGATAGTAAACCTGGCTTCCTTCCGGCATTCTAGAATCCCTCCGCGAAGATCCTATAGGCTAGTCTAGGGCCTCGCTTACCTCGTAGCTGCAGTGTGATAAATAGCCTCAATACCTATGTATTCTCTCACCTCTCTGATGTAGCACTGCGTCCTATGCTGAGGAGAAGAACCGCTGACTTCATTACACTCTTGTGCCTGGGAGTACACTGTAGCCTATCAATTGTAGTCTTGTTGTGATCGTAAGACATGGGGTATACCCACGGGAATAGAAGTCTTGGGTTCGCTCCTTAAAACTGCCGTAATTCAAACGTTCGACTTTGACGATTTCCAATATTTTCTATTTGACTGCTGCTAAATTTGTACACCATTGGAGTGGATGACTCTCGCTTTGTTCCCACCCGTCCCTGATTTGATCCGTAGTCCATTCTCCAAGACTACCTCCTCCCGTGTACTATACAGATTGGTACAAGAGCCCCGTATATACAATATAATGCCTTTATGTTCCCAGTCAACCGCCGTGCGCCACCAAGCACTTTTTTATCACCAAACGCCGCATGATGCATTCGCTCATAACGTAATAAACATGATCATAACGCCATCGACCTTCGAGCCGTCGTATAAACTCGGGCTCCTTGCCGAGCTCACCCAAGTTCACGAGAAGAAGTACTGGCTATTCCTAAGCCGTGAGACATCGAAATCGCCCTGAAAATAACAATTAGCCTGATGCTCATGTGCTAAACTAAACGTTGGAATAACTAACCTTTTTAGGGATCTCGGGGAAAGCGATCGGAAGCCACACGTTGATCATTGCAGGTTTAGCCTGGGCCTTCGCTTTAGCTATTTTTTGGGTGCTTCCGCTAAGCTCCATTTCAAACCGGCTGACGTTTATCCCAGCCCGCAACTGCTCCATCGCCTCTGTCATCGAGGGGTTCGCGTCCGACTCGGTAGTGTTGTTAGCCGTAGCCTCGGCGGGTTCTGAAGCTAGTGATAAATCGTCCTCGTCGTTTTCGTCGACTGTTTGCATTACGTTGGCTAGTATCTCGTTTACATCGGGAATGTCGCCTAATGTCATGCCTTCCATATCTTCCGCACTGGATAAGGGTTGCGGGACCGACATCTCTTCGAAGATGCTAGCGGGCGTCTGCATTTCCCGACCTTTCTTGACCTCTTCAGGGTCTGAAGACGTCAACAATCGCATTCTCTCTCGCTCTTCGAGGAGCTCGTCTTTCAAACTCAACTTCCTCGTCTTGCGAAGTGCAACTATCGAAGCTGCAAGCTTACTACTTCGCTCGAGCTTGGATAGATAGATAGAACCTTTGTATCGGGCCTCAAATTCGGCTGCAAGGCGCCCGATGACATCTTCGCCGTGTATACGAATGAAACTGTCCCGAAGCACATCGTTCATAACATCAACATCAGAAGCGTGTGTCCAGAAGGAATCGTGTACGGCCGCAAATGAGAGACCACGCTCATCACATTGTAATGCGGAGAGCAGCATGTGGCTAGCATCCAAAGAATGGATAAAGTTGGGAGGGAAAGCCTGCAGTTGCTTCCGTCGATTGACGGGATCCGAACTCTCGGGAACCTGCAAGGTAAGATCCTGCATCGACGTAGTAATTACACGAGTTCCATTTTTGCGGTATGGTTGGACAATAGGCATGCGGAGAGGGGTGGTCCAGATGACTGTCGATCTGAATTGACTGAGAACCTCTTCGGCAGCGTTCTTCGGCTTTGACGCCTTCGACCTAGTTGTCTTGGGCGTTATAGCTTCTCCATTGGCAATTCGATCCATCTGTTCTGGGGTAAGCGCACGGCAGACTCTACCGGCGCACTCTCCGAGCCAGTATTGAATATCATGAGCTCCGCGAAACATAGTAGACAGAGCCTTAAACACCTTCGTAGCGACGTAAGAAGCGAGGATAGCCACCGGTATACCTGTTTCTTCTCGGATATTGGGATAAGCCGCATCAAGTTGTTTTTGTACCTGGGCTTTGGCGCCAATGAAGGTAACACCGTACACATTGGTCATGACAGTTTGCTTCACCACTTTTCTTGTTATTTTGCCATCAACCGCCTTCGCGATGATATTGTCAGAGTCCTTTATATCCTTCGCGATACCCTCCTTTACTAGGTCGGCAACTGCAGAATACACATCTGCTGGGCGGTCTCCGGGTTCCAGATTCACTTGTTTAGCGCCCCAAATATCACCACCGAGAGCCGCATAATGCTGCAGTCCGTTGCATGTACCGTCTTGGTGAATTGGGAGGTGGGACACGAATTTGGTAGGATCGGGAGACTCGAGAGCCGCCTTCAGTTCGAAAGAAGTCGCTAGGCATTGCCATGCATCCTCAGCCTGAAGCCACCACCGGTTCCCCGTCAGAGGATTGGTGACAGAATCGTATATATCGGCAAGGTGATCCGTCACGAACGCTTCTCGCTCCTTCAAGCTCGCCTTATCGTAGCCAAAAACATTTGCTAGGTGAATCTTAAGCCACCGCAACCCACTTTCGCCAAGTTCTTTTCCCTTAGCAAAACGAAGCAAGCCTCGAACATGGTCTGCGCCCATATGGTTGAGATACGTTGGGATCGGATAAGCTCGGCCCCGGAAATCCATGTTATGCGGGAAATAGAAGGTCTGGTCTTTGAACGCCCTGGCAATTTCAAGTTGGAAATTCATGAAACAACGCTCCGAGTGTAAACCTGACTTTTCGTTCTCTACAGCCTTCACGGCGTTCAGCCATTCCCGCCGCTGCAGAGGATCATCAGATCCTTCTGGTTCTTGGGGTACGGGAATTTGGGGATCTAAAGGAGGAATGTTCGCTATCGGCTTGCCACTATTCCATGCTTCAAGCATTACATCGAAGACAGGTCTGTTAATTCGCCATCCTGTTCGGCCAAGGACATCCAAACCTTTGCTAACCTGCTCCATGTCTCCCCTCTGCACGGCTGCTTCGGCATACACCCTTTGGTCCTTCTCGCCGTTCTTTATTCGTACAAGATGGGCTGGATACTCAACGAAGCCCCCTTTGTCGAATTTCGTCCAGGGTTCCGGCTCAACAAGCATGGGTAGGTGCCTAGCAAGGAAATCCGCAGGAGGCTCTCGCTTCATAATTTCAACCAAGAATTTGTTCGGCATGACTAGCCCAATCTTCCTTCCCTTTCTGTTTATCGTAGTATGAGCCATAGCGGGTTGCCGTTGACTAACGAGAGCCTTGGTTTCGGGGTGCTCCCGCACTACATTAATCTTTGCAGTATCTATCAAAGCAGATAGTAGAGCAACGCCGACCTTAGTTTTAATTAACGTAGGCCACGACTTAACCTCGAAAGAAGGCGCCTCTATGACATTAGATTCCGTCTTGGAATCGGTAGTGTCGACCGTCTCGGTCAGTGGCTGAGCTGTCGCTGGCTGAGCTGTCGCTGGCTGAGCTGTCGATGAGCTTGTTGCACTCTTCTGTTTCAGTTTTAGTCTGATATTCCGGGCTTTAGCTTTACGCTTAGCTTCCTCTACGCGTTTCTGCCGTATTATATGTCTAATATCTTCTTCTACTGCCTTGGAGACATGACTGAGCAAAGTAGATAGCTGAATACCCCCGTCGACACCTACGGATGACATGGCATTTAGGACGCTTATAATTGTGACTGCAGCCAGCCTCGTCGGTGTTGATTGGCTTAGGAATGGGGCATATAAGCAGCGATCCTGATCCGCATCGTTCTTTCTTTCACGGGTTTCCGATTCTTCGAATAGTGCAAATTCCCCCTCTAGCCTGCTTTCTAGAGCACATTGCCATTCATATAGCTGGGAATTCAAGGCGCTCGTAGACAGCGATGTGTTCAAGCCCATTTTCATGAGAGCCTGGTTTTCTTCTCTCCATCGGTTAATCGCAGCATCAACACAATCATGCTCTAGCCGGGACTGAATTTCCCGGCGCTCTGCGTACGACAGCTTCGAAAGATCCTGTCCCTGAATCTTGGAAAAGAAAGACAAGACGCCGCGTAGTGTTTTGAGGCCTAATCCTTTCTGAGGTACGGATAAAACTTCGGGTATATCATTCGTCTCCGTTTTCATGTCAGAAAGGTTTACCGGTTCAGCTGAGCTAACTTCCGTGTCTAATGACTGTGATTCCTCGTCTTGTGGTGAAGGCTCCCAGTCTTCCAAGAGATCAGAAGCGGGCTGATAAATGCTAGCTATGATGCCGACGTCTTGCTGGGTCAAAATGTCCTCTTCCGATAAGACTTGAAACATAGCATCTCCAGGCATCAGATCCATGTATCGAGCCACAAGCCGTTCCAGTCGTGGTCCTTGGGTCGATAAGAGCGAAATCTTCAACATGCAAGCGACGGTCTCGGGTGTTTGAGGAATATTTTTTCCTCTAATATTTAACTCGTACCATTTATGTAATGACTGGGCCCATTCAGAGTCTGGTTGTTCAAAAGCTTTGTCAATGGCTGCGCGAAGGTATTGGTTGTGAAACTCGGTCAGGGAAGAAGCCTGTAGGGCACCGCTATCACTAAGGCGAGTAATGACAAGAGCCGCTCTATCTAGCTTGCCGACCTGTAAGCACGCGTCGAAAACTGAAATCATCTCGTCGACACCACCAGGTATTCCATGGTTATTAATCCTGGAGCGGGGGAAATGATCCTCTGCGGGTTTGACAAGCAATGGTGAAGAAGGGTCGAAGGGTCTTATATCGTATAAACGAGGAGGAGATAGCGGATGTACATAATTGTTAGGGATATGCGACTGGAGATGGTCGAAAGGGATTTCATTTTTTTGTATAGGGTCGCCTATGGCCGTAGCCAAGGACCTCTGAAAGATTGATCCATGAATGTCTTGAGAGCTCTTTCTCCTCCTCGGTAACGATTCGACTCGGGTGGTTAAAAGCTTATGACTCGACGCATGGAAGGAATGGAGCGGCGGGTGTCTGGCAACTAATTGTGATCGCATCACTGTCCTGAGTCGAGGTAAGGAAAGGCTCTGTCGAGCCGGAAGAGGTCGCACAAGCATCGCGACGGCTTAAGTATGGGTATTGGTATTTTGGAGGAGGGGAAAAGGAAAAGCTATTCCCAACAGGCTCTTTTAAAAGCTGCCGAGAATTTTGTTGAACTATTATTATAACATGAAGTTTAAAGAAGTAAGTAAAATCGACGAGGCGATCCTATATGTACGAACCCAGCCTATGTAGGAAAAAAGATCCAAGTTGAGGTCGAATTTGAACGGGATGATTAAATATTTGGGAGGCGAACTTTTTCACCAAGATCCAGCTCCGAAATTTTTGCCATTGCGAACGTATTTTTTTTAGTCCCCCTCAGTTAGGCTTAGATAAAACGATAAGTGCGATAAGAATTGATAGATATCTGAATCGATAGCTTCTAATTGGTCTAAAGCTTACAAATGCCCCACTTAACAAATCTAACAACCAAATTCGCCTCCATTAAAACTATACCCCACCTAAGGTTAGTGGAGGTTAGAAGTTAGAGGTTAGAGGTTATCGGGTACCACATGTACCTAAGGTATGAGGTCGCAGCTTTAGAAACTTAGGTAACGTCTTAACTTGTGGACTTTTTCTTATTCCGAATTATTACATCAAAACGAGACAGCCAAATTCATATAAAAATTCTAACATTTCAACGACGACATGGTAACTCGACATGCAGTAGCCACAGTGGCCTGCTCTCACTGCCGTCTAGCTGCATTGAAACTATTTGCTTGTTCTACGAATGCTTTACCCACTATAAGACCTGGCCCTTTGCAATGTCGACCGCAACTAGTCACTAGAATGCCAATTCGGTTATTCTCATCTCAGACATCTCAAAATGACATCTCAAATAGTACAGTGTCAACTGAAATAGGTCAAGAAAAGGACGATATGCTTGACGATCAAAGTCATGAGACCACCACGGGGAACACGAGTCTAAATAGTACCCCTTGGTATCTTCAAGTCGAGCCTCCAAGGCATGTGGCTACCGTTGAGCCGCCGCCGTTACCGGATGTTCCTTTAGACTCTCCTGAGATCATCGACTCATTATTAAAATATGTATCCGAGGAGCTGGGCCTTGACGAACTTTCTCTATTAGATCTTAGGGAACTAGACCCCCCAGCAGCACTAGGTCCGGACCTTTTTATGCTGTTCGGCACAGCACGGAGTGAGCGCCATCTCAATGTATCCTCTGGGCGGCTGTTACGATGGCTACGGGCTAAGCATCATATCTGGGCCCATGCTGACGGCTTGCTCGGACCAAATGAACGGAAGACAAAGCTACGCCGGAAAGCTAAGCGAGCGAAGCTTCTAGGAGGTGTTGAGGATACCGATGACGGTATTGGAACTGGCTGGATATGTGTTAATTTAGGGACTATAGGCTATGGCAAAGAGGAGTCTGCAGTTGTTGCCGGCGATGGGCGGGTTGCTGGTTTCGGTGCCGCTCAAAATGGATCTACAATTGTCGTTCAGATTATGACGGAATCTCGAAGAGCCGAAATGGGCCTCGAAGCTTTGTGGAAACGAAGTCTAGGGCAGCCCGTTGACAGCGTCGTAAAGTCGGAGAATAAGCCTGTAGAATTGGATCATAGGCCTATAAGGTCTGAGCATAAGCCGGTAAATCCGCAGCGTAGACGGCCAAAGTCAGAGGTGAAGGACACGGATGACCTCCACCCGTTGGAGAAAGCTATCCTAGCCAGTTCGCGCCGCCATACAACCTCTGGAAACAACCACTTCAACGATACCTCAAGGAAAACGCCGTTTGAGCAGACACGGTTTTATTCAACGCAGCGGACGATCGGAGACGAAGCGTCGGTGATCAATTCACTGTTTAATATCGAATCGGAACAGGCACTTGAGCAGAGTCTAAAACTTGATGTTCATCAGAAATCCAATATTCTATCTCTACTAGAAGCTCGACTTGATCATCCATCTGTCATTTCCATTTCAGGTGTAGGGCGATCCTTCTCGAAGCCTTTCCTTCGATTATCCCAGCTTGCGTGCCAAGGTCTCCATCTATCCCAAACCTGGGGGTTTCGCCTTGCAGTCCACACGAAGGCATGTGAGCTTGGCATGGGTAGTCTTACTGAGTTTCCAAACGACGTGAGGCAGCTAGTTGAAGAAATGTGCCTTCATGGCATCTCTTTCACGCGGCAGCAATGTCTGCAGCTTTTAACGTGCATTTACAGCTCAGATATCGGCGGATTAGATGAACAAACCGAATTAGCTCTACGACTCTTGAAAACGGTTCAGCAACGTGGACAGCCAGTCCTCTCCAGTGATATTATTGTCATGATTATCGAAGCAGCAGGTCGATATTATAAGCGATCCCACTCTCAAGATTACGCAAAACTCATGGAGCGACTGGACAGCGTTTTAGTGCAAGCGGGTTTATCCCAACTAGAGGAAGCACAGATCATGAGGCTCATGAAAGTATACATCGACATAGGTGATTGGAATGGATTTCAAAACGTATGGCGCATACCTGCGAGGCATCTACGCCCGCGCTCGGCAGCTATGTATATCCATGCCTATGATCTGGCATCCGCTACGGGTTCACATTCGCTTTGTAGAGCGATGCTAAGATTGTGCTTTCAGGAGATGCTCTCAGAGGACCCGCCTGTGCTTCCTAGAGGTATAGTGCTAGAGGCCATTAAAAGGTGCATTAATATAGCCGATAGAAGTGCCCAGGAGATCTTCACGTCCATATTGAAAAATCCGCACTCTCCCGAAATCCGAAAAAGAAAAGAATTTGTCAGGCTTTTGAGCAGCATTCATTTGATAAATCTCGCCAGTAGAGGACAAGCTTCAGGATAGGCGATGTAAGATCTCGGCGTCAACATCGGTATGAGCTTGCAAGTCAACTCGTCTCTATGGATATCTCTAAAGTTGACGATAAATATTTGCGAGGAAATCAATGTATCTTCCATGTAAATTAGTTGAATATATTAAACCTATGGCCTCTCTTGTTTTCGCACGAGGTCGTATAGATGATTCGCTGTCACTCTTCAGTTCGATTCTCCGGCTACATCAATCCGAACAACCTTCCCTTTCCGGAAACCCCAGCCTCCATTATATATCCGCTGAATCGTAAGCACGGATGTGGGCAAGCTGGCGCATTGCGTTAGATCAAACCGTATATCCGGGCTTCTATACCCAAGCTCCATTATCTTGCTTCGTTAAATCTGATGATAAATAATAATACTTAACTACCTACCTACCTTAACCTACCATTAACATGGACCTAAGTACGAAGTATAATTGCCAACAGTAGCATCTAAACATATGCCAAGATCAACTACCGAGATATCCCAAGTCAATTTTCCTCAAGACGTCCTCAGTGGTTGTTTGCGGGAGGATTGGAACTTTACATAGATCCGCACCTCACCGAAATCCAGTCAAGGCAGGTCACCGGCAGCGGGTCTGGACTAAAAAGGCAAGCTCTCTGACACGAGCCAACCACTATCGCGGAGAGCATATTCGGCAATGCCAAGGAGTACCGGTTCCTGGCCAACGTGCCTTGCTTGATTGGATGCGCCCCGAGATAAGAGCATCCGTGGCTACGATCCCGGCTCGATGCTACCCTGAATCTACCTACGACGCAGCCGAGTGGCGATCAGAAACAACCACCTTCTGTAAACTTGGGTGTCGTTCGACGCTAGATTCGCGTCCCGCTGCTGGATGTAATGCTATATCTCCGTTATCTCGTCTTGGATTGTGGGCTTGGAGAAGGTAATTGGCTTGCTTGGTGTGGGTTTTGTTAAGTCAAGTTGATACCCTGGTGTATATTAGGTACACATGTGTAAATAAGTGAAGTTATGAGGTTGGACTGGGTAGGGAAGTTAGCTACCTTATGTATATAATACCTTCGCATCGTATCTTGGCATCTCAACCTCTCGTCGTTGTCTTTCCCGTCACCTCAGTATCTTCAAACAGTAAGAAGGAAACTGTTCACCATGACGCGCATCGCACCTCTCGCCCTCCTATCCGCCGCCGCCGCCGCCCTCCCCGGCGCCATGGCCTGGGGCGCCATGGGCCACGAGACAGTCGCCTACGTCGCGAGCAACTACGTCAGCGCATCCACCAAGACCTTCTTCCAGGACCTGCTAGGCGACACTTCGGCGGACTACCTAGCTGGCGTGGCGGCCTGGGCCGACAGCTACCGGTACACGAGCGCGGGCAAGTTCACGGCGTCGTTCCACTACATCGACGCTAACGACGACCCGCCGTCTAGCTGCGGTGTTGACCTGGACCGAGATTGCGGCTCTGAGGGCTGCATCGTGCGCGCCCTCCAGAATTACACGACTATTCTGATCAGCCAGACGGCGAGCGATGCTAATTTGCAGATTGCGGCTAAGGTGAGCATATTTACTACTACTACTACTACTCTGCTTAGAATATCCTACTCGTCCGAATAGGTATACTTGAGCACGTAGATAAATTAATATTAACGAGCGTGATTATAGATGGTCATTCACGTAAGCAATTACCAAGGAGACGTTAGACGAAGTAACGCACTGAGACGGAGGGATTAACACGACATAATATGACAGTTCGTCGGCGATATAGGACAACCTTTACATTGCGAGGCGTTAGAAATCGGCGGTAACGATATCGACGTGCAATACGACGGCGACGACACAAACCTGCACGCGGCTTGGGACAGCAGCATCCCCGAGTCCATTTCCGGCGGATCATCACTGTCGTCCGCAAAGTCGTGGGCCTCGGACCTGGTAAAGGGTAACGCACCTATTTCCTCAACCCAATGGCATTCGTTCCTCTTTTCTTTATTTCCCCTATTCCCTCCCCTTCCCCCAATAAAAAAAAACCAGTCACGGCCCTCTAACAATAACCCCCAGAAATCGACTCCGGCTCCTACAAATCCCAAGCAGCAAGCTGGATCAGCGGCCTCAGCGTATCTTCGGCAGACAAGCAGACGTCGACAGCGCTGAAATGGGCCACGGAGAGCAACGCATACGTGTGCTCGACGGTACTGCCAGACGGCGTAAGCGCGGTTGAGAATAAGGACCTAAGCGGGCAGTACACGACGACCGCGCAGCCTGTCGTCGACCTGCAGATAGCGAAGCAGGGGTACCGGCTCGCGAAGTGGCTTGATGCTATCGTTGCTGCAATTTGATGCGTTTGTTATCCTAGAGAGGGTTGGGGCGGGCTGCTTACGACGGTCGGAATTATGGTAAAGGTGAAAAAAACATATAGGAAAAGAAATGGGATTCTAAGTGTAGGTATCTATTGAATGCTAATGCTACCTTACTCGTCCCCGTTGATCTACGCGATGCATGTCTTTCGACTCTAATATGCTATCCCCCTATTCCTTCTTAACCCCCTTCAACGCATCTCTCAGCATAGGCGCGACCTGCTTACGACTATTCTCGACCCTCGCCTGCGTCCAGCATCGTCTCCAACCACCCTCACCCTCACCATCTTCCAAATCAAGTTTCCCATCTCCCCACGTACCAAGACCCAACTTACCCTTCCCATCCTTCTCCGCAAACGCCTTCACAGCATCTACAGCGCCCAACCCACCCCGCGCCCAGACGAGCAGTTCGCGCCTAAACTTCCCATCGTCCTTCGCCGTAGTAAGCACCGCCATAACATCGATACTCTTCTCCTCGCACCACTTCTCCAACTCTCTCGCGAACGCCTCCTCGCCCCCGGCCTTGCGCACCAGAACTGCGAAGGCCCGCGGCACGGACGAGGTGCCGAGTTTCAGCTGGCCCTCGTCCCACTCCTTGTAGTCCTTGCGGAAGATGTCGCGGAACGACATGTACGAAACGTCCTCCTTAAGGGCCGCAACCTCGGCGAAGAACGCGCCGCGATCGTATCCGCTCCCATCACTACTACTACCACTGCTCTCGGAGCCGGCGCGGAGATGGGCTTCAGCAGTTGCTACGGCGCGCTCGTCGTGGGCCGTTGTTTTATCCTTGTTGCCGAGGTTCGCGGTGTCTATGAGGATGGGCGCGAGGGCGAGATACGCGAGTTGCGCATTGATCTGTGCGGCTTCCTTGTTACTGCCGCCGTCCCGCTTCGCTAACGTCTCCCATGCCTCACTACATTGTTCCACGACTAAGCTCATGCAGCTGCCGCATTTTTCAATAACGCGGGGCTCAGCATCAGCGGGGACCTTGCCTTCGTCATCGTGGTGGTCGATACATCCGACGACTCTGCTGCCATAAGTCTGACCTAGCGGGCCTGTCATAACATTGTGGTCGACGAGCAACCAGCGCGTATCCTCGGGCTTGAGGCCATTATCTCCACCGGGCAGCTCAGTCAGCGTCAGCACATCATCAGGAGTGACGGCAGCATGTTTCAGCACAGCGGCGAATTCCGGCCGTAGTGAGAGGTCATCACGGGGTAAATGACACAAAGGGATGTGTAAAGTATGCGGCGGTGAGTGAGTCCTAAGATAAGCCAGGAATAGCGTAGAGCATAGGGAATCGAGATCTGATTACATTTAGCGTTGGCCTTTAGGTCCGAAGACAGATAAAAGAACAGATTAAAAAATAGATATTGGCATGGAGGTATAAATAAGAATACGTACCAGCTGATTCGTTACCGACAACAAAATGCAACGGAGTCGAGCGTTTGGACGGCGGCGCCGTTAACGCGGCCCGGGCTGTGGCCAAGAAAGCCTGCAGCGTTTTCTGTGGTGGCATTTTCAAGAATTTGCTTCACGCGCCGTTCATCTATTTGTTTAGGTACTTGCAGAATTAAATACTCTTAATAAGTACCTAACCTAATTCATGTGTTTACCTATAGTTATGCAAAAGTGTAACGTCATACTTGTTTCTCTTCCTACCCCCACAGTTTCCAATTTCCTCTATTGGTGGTGTAACGATATCTTGCATTAGTTCCCCGATACGTGAGTATAATTGTACAGGTACATCACCAAGATACAAGTTAAAGAAGTACCTGCTTATTCCTTTTTGCTCTAAATAATATAAATAATACTTGCTACATAAGCACATGGCCTCGTCGTTTCCAGTATCTTCAACCCGTAATTACGCCCGTAATTTAATCTACCTAAGGTTATCCTGCCTTAGTTGAAGCCATACCTAGAACGCCCATCTGTAGTAATATCTATCACTTTTACTGGAACACAAAGATCACCCCTGACCTGTCTACGCTAATAGTCATCGTGTAAGGCATTTCCAATACCGCCACGTCTAGGATCGAATCCAAATGGCTTCTGAGCAGTTGTCCCTGCTCGGCCGATATGACCGCGTGCCTGGGTGGCTTTTCTCTGCTGCTCGTGGCCTTGCTACTTTTGCCACCTTTCTGGTCCGCACCTGTCGAATTGCCTCCTTTGGGTAGCCTTTCCACATTAAGAGTAAGCCCAGGCTGGTTCGGCGTGTTAACCGTGGTGAAAATTGGCCTGGCATCTTCGCTATGAAGTCCGCTAAACACGCATGAATTCTCGATGCGCATCAAGTCCCAAAAACGTAGTTTCTTGTCCGATCCTCCTGTTAGAATATACCCATACCGTACTTCGCGCTGGTCTTCCATAGCACCCGAACCAACAACCATAGCTCGGACGCCGCGATCCCCACTACCGCTAGCGGTTGGCTCGATATTCGTTGCGAAACGGTCAAGCATGCCTTCGGGCTTGTCTTCATCAACGTCCCAGGGTTTATATTCTTTAGGTCCATCTTTAGCCGCGCCCGCCCGATAAATTTCCCTGCACTGTGTCTTCTCTAGATCCCAGACGGTGACTTCGCCGAGACTAGTACCGCCTGCTACACACACCCATTTCCCGCGACCTTTAGATGGATGAAGGCAAAGGCGGTGGATAGCTGATTTGCCTGGTAATCCCCAACCTTTTAGCCTCATCTTGAATCGTAAATCCCACAGATCCAAAACACCATGCGACGTGCCAAGTAGTAACCAGTTACGCTTCCGATCGACACAGAAACAAGTGGGGGTGCCGTGGTGTACCGGATTTTCGAGAACGTACAAAAGTGTCATTGTACGAAGATCAATACCTAAGACTCGAGACCGGTTGGTTGCAAGTACAAGCACGGAATTAAGCTCTTGCTTAAAGTGCTCACACCAGACTGCATACTCATCTGCCGGAAGCTGATACTCGCGAAGTAGCCGCAATCGGATATACTTAGTAGCTCCGTTGGTGATTGCTGTGTCAACCTTTACGATATGAACACTACCATCGTTGGCGCAACTGACAAATGTATGCGTATTCTCGATGAAACAGAGAGATGTGACCTTCGCGCCCGGGGCGTGCTTATGTGTCTGGCGTGAACGATGTGTGACATTGCGCTCCAACCTAGAGGAGTCCCACACTTTCACACAGCCATCATCACTACCTGTTATGAAAAATAGATGGTCTGGTGATGGAAGAACACGGTTGATCGCCCCCGTATGTTCTGAGAAGGTAGCGACAAGACTACCGCTCGGCTTCCACGCCTCCTCGCCACTTTGTCCCACCGATTTACTTACTTTTCTCCTTGTGATTGGAGAAACGAGTGGCCCGAATTGGGTTATGTCGTGCGGGTAGTTATCGACATACATATTGTCGAGCATTTTTAGTATATTAGGATCATTGCCCTCGTATGTATGCGAAGCACGCGGTCGGGCTCCTGGCATCCCAATTTCTGCGACGGCACCGGGAATTATTAGTTGTGGTGGCGGATTCTGTGCGAAGGGGCCCTCGACTTGACCAAATGCATTCGCTTCGGTCGTTCCTGTCTCAGCGATAGATCTACCACTATCTTTCCGATTTAGAAGATCCAGAGCACTTGACTGGTGCCGAATAGCTCTCCTAGTGGAGTACGGAGAATCAGAAATAGAGGCATCATCATCCTGAGAAGTCGGCCCACGTGCTGTAGAAGAAGCACGACGCGACTCGTTTAAACCCGTACCGTTAATTGGGGAAGATGCCCGAGACTCCATTGGCGATAACGCTCGTCCATCTTTCGTCCTTGGCGATATTGCTCCTCCACGACTGCTTAGATGCGAGCGATGATTATTCATGGCAGCACGACGCCGCTTCCCGACGGGCTCATCTATTGTCATTGACGCATCTAGCAGAGCATCGGCAATAGTATAAGGTCCTTTATCCGAGCTTGAAATCCGCTGCCGCTGCCATGTGAGCTCATCTTCGACAGAAGCTTCGTCGAACATGATCGTTTGCAATTTGACATTTAGACTTCTCAAAGGGATAATATTGTTCAAGGATGTTGTAATGTTATCTTGTGCGAGCAAGTCGCGGTTCCTCATTTGACTCAAGCGCCAGATAAATTCCCTAAGGACAAGCAGCTTGAATTCATCCTCAGATGTCATCCCCATGTTCCGTAGTCGAGTAAGCCATTGTTCATCTTCGTCATTCCGTTGAACTTTGTTGAGTGTTTGCGGTTGTGCTTCCCGAGACGAACGGATTGCCAATGCTGTAGACGCAATAGTAAATGTAGACTGCTTCTGCTGTTTGACAGCTTTCCAAAACAGCCCTTTATCAGTTTTCTGTGCCCAGGACAATGCCAAGTCGAAGACCGTCCGAGATAGGGGTTTCTTCAGAGCGTCTAACAATTCAAGCTCGGAAAAGTTGGGGATTATTGATGGCTTTAGGAACGGCCTAACAAGAGGTAGGACAATGCATCTGATATCAGCGGGAGACAGCAGCTTTGCGGCACTGGAAATGTACTCTGCAGCAGACTCTCGGATCCACAGATTCGGATGCATTGTGAAGCGGCCAACCACGTCTATAAGCTCCCAAGTTTTTGCTTTGGATAACAGACCTAAACTTGCAAGCTCAGCCAAAGAGTGCAATGCGGCCTGCACCACATGCTCTTCCGGATCAGTCACAGCCTGTATCATCAGAGGAAGGCTAAATTCCTCCAGGCTGGTGCTACCTAAGAAAGCAGCAATGCCTACGATCGTATCGAAGAAAGCACACTTCAACATCCAGTCTCGGTCGTTGAGATACGTATTAAGATGAGTAAGGATTATATCGTTGGACTCTGCACTGCCGAAAAACATGCATAGTTCTGGGACGGAACTGAGAAACGCCCGGCGCACAGAGGCGTCTGAGTCTTCGACTAGAGCTTTGGCATGAGTCTCAAATAACTCAACGAGCTCGCTTTGCGCGTTATCAAAAAGTCCATCGAATGCAGCATCGGGGTCGCTGCCAGCTTCGACCTCCGGATCGGCTGTACTGATCGACCCTTCTGCTCTCAAGATGGCTGTCAACTCTAAGAATTTCGAAGCAGTTGTCGCAAGACTACCTAGGCAGGACGCGTACGTAGCTCGAACTAGGGCGCTCGGCTCCCTGCGTTCCTTTCCCATAATAGGTTGTCTAGAGGCACCTGATAGAAATACTTGCATCCTAGGCATAATATATTCGGGGAAGACGTGGGCATTAACCGGCGTGACCACCGTTACAAGAGCCAAAAGTTGAGTGACAGATCTAAGAGCTGCGATAGCAACCAGATCACTATCATCATTCAACAGAGTCATTAGATATGGTAGAACCCGGTCGAGTTTCGCTTCGTCAGACAGCCTCTCGGAGAAAGCTAATAATATATCACAAGCTCTGATCTTTGAAGCTGCTCTGGCTGTATTTCTAAGGGAAGCTGCGACAAGAGTGAGAAATATTAGAGTACCGTCGTCGGTAGGAGGTTGCTTTCCTGCAGACGTGGAATGTTCATTATTGGGTATATTTAGTCGCACAGGAAAAAGACCTAGGCCGAGACGAGGTGTAAAGTGAGTAAGTCGGGACGACTCCTTGTCGTCCCGATAGCCTAAGAAATATGATATTTTATCAAAGTCGTAGAAAACTCGGTCTATCCGATCATCGGCTTCGCCTAAATTCTTCACGGACCCTGAAACCAGAGCTCTACCTGAGCTTGGATCGGTAATAAGTTCCATATACTGGTGGAGGAAGTTGTAAAAGTACTCGGGAAAGACCTTGGCTTTGTAGAAATCCAAGTATTGTTCTGCAGAGTATCGTTTTTGGGGGTCAAGCTGGATCATGCTGGACAGCATCTCCCTCAAGCCTTGGTCCGGTATCCTACTAAGATGCGATATTACTGGGTCGTACTCACCACGGCGATATTTGAACATTTGACTAAGGCTAAATATAGGGGTCTCGAGGAATAGTTCGGCGATTACACAGCCTGCGCTGAATATGTCCATGGACCAGGTAAGCTTATGGCCCTGGAGTTGCGCCTGAGGGTTTTCGATATGCTCGATGAACCTCTCCGGGGCAATATAACATGTACGCCGGCCGGACAAGTCGAAGAAATAAGAATAAAACATAGGATTATCATCGGGCAGCATCGTAGGCTTAAAAGAGCCAGTAAAGTCGGTCAGGTAAAGCCAGTTCCAAGATGTCACCATAATATTCTCTGTCTTCAGATCGCCATGATATATGTCTCGACTGTGGCAATCTCGCAGTGCGCATAGTAACTGAAATGCAAGCCATTTCTTCTCTATATCTTCGAGGAAAGGTCGCGTCGACATGCGGTCGTAAAGGGAGCTGTATATGTACTGTCGCACGAGGTAGGCATTTCCTTCGGTTTCAAAGGCACGTTCGAAGCCCAGGGCGTTAGGAACATCTCTCAATTTATCTCTTTCCTCTTGGGATCTAGTTAGCTAAAGTAGTACACAAATGAAACAATCATGACTGACGCAGTATCTTGTCGCCATAATCTCGTAGAGATAGCGGGGTATATGGCTTCACTGTGACCTTTGCCAAAACTACACCATCGTTATGACGGGCACGGATACTCTTCATGAACCGGGCACTTCCGATGGACCTTTCGTGCACCAAGTCGGCTAACTCTGGTATATCGATGCCAGCAGAGCCGGCGTACGGCGTGGTGAGGGAGTAGCTGTTACCCATCACGCAAACATGCGATGGTGCTACCTAGCCAAGTTTGTAAGACGAAAGGAATTGACCATCTTCGAGGGTTTCCAGAAGATTTGTTAATGTCAATTTCGATTTCAATATCAGTGCCAATGGATTCGGTATCTTTTCTGCCATAAGAAAGAAATTGGTAATCGTGTTGGGGGATGAAATAATCACGTCGACTGCTCACGCGGCAGCTGGCAAGGCTGCGTGATCTTTAATGACGGCAATAGGTTAGTGGGAGCAGGTAGGTTCCATACCTACCTAACATAGGTCGGTAGGCGGGCAATCACTATGAGGTACCTATTGCTTGGAAGCTAGAGTGGGTCATAACCTGATGCACAGCCTAAAATGGTACTACCTTAGCTTGAAGGTCTTAGGTCTAGACTCAAATGCTTACATTACGGAGTACATATGCCCATGTACCTGAATGTCTAATTCCACCTTTACGAATTTTCAATATTCACATGAATATATAGGTACCTACCTAACGTAGGGACTTATTTTCGGGCAAGGTTTCTATATTCGATAATCGAGATGGTAGGCTTACGATATTGACTAAGACGAACCTCAGTAACATCATAATGCCAAGTATCTAGGCTAAGGCTCTTCGTACCATACCACTGAAGATAATATCAGAATTCTCCCCCTTCATCTCCTTGCTCGTCTAGTAGCCATATAGGTAGCATCATATGCGTTTTCCAGCTCCAGTCCAGTCTTGCACGGCTCTCCTCCCTAAGAAGTAATTACACAACAATGGCCCTCCCCGACAGCATCCACCCCAAACACCTTTGCTAACACACCGGGTATATCGAATGAACAATCGAATAGAATGGGGAGGGCTCAAATGCATGTGGTCGTCATATTAATATAATCGCGTCTCTTCATATCAAAAGTCCCAGGACAACCTGGTTAACGCCACCACCAGAAGTCCTGCGGTTAAATCTTTGATCCGAGGCGATGTGTCATCCGAAAAGAATTAAATGCGTATTATGGAATCGAAAGCATTAAGCGTATCAATCGCGATAATGCGAACTATCGTGTCTATGTGCAGGATGAGGTTGGAAAGACAGGCAGCAAGCCGGTGACGATTAGCCTGGACGTTGCTCGGCCATAGATCGAGGATACACCGGGAGGAAGAGTGACGCCAGGTATCGTGCTCTGCTCGGACTGAAAGTTGCGTCTAAGTCGGAATTCCCTGAACGCCGGAGCAATGCAAACGCAAGTAACCTTCATCAATCTATCAAATATAAGTGAACAGCGTAATATGTCGTTATCGGCTTCAGGTAAGCTGGCCACCGTGATGGGCGCTCGAGCCTGTCTCAGTGGACCCGTCACCTTCGATGGTTTTCCTCCAATGCTCAGGGAGGCAGACGCAGACCAATGGGAAAGCCTTTATCTCTCCGCTAGCAGGAGGTGACGTATCTCGTCCACGGCCCGAGGTGTGCGATACACCACTGTCTCTCTGAGACTGTTTTCGTGCCTCCCACTCGTCTGCCCTTTCGTCCAGCAGAACACCTGTCGCCCATCCATCATCCCAGATACCAACCACCTTCAGCATATCGCCACGCTCCAGGGCAAATTCGTCGGCCGCGCGCGGTTGATATGCCCATAGAACTGCGACGCGCTCGCCTGGGTGGACGTCGTCTTGCGAATAATAGTCCTTAAAGAATGGCAATTGCTCGGACTGTTGGCTGTTGACACCGGGAGGGGATGACATACCCCCGGCACTAGTCGGAGATTGAGGATCCTCACCAGCGAGTACAGAACTACTGGATAACGAACCGTGCCTACGAATGTTCATAGGGGGCGGGCGTAAGATAGCTGCGCGTGGTTCTGACCTAGGACTACTTCCAAATGAATCCGAAGATGAGTGGTTGTCTCCTCCCCTCCGCCTTGCAGTCATATATCCAGCAGCGGCGCCTGCTGCTGCTGCGCCTGCTGAGCCCCCACGCTTTGATTCACCACGTCTCGAAGACGGATCTCCTGTGTGGCCTTCTAATGCGGACATGCGAGCTATTCTTCCTCCAGGCAGAACTTCGTACTCTTGGGGCGGCGCTACCACGTTCGCGGGTATCTGTGCTGTCTGAGGTCCTCTTCTAGAGGGCGAAGGCTGGTTGAAAATGCTTCCTTTCTGGCTACCGCGCCTCCGTCGGGCAAGTCTAATGCACATCAAGAGGAGGAAAATTAAGAGAGCCAGGCCGGCGACAGACCCGATCACAACTCCAGCTATAGCACCACCAGAAAGGCCACTGTTGCCTGAGGAAGCTGCCGGTACCGCAGTGGCCGTCGAGCTTGCAGAGGAGCTTGCAGTTGGTAAGGTCATCGTCGGCGTAATCGTGGGTAAGACTACATTAGCACATCTTGCCTCAATATCGGAATTGTAACAACAGGTGTCGGTCGAATTAATGCCACCCGAGGCGCAGTATGAGCACAATCCAATCGTGCTATCTCCATATCCACAGTTTTCTGGCTCATTAGCTATGCCTTGTATGCAACTACCAGGTGTCAATGAGCGTGGTGGTACGGAACAATCAATAAAGTCAGCTCTTATCTGCTCCTGGCGACGATCGCTGGTGCCAGGGCAAAGATTCGTGTCAGCCGCCAAGTAGGCTTCACTCTCAGCAAAGTCGGTGCAAGAGTCGGCACACAAGGGCAACGAGGCCTGGTCTGACAGGCCGCAGGGCTCAATGGATTTCTGAATGATAACATTACAGATCTTCGAGGTGGTGAAGCGGGCATATAAATCAGTAGTGTTGACAAGGTCGATGTTACCGCATCCCAGAAGATTCTGATATCTATGATAATGTAAGTTTAAGCTATGATGTAGAGTTATTTTACTTACTGTTCCTGAACATAGGTCGTTTGAACGTACTGGCTTAACAGCTTGTCAAAGGAAGCCGTATCTTTGACATACTGAAGAAAGGGGCTGAGAGTGTATCAGTTAGAAATTGAGACGAACAATGCGACAGGCAGATGTCCCCAGTCCGATCACTGAGAACTTAGATGCACAGGGGAATGAAAACTTACAATCTTTTTCGTAGGTCGTCATTCGTAGTAGAAATTGAAGCGGGTTGGAAAGCTCCGCAGGTATTTGAACTCGACAATGAGATGCATTCGTCTTGCGCCATAGAACCAGGAACCGCAAAGAGAACCGAGAAAAGAGCTGCCTTCACCATCCATCCCGCCCCGCCAGTCGTCCTTCCACGTCTTCCCAATCGGGTCCGCGACATCGCTATATCACACTCGCTCCGCTCCGAGGAAGTCGAATTGAGCGATATATCGCCGATCCTCCGAGAATTGTCGATAGTAGCGATCGTTGGCGCTATGAATGCATGATGCTCTGATCCTATCATTGCTCAATACCACATGCTACTCGAATCGACTCGTTTGAGGCTGTTTGCTGCTAGGGGCTTTAATGTGTCTCGGAAGTTTCGCGGTGGCTTGGCGCTAATAAGCGGTAGAGCGTGTGAGATGCTGATAGGAAAAGTAGGCTGTTTTTGTTTCTTTTTTTTGTGAGTAAAATTATGTCCCGAGGCTGGTCGCAGTAATAGTGGTAACTGTAACCAAAAAAGACCAGGTGGATAGTTATCTAGAGTCGATTACTCTAAAATGAGAATTATGAGAGAATGGTGATTTTTTATTTATTTATTGCGAAGATTTGTTCGAGGTAATGGTATGCCGATAGAATCGGGTGTGTTGATGTTTCCGTGGTGACGAATGAGTGTCTATAGTTGGGGAAAGTGAGACTGAATGGAGAAGGAGCCGGAGCCAGAAACCGTATTAGTGATTAAAATTCAGGTCGCGCTTGACATGCTGTGGTGGCCTTTAGGATGCACGACGTTGGCTAGGACACTATGGCGGAGACTCTAAACCCAGGTGAATTTAAGATGGCTGGGCCTTCGGCAAGAAAAAAAAAAACGAATGATTGAACAAGAAATAAACGAAGGATAACAAGGAAACAAGAAAAAAATTGGTTCACGACGGTATGCCGTAAAACTATAGATCCGAACTGAGGAAGAGGATGATGATTAAACCGGAGGGAAAGAGGTCGAAGTTTGGATATACGACTGAATCGTCGGCAAGGAGGAGAAAGGACAGGAACAAGAGACAAACTCGCGTAATCAGATTATGCCCCAAGCTGCTTCTGCGCTTCTGGGCTGTGGTCGTTGTTGCTCTGTTTAACTGCGATGCTCCTTGATCATGGATGAATTGTACCTGCCCCCAACCTGCCCCCTACCTGCCGGGTCCTGCCCTGTCCCACCCCGGTTGCCTTAAGTACATGTGTACCCCTCCCCCGACGTAACTCTGTATCTGTACTTCTAGCTACTCTAATTAGTGCTAACAGATATCGATGCAGATTGTACAGCGACAAATAATTGCTATAGGCCCCCAAGTCAATACTAGATGCGTTTTTACCCTCCACGGAGTCTTGGCGTAGATTTCATCCAATGGAGCTCAACTCAATCAGTTCTATCAACCCGCGATCAAGGTTACGACCCACTACAAACCTACTTTGCTTGCAACGGTTTACGGGACACGGGCTTCAAATTAGAGACCTTCATCTCATTACCTACTATCACCTACACCTTCAACTTATATTCGTTTGGATTTAGATACCGTACATTCTTCCACGATATTTTCATGACATAAATAATCGAACGCATTGAGATAAATATATTGGCGCAATATTCAATATCTTCAAAACCATCGCTTATAAGTATAACTAGTTACATGCGAAGTTCAAACAATGCTATTCCATAGTAGGTATACTCGTACATAGCACTTTATGCTTGAGCTGCAATCCCTGTCAAGCCACGACCTCAGACAAAATCTTGGTCAAAATAGGTAAAGCCTCAGAAGCACCTTAAAATTACCTGACATGGATAGCTTGTCCAATCGCAACGCTAGAATCTCTGAAGGAAAGCAAAGACACTCTCTCGTCGATCTCTTTGAAGTCGACATCTCCCCTAGCATTATCATCACAATATATGGTACCTATCACCTTACTTGACTTATTTAAACAAATCGATCTGCTAATGAGACCACTGTCATCGCAACAATGGTAGAGATATGAACAACCTTTGTTTAGCATGATATATTAGTGAGAGCTAAGTCACATCAGCATTTAGCGGCCGCTGATCAGAACGGAAACCTTTATGTGCCAACTAAACGCGGAGACGATGGTATCTTGAACGACGAACACCGACGCGACGGGACATCTAACTTAGTAGTTTACCCAATTACCGAATCCTGCCTGGTTAAACAAGCTTCTTTCCTATTCTAATCAGCTATTTTGGATACTGGCTCGTCGGCGTAGGATTTTATAATCATCGTTGTCTACGTACGAAACATGCATCAAACTTCCAGCCATAAGATTAAATCGGCGGACGATCTACGATTCGTACACATCTAACTACATAATGACGCCGGTATATGCAAGGCTTTGCGACCTTAAGTCTTTAGTGTGCTATGAATCACCAAAACCCAATGGACGAACCCATCTTATAGAATCCTAGAACAGATCGTCTCATTGTTTCTGATTCAAGCGCCGATCAGATTAGCTGAAACTTCCACATTAAAATTATCCAAGCGTCTGGGCTGTATTTTTATGTAAGATTCGTCTGTCTCATATTCCCGCGCTCTCATATCTATTGGCTAGACAAGTTTTCATGCCTGTTGATTCAGATTCAGATAGTTCTCGTACTACATGGTAACTTCGCTTACCCGGACCGCCGGTCAAGGGTCCCCAGCAAGATCCCATGTTAGGTATCTCCGATAATTGTTTTTCCAACCCTGTCAAAGGGACGCTGGTACAAAATGACGATGGCCTCATATGCTAGGCTGAATAAAGGGGTAAGCTAACGCACTGCGTTTTGACCTTTAATCCTAGACTTTAGCCTTTCTATTTTTTAATTTTTTTTCGTTTCCTTCTTTTTTCTTGTTTCGACCGAGTCTTTCAACGAAGTTTATGCTTTATTTACATAACATAATTTGTTAGCCCTGCCCTAATAACCGGGCATATGTAGGCGGTTGTTTCATTCACCTTATATGCCGTGGCTAGTCTTCTACAAGACATCCCCCGAGGAGTTCTGCTGCGTCAACAGACTAATTGAGTACATTACCTACCTAACGATTATCTAATTTTAGCATATGCTACTTACATTTCTAACTTACCTGGCAATATGTTTATGTTTTTAATGCCGTATAACTATATCTTCTAAGTCTACCAGGAGGAGTATCTTCTCAAGATCTAATATTCACAAAACAAGTAACTCGGTACCTGACTCGGGTTAACAAGGTAATAAATCGATATGTTGATTTCTATAAAACTGTACATTGTACATACGGTACCATTCATCAGAAGATCTTCACACATCAATGCAACTCTAACTGCTATGATTAATGTTCATGCACTTTAAAGCCCTTAGTGTAAACTTGCGGTATTCCTGACTGCTTCTATTCATTCGTAGACTTGAAGTCTTTGATATGCCATTCATTTCAAGGCTATTTATTCTAAGAACTTTGGCATGTAGGGGAACGGCCTATGTACGTTTATATGCTAACTACCACTCCCCGTGTAATCACTATACAGCCCTAAGCTTTAGAATTTCAAGTCTAACTAGCTTTTGTCCGTTTTACCATTAGTCTTTACCTACCTAGATAGGGGACAAGTACATATATGTTAAACGTACTATGAAATCGTGAGGAGCAGTATCACAAATTTAGCAAATTAGTTGTAAACGAATGGTCACGTTCATACATTCGACTTTTTGAGAAATAGTTAATATCATCTTATACCTGACAGGGGGTCGAGAGTTAGTAATAACTATCCTAAGTCTTATTTTGAAAGCTCAGAATCTAGAAATTGATCAGTACAACTCAGATAAGCACTGCTACTTTCAACCGCATAGGGGTGAACGTTGCTGTACAATATATATATATTAACGTCAACAAGTCAGCATATGATAATGGCAAATACATGATACGGGATGGGAGCAAGAATGGTAACAGCACTTTAGACTTACAATTAAATGTTTCTTCTTTACTTATGTCTCGTAAGCCTTAGATATACGCATTTAACTATCGAGGGCACTACTTGCTATCTATCAACGCGGAAGTCTTCCCTCATATTTAGATATTCTCACCTTGCCCGATCAAGCGAAGTACTATATGCTACTACGACGACCTTTAACGAATATCTATGGACGGTCCATCGATTACTCATTTAGTTCCCTCTATCGCCTCACGGGATTCTACCTAGCTACGTAGGTAATTAATCTAATCACTCTACTAAAGTAGTTAAAACGGATATTAATTATACAACGAGCATGCTTGCCAATAGTAGGTTGATTACTATTGAAGCAACTGGTTAGCTTGCTGGCAAATACATCCCTCTGGTCTACACTGAATGACCTTATGGAACGGATCGAATGGTAAGGCTCCTCAAGCAAGGGGGCTCCTAAGGGAGACTTTCTTTCTAGGGATGACTTCCATAGTCACTATCATTCGAAGAGTCACGAGCATCAACGAGGGATGATCATTTATATCCACCGAAGTGTAGCCCAATGCCTAGTATTGCCCGTCTCAGAATATGGTATATGTACGCCCCGACAATAATGCTAGCTCTATGATTCTTCGGGTTTCTTTGCTTTCTGCGCCGCCTCGTACTCCCTAATCTGCTTAGTCCAGCTGCAAGACGAATTAGCATCGCGATACTATCTCTACCCAATCATAACACAAGATCAAACGTACTATCGGCTGGGGTAGAATCGATCCGGCTCCGGCATCTTATATCGCACCTCTCGGTCGGCGCTGAGCTTCCACGTCAAGGCCGAGATGCCCAGGATGACACCCATGAAGACCGCGGTGTTCGCCTTCCAGTTGCTCGGTTGCGTGTACCAACCACCGGCCGGAGACCATACGTGCTTGGGGTAGCTAGTGGGAGGTTAGATTCATCTGTCGAGGTTCACATAGCGGGTAGGAGGATAGGTTGTAGCTTACGGAACTTTAGGACCGCCACCCTAGTAAGTATTAGTGACGTATAATCAAAGAGTTTAGCAAGCACTTACCATCTTGTCCGAATGTGCAACGAACAAACTATTGTATTGGGTCAATTGGGATAAATTGGGATCGGGTGATGGTACGTCGGGAAAGTTGCGAGTTGCGGGTTGCGGGTTGCGGGTTGCGGTTTAAACTATTTGCCTACAGTGATACGCCTTGCATTGAATAGCGCATTCATTACCTAAACTTCGAGAACGTTGAGCGGCCAGTCTAGAATTAGGATTCAATCGATTGGCGCTCGGGAGGGGTAATTGTTAAACCGATTACCTAAGGTGCCGGACATTATCAGGTGGCACGTGCACGGTTCCTATCATTGGTCCCTGGTTAATCGCCCGTAGCTTCAATTCACAGAAACTTTTTCTTTAGCAGACATTGACACGAGACCACTTACAGCAATTGCCTTATTCCCCGCCAACCGCGTCGTGTCTCAACCCGCCCAGTGCGTTGGCATGAGGTGATCTGCGCTATCCAAAATGAAGAGAATAAGGTTGCACAGGTTATCGAGTCAATTACTCTCTACAACGCCCGCGAGGCCACCACCTAGTTCGACAAGGATATGTCGAGCCACCCAGACTTCCAGATTACAAGCTCCTCTATGTTGCCAAAGAAGATGGCAGTCAACAACATCAGAGGTCGTTCTTGAAGATATAAACGATCCTGAAGAACCCCCGATACTACCACCGGAGGAGGAACACATAGCACCATTACCATCCCCGCCTCCAGAGCGAGCCCTATACTCGGCCAAGCTTGCGGCTCTGCATGCGCGAATCTCTCTCTCCTCCAAAATCCCCTTACAGACTCTAGCCCGCGCCCTTGTAGACCCTTCAGCCGACGCAGACCCCCGCTTCAACAATGCGAACCTTGCGTTTGTGGGCGCATCCATTCTCCAGTACCATACCTCGGAATTCCTCATTACCCGGTATCCCCGCCTGCCCATGGCCATTCTCTTCTCCGCCATGAAGGGCTACTCCGGCGTGCCGGCCCTGCACCAGATTGCACGTGCCTGGGGTGTAGAGGCGGCCGCCGCGCCCGGCGAGGAGGTAGACCCGGGATTATTACAATTTTCGCAGGACAAGCCGACGGTCATGATGAGCAAGTGGGGCTACGTGCGTGCCGAGGCGAAGGAGATCCAGAAATACAAGTGGCGCCGGGGTCTCAGCAGTTCGGTCATGTACGACAATGCATTCGGTGAGATGGTAACGAAGCAGAACCAGCCGAAAGAAGAAGAGGAAGATCCCGAGGTTAGCGCAGCAAGGAACACAAAAGACTTAATCGTCGACAACCCAGTGGGGAATGCGAACGCTAATTTTGTGCGCGCGGTTATTGGCGCTATCTATTTGTACTGCGGGCGGGATGCCGCCAAGGGCTTTGTGAAGGCGCACGCCCTTTCGCGGACGCTCGACCTCTCTAACATGTTCGAATTTAAGACGCCAGCAAGGGAGCTAGTTAAGCTATGCGCGAGGGAGAACTTCGACCCCCCCGTTGCGAGGCTATTAAGCGAGACGGGTCGTCTGAGTAGGACGCCCGTCTTTGTGGTGGGCATTTACAGCGGGCGAGACCTGCTGGGCGAGGGCGCAGCTAGCAGCCTCGACGACGCGAGGATAGCTGCCTCCATCAATGCGCTAAAGGCGTGGTATCTATATAGTCCGGTTGACACCGCGGTGCCAAGCGACACGTTTGTGGAGGATGCCGCTCCGTATAAGCCGGTATACGTTGATATCGGTGAGGTCATATCGTAGTCTCCGGTCTTGCGGGAGAGTTTCTACGCGAGAGCGCGTACGGATTATCCGTTACGGAGAGAAAATAAAAAATCGTTACTGGACAATGGCACCGGAGGGGATCATATGCGGGGGAAAAGGGATGATGATACCTAGCTGCTACGGAACTCATGAGGGTGGATTCAGGGGCCGGCATACCATATGTATCATTGTACTATATTCGAAAGCCGCGAGCATAGATGGCCCATGTAGAACATACGAAGACAGCACCACCCACGACCACTCTTCGGCCGAGTGTAAATATCTACTTGCATGACTTAATTATCCCTCCTTTTTTCTAAATCCGATTAAGTGTGTCCTTCCCCATCTATCTGATCGGTAGGTAGTCTATCTTATGTACATAAGGAAGTATGCAAAAGGGGAAGAAAAAGAGGGGAGAAGTTTAGTGGTTAACAGACCGATTTCCCGCAGCAAGTTAGCTGAAATGATCGCCCTCCCCCAACCTATCTGCGATACCCAAGCGCATCAGACGCCTATATGCCTCCTTCTTAGCAGCAGCCTCACCTTCCTCGCGTAGCTTCTTCTTACGCTCGTAGACGGCACGTACGCAACGGCGGATGCGGTCCTTACCCTCATCAAAGTTGGCGCGCGCAAGTGCCACTACCTTATCAACCTGCTCTGGGGTGTAAACGAAGTTCCAGGTGCTCATGTAGTCGCTTACGGCCGGGTTGACGCCGTCCACCTTTGGATTCGCTAAGAATGGTAAATACACCACAGTGATACCTGCGCTAGGCTCCATTAGCTGCCATGACAACGCGTCGTCCGTGACTGCCTTTGTGGGCGGAGGCGGCTCCGACGATCGCTCCTCGGTTGTACCCACCCAGACCGTACAATAGCCTAGTTCCGAATCCTCGGGGTGTGATACATCGTGCTTTGTCTTGGCGCTTGGTTCTTCGGGTTGGTGTTTGGCTAGGTCTTGGCTCTGGGCTTGTTGTGCCTTCTGTACTTTAGTCTCTGCGTCCGCTGGTGAGCCTGCTTGGGCTGCCTCTAGCTGTTGTTCAATTTTTTTCGTCGAGTCTGTTTCCCTTGGCCATCCAACGCCAACGGGCCAGCCCTTCACGCCACGTTGACGCGCGTACCCATCTGCTACTGACAACCAGTTATCCGTCTTGATATCTGCGGAAGCGTCGAATGCAACGATGACGTCGACATCTCGACCAGGCCGAAGTAGAGGGTATATGGGTAGATTATTCGACATGCCAGCGTCCATCAACTGTATATACTCATTATTGTGTACGGTGGTTGGAGTCGTGAACCGTAGTTTGCCTTCCATATTATACGTAAAGTTAGGTATTTGTGCTGGATCGATCGGATGGACTTTCTCCAAATCTTCATTATAACCATATATCATCTCATCAACTGTAGCAAAACCGGTCAACTTCTTAACAAGTGGTCGAATTTCTCGATAATAGTGGCTAAGAGTTGCGCAGAAAGCACTGCCGAAAATACCCATCATAATGGGCATACGGAGCTCCGGTAGGTGGAAGCCATTATTCTCTGGAGGTACATCCTCTCCGTTGTTAAACCGTCGACCAAGGGCCCAAGTTGGAATTCCAGCATTAAATTCTTCACAGAAAAATTCATAAGGGGTTAGTTCGAACCATTGGAACCATGCTTCCTGCTTTGCGATCTCTTTTGCTTGTTCCGGACTGCCTTTCGACACATTCGTGGCTATGTCCGGGATCTCATGGCGGACTGCAGTATATATTGGCAGGGGATTTTGTCCATACTTGATGTACTCTCTCTGACTGGAGAGCTTGAAGTCTCGTTCGTTAACACCGAGCTCGCCTTTTGGCACTAGGAGCCTTGCTGCTAATAAGATACCATATACATCAACTAGCCCAAAAGCTGCTTTCGGGTCCCCTTTCAGCTTCTCAACTATACTACTTAGAAGTAGCTTATTAGTCGGAGAAGATGTAACTGATGAAAACGCAGCCGGAGGGTATGCGATATGAACCCCTAACCTTGCTTTTAAGTGGTCAACAATGCGATCAAACCGGCCATTGGTCAGGGACGAATGGTATAGAGATTGCATCCAGCATGAACCACTGACACCTGAAGTGTAGGTTACGCAGTCGAATAACCCATCTTCTTGAGTAGCGAGGAGTGAGCCCGTGCCTGCGACTAAGGCCCGCAAGCCACCGCCCGAACCACACATAGCTATTGTAGGAACATCATCAGGGTTAACATCCTTCTCGTCTAGGCCAAGATACTTGGCCAACGCCGCTGTCGCGATTTTCTTGCGACGAGATAAGTACTCTTTCTCATCGTCACAAAGCTCGTCTGAGACGCGCACCTTGGCGGAATACTGAATTTCAGGGTGAATGAAAGGGTCATGAGCCTCCTGCCATATCTCTTTAGCTAGCGACCCGTCTGCCATGGAAAGCTCGCGTTGGAGTTTGCGGATCTGGGTGGGAATAGCCTTAGACCAATCAGGAAGTATCAGCTCGACGATACGATCAGATAGTGAAGACCATTCAATATCAGTGACATTTGAAAAATCTTCAAACCGGCGAGTAAAGGATGACCAAGCGGTCTCCTCGGTTTGATGTTGTGAACTATCTTCGACATCTTTAGGAATTTTCTTGGCCTGTTCAATACGGCGGGCTTGGCGGAATTGTTCGTCTGGATAGAGCGAGTAAATAAGCAAACCACCTAGTAGGAGCAAAGCCACGGGTACGACTATAAGGGGACCTTTACCAACACCGGTCTCTTTCTGTTGCTGTTTTGGGGAACTAAAAAAGCCACGGGGGAACTGGTTTTGCTGTAATTGGGACGATCGACCAGAAATTCTGAATGCGCCGCTACGGATCGGCGGCGGGGCTAGTCGAGATGTTCCATGGAATAGTCTAGTTAAATGTTTTGCATAGCAAATTGCTATTAGTTGAGACCTTCGATTGGATCTCATAACTACGGACCAGTACAAGCCTTGCTACATGTATGGCGAGTTGGAACCTGCAACATGACTTCCGGACTGAGCTTAAAATTGGTAGATTTGAATAAGAGACACCCTTGATACCTTAGGGCGGGAAAATAATGATCGTTAGAGTTTCGGATATCTTAGGTAGGCACCTAACTATAGCGAAAAAGCTGTTTGCACCTGGCCTGCTGTTATGATACGATATCGTGACATCATTTAAACTATAGTGTACTTCGTATTCGGTCGGATATGCATTTAAGCCCACCTCTGAATTTTATATATGCAACTAAGTATAGTACATATTTAGCAAGGCTCGACTTAGAGATCAACCACTATTTTTTGACCTCGCGACGTCAAATTAAATATTCGGGTGTCGTGAGGTGAAGAGAGAAGCGTAGAGACGACTTAATTTCGAAGGAATTAAACCTAAGTATGGAAGCTCGAGCTAGGTATATATTACGGATCGATCTTATCGTTTCGATTGCCTGCCCTTTCTGTTATGGTGGAAGAAATAACGAGGAAGGCATAGTCGAACATATATAGACCATAATCGGTTCACATGCTCTCCATAATAGGTAACTTCCTAGAGTTCTCCTCAATGTACTGAAGAAGGTGGCATTCATTATGTACCTACCTACCTACCTAGGTACCTAGCATAATGTTCTTAGAGAATCAAATTGTAACTACCTAATGTACGGTACCTTCCATGGATATCTTGTCCCCAAACTATACCCGTAGACACTTACCTACTAAGCTTGTTACTCCCAAACATCATCTTATTATTCCTCGGAATTTAAGAATTCATAACAGATTAAGTTGAAATATCGCGGAACGGCTTAGGTGTATTAATACGACGGAAGAGTACACTTAGGTCATCTTATTACTATGTCGCTACACAGGTGGTCTTTGCCTAGCAGGGCTTTTTCCCGCGAGAAATCCAAGGATAGCGACCCAAACCACCGTACCAGATTCCCAACCATACACATCGGTGACACTATTACTCGTCGACGAGCAAACATCTCCTCCGCCTTCGCAAACTTATTCGAGAAGGATAAGAACTGTCTGAATATTCCAGAAACTAGCGGCACTCGTCCTAATAGCAACGATTTACGGCCCCTTTCTTGTATTGAAAATATAACGTCGAGTACTAGATCTAGAGTGACAAAGCGCGATGATGGATCTGACCCTGTTGACAAAGCTACCTTGCAAATGTCTGGTCTCATTACCCATTTTCCCTTTGGGCAAGAGGTACCACTACAAGAAACACCACAAGAGCGCAACGCACGCAACCCATTCAATGACCACAATCATGTCAAATCATCAGAAGAGAATACCTCAGATGATGATCCGCCAACTTCACTCACTAGAGTTCGCAGCGCTTCGTCATCTTACCCATCTGAAGGCATCCGTTCTCCGCCGGACCATTGCCCTTCTCCACAGTTGAATACTTGGACGGAAGACTTCATAGCCGAAATATCTCACTACGGCGCATATCCATTGGGAACCCCCCCGAGTAAATCTAGCGCTTCGACCAACGATGCGTCAGTATTAAGTAATAGAGCTGGTAAGTGTCTTATGGAAGAACTAGCTGCAGCTGGTGGAGTTTCAGATACCGATACAGGAACAGTGAGTAGGGATTATACCCCAAGACCACCGCTTTCAGATGTTGCTTCCGCCAGTTGTGCACGAGAACGGTTGGATGAGGATTATGATAGTGATCGCTTTGCCACGGCGAGACAGGAAATCCGGGGCGTATCACAGAGAAATATCTTGTCTATATTAGATGGCCAAGGCCCAAGTACCTCAGCTATCCATGGCAGCTATCCTGAACTTAGATCATCTCACACTAGCTCGTCTGAGGAGGAATTTCCAATTCGGTCGAGTCATACAAGTTCTACGGATTACCTTCGTCGGAGCGCAGAGACATGCAGGACACACTCTACTAAAAATATACTCTGGAAGAATCAGGGCAACACTTATCATACTATGCCAGCGGCTATTGCGCAAGACGGTTCCCGGCGAGGCCGGCTCCTTGGAGTTTCACCTCCTTCAGAAAGTCTGCAGCAACCTGGGTTTCAGTTTAGGGAATCCAATGCATCTTCTACTACACTAGTCAAACGAATCCAGAAGTTCAAGTTCAAGAAGTGGATAAAAAGGGTATGCGTCAAAACTAAAGTGCGGTTCGATAATGCTATAAGCGTAGAAGCGGCTCCGCATGGATTAGGTAGGCGGAAGTCCAAGTCATATAGACTACGGAAGTCAAAAAGGCATAGCGGCACTTACAAAGAGAAATCAAAACAGACCAGGAGTCGTTGGAAGTCATTCAAAACCACGAATAAAACAGATAAGTGTACTCAGGGAAGGGAGGGGATGGCACATCGATTCATGAACTCACTTAGACCGAAACATAGCATTCAATTCCCCATACGGGAGAAGTCTAGGGCTAAGCACAGGAGAGTACAATCCTGTCCACCTTGAAGGTAACTAATACAGTATAAACATTCATTGCATCGCGAGTGCAGTTTTCGAAGGGTTGCCTATAGTTGTTCCTGGAAGGTGGTTGGTTTGGTATGGTATGACGCTATCACAATAGTATTGTGGATTGTATCTGTCTTTAAACCAGGGGGTTAATGGCACAGGTCAGGGTCCGTTTATAGAGCGTTTTACTAGATGTCCTCTAAGCTTGTACTGTGAAGCTTCTCAATAGCCATCGCCTATAGAGTAGGTGTACCAATAATAAAATATGTTAAGACTAGTTCTTATCATACAATACGAGTACCGTGAAGTGAAGATATAATACTATGGCTGTCTTAAGCTATGGGGTTAATGGTTGACATATGTCATTTGCTTCTAGAGAGGGAGAAATCTTGCGGGTGTTCAAAGCTAGTAAGGGACTTACCCCTAAACCAACGCACATTCGTGGTTGCTGATTAAAGGGATAGAAAAATCTTTAAATAAGAAATATCTAATGTCTAGTCTCATGACCGATTTTGTTCCCTTTAACTGCTATACCCCTATATGCCCCTTTTCAACCAACAGTAAATTCTAAATCTCATGTAACCTGTCTCGGACCTAAATCGCAAGAGGGACAAGGTTGGCTGAATAGTAACTACAGGGAACTAAGCAGGGACTGATGAATACAGGCGGAACTTTCCCTGGGGGATCAGTGCCGCCTATGTCTATGATGCCTCGTCATGCCAAAGCCCCAACCATCTATTACGCAAGAGTACCGATTAGCAGGCCACAACTTAAAGGTACCTAGGTACCCAGATAGTATAATATACAGGGTTAGAAATGGATAGAGACAAGAACTCACATTGACTAGCCACGTGGATATCCAGATCCAGCTCGTCGGCCCAGTGCCACACCAGATCCGGATCCTTTAGGAACGCGCGCCCTACAATAACCGCATCCGCGGACTTCGCGTCTAGGATGGCCTGGGCCTGTTTCCCCGACGTGATCTCGCCCACGGTACCCACGAGCGTGCCGGTCCCGGCAACCGCCTTCTTGATCGCCTCGGCGTGGGGCACCTGGTAGCCGGGGCTAGCGACGATTTTCTGGCGCGCGTCGGTGCCGCCGGCCGACACGTCGAGGAAGTGCACGCCGCGGTCGGCAAGGGCCTTGGCGAGGTTGGCGGCGTCGGCGAGGGTCCACTGCGGTAGGCTGGGGTCGTGCTCTAGGTAGTCTGTGGCGGGGATCCGGCAGAAGATGGGGAATGTGCTGGGGACTTCGGCTTTGAGCAGGTCGACGGTCTCGAGGAAGAGCCGGATGCGGTTGCTGAAGGAACCGCCGTATTCGTCGGTGCGCTTGTTGGAGGATGGAGAGAGGAATTCGTTTAGGAGGTAGCCGTCTGTGGGTATCATGTTAGGGGTTGGGTTGTTTGAAGGCTTTTTGAGATGTACTTACGTGCGCCGTGGACTTCGATGACCTGCTTCCATGTTAGAACTGTCTGCTGGCAACTTACCTTGTATTTATGGTCGAGTTTACTTACATCTACACCAGCCTTCAAAGCACGCCGGACGGCAGCGACCCAATCCTTCTTGAACTTCTCAATATCTTCTTTAGTTGCTTCTTTCGGCACGAGCGTCTGCGCGTTATAAGCCTCTGGGGATGGAGCAACGACGCTACTCGGCCATCCTTCCGACTGGGTGATATGTTAGTTTACCTAGTTTAAAATATTCTTAACGGGGCCAGCTCTCTGCTTACATAGTCACGCGCCGCGGCTTTTCGGTCAATCCATGGCGCGACAGTGCTTGCTTTCCGTCCAGCATGGGCTAGCTGCACGCCGAACTTCACGCCCTGGCTGTGGGCGAAGTCAACAATTTGCTTCAATGGTGCAATGTGCCCGTCATCCCAGAGGCCGATATCTTGGGGTGAGATGCGCCCTTCAGGTGAGACAGCAGTGGCTTCTGTCAGGACTAGGCCTGCTCCTCGAGAAGCAAAACTCCCGAGGTGGACTAATATTCTCAAGGGTTAGCTTTTTCTAGAAAAGGAATGGAGCTATTATTTGTTGGACTTCAGACTTCTGAAATAGTGAAAGAAAAAGGGGGGCCGTTGTTAGAATCCCGTACCGTGATGCCACATGTTCATAAACCCATCTCTTGCGGAGTATCTAGTTGATACAATTAGCCCCGCCCGTAATGAATTGAGTATAATAGAGAACTTACTGGCACATTGGAGAGACGATAATGCGGTTTTGAAGCTCAATTCCATTGATCTTCAGGGGTGAGAAGAGGGAACCTTCTGGCTGCACATCCCAAGGGGTTCCCGCAGGAGGATCCTGAACGGGCGTGTAAAAGGGAGCCTTGATAGTTTATTAGTAAAACTGTTTACTAGTATTGTTCCATTGTTAGAGCCTCACATTCGGAGCGCCGTAGTTGATTAGATTCTTCTCAGTAGAGCAAGGTTCTCCTGCTACGGGAGCTTGGTCAGCTTGGACTACCTTTTCGGTCATCTTGAATTAAACCACGAAAGAATAACTAGGAATGAAGAGCCCCTTTGCCCATAATCAAGACCAAAAGGTTCAAGGTCGAGTATCTTATACTCGAATCAGCCCTATATCGTATCGCCGAAAGCTATACTACACCCTCCCCGCAGTTGTGTGTAACACCGAATCTGACATTATCAATCTGAATATATTTGTAGATCTTGGCAAACCTTCATGTTCCAATAAGCATAGTTACGTCTTTATAAGTAGGCTATCTCTTAGTAATGCCCATACATGATAATCCTTTAGATGTAACAGGACCGCATCGTCCATATGTCATTAGCACGACTCTAGTAGCCCTATCAGCAGTTAATCGGAAGTTGTCTCATAATTACTGTGGAGTATGTCGAAATAGTCTCATACTATTTCGTGTGTCGCCATAAGTGACTGTGTAAGTGAGATCCTATCACTACTACCTAATATTACAACATGTGTCAACGGAGCTCTACTTATGATATTACTCTACCTTTATGGACTATTGTTAGTCCCGTCGCTAATTCATAAATACCTATGTTCCTAGAGCATAGCGTCTTTGATCCCTCTCCTGCACTTAGAATCTCGTTCTTGTTATTTCTTAACCTTTCTAGCCCATTTAGCATTCCTGCAATGGGTCTTATATCGCTTAGACCGTCAGCTCCCTAGTAACACTATACCCAATGTTTCCTCCAGGGTCGGTTAAAAGAGAATCGCACATATGAAAAAGCATTGGAACTATCATTACATCGGTATACTGCAAGGTGAATACGAGGAAAAGTGGAGAATGAGTAAACTCTATGAGTAGATCTGATGCAGAAACTTCTCTTTTAGACGACTCACTGAATAAGCGTCTTGCAGGATTAGCTCTGGTGAGGGTTCAACGTAAATATACGATAAATTTCAGACTAGTAAATTTCATATTATGGAGATCAGGGAAATTGCATTCAAATATTTCGAATGCTGTTATTGTACGCATATAATAATACATATCACTCCATCGCACTATCTAACACTACCAATTATAGTGCAGTTCTACCGACTCCCCGGTGGCGCAATTGGCTAGCGCGTCTGACTGTTACGATAACTGTTATCAGGAGGTTGAAAGTTCGAGCCTTTCCCGAGGAGTTTCTTTTTTCTTTTTTCCCCCTTCGTGAGGGAGAGATTTAATATGTTTTCTTTTGTCATGCGATCCACTGATTTTGCTTGAGGGTCATGGCTAGTTGTATTTAGGTGCTTATATAACCTGCTTTTCCATGTGTCTAATATCCCCCGGTTGCACGTATATTTTTTAGCTGGGTAGCATTTGCGGTATAAATGCGTAAATACTTGCAGCATGAGCTTTATTACTTCTCACCAAATATATTGAATAATAGGAGCCCAAATGAGCTATGATTGAATGTATTGACTGCTATGCTGGTCTATATAGAACCCGTGCTGGTAGAATAACTTATTGAATAAAGACCTTAAACATACATCTCAGGTAAACAAATTGAACAACATGACTTAGTGAAGATATACTACAATTATAGAAGAAAAATCAATTCATTCGTTCTCTTAACTAAGGATAAATTTGTTACCTGGTATATCTCTATAATCTGAAGTCCATGCAAGACTACTCGCCGTACCCTGATCCCGGATATGTGGAACCTCTTTCCCTATCCTCCGAAGCGTCTTCAACAGCGACGAGTCTTCTTTATCCGAGACAACGAACCCCATATCAGCAGCGAGAAGGCACTCTAGATCAGTCGTCGAATCGCCGAAGTAGACCGTCGGTTTCCCGACCAGCCCCTCGGCTTCGAGCACGGCTTTCATGGCATCTAACTTATCATGCGAGTTCGTCAAATTCCTCTGCTCCTCACGATGACTGCCATCAGCGCTCGCTGGGTTCAATATAGGAGGCCCGGCAACCGACCCGTCTTCGCGCACATCGTTCGCGATGACCTTGGCACCAGACAGCTCGCCGCACGCGCCCTCGATAAACGCAGAACTCCAGTTCACAGAGAGAATCCAGACGCGCCAGCCCTCCTTCAGCCTCTCCTGCACAAACCGGGTAAAGCCACACCGGAGCGTAATCGTGCCCTTCCCAACCAAGTCCCGGCCAGCCTCGCGAAAAGCAGTCGGACTGATCCCCCTAAAGAGGCGACAGTCATTAATGCGGCCAAGCGAGCGCGTCTCGACCGTCTTCATATGCCGCAAAAACTCCACCTCCTGAGCAGGAGACTGCGCGCGTGCGGCTGGGGATGGTACCCGTCCACGTGGGCGCTATGGTCGTCGACGTAAGCGTTGACGACGGCATCCCATTCCTTCTGTAGGTCCTGGCCCTCGTCTGCTCTAACGCGCAGAGCGAAGTTGGCTAGTTCGCCTACGGTGTCTTTCACCGTGATCGTTCCATCGAAGTCTAGAAAGATGCTCATTATGAAATACAAGGTACACGGAGGGGGATGATGAAGAGTGGAGAAAGGAGAAAAGGGGGTCGTTGTTATTTCGGCTTTGGTTGGCTGGAGTTAGGTAATATAATTGTGGGGATATATTCTTACTGAGGTACCTATGTTGCCAGGGAAGTACATCGAGTCTTGAAAAGGGGGTTTATATTTAATTGGACGTGCGGTAGCTTAACACAATAGATTCATTATTAGATTCACTACCAGATTCTAGTATGTGCCCTAGAAAGAATACACAACAATTCACTTAGTCTGAATATGTCAAGTGTGTCAATATTTGCTAAAGCTGGCACATAACAACATTAGAGGCCAAACTATCAAGAACCCTAAAAACAGATTGCCGCTTCGCAGGTCGATCAATGTACAAACATGTCGCTTTCTACCTAAACTCTGCGAAGCCTATTACGCAGTAGTAATAGATTCCATGTAGTCTGAACTTGCGCAGACTCTGACCACTAAACCTCAGTCCTGATTGTGCGATGCCGAGGGTATCATTTATGGTACAAGGTCCCTAAGTATGTATCATAACCGTAAAAGACGCCGTAACTCCTTTTCCTTGCCGTACGGCCTTTAGTCACCCGTGTTTCCCGACGGAACTCTCTCCCGTGCTCCGATTATGGAAGAACATCCTCCATCTCCGCGTCGGACTCCGATTCGTCCTCTTCGGGAGCAGTATCAGGTGCAGCACCGTTAGCTTCGAGGACATTGAGTCCTCCCTTGTGGTCTGAATTCAGTTCCCAGTGATTGGCAAAACGTCCGGTCTTGTGGAGGATCGCCACCTCCTCCAAGTTCTCTCGTAGCCAAGCCTCGGGCTGGTTTAGGGTCTGTTTGAACGCTTTCATAGACCAATAGTTGAATTGCTCGAAGCATCTGAAGATACGATCGCGCAGGTCGCTCTTCGGTAAACGAGCAGCCTTTTCTTCCTTCTGCTTCTTGGCTCCCTTCTTGGCATCAGGACCAGTGCGCTGAAAATGTTAGCGCACTGGCGAAGTTAGAGATCAGTGCCAAGAGAAGACTTACAACAAAGTTGCTAAATTTATCGTTAGAAACATGCGCGCCAGCTTGGATAAGACCAGTAGGTCTTGCGGTAGAGGTAAGCGTGGTGGTGGCCTTCGGTTTCATCGCATCATTATTTCTTATGCTGAGCCAATGCTTAGTCTCTTCTGTCCAAGCCGGTCGACAGTTCAGCTCGTGGCGGAATCGACCAGCAAGAACCGTTTTCTCTGCATCCAATTAGTGTTCTGAAGCGAAAATTGAATGCTAAGGTGGATGGAAATGCGTCACTGACTGGGAATAGCCTTCCTGTAATAGGGTTGGTATCGGGCTTTGCGGCCACGCTTTTCGCCCTCTGGTTGCGCGTTCGGCTGGGGGCGTTCTGGCTGGGGGCGCTCTGGCTTTGGACGGAGGTATGCAGGAATATCGCTATTGGGTCCTTGAGCCTTCGATTTGTACCCAGGGAGATCTTGCTCAGTGAATAGGAATGTATTGGTAAGGCTCATATCCTTAACCTCCAGATTGTATTCTTTGGGGATCTGCTGATGGGGCGCAAGTTTATGGTCCAACAGGATAGCTATACGTGGCTATGACGGGATTAGCTGGGGTTTACAGGCGTTTCGGAATGATGAATATTAATTCACCTTTGATTCTCCATTTGGGCCGACCTCTGACCACTGGCGTAGAGTGCCGATTCTGATTTCGTCATTGTCATCCATGTTCGCCCAGGCATCGTAAAGATATTTTGGTACGTGGGTCAAGTAAACGGATCCATCTTGCATATCGTTCGGGTCGTAGAACTCAAGATCTCCGGCGTCTTCGTAGATGTCATCTTCCGACATAGCTCCGGGGGAAGGGCCAACATCATCAACTTCGGACTTGATGCTAGGCTCAGGCTTGATGCCCTGTTCGGCCTTGACTCTGGGTGCAGCCATGCTGACGGCTGTATCCGCTGTCCGCTGTATCCAATGGGAAGGGAGTCAAGAAGGGGATTCAGCTCTCTCGAATGATGTTGTATGTCGTATGCTTTAATGATTTAGATTTAGATTGCTGCGGAAATGTGGCGGGTGGATGCGGTGGAACAGTTGGATGTTGATGTTGAAGGGATTGAGCACGCGGCTCGTGTCAAGACTAAAAGAAGCTTAATGATGTAGTGATGTAAATCAGCCACCACTCACCACTGCAAGCAGTTCTGATTGAGTGGGTCTTCAAAGGCCTTAGATAATACCTAGGTTAGGTGGGTAAGCTGATGGGTTGGCCTTAGGTAATCATACAGGAGTTCGAAAATTAAATGTACAGCTAGCTACTTAGCTAGCTACCACCTACGTAGGTGCCTTCTAGATCTGATGTTCTGATTAGATAAGGTCCAATGTGCCCCACCTAACCCGTTGCTTTCCACCAAACCGCCCGAAACCTTCCTTGCGCCGCAATTCACGTCTTAGACATCACACAATCGGAAAACATCACGATATAGTTTTGTTAGGTTACAAGACGTTAGTTCAAGGTTTGCTTCCTTCCCTTATTCACAAGCATACCTAGACATCCTAAATTGCCCTCACAATTCATTGACCGTGATTCTATTACCGCGCCTGACTAGAACCACTGCTAGTGTTGTTCACGCATTCCGGCATTCTTTGTTCATTGCGACTGCAGAACTCTACCCTAACCGATTTCTCTCTCCTTCTTGCCACTAAGGGAGGAAGTTGCGCTCCAGATAAACACTGCGTTATATTACACTACCTACACATAATTCTACCTATCCTACAACTTTTTTCATCTTGCCTGAAGCATATTTCCTTAAGATCGACGAGGCATTTTCTCTAACTTCTAGTACCTAACTTACGTCTCATCACCTAGTCGCAAACATGTCAACATCCGAAGATCAAGAGCTGATGGCTAAGATCAGCAAATTAGCTAGTATGTTTACCATGGCATCTATGTTTTAAGTACATCCTACTTATTCAAAACCAGGTCAAATTAATCGCCACAAAGCCCAGCGCGATGGCGTGAATTCGGGTATGAAAACTTATTTAATTACGCCAATTATTTATTATCAATAGAGATGCTAATATACCAAAGATCCTAACCCCCCTTCCCGAGCATCCCACTATCGTGCTGCCCCGTATCCTCGTGGAGGCTATCGTGGCGGACGTGGCAGACCCCTCCCGACCTATCGTAACAAGACTCTGGTTCTCAATGGACAATCTCGATCTGCAGGCGATACTAGCGATACCACCAACGAGGCTTCTGATCCCGCGTCTCCGTCGTGGGTCACGAAGACCGACCGTCATATGCAGCTGATCAACACTTCTGTTTACGAGAAGGAGTCGCAACAACGCGCCAGTGCCATAGAGCAGACTCATCGCCAGAAACAGTTTCAAAGGAATAACCGCGAGAAGACTGTTTTTATGAACAATATGCTTCAGAGTGGTGCTAATAGCAAACCAATTGAGCTTCCTAGCGCATCCACACCAGCTTCCCAATACGAGGTTGTAGTGGATGGCATTGTCTTTCGAGTTGTGCAGCAAGGCAGCAAGCTTGTGAAAGCACCGGGTGAGCATTTCCCGTATGGATATGCAGGTGCAAGGTTTAATGGCTAACGATTAATTACTAGACGACGTAAACCCCCCTTCGGCTACCCCTAAAGTGACATCAATCGGTGGTGTCAAATTTCATCGTACTAAGCACGGCAATCTTGTGAGACACGGTGTCGTAAAAGCCCAGCGGTATGTATTCTCAAGCAGATCCGAATCTCTTGCTGACACAACACTGTTGGTAGGTTTGCTGGCGGAGTTAAGAAGGTCAACGAGCAGTGCAAGACCTTTTCATGGACCGGTATCGTCTTCCTTCATACTACGAAAAAGCCCATCTCGCGACTCGTGGAGACCTGCGGTGTGGTAAGACCCCCAGTAGAGATACTAACGATTCGTTGTAGGATCATGCCCGAAAGGCCCCGGATGTCGGTATATCCACGATGCTTCCAAGACGGCTATCTGCCGAGAGTATCTTTTAAAGGGTAAATGTCTACAAGGTGACGCTTGTGACCTTTCACATGACATTACAGAAGAGAGAACCCCTCTCTGCGTGCATTTCGCCAAGGGCAATTGCCACAACACCTCGTGCTCGTATATTCATGCGGCACACTCCCCAACAGATCCCGTATGCCGATCTTTTGGAATCTATGGATACTGCGAGAAAGGAGCGCAATGTCCTGATCGCCACGTATTCGAGTGTCCTGACTTTAGCAACACCGGTGTATGTAAGCTCAAGGGTTGTAAGCGGCCTCACATCGAAAGGGCGAGTGTCCTTCGAAAAGCAAACAACCGCGCATCTTCTGAGGATGCAGACGTATCTAGCGACGACGATGACGCTGCAGCAGACAGCGATGACATCGACTCCGACGAAGTTGAGGAGTTTGTTAAGAACGATGGCGAAGAGGACCTCGATTTTGTCCAGCAGAGGGATTACATTGGGTTTTAACAAGCCTCGTCGGTTTTTTACTAACTATCTAGGCATTGAAGATGTGGCTCGTTTGGACAAAGCCTATATTACCAAAGGCGATGTACTGCCTTTCTTAGAATTGGTTTCTAGCTCTTCAGCTAGCATCTAGACGGTACATGTCACGGTCGTTAGTTGGCGTTTGAAGGTTGCTTTATTCGTACAACAGTTCGTGATACCCATTGCGATGTGTTTCGCCTTAGGCAACCGTTAGGAGTTGATACCCCGAGTGGAAGAAAAAAAAAAGAAGACAAAAGATAGTCAATTACAATAGAAAATAAACATGTTGTATAATCGTGGTAGTATGTATGTTGAGTGACTAAGGAGGATATAGTTGTATTATCTAATTGTATTTCACATGTGAATTCTATACCCTTCATGATAGCCTATAAGACTTAGCTATGGAACTTGAATAGGTAGGTCATAGGTACCTAATTAGAGCCTTGTGCTCTATAATTATACTCAGTATGCTACTTTGAAGTTAACCCCACCAATAACTTAACGCTACAAGGCAAAGGGCCTCTATAAAAAAGTATGAAACTGGTACTACCAACCCCTTTCCCCCATATTATCCCCCATATTAGAAGGATTGAAACGAAGGCGTAGTTTCCCTTTGTTACCCGAAGGGCTAAAATAGGGGGAAGCAGCATGTTTTATTCGTTTTATTCAACTGCGGAAATCACAGCCCCCCTTTTTAAGGTCGCTCAAAGCTCGGCGCGTAAGCTGGGGCTGAATGAATTGAGCTAACAGCTTTGAATAATGGAGGCCTATTAAAGAAGGAAATGACTACCTTCAATTGGAATCGGATCCATTAATTGTTTTGTTTTCCAATTATTACAACTATTACAACTAGATTATCGTGTTTATATATACAACTTTTCTTTGGTTTATACACCTTTGAGAAAAAGATAAAAGTGTTAAATTAGGTAAGCCATGGGAATACGCGATCTTATCAAAAAGAAAGATCAGCTAGATGGTGGTGGTCATGGCGGCGGCGTAGATCGCGAAACTTTAGATAGACTCGCCGGACCCGAGTTTACCTTCATACGGTCAGACACAACTACTCAAGAGATCATCCATCCTCCGAGTTATCCGAGGGACTCTGACGGTAATAACAATTACCTGACAGCCAAAGATGCCGTAACATCCCCTTCGAAGACGCGCCGTAGTCTTGACGTCTTCAGGCCGCGATCGCGGGGCAGCAGCACATCCTCGGTTCAGAACGACGGCTCCTCGCGCAATCAACCCAGTGGCCACCACCGCCTATCACAACGTCTGCATCTGTCTAAAGCCCCGCCTACGTCCGACTACGTGCCCGAGAATCTACCGCAAATCAACGTCTCGGCCGAAGATGGATCGGGTGGCGGCCAAGGAGTCGGAGGGGCGGGTGTAGACAAGGACGCATACGAGGGACAATGGGAGAAGAGGGCGACGATACTGGCCGAAGCAAATGAGAGAGGGCAACGCCGGAGCAGCAGAACACCTAGTGTCGTGTCGCCGCCTCGGTCGCCATCCCCTTCGCCCTCCGCGGAATTGGCTAGATTGCGGCTGCGCGATGACGGAGGAAACGGAAACGGACACAAGACGGACGGCGTGGTCTCGTCAAAGGTGATAGACGACAACATTCAGGAAGCCATCCGATTGCACGAGGATGGGCAGCTCGACCAGTCTACGAAGCTGTTTGGGCGCCTGGCCGATCCCCAGGGCGCAAATAACCCCCTTAGCCAGGTTCTTTACGGTCTTGCTCTGAGGTCAGTAGTTGGATCGCCACCATCGTCGTTTCATTGCTATTTATGGAATCATCGCACCGCATCGCATCGCATCGCATCTCATCGTGTCTCATGTGTGTCTCACTGGCACATGGCTACGTCTAGACCCATCTAGAGAATGCCCCTGATCTCTTTTCCCGTTTTCTCGAAAGAGGAAGGGCGAGAGAGATTTGCGGCTTCTGGGTAGCTATGGGTAGCTAGGTAGATTACACAAGCGAATAGAGCGATGGTGGCAAAGTTGCCTACATACGAACACGAAGTACCACTACGGAAGAAGACAAGAGTACGTTCGGAAAAGCTAACATCCTGCCTTCGTGCTTTGGCGGAGCTTTAGGCACGGTTGGGGTTGCGATCCAGATCCTGAACGAGCTATTACCTACCTGTCGGCGGCAGCTTCGAATGCGGCAGCGGTCGAGAGCATGGCGCTACAGGCGGGCCTAAAGAAAGGAGGTGCCGCTAAGGGAGAACTCATCCTAGCCATCTTCGAATTGGCGAATTGCTTCCGCCACGGCTGGGGCATACCGCGAGATCCAGTCGCTGCTAAGCAGGTGGGCCACCAACACCATTACTGTTTCATTATTGAAGCATAACGGAGGTCAAGTGGGTGAGGAGTGCTGAGGAGAAGGGGACGACACCTTGTACCCACCAGCCAGACCTCGTCTCAAGTCCCGCTATTTTTTAATATTTTTTTTATGATGATCAAATCGACTAATGGTTACCGTCGGGCAGTACTACGAGACAGCGGCCAACCTTGGAGATACTGGTGAGTGGTTCGACCTCGTCGAAAGCAGACAATACCGTTGTGTGGATGGACTTGGTGATGGGATAGGCTGACAAAGGGCATGTTCCTCGGTGTACGCAGATGCCATGAATGAAGTCGCCTGGTGCTATCTGGAGGGCTTCGGATGCAAGAAAGACAAGGTACGTTAGGCGCGAAAGCCAGGTCTCCTCGCTGTCTATCTATTACCTCTCTTCGCTACGTATCACTTCCAAATCCGGCGCCTCACGTCTCTGCCCAAAGCTCACCACTACCACACCACGCGAGCGACAGCTAGGCATGATGAAGTGTCAGCCTCATGTGGCCTAAATTGTGGCTTGTCTGGTCAGCTCGCTCGCTTAGCTTCCGGGGTTAGATCAAGATGTCTTGTCTCCGAAGCAGTAGCGGCAAGCTAAGCAGCCCTGCTGCTCGGTCCTAAATCACGATCCCGTCCCGTTGGGCAGCAATGAGGCTTGCTTCCAGCCGCAAATCAGAATCGTACACTCAGGGGCGACAGCTCTTCGAGTACCTAACTCGCCCTAACGACCCGTCCCATCTGCGTGCCTAAGGATGGAAGGGAGAAAAATCACATGAGACTAACTGTATGCTTCCCCTTTAGTTTGCTGCAGCAAGGTACTACCGTCTGGCGGAAGAGAACGGCAATAAGACCCTAGGAAATACATGGTAAGTGTCACATTTATTAGCCCTTCTCGTAAGCTACTCGTATGACTAGTCTTTATTTTCTCTTGGCAAGCCCTTTCTCCTTTGTCGTTTTGTCCCTTTTGTCCCTTTTGTCCCGTACGTCGGCGGCGCAGCAAAAGCTACGAGACCCCGGCCGTTACGGATGAGTGGTCTTCGGGGTAGACGATAGGCTGTCCGTCTTTCCGGACATATTTGCAGAAGTTCGCCCTGTCTTTTTATTTTTTTCCCTTTTGACAACAAGGCTCCGAGCGGGTCTAGAGCAAGGTTTCGCTTTTTGCTCTTTTTGGGCTCGTCTCCATCAAAAGACGGCCGCGAAAACGGGTCGCCGAGTTGGGGTCTAAACGAATCAGAGCCTCATCTTTCACCGAATCCGGGAAATGTCGCTCTTCGTTTCCTCAATTCCATTCTTACCCTCCTATGGCGCTTGCTACCGTCCCACGTCCATATCCAATGTAAATGCCTCAGTTGCAGCGGAGCAAGTCCGGTTTTGTTTACTCTGATCTACCCTTAACTCTGCGCTGTCCTACACTCCGTCTCGCTTTGCCGAGCTTCTCCGAATCTAGCATATACCCATCTAACCTACCAGTGTAACATTATTTTTACTAACCAATGACGCACGGGATGTAGGATTTGGAAGGACAAGTATAATCCTACGAACTCCAAGAAGAAATAAGCAGTATCCCCCTCCTGGACCGACGATGACTGCACTACGTATGATAGGTTGGTAGAGATGGAGATGATTATTCGCCAATTGGATACATAGTGTCTCTAGCCCGTGTAGCCCCTATTACGGCATGCTAGCGCAATGGATACGGGTTTCTCAACAGTAGGTTAGGTACCGAGACAAGTACTCGCAAACATGACGATAGAAGGAGCAAATCCGCCTAGGCGTCGAGGGAAACGGAAGAGGAGAGTTTATTATTATTTGTTCCCCTTTTGCTTTCGCTTCATTCGCGGGGTTTCCTCAGAAAGGGCCGCAGCCGGTAGCAAGTAGAGATGCTGCTGTGCATCATCTTTGCATATGCACTGACGATTGTGGGGGAATGCATATATTTATTATTCTGTTCTTGTCTTACGTAGTATGTAGCAGGAGGGCGCCGAGAAAGGGACGAGCAAGTGAGAAAAAAGGGGGTGTGAAGATGGTCAGATACTTTTGGTTCTTGCATACGCCATAGTCGTGATCGGCCTTGGCTTTACGGGTTTTACCTGGGTATTCGATAGCTAAATGTGCACTTTGGGGTATCTGGACAGCTGCCTCTTGCTCCGTTGTAAGCTAGAATTTACCAATGGGGATGGATATGCGGGTTGATAATTAATTGGAGTGCTTGGTTGGCTAGGTTGACTTGCTTGTTTGGCGGTCTGTCGAGGCTGATTTGACTATTCTTGAACCGATCCGTCTAAGAGAACTGGTGACCGGTTCCCCATCCCTTTTCCTCCTACCTGGAGCTGGTTTGTCTAAGGCGTCTTTCCCGTGTGGAGAAGACATGCGGCTGATTGAATCCGCAATTTGTTTCATATATCTTAATATACCGGTCCTTGCACATCGAGTCTTGGGGCTTGGAGAACCTACCTATATGAGATACATACATAGCCATCGTGATGAATGAGCCTCAGGTTTAGTTAACGATGAGATGGCTTACTTGGCTATCTCCTTCGCTGTCTGTCTGCCCCCTTGCGTGGGGTACAGTCAGCACTGGCTTGCTGGCTGGCTTGCTGGCTGGCTGGCTGGCTGGCTGGCTGGCTGGCTAAGTATTCATTCACTCGAGGGAATATCGTCGTCGTCATCGACGAAACCAATATCAACCGGCTTACCAAACTTCGACAGGACTGACTTGACTACCCGATGGAATCCGCCCCGGGAGATATTACTCGAGCTATCTTATCGTCTCATCATCCCAACGTGTGCGACGCGAGGGGCTGAGAGCATAGGTCGTAACTTGTAGGTAGTGTAACTGGGCGCATAAACGGTGTCTATCTACCTTACCTCTTACATGGCGCTCTTGTCCCCGGACTCCAGAGCCTTCACTTTCCTTCGCTGCTGCTGCTGTCGTTGTACGTAGAACAATTCCTGACCTACGGGTCCGGATAGCTACCGCGTGTTCCCGGATGGCACTATGCTACGAAACGTCTTACAGGGAGGTTTTCTTTTTCCCCGGGTGACCTTCTTTCTTGTCATACGTAGCATACCTATCTGATGCCTATACATACATAGGTATTTACATGTCTGCCTTGAGGCTTGGCTATGTACATAACCTTTAGGTAGGTAGGTAGGTGGTTACCGATATTCTTACGTATTATATTACCAGTCCTCGCTCGCTGTCCGGGTAAGGTCTCTTCCGCGTAGTGTCCGTTTTACTGCCGTACGCATATATGTAGGTACCTATATATGTATATATGTATGTATGTATAAAGGTGCGTGCGTACATATACATATCTAACGTATACAGCACGTAACTACTCCTTATCACAGACCCGTCATAGTCCACCATCTTATCAGACCCCCTTTCTTTGTTTCTTCTGCAGCACGCTGTAGATCAGATAGCAGTGGCAGCAGAGCTTCCCACTAATGACGTTCCGTGCGTCTTGACCGGATGCCGGGATAAGAAAACTTACCTTACCTACCTGGGTATCGTGGGATTCTAATAGTCTGACGATCCCGTGTCACTTGCGCGACGGTATTCGATTTGTCGCTTTTATACGTGAGTATGTATGGTATATTTACTTGGGTGCTTGGGAGGGACGTAGGACGATAGGCTCGCGGGTTTGTGATAGATTTCTCTGGAGCGCATCGGGACTTACGTGACAGGTCAGGTATGCCGATCGTAGAAATGGAAATACGACGTATACACAGGCGCAACAAAGCCGGATAGCTACCTACGTGGTGATACGTTTGTTATTTATGACTAATTTGCTCTAGAGGCAGGGTTATGAGTGAGTGAAGGACTTGTCTGAAAAATCATGTAAGCCCCTATTCGTGCTAACTGGCGGTAAGCATACTATTAGGTACCTATACACTAACATATCAGTCAAATTCTATTAGTCGATATTCATTTCAGGGAAATCGATAACAGCCAATCTATGCGCTTTTACCAATCGCACATTCATATACGTGATACTAACCCTTGAATATCAGGCCTCACAAGTGGACAGTCATCTCCCTACCCCATGGGGAAAGGGGGATGATAAATAAAGTACCGAGTATGACAAGACTCAGGATTGAAGGACGACTGGTCGCAGCAAGTCGGACGATGGCATGATGGTACGATAGCAACAGGTAGACGGACGGACGATAAGCAAGCACGTAGCCGCACCTTGTGCTCCCCTCGGCGCCCCCTCCGAACGTCCAAATTCCCGGCTGCCTGGTCGTTGGCGACGAACGAGTCGGACGAAACTGGCCGTTGAATAGGGGCGTTGTTGTACGTGTGTTAGCTGCCGTTGGGCAAAGCCTCCTATGCCATTCCGGGAGGGGCGTAGATCACAGGGCGAGACATAGTGTAAGCCATGTGCCTGGATATTGATGTCCTATGCATAGCCTTTTTTTACATTTTGAAGTCTAGTTTTGTCTTATATGTATGTATATGCACACATACATAATACGATTGTTTATGGTGGTGTGTGCTGTAGTGGGAGGGATGGAGGCAAGGTAAGGTAAGGTAAGGTAAGGTAAGGTAAGGTAAGGTATAGTAAGGTAGGTCGGGGAGTAAGCAAAACAAATTCGCCGACTAAAATTGGCAGCATACGGAACATATGGAGCTGATGAATGATGAATGATGAATGATGAGCAAGATGCGAACATCCGTCTTCCGATCTCACTTGTGATCTCACATACAATCCCCACCAACCAACCTACATATAGCTACAATAATTGCCTATACGGGGGAACCTATAGGCCCGTCTCCCTGCATATACCCACCAACAGGAATAGGTCTGCCCTCGTTAGGTAAGGAGGGCCAACTGTCAACCACGAGACCAGAGCAGCCCTCATAGGCTACCCACCCTCTCCGTGCTCGTCTGGACCGTAATCTGTCTCGCGTGAACAACCACCAACCCACCCCTATGACGAGTCCGAGCTCCTACGCTACAACGTTCACCTCGCTCTAACCTGCAGGGCTCCTCCGGGTCCCGTGTTTAAGTCAACATGTGGGCGAGTATAGGCGCGCGTACGGTACCTATATTTACGTATATATGGGTGAGGGTGGCCCGTGTGTATGGATGGGCGAGGGGAAGAGTTAGTTAGTTAGTAATAACTAACGATAGTAATAACTAACGATAGTAATAACTAACGATAGTAATAACTAACGATAGTAATAACTAACGATAGCAACAACACCATCAATTTTATATTATGTAGGTTAGGTAGTTATACGTGTGTAATGGATGTAAGTAGGGAGTGAGACATACATACATACATCTTCGGCATTATGACATTATGACATACAAGACTGACTTACACCACATAGTTATTCCTAATTAACTAAATTATAATACCCTCATCTATGTAATTGCACATCATACCCGCTAACAAAACAGGCCGCCTACACGGCCGCTTCGTAATATCTTATATGTTAGCGCTCCGCAACTGCTACACACCCGCCCGTCTGCCGTTACCTACCGCTGCGCGTTCCTGTCTTAGAACTGTTCATATATATGCGCCGTGACGGCCGCTCCCACTGGCCTTTCGACCCAACCTATTACCTACCTACCCAACTGACATGTACGTATGTACGCATGTAATGGCAATGCTTGGAAATATGTACGAGGAAAAGAGAGAGAGAGAGAGATGAAGGGAAAACACAAGACAGAGTGAATAAAATGGATACATAGGAATTCCAAAAGTAGCAGCGCATGTGAGCTTCTGCAGCAGACTTGGCATAAAAAGGGTAAAGCTACGCTGAGCTGGACGGGACTAACTCTAGAAATGGGCGCTCGTCCCTCTGTTTCCCTATTAGCTCCACGCCCGACGCGGGGCAGATATCTATATTTGTATTTGTATCTATACCCATCCACTTACACATCCATCATCAACATCATCAACATCGTCATCAAGGTAAGAAATTAAATCGGAATAAACTATAGCATTATACTATAGTATGCATAGTACAGAATATAATAGAATAACATACTCAACTTTCAATGACTTCCAATGAATCACACAATTCTTCATGCCACCCGAACGGGGAAAAAGAAAAAAGAAAAAAGAAAAAAGAAAAAAGAAAAAAGAAAAAAGAAAAAAGAAAAAAGAAAAAGAAGAAAATATGTCACTTGCTGCTATGCTACCGCTGCTGCGCCCCGACCCGGCCGCATACGTGGGGAAAAAGGCCAAAAAGCCAAAGCGAAACGCTGCGCTTTCCCAATCCCAAGCCCAAGCAAATAAACATTAGCCTACCATACACGACCAACCCAAGGACGAACCGAACCGTAATCGCGAAACTTGGCTAACACCCGCTTTAGGCAAGTGGAAGCACACCCCTCCCCCCCTTTTTCTCCCTTCCATATCCCTCTCCCCCTCCCCCTCACACACACCCCCCCATCTGATCTGACATTTCTGACCTAATGTACCCGTATCGTGCATATGCTCGGCATGTGTAGGTAGGTAGGGAACAAGGTGCTTTGGTTAGCTCGTTTACTCTGGTAGCTAGTGTAGTGGGTTCGTGTTAGTACCTAACCTACCTATTAGTTACCTACCTGTTAGTTGGTTCAGTACTAAAAACATTCATTCTATCTTCTTGGTTACCTTCGTTTATTCGTTACCAGACTACGACTCCTACGAACATGCACTGGACACAAGGGGAAAGAAAATGGCATCATTGCATTTGTTAAGTAGTCACATTATTTGCAAAGTTTTTATTTTTATTTTTTTTTTATTTTTTTTTACTTGGTGGGACTGATGTTTTGCTTGGTTGCTTTGGGGTTTTCATATTCATCTCGACGTTTCGCTAATAAACTGACTGATGAGTTACAAGGCGAACAGCCGCAAGTGAGCTCCACCATGGATCGCTCTGCTATGCTAATGTTATGCTGTCCCCCTCCCCCCAAAAAGAACATGTCCCTTTCTCAGCTACTGGTAAGCTGCCTGTTCTTCATGCCGCCCCTGTGTGCTGTTTGTCCGTGACATATCTTCGTCATTCTCGTATGATGAGTCTCACACATCCAATAAACCGCCCTTCGGCTTGAGTTGCCGCCCCTTCCATTGGGGAAAAATAAAATACTAGGAAACAAATATGTAGGAAAGAAAGGAAAAAAACAAAAAACAAAGCTAAATGTCTCCGTTTCCATTGCTCTCGTCAGCTCACTCCCGGTACCGCCCCCCGCCCCTTTGAGTGACCCAACTAAGACCAACCCCCATTATGTCGTGTCGTGAGACTGAGACCCAACCATATTTCCCCTCCTAAAAAAAAAAAGTCCCGAAAAAATACCCCGCTCTGGGCGCGGACCTATTCAGTGAGGTCCCCGTCTCGTCTATGAGACTACGCCCGGTCGCCAAAGGGTCGCACGAAGAGAAAGGTGTAAGGAAAAGCCAGCGACCCGAATGTGAAGGAAGAACCTCGCCGTTTCGGGATTCTCTGACCCTGCCCCAGATTCCCAAATGATCCCTTAGAACGTTGTACAAGAAAATACGTAGCCTCGACAGCCGGGCTTACATGCCAAGGTAATCCCGCTCCTCAATGACCAACCCATTTTCGCCATGCAGCACGTTGTTTGTCTAGTTTTTACCGATGATGATGTATCGGCAAAAAGAGAGACGGAGAGAGAATATTTGGTGTGCAAATAAAAATAAACAATATCCAAGTTATTTCAATAATGGGACAGACGAAGGTTAAATTAAATCAGAATGCTGGCTCGCTTGCTAAGTTTCGACACAAAATAAACAATAAGATGACTTTGATGATCATGATGAAAAGTTCGATTCGAGATAGACAAAATAGATGATGATGATGATGTTGATGATCATGATATGATGTAGATAATGTAGTAGATGATGATAAATGATACGTCGTCGTAGGTCGTTTCGGTGTGCGTGAGCACCGTCGAATCTGGATTTTGATGCGCGGGAGCGCCGTGTAAAAACTGTATGAACAATGGCAATCGGAAAAATAAAATAAAATCGATATTTAAGTTACCAACAAGCGAAAATATCCAAATTGTAATCAAGATAGAAAAATAAAAGTGGCTGTTGACTCGAAGCCGTATAGTAGTAGTAATAGTAGTAATAGTAAATTCGTTCTTTTCGTTAATGTGTCGTTATGTCGTGAAATCGTCATGAGTTTGCGTCGTTGCCGTTCTGACCACCGTTCGCGTTGTTGCACTCGGCCACCATCTTGGCAAAGTTCCTAACAACGTCTCCTGGGATCTGATCCCACAGCAGTGATCGCGTGTATACCTCCGCCGCTGAGTGCTTCTCGCCGTGGCGCATATTGCTTAGCGCGTCGGCGAGGTTCCGGCGGTTCTGACCCGTCGATCGCGTTGGTGCGGTTCGAAGGAAATCTTGCGACGTCACACTGTTATATTGTGCCGGTGTGAGTGAAAAGATTTGCTCGTTCGTCTGCTCCTGCGTCGGTTGGGTGAGAGAATCCGCTAGATCACCAAGCATAGACGGCGCTACGCCTTCCATAGCACCACTGGCCATCGGGACTGAAGCGCTTGAGGTCCAGTCCGCACCGGACGGCTGGGGAGCCGAGGGTACGATGGCGCTCTCGGCGTTGGCGACGCCTGCGTCCTTGAAGATGTTGTTGAGAAGCGTCGTCGAAGCTTCGCGAACATCCTCCGAGACGCGGGGGATCGTCGGGGCCGACCTGTTGGAGATGACAAAAGCACCAACGAGGAAGAGCATGAACAAGAGACCTCCTTGCGTGGAAGACTTCTCGCCATCGGATGAGAGTTGGACTTCGGCCTTCTTCTGGGGAACGATATGGAGCTCTTGCTTCACTTCGGGTTCCATCTGGAACTCGTTCATGAAGCCCATATTGTCCCAAGACGTATCCATAGTAAGGCTGTCCATATCGTTATATCCGTTGGAGTAGCCCGTGCTGCTGGGGATAGCGGCGTGCTCGAGCCTTTGGACGTGGTCGGTCAGGACGCTGATCTTCTTGCGCAAGTCGCCGGTCTCGATGGTGTTGTTTCGAATCAACTCTTCCTTTTCCAAGGTCAAGTTCTCGACGTGGGCCACCAAGTACTCCCTCTCGCGCCTCTCCTGGTCTAGCTTTATGTGAAGCTCGCTCATCTCCTCTTCCATCGAGCTGATGAGACTGGTGAAGTGCTTTTTTTCATCCTCTAACCTCTCAGTGTGCATCTTTTTCCTTTGCCTAGAGTCCAGTGCAGCTTGCCGGTTGCGAAGTAGTCGCTTTTGCTGCTTCAGCTCCTTGATTTCCTGCTCGTCAGTAGTCGATGCGATAAGCTGGTCGATGTTGCCGAGATTGCGCTCCGCGGGAATGTCAAACCGAGCATTCTTCTTGCGGATGCCATCACCGCGACGCAGCTCGTTGTGCGATCGGATGGTTGGAGTATCCGGTCGCATGCGCTTGACTAACGAGGGATTCTTCAAGTCCTGACCCATCCAATCCTTCTGCGGCGAGTTCGGCAGGGGAGGATTGTTAGGACCAACTGTAGCGAAGAGCGGTACCTGGTGGGCGGGATTGCTGAAGGGCGTTTGCATCTGAAGAGGTCGTTGTTGGAAGATGGACTGGTTGTTGTCGAATGCATTCTCAAGGCTGTCGTACTGTAAGGGTGTGCATGTACCGGAACCTTGACCCATTTGCCATTGCTGATTTTGCGAGCCGTATACGGCTTGCGGGTCAGCCCTCGTAAACGGGTTGTTGTTGTTCTGGGGCTCTAGGAAGGGGTTGTTTGACGGGACCGACTGCATGTCGACGGATTGCCAATCTCCCACTTCCGTCTTCGGGGAGAATATCGAGCCGGGTACAGCGAACGAATCCCTCCTGCTGCCAGCCATGGGCGGCGACATATCCAGACCCGAATCCATTGCGTTGCTGTCTAGGATGTTCTCATCGAGGATGTTGCTGTCCTCTTCATCAAAGTACTTTTGCGCATGGTTGGTATCGACGGATAAGTGATTCGACCGGTAGAAGGCCGGCATCTGAAATGTTGAGACCATTGCTGGTCTATGTGTGTGTGTGTGAATGTGGTGTGTCTTGGAAGAGAAGCGAGAGTTAGGAACTCTGCAGGTTGTTGTATAGAATAGTCGAAGAGGTTGGATCTGCTCTGCAGGGATGTATGGTTAGTGCGTCGAGCGGTGAATGATTAGAACTAGTAGCGGTGGGTCGTTGATAGACTATTCTCTGTCTCCTCTTTCTTTAAAATCGAGTCTCAAGTTGGAACAACAAGCTGCTTCGAGACGATGATTAAGAGTATATGTGTGTGTAGGTGTTCGTGTATGTGTGCATGTATGCGGGAGTATGTGCGAGAGAGACAATGGAGAGGGGGAGGGGGATGTTGCAATGATTAATGGGAGCGATAAGAGGTTGGTCGGGTTTGGAGGTGTAAGTGGTAGTAAGATGGTGGTAGTATTTGGTTGCAATGGTGGCGGCGGGGGAGAGACTTGCAGGGTAGGAGAGCAGAGATGTCCGGCAACTTTAAAAATAAAAAAGAATAAAAATTGAAAAAAGTAAAAGGGAAAATTAACAGAGTGGGAGTGTGTGTTACTACACTACTTACAACTTCTTCGGCTTGGGAGATATTCTCATGAATCTTCGTGTGTCGTACAGGTATTGTCGGCCTGAATTCGTCTTACAAAAAACTATGTAAAACAGAACGAATGTAAAGATGAGGGGGATAAAGTGGTTGTAATAGATGCTGTTAGGAATCGCGTGATTCACAATCTCAGCAACAATCAAGATGTTTTCTTATAAGTTATTTCCTTATGATCGGGGGGGCGATATTGATGGGGGGTGGAGGAAGGGCCTGGGTACTTAAACAAGAAATGGTCAGGTCCTTCTTTGACTGTCAGGATTTGCTTGTGCTAAGAGGACGGGGGTCAGTCACTTAAGCATTGTAGTGGGGAAGATGGAAGTCCATGAGACTTACCAACTGACGAACGGTATCTCTTTTGCTTGGGTTCGCGGTGCAGTGAGGTGAGGGTGTGTGGGAGGACGTGGGTATGGTCCCTTGTAGGTAACGGTACGGGGGTGTGGTAGCGAGATGGATGCTGTTCCGGGCCACTGGTTGATCCTCAGCCAAGGAAAACATCTCTCCACCGTCTTTTTCCTCACTGGAGAGAGACGGCCGTTTTTGACTCCAAAAAGTCTGTGAAACAGCAGATTTGCATCTTGGAGCAATGAGAGATAGCCCAGCTATACGGTTGGGTGGATTTGTCCTAGGACGGGAAGCTATACATTCTTGTTAGTCAGGGATATTGTACGATGCCTCTAGCCACTGGGAATAGGTGCCAGTGGTCTTGCAGCTAGGGACTTTTTAGTTACGGTAGGGCAACGGATAACTGTAGAACCCGTACATGATGATAGATGAGTTAGATATACGCCAGTGGAGATTTAATAGCCATCCTCTGACTGGCTACTTGGTAGATCGGACAAATAGAATCGAGATGGATTGCTATGCTTACGGCTCCGGAGTCGATCGAAAACCAATCGTCTTCCAGAAGCGGAAACGCTAGATGCTTGAACCGGTAACCCTTTACGAGTGAGCTAAGGATATCATAGGCTAGAAGTCGTTAGCCCTGCTGGGTTGGGCATCGATGACCTTAGGTGCAATTGCTACCTAAGACCATGCACTCAGCACCCACGAGCACGCTTTTGCGCCCACTAACAAGACGCTGAATTCGTTTTGGACATCCCATTGCTCAGTAGCCCGTGGTGGGGTGACAAGAGATCTTTTTTTTTGCCAGGCATTATTGTACTTACGAGTCCACCGGATCTGTCGATACAATAGACTAGTATCCTGCTTCCTGCTTTCGAACGGCCAAGCAGACTTTCCCGAGCCGTACATTAGTCAAAAGCAGTTTTTTGGAGTAGCTATGGGTCGTGCCCAAGATACAAAGATACGGTTCAACGCGATGAGCGCTGTGAGATGACGAATGTTCAGATACAATCCAGACGCAGAGACGAGGCTGCGCCATACAAAAACGCGACGTACTTCCCCGAGCTCCTACTGGAGACCTAAGAGCTCGGATACTAATTCTTCAACTGCTCAGTGCAACTGGTGTCACATGATTATGACTGATTTCTCCGATGTTGTTTGTGCTGAAGCCGTGAGACGCCTGAAAGCCGGTACATAAACATAAAGATTGCAGCCCGACACTTTGTGCATCCGAGGCTCTTACAGCTTACAGTCATGCCATGACTGCGAGCTGCGTCTCGATGTGAAGCAAACACTAACCGCGTTGTACCTAGGACCGCTAGGAAGTTATGCGGCGCCGTTTACCATACCTAGTTTGTCAGTAGATCACGAGATAATTACGACTACGTACAGTACAGCCATTGATCGTTGCATTGAAGGGCCCCTCTATGCCACTCTCTACATACACTACACCTTCCTCTACGGTACCATGCTCAGATCTCGGAACGGGACGGCGGTAGTATCAAGTGTCAGATTGGAGCGAGACCGGGAGCCTGGGGCCGATCTTGCCTCACCCATGCTCGGAGGCAACTCTGCTACGACCTCTCGGCGTCACTACAATTACTTGGAAGAAGATTGACGTTCTCCGTTCGGCGACGGCTAGATGAGTTCCTCTCGCCCGTCCGCTATTCTTGCCGATTATGAGCCAGTCCGAAAAGGTGTATCTAGTTTTCTTGGTTGGTAGGTTCACGCGCGGGATTCTTGCGGTGAGGGCGATATTAGTCAAATAACGTTAAAAATAGCCAAGAATAAGAACGATTAAGCCGTGGAATCTTGAGCACAGACAATGGGTCCATCTTCTAAAATCTTCGAGTACACTACTCCTCCTAACGGATTTGACACGATGGGGCATGCTCCCCCTGTTGGCCGGCGGGTCTTCCGGAGCCAGGGTCCAGATGCGCTATTGAGCGTTGGAGAGATGCTAGGAAGGAAAGAAAAAAAAAATGCATTTTGGAAGAATTCTCTGGAAACGCAAGCTCTCCGGAGTTAGTACCAATTCGAATGCTAGCCTGAATTGCTGTCGCGAGAGACGCGAATACATCAGCAACGACAGTGATCGATCAAAACACGCTCAGCCACCACCGCGTATACGGCAGAAGGAATACATAGAGAGTAGCCAACAGGAAATTGTCCGGTTTGAGATGACGTACAGGCGTAGATCCCCGACCAGCTTAGTTAATGAAAGCCTTGTGGAGGCTCCGTTTTGAGATTTTACATTTTCCTAGTATCACGGGAACGGTTAATCGGATGGATTCTAAGATTCTGTTATAGGTAAAGATTGGAACGAGTCAGTTTGAGAAGAGTATAGGCATGGCCGGCGTTTTGGCTACAGCCTTTCAATATCAAGAACTGGTACAAGTAGGTATTTTCTGCGAGCCACCGTAACCGGGTTTGGTGGTAATGGGCTCAAGGTGTTTGCAGCCGAGACAACCAACCGGAGAAATGATGAATAAGTCGTTGGCGACAACAATGTAATGCAATTGACGCCTGAATGATACGAGTAAAAAACTTCATGATCAATCAGCTCTAGTCGATCCAACCCGAGGAAAAGAAGCGCGAGGGAGAGTTTCAACGCACGTGTATTCTGCTGCAACTTCATGCTGAAGCGTTCGCCTCGTCTGAGTGATTGGCTGTGAATGAAGCAAGCTCTTGCGGGTCGGCTGAGAGCCAGGCCAAGCTTGGCGCATCGCGTTTCTGCTCTACCCGCGATACGCAAAATTGAGTACAAACCGGTTGAATATGAATATGAACCGGACGATTCTAGATCAAAACAAGGAGCGCCGGCAGCTTTTAGGCCTTATCTGCTTCAATGACGCACCGGAGACCTCACCACTACTCGCGGGCGCGACGCGGTGTGGACGAAATAGGTCGTCTTGGTTGGACCGGAGCTCAATGTATCGTACTATCCACACCGACTGTAGTTCTTATTCCGGAATACCGACGAGACCTCAAGGCTTGAGCACTTGCTCAGATTGGAATAGCTCTTGGTTAGGCACGAACTTCATACATAGTGTACATCTTCATACATGCAGCTACTGTGACACCTAGCGGGCCGGCTTTTATGCGGCCAGAGGCACATAAGATGGATCACATCCCCTTCTGGTACGATCTGAAGATGATGAGAGGACGAATTTGGGGTTGATGGAGAACACTAAGTTTAACTGCTCTCGTCCGTGCAAGACATGTGCGCCAGTCGGGGATTCCCAATGCCAAAAAAGGGATAGTTCGTAAGCAGCGGTGAGTGGCATTTTCGACCAACCAGCTTCGGAATCATCGATCCTAGTATGGAGAACTATGGCAGATAGTCAAATACGAAACCACCATTTCTGCCCAAAGGGATAAAAAAATCAGGGCGCCATGGAGCCATTGACATTTGAATATGTCGATTTTTGAGATGATCCTAAGCCTGCTCGGGCGAGCCTGTCCAGATAGTTCAGCTGGTCACTGTAATTGTTTATGCTGCTGATGTGGACGTGTTTGGAGGATGATAGTGACTATCAGGTCTATTTAGCGGCCTACATACTTCGCAGCCGTTTCTTAGATCTAACTTTTCATCGGAGACCTGCAGCTTCATCGCGACTCGTCAGTAAGGTACCGTCCGGCTCCACTAGCCACATGCGGCATTACGTTCAACCACCAGGACCCCGATAATCGCTTGCAGTATGCCTAAAAGGGGGAGAATAATGAGTCACATCCATGTAAAAATCTTGTCACACTAAGGAAGAGCGACGTTGATGTTCTCGTGCAGTCTTCGTGCAATTGCTATTTCATTCTGCCAAGTTGAACTGAAGTTTGTGTTTGCTCTAAAGGAATGTCATGTTAGGACTCAGCCAACATGGCGGTGTAGTTCCGATAGCTCGGGAAAGCCTACGCAGACTTGGAGTTCAGACTAGGAAGTTTCTTCGAGAGTAATGTAGTTGAATCCTTCCTGCGCATTTCAACCACTTATCTCCTTCGAATTCGAGCATTCTGAAACGAATTTCTTGTCCAACTCGAACACCTGAAATAGCGTTCTTCTCCACTTCGCGTTACGTAGTGCAAAGTGGAGTTCTGAGGCTGCGCGTCGAAGCAAATTCCAAGATCGAAAATGATACGTAGTAGGCTGTCATCTCGTACCTTGCACTGTAAGTACTCGAGTGATACGGCTGTAGTAGTACAAAGTCGCAAGAAGCCGCGAAGTACTATGGCAAATTCATAACAATATCTCGCGATCCCGAGCGGAGAACATGGACCGCGACGGTGGCGACATATATTTAGCTGGTTGAGGCGGTGAGTGGCTTTGTAGCCAGATCGAATCCGTTTCCTCGGCATCGACCCGCGGTGGGCTCTCCATCGAATCGATGGCGTGAGGATCCCTGGATCGATAGCCGTAATAATCTCGAACCTAGCAATAACAGAAGGGTAGCTGCCGAGAATTCCAGGTTTAGGTGACGCACGCTCCGAGACTATCCTAGACGTCAAAACGGCGATCATTGGAAGTCCCAGAGTTTCGCCAGAAGATTGTCCTCTACCCCCGAGTCTAGATCCTGAGGAAGGAACACTTTTTTGGGTATCATAAACTCCACAACAGGAGCCTTTTTGACTTGCTTGGATAGTTCCGCATCAAGTAGCTAGAAATACGTAAGCAAAACAAAAACTAGTATGTGGGACGGTGGCACATGTGACTTACGCTGCTATACGAATGGTCTAAGAAATCCTCGAGGTTGTAGGACTGCTTAGTGAATTGCTCCGATACTATTTTCGCGATAGTCGCAACGTTCGGGTGGTAGTGTGACTGCAGCTGAACGACCTCCCATAAGCAGCTTTCAATGGCGCAAGTCTCCATTGGATCTTCTTCGTCAGTAATGAACGGATCAGCCATCCCTTCATTTTCAAGTGCCTCCTTCTCTTCCGGTGACCTAGGCACGCGATGCATCATGAACGTGCAAAGCGGGTGCTTTTTGAATAGATTATAAATCCAGGGTATGACCACAACGATGGCGGCAGGGGGGGCGCTAAGGCACAGCCTCGTAATTCGCTTGATGAAACTTGCGACAAGGACAGCGGGAAGATGCGTAGAAGAGAGGAACGTGTCTAACAGCCGAAAGAACCTAGATCGATGTTTTGAATGTAGGATATTTGCATCCAATAATGAGTACAACTTCCGATAGAACAACGGATAGTCTAGGTTCCGCTCTTGTATGAGATAGAAGACTCCTGATAGAGCTAATAGAGAAATCGCGCCCCCGGAGTTATACGAATCTGTTAGGAAGTCCATTAGAAGCTCCGGTTTGGTAAACCACGGAGCAATGGACTTAGTCATGATTTGAAGCACCTTTTTCCTTTGCTCCCGGTTGAGGCCTAGGTCAAGCAGTGCTATCCAGGCTTCTTGGGCCTGTTTCTTCTGTTGGTTCAGGGATGCGACGGGATGCGACTTCTTTTTCGGCGCATCAATATAGAACTCGCCCATTTCTTCAGCAGAAGCCGGAACATCTTCAAAGAAGGATAATAAGTCGAACACGTTATCAAAGAGCCTTTCGTTGGAGGATATTAAAGGTTCCTCAGAAAGAATATCCCTGTATATAGGTTAGTACTACACACATGTTAAACAGGAATTAATCACGTACTTCAAGGCTTTGAATGTGTAAAATCGTATATCCGCATACTCGCCCGGAAACTTCTCACAGAATTCTTCTCTAATGTCCTCGGATTCGCTTAGGATAAGCGCTTCCACCACTTCTCTGAGGAAACCTTTCGGAAAGTTGTATTCATCCTTGTCGTTGGTGTGGTTGCCTTCAGCTTGCAAAATGCGCATAGCTAGAGTCAACGCAGTAGATGCAGTGTCCTCTTGACCCAATTCTGAGAGGACTATCTGCTTGAAGTCTCCGAGTCTTTTTTTAAGCCATTGAACGACTACGATATCTTTTTCCGACTGCCCATTCCGTCTCGCTAGATTTCCTGATGCAAACAGACGTAGAAATACTCTGCACAGTGATACTACTGCAAGTTGGGTAGAATCATCGTCGCCGTCTTTTCGCGCGAGGTCAAGAAGAATTGTTATGTTATTGTAGTTCTTCTTGGATTCTAAGATTTCGTTTTCGAGTTGCAAGATCTCAGCTTGGGGATCATGTTCGTCGCTATCCTTTGGTTTGGCTCGTTTATTTGCTTTTTCAGGAACTTTCGATCGCTTCCTCTTCAGGGACTCTTCAGTAACAGATCCCGACATTTTCGCGTAGTTCTGTAGTTGAATTGTATAACTAGGCGTTGCAGGTGTTTGAATAATGAGGAAATGATTAAAAAAAAAAAGTTTAATTACTTAACAGCCTTGAGAAAGAACAATGCAAGGCTGACCCAAAAGTGCCAAAAGTACCAAAATCGAGTTTGAAGTGGGGTGGAATGGGTAAATCACGTGTCTGATTGACCAATCACGGAAGTCGGTTGGACTGGGTTGAGGGTTCAACTGGGTTAAGTGCAAGTTCGTTAAAACCTCATCGACTTCAATTCCGAAGCTCCTCTAGACAAGCAATAATTACTCCCATCTCCTCTCACCCGAATTCGTTTTTCTCTTGCCATTCAATTTCGCAATGGCCTCCCGCTTGGCTATCCGTGCCTTCGGTAAGTTTTGTTTTTGCATTGCTACTAGCATGCCAATTAAGCCATGTGAAACTTATCGCGAATTGTAGGAGCCGCCCGTCTACGGCCCTCGGTCCTTTCGCGAACTCTTCCCGCAGTCACCACCGCATTGACTGCTACCCGACCGGCATCCAACGTTCCCGAACCTAAAGTCAAGGCACAGTCTATCATTGATTCTCTACCTGGAAACTCCCTCGTTTCCAAGACTGCCATCCTGTCATCCGCTGCTGGTCTGTCTATCTACGCCATTAGCAATGAGTACTACGTCGTGAACGAGGAAACCATCGTCGCTTTCTGCTTGCTCAGCGTTTGGGGTGCTTTGATCAAGTATGGTGGTCCCATGTATAAGCAATGGGCCGAGGCACAGAACGAGAAGATCAAGAACATCCTAAACGCCGCGCGTGCCGACCACACTCAGGCCGTCAAGAACCGCATCGAGAACGTCCAGCAGATGGGAGGTGTTGTCGATATCACCAAGGCTCTCTTCGAGGTTTCCAAGGAGACTGCTAAGCTCGAGGCCCAGGCGTACGAACTCGAGCAATCTACTGCTCTAGCGGCCGAGGCCAAGTCGGTTTTGGATTCGTGGGTGCGATACGAAGGTCAGGTCAAGCAGCGCCAGCAGAGGGAACTGGCCGAGTCGATTATCGCCAAGGTGAAGAAGGAGCTCGAGAACCCTAAGGCTCTTCAACAAATCCTGCAACAAAGCGTTGCCGACGTAGAGAGTAAGTCTTGTTACTGCTGGTCTTATAGCACAAGCTAACAAGTTTCTAGGAATTGTGTCCTCCAAGGCTCAATAGACAAGTCAGTTTAGACAGATACTCCATGGCGCAGACAAAGATCTCTTTTGTCCCCCCCTGTGTTTATAAACACCTTGTGCATTAGTCAAAAAGAAACTATCTTTCCAACACTAACTCTGCAACGTTTTGTGACACCTAATATGGTAGTCCTACATACCGGCATAGTGTAGGAGCTTAGAAAATATTTGAACATAGATTACGATAATGGAAGAATCATCTGCTCTCGTGTAATGAATATTAGTGAACACGGCTAGGTAGTTCTCTAAACTGCTCCTAACCTACCTAATTTAAGAATTGACCCTACTTTCTGAACTTCTTTCGCTCGAGTCGCTTAGGTTCTTAACTTCGTCTCTTGCATGAAATAAGTTTGAATAAACCTCCATGCACAAATGAGTTACCACTAAGTAAACTCATTATATTACCCTCTATAGCTTGTTGAGATCGAAGCTATGAGACTTAAATTATGATGAATACCTTGTATGAGGACACATGCCATGCAACTAGACGGTAGTTTACATAGCTCAACCCCTACCTAGGTAGTCTTCACCCGTCTTTTCCTTCCCACTTCTCTAGAAGACTAACTTTCCATTCCTTGAATTGGCGATCACTCTGGGGCAACAGGAAGTTGTTACTGTTTAAGATATCCTTTACATTTTCGATTGCCTCGGCCGGTAGGGTAATGTCTTGTACATCTGACATCATAGAGTCAAGTAATTTGTTTGCTTCATCTTGACTAACCATGCGATAAAACACCTTTATAGCCTTAATGGGTGACCTCCCCTCCGCTGTGGAGGAGAAAGAGATGTTGTTGAACACCCAGATGTTTAATAGAGACTGGGATGTTCCGTCTGCTTGGGAAACACCTTGCGCTGGCTGATCTTTCAGTTTCATTGGCAGTAATATGGACTTTGAACAGCCAGAGCGGGCTATTGTCGCGAGAAGAATAGAGCTGACCCAGTGAAACAGACTGGGCGAATTATCAGGACTTCGTGGGATCTGCTCATCCACGTAGACCTGCCACTTGAACAGAGTAGCGGCAGCTCCCAGTTCATTCAGTATTCCTAATTGGTTCTTACAGGATACACAGGAAATGGATACGTTTTCTAGTTGTAAATTATGCGCTTCTCCATTTTCAAGTGCCTCACCACGGAATTCTGATCCATTGCGTAACTCTAATAGAGATGGAACCTTTGTTACCTAAAGAAGCTTGCGTTAGCAAAACTTCTGAGAGGAAACACTCGATGAAAAGGTTTAATATCTAGCTAAGAAGTGTAAGAGATGTACCTCTGGTTAATCCCAGAATTTCCACGTCCAAGGAAATTCTTAGTGAAAAACAGAGGAATCCACTAATACATCAATGCCAAATCCCTAGGGCGAGACCTCGGATTCGACACTTACGTACCGGGATAGGTAAGTATGTTATTCTAGGGTAAGAGTATCGGTAACCATGCCATTGAGGAGCAAAAATGCTGGTCTGGTCACCTTCTATATACCCATTTCAAGCAGTTTGAGAGAAAGAAAAGAAAAAAAAACTTACGGCTAACGCAGAAATATCCGTCTCTGGCAGTAGAAAGGAAGATAGATCCACAAACCCGACACCTGCTTGGGCAGCTATCCTAGAAGTCGCACCATACGCTTTAGAAGCAGGACCATCATCATGTTCGTGTCCGTGATCATGAGGTTTATGGCAATGCCAGAATTCCATCATTTCAGCCCAGTTCTCGCTAGGCAAATCTTTCCATACTTTGATTACACCGGATTCAACAATGGTAGCGTGGCATTTTCGACACGTAATGTGTGATTCTGGTTGAAGATCAGTTGCGGACCACGGAACTGTTTGCTCCTCCGGCGTAGAAAAGGCATGGCGCTCTAGACTTGAGGCAAGAGGCAATCGGCAGGAGAGATGTTTCTTGCCGATACTCTGTATTGGTAGTTGTTTAACTGAGACAACCTGTCCAGGGAGACGTATGGAGGTCTCTACGCCATCGTGGTGGATTGTGAAGAACCAGCCATCAGATGAGACGGCGGCTCTGGTATCGGGTGAGCTTGGTGTATACAGCTCGCATCCGACAGATACTCCTTGTATACGCGACAGAAGTTCGGCGTATATAAGAATCTGACGTGATTCATTCATGTTGCACATAGGGAAATGGTTGAACCCTGAAAAGATGGTCCGACGCGATACATTTTGTAGTATTTCGGCGATGCACAGACCAACATTAAAAACGACTGCGGACAACAATGGTTTGTACTTTTTCCTTAGTGCATTATTCAGCTAAAGCATTTTAGCCTCATTTGATATGCCTTTTAATTGTATAATGCTTCTCATCAATTCAATATTTGATCTCATAACCCTCTATTTAAATGCATATCTGCATATAATAACGTCTTTGGATCACGCGGGTGGCACTTTCGATTGTTACGTCACTTCAACTTCAACCACTTTAACCTTCAGACAGTTAATTATCGTGATGCTCTAATTTAAAACCGAAGATGGCTTCTGTACTTTCTTACGTTCCTATTGTGAACCGACTCGTCTCTAATACAGGTCGGACTCGGACCATTGACATCCCACCTGTTGAGATTCACAATGTGGAGACGGCACCTGAGAAACGACCAAGAACCCTTAAGCACCTTTTGAGGGCAAACCACGTTAACCATTCCATTATCTACCATAATTTAGAGTTTCATAATCATCTACCGCATATTCTCGGATCTGCTTATATCCTTGGAGCAGATGTTCAGCAATTGCATAAGATCTACGATGTAGAAGCACAAGATCTTGAGCCATGGAAAGAATCGCCGGCTGAAATAGCCCAGGAAGACTGGAGAGACTTTCTCGGAGAACCGGAATACCAGCGTGCCTATGTCGATTTCTTCGAAGATTCTCTAGCATTGAGGCACAACTACCAGTGGAAAGGTGTAGTAGAAGAGTATATATATGGGGGCAAGGAGCCCTTAATAAACTGTCTCATCGGAGGTCGTACGTACAATCCCTAAAACTTCGTATAGGCATAAACTGATCTATATTAGTTGGGCACCCTCTCATTCACTTAGGATATGCTTATGAGGTAGATAGTCGCGAAGTTGCCATGGAAGCCCTTGGCATGGCGGCTACGCAATACAACTTCCTTCATAAATACATTGACGATGCTTCGTATTCGAAGCCATCTTCGATTAAGCCGTCTTCGCCCTTGGAACTACTCCTAAAACTAAGGAATGACAATCGTCTGGATGGAGTCTTCAAGGAATCAGGACCTGACAACATTGAACCGCTATTCAAGAAGCACGAGGATATTGTTCTCGAGTACTGGAACGCATGGACACTCGATGATCCGGTGAAAGACTTTGAACAATCACAGGAGGCTGCGGTTGCTATCTTGGTTGCCACAGTCCCGCCCGGAACTCATTCATATAACTTCTTCCTTTGCCATGTGTTGACGACGAGTCATGCCGTCAGGATACTGCTTCCATTAATCCCATCGGAATTTCGCATTAACTTAGTTAGGCAATGGTGGCTATTTGCAATCGCCGTCTATATCGCTGAACTCCGTCCGAAAATTGATCCTGATTACATCAAGCCAGAAGATGTTGCTGGAAAGCAATGGAACTATGTGGAGGATAAGGCATTAAATGGACCTTATGCTACTGACGCTCATTTTGTTAAGGGTAAGACCTTCTAGTGATTTCAATATAGGTTAATAAGGTACTAACTTACTGTATAGCTGTGCGTGCTATCAAAGAAGCGGCTCGGACTTGGGGCGACGTACATGAACGTTATTTGGCTGCAGCCGTCCGGTTTGCCGATGACTTCCAGGGATGGACTTTTTCATAGTATTAGGTCTATTTATATATATGTTGTAGAACGAGCTGTGAACTATATATGAATCATGAGGATATTTGGACAAAATTGATCGCTGAGCTAGGATGTTGTTATTATTGTCAACTATAGTTGGGCTTCTCACACATGTGACTATTTTAAAATGTAATTAAAAGTAAAATAATGGCAAACCATGATTGTTAAAGCGTAACCATATAAGAAGAAAAAAAGGTATAAATGTTGCTAGATTGTATCAGGAATATACTGAGACTGACTTACATGAGAGAACAAATAGAGGTACTTAGAGGTACATATCAGGTAGGTGACGCAGGTTTAATTGATCACATGATGGCGCATCGAAGTTACTGCAGGCTAGGTCTCCGGAAGACGCGCTATAAGCAACCCGCCCGCGACGAAAGGTTCCATTACATAGTAGGCTGGGAATGACGGAAGGTACCTACGTAAGTTTCAATCCAATCATGCCGTCTATTTGTCTATAACGACCACCAAATCAATTCTTTCCTGTATATTAAAGTTTTGATATTCAAATCGCCACAGCCGAAAAAAAAATTGCAGTATTAATCTTCACTATTCGATTGCCTTCTCCATGTGAGCAATTGCGCCCACTAGCAGATGCCGTGCATCTCACATCCACCCTATCGCCATGGCGCCGCCCACAAAACGTCGGAAGCGAAACATCGTTCATGCCTCTTCAAACGATGAAGAAGAGTCAAAGTTGAAGCCTAACACCGTTACCAATTACCTCCTTTCCTCGCCTACTCAAAAATGCGCTTCTCCGACAGATGCCTCCCGGGCCACAACACCCTCGCCAGTTCCTGCAAGGAAGTCGTCTCGCTTGCTGGCCTCTCAACCGCCGAACTCAACTTCGACTTCTATACCACTTCAGCAAAGGAACAATGGATTCAGGGGTTTTAGTACGAGTCCGGGGAAGCCCAAGGCCCAGTCATTTTCAAAAGGGAAACGAGTGGAGAAAGAGAAGACGGCGGATCTTGTGACTATGTTTTCTAGACAAGCTCAACGGGTCCCAACGGCGTCCCCGACCAAGAGGGACGATATTACTAGTGATCCGATATCAGACGATGATGATGTAGGTGAACACAGGGCGGCAAACACCAGTCGAGTCGGGCAGAACGCCCGTAAGCGTTTTCGGGATACGTCCCAACCGAGTAGCGGCCCGGCAATTGCATCAAGTCAAAAATTCCTCAAACCGCCCCGTCCTCAACAGGACCCAACTACAGGCGACGAGCAACGACCCTGGTCGGAACGGTTCGGCCCTACGAATATAGAAGAGCTCGCAGTTCACAAAAGGAAAGTGACAGACGTTCGTCGGTGGCTTGAAGATGTTATGGCCGGCCGGATGCGACAGCGGCTTTTAATTTTGAAGGGTGCTGCCGGAACAGGGAAGACAACCACAGTTCGACTCCTTGCTAAGGATATGCGCTGCGAACTGCTCGAATGGAGGAACCCCGTTGGTTCGCTAGGTGCAAATCAAGGGTTCCAGTCAGCTTCGGCGCAGTTTGAAGAATTCATGGGGAGGAGTGGAAAATTCGGTCAATTAGACACTGATCTTGACTCGAGTCCTCCGAGTCTCGGCAAGAACGATAATAATGATAATAATACGAGGAAAATTATCCTCATTGAAGAATTCCCAAACACTTTTACACGCTCGTCAACGGCTTTGACGACTTTTCGAAATACTATTTTGCAGTATCTGGCCGCTAATACGCCATCTCTCGCTACTTATGGTCGACCGACTTCCATAGATTCTATCACGCCTATCGTTATGATCATATCAGAGACTCTACTAACTACTACCTCGGCGTCTGCGGATAGCTTTACGGCCTATCGCTTGCTAGGGCCTGAAATCACTCGACATCCGGGCTCTTGCATTATAGAGTTTAACGCTATTGCGCCTACTCTCCTTGCAAGCGCGCTCGAATTAATCGTACAGAAAGAGGCGCGAAAGTCTGGACGGCGTCGGACGCCGGGCCCACTTGTTTTAAAGAGGCTGGGCGAAATAGGGGATATAAGAAGCGCGATCTCCTCACTCGAGTTTCTTTGCCTCAAAGGTGATGACGATGCGGACTGGGGCTCAAAGGTAGCCTTCACGAAACCCAAACGCGGATCTAAGAATGAAGTATCCTTGACTAAAGGCGAAGTGGAAAGTCTAGAGCTTGTCTCGCAACGCGAAGCAAGTTTAGGAATATTTCATGCTGTCGGAAAGGTAGTATACAACAGAAGAGATGAGCGTCCGATGAGCCAGCAAACTCCCGAGGGTCAGGCTGAAATATTACCTGACTTTATAGCGCATCATTCTAGGCCAAAACGGTCCGAGGTTTCCGTCGATAGCCTCATTGATGAGACTGGAACTGATACGCACACCTTTATTTCAGCACTTCACGAGAACTATGCCTTGTCCTGTGAACCTAGTGGGCCTTCCGATCCAAATTCCTCACTTGACTACATCAACAATTGCATCGAATTCCTTTCCGAGAGCGATCTACTTTCCCCATCTTCGGACATCTTCTTCCGGGGCCGAGGGTTCGGCGCTTCGACATTCTCAGGACGAGATTCGGCTAGCCATGTGCTAAGACAAGATGAGATTACTTTTCAGATCGCGACCAGAGGATTACTATTCTCTCTACCAAATCCTGTGAAGCGAATCTCGAAAACATCCGGACGCGGTGGTAGTGACGCTTACAAGATGTTCTATCCTGCAAGTCTGAAGCTATGGCGAGAGAAGGAAGAACTCGAAGGGGTCGTAGATCATTGGGCATCAAGATTGCTAAAAGAGGATGAAACTGGTCAGAATCTCACCCAAGGCGCTTCTGCATTTAGACGGCCTAAGTCAGCAGCAAGCGGCGGTGGTGATTGGATCAGTAAACACCAGGCTTCTACAGAACGCAACAGCAATCAACAAGTCAAAAAGGCCGAACAGAGCCAGGACCAACAGACAACCCCATTACTCTTCCTTGGGAACTCAGCTCGTAGGGAATTATTACTGGAACGACTGCCATATATGGCCCACATAGCACGGGGACGTAGAAGCGCAGTAGGTAACGTTCGGTTGAAGGAAATTGAAAAGGTGACCTCGTTTTCCGGGATTGGAGAGGCAGCGGACGATGACGCCCTCGACGGATATGATAATATGGAGCAGGCGGGAGAAGCGTGGGCAACTGACAAGCCTACCGAAGAATCATCACCACGAAAGAAGAGCGTCGCCTTTGGCATACGGCAAAAGAGCGATGTGCCTTCCCTTTCTACCGCGGCGATACCTTCTATACAGAAATTGGTTTTAAGCGACGATGACATAGAGGACGATTAATCCGCCCATTTTGTCACATCCTAAATATGCTACGCAGGATATAGCTTACGCAGTGCTTTCCAAGCTCCGATGTCTTGAAATAATGGCTGTTCTCTCAGGTTAGGCTATACGTGCAGGTGGAGTGGACGGCGTTTTGGTGTTTTACGTAGGAAGGGTAGGGATGTGTATGTCTATATACCTACCTAGGTACCTATGTATATAGAATTGAGAATTAGGGTCACTACTGTCGAAGATTCGGAGAGTTTGTGTATGAAGAGCGTACCGTTCGGCTGCGGGACGGGGACAGATCACATTCTATTAGAGTATAGTATATGTCTTAAGTGCATAAGTAGTGTTTTGATTGGTCTGGTGTGCTTGTTTTCCCTAATAGCTAGGTACCTTAGCTAATGTAATTTTTGGATCCCGTTGAAACATACCTAGGTCTGTATTTGCTCATAAAAGGAGCAGAAGGTCCCGGGATGCTGGATATAGCCAACCGTGGACCCGGTCGGTTGGTTGCGTCGTATTTCGTATTGCTCGCTTTCGACTAAGCGTGTAGACGCCGCGGCTCGCATCTAATCTGATCTAAGCCCGATGGGGCCATGAGGAAGAGCACGTACGTCTACCAAAGACGAAGATCATTGAGGTAATAGGTGACATCGTGCTCTCGGAATTTTGATAATCGGCTAGATTTAGTTATTTTCTCTTTCATATTTGTGTAGTACTAGATGTCAGATCATTTCTTCTCATGCCTCTTCACCCTTGCTGCATAGTGCCATGATAGGTCGATCTTAGGATTATGTAGTATATGTTGAAGTGTGGCTGCACTAGAGCTATTATATTATTCGTCCGTATTCTACTTATACGTATACGCGGCGGCCGTATAGCTCGCGATTTCTTATGAGGAAGGATAGATTAGATCCGTCTCTGATGCCCTCTGGCGTTACCCAGATAGATTCCTAAGCAAGCTTCAGGTTTTGCGTAAAGAGCCGTAAAGAGCCGTACGGCTATATGTTATATCAAGTACATATATCTAGCCCACCTTAGGTGCAATAGTCGTTTCCAACCTAGACATAAGAAACATTGTCTACAAAGCAGTAACTTTGCTGCTTGTGCTATTATAAGCTCCTTCACATATCCATGTTTCTCGGATCCTTATCGTTCTAATACGGCCCATCACTTTTAGAGAGCGTGTATCACGAATATCAACTATCAACGACTAAGCACCGTTCCCGGGACAAGCCTCATATTATATGTATTATCTTTAAAATAGAGACTTCCAAGCTATGAAGCCTAAGAAAACATCATCGTCCTCTACCCCCATCTTTAGAATCCGCATCTTTGACGCCGTAGTCGAGGTTCCCGTTAAGCACGACAGAGCAGAGAGGCCCGGGATAAAAGACGCAGAAGAACTAGATCTATTCCACCAACCCGAACACTCTCCATCCCTATCATCGCCAAATAACGGCGACAGCAATAATAGCTACACGCATACCCCATCCACCAACGACAGAACCCACACTATCTCGCCATTATTATACACCAGCCGCTTCCAAGACGACTTCCAAGCCCTCCTCACGCTACTCCCGGTAGAGCGGTACCCCCCATCGCCTTCTTCGTCCACATTCTCCTTTTGCTCAGCCGACTACTTCGATCACGACAAAGGATATGTAGAGAAGGGAAAGGAAAATCCTAGTAACACTAGGAGTAGCAGTAAAGAGGACAGTAGCCAAGTAACGTTAGAAAACAAGGAGTTAGGGGTGATACTTACCACAGAGAAAGTGCAGTCATGAATGATATGTGGCGTCCCAGGGGTGTGGACGGACATAATAGCACCATCGTATCTATTATTGCCAGAATAAGATAGGGACATTTTCCGTGGACAATAACTACGTGAAGTCATTTAAGTAAAGTAATTATAATGTACTCCAGACCGAACAGAGTCCAACATTCTATCAACTCTGCAACAAGAGCACTTGGGCTAAAGAAAAGGCGCCAGAATATCGATATAATTAGAAATTTCAACATTTCACAACATAATGAAATAGACAAGTCTAAGTTAATATGCAGTCACTAAATAGTAAACATGCACAAAGTTCAAAGATCGGTATAGAGGTACGACAAATTGGTATCTTTATTTTTGTCCCTTTGGACGTATTGCCGTGTTGAATAAATGCAATGCGGATGTTTAAGGTATTTGTCCGCCTTTACCAGACCGGTGACCCCATGGATGCCACTTTATCTGTGCCTTTGCCCAAACCAGGTATGTTGAAACCGTACGCCATGCTGCCATGCCCAAAATTTTCATGACATTTTCCGATGAGGGAATCCTATGTCTTCTAGATAACACACCCAACAACGCCAGTCGCAATGCAGAAAGAAGTTGATTCTTCCGCTACTATAAATTTGACAAGATCCCCCCAGCGGAACTCTACAATTCATTAGCTTAGAACTTGAGCGCCTTGGGCTGCTCCCAGGTAAATTCCTGGTTGGTACCGAAGTGACCGAATTTGGCTGTTTGGTTGTAAATGGGGCGGACTAGGTTAAGTTCCTTGGCGATAGCGCCAGGTCGGAGGTCAAAGTTAGCCTTGACGATGTCGACTAATTCCTCGGCAGTCTTGTCAGAGGTGCCGTAGGAGTCGACGTAGATAGAGCAGGGCTCAGCTACACCAATAGCGTAACTGAGTTGGACCAGCGCTCGCTTAGCGAGGCCGGCAGCGACGAGAGACTTAGCAACCCATCGAGCAAGGTAAGCAGCAGATCGGTCGACCTTGGAGAAGTCCTTTCCAGAGAAAGCACCACCACCGTGGGCGCCCCATCCACCGTAGGTGTCGACAATGATCTTTCGGCCGGTAACACCGGCGTCACCCTGAGGACCACCAATGATGAAAAGACCACTGGGTTGGAGCTGTGAATAATTGTTAATATTGCGTAAACAGAATCGAGGACTATAGCCGGGATGGACGGATTAAGGTTTTAAGACTTACGTGGAGGATAGTCTCGTCATCAATGTACTGCTTGGGGATGACAGAGTCGATGATCTTGGACTTCAGCTCCTTTCGGACCTGCTCCGTGTTGACATCGCCACTGTGTTGAGCAGAGATGACAACGGTGTGAACTCTTAGGGGAACGACAGCGCCGCCATCGTGCTTGTACTCCATGGTGATTTGGGTCTTGGTGTCAGGTCGGAGCCAAGGGAGAGATCCGTCCCGGCGAGCGTCAGACATGGCCTTGTTCAGCTTGTGAGCGAGAAGGTGGGAAAGAGGGTGTAATTCGGGGGTTTCGTTGGTGGCATAACCAAACATGAGACCTTGGTCACCAGCGCCCAACTCCTCGAGGGCCTTCTCGTAGTGAAGACCCTGAGCGATATCGGGGGACTGTTGCTCAATAGCAACGAGGACGTTGCAGGTCTTGTAGTCGAAGCCCTTATCGGAGGAGTCATATCCGATGTCCTTGATGGCATTTCGGATGACGGATTGGTAGTCGATGCTGGCCTTGGTCGTAATCTCACCGAATACCATGATCATACCGGTCTTGGTAGCCGACTCACAGGCGACCTTAGAGAGGGGGTCTTGCGCCAAACAGGCGTCTAGAATGGCATCGGAGACCTGATCACAGATCTTGTCGGGGTGACCTTCACCGACGGATTCGGACTACAATTGATCAGTTGTCTGTCCTCGAACTTGCTAATGCCGAGGAGAAATGTCATGCAATCCAGACTTACGGTGAAGAGGAAAGCCCCGGGGTTTCGGGGGGTGCTCAAGGAGCTAGCATGGCCGTTGGTAGCAGGCATTGTGACGGTAGAGTGTGAAATAAGAAAGTACGAGTTAATTAATTCTATGCACCCAAAGAAAATGCGTAGCCCAAGAGTGTCTCTCGGAAGAAATGAAAAGTTGGGTTGGATGAGGGGGGAAGGAGAGGTTTATGAAGGGAAGAGCAGAAAGCGGGAGTTTTTCCTTTGGGGATTTTTATTGGGTGAGAGAAAAAAATCGGAGGGGCAGGAACTGAAAATAACAACTTGAATGGCGCAATTTCCGTCGCTTGTCGCTTGCACTATATGCCGACTGTATAGATTATGTTAGGTAGACTTATGTACTAAGGCATATGTACTTTTACACTACCTATGGTAAGCTACGAAGCTAGTTACATGTAGTTAGGTAACCAAACCTAGCACTAGCGGCTCGTTCTCTTCCTCTCTTGTCCCTGAGCCGTGGATCGTGGCGCCTGGACTGATTGTTGGTAGGAAGGAAAGAGTACCTGAGTGGGGCAAGCCGAAGGAATTTTCTCAGAAGGAGTAAGAGGGGCGCAGATATTATGTATACTTAGACCTACAAGCACTACGATCAAGCAGGAAGACTCGGAGTAACTTCACTAATACATCTTATCCAAATCACAAAAAGTAACTCCATTTGGTAAGGTTAGTTGGTATTTTATTTGATTTAGCTACATGTATAGAATAACGTGAAAGTAACCATCTTATCGGATATCAATAACTTTTATGTACATTTCCCCGTGCAGACGTGCAGGCTTATCTTCTAACACATACTCTTTGCGGTCCCGAGCACACGCAGTATCTACGTCAGGTTTGAGAACGATCTTTACCCGAGTAGACCGTCGAGTATAGAACGGGAATGTTATACATAAGCTTCAGAATGTAAAGGTTTTGTGCCGCTCGTTTGCATCCTGTCAGCATATACTTGGATTTCGTAGTAACTGAGGAATATTCCTTTAAATTCGACGGAACTAGAGCTAGGAGCCTTCGTAGGTGAGCTAGTGATAAGTAGCAATTATTAGGTTAACTTACATAGGTACCTATCTACTAAGGTAATAGGCTGCTGGGTACATCCTAACTCTCGGTCTACCTAGGTGATATCTAACAATTGATAACCTTAGACGTGTAAGAGCCATCCAGGTCTTTTTCCGACTTCCGTAACCTCCGTCCTTTCTTACCGCATCCCTATGAACGCAATGAACGCATGTACTACGCGGGGCAGTTCCATACATACACTACCTGACTAAAGCTCATTCTCAATTATCCATTACCATTGATCCATTCGGGACCCTTGGCTGCCACGTCTGCCCCTCTCGAAAACGTGCACTAGGTCCACCGATTGACAGGGGCTCAAACTTCGGCACCTGTCTTCGAGTCTCGAAGGTCTGCGCAACAAAAAATCGGTCGAACACTTTCGGTGTTCGGCCGGCAAGGTTTATATTCATATAATACAACCCGGCTCATCATATATCCAATAACTTCCCTTGCAGCTATTGCGTGCTATGTAGAGCACCAAGTTGACTTTACTAAGCAAAGGATTCTCAGCCCTCTTTTGTTTTATCTCTCGTACCTTAGATTCTCGTACTTCAGAAGCAAGGTCCGCAACCGGTGGCCTACAAGCTTGCTTACATGTATTACATGTATATGACCTACCTTATATTCCTGTAGCATCTCAGGGAGCGTGGTATCTTATGTAGCACGGTTACAGGGTAGAATATTTTGCCGGGAAGCGGTAAATTCCACTAGCATCGGAGCGGCCCATATTCTGGAATTTCAGAGTCGAATTCCGTCAAGGCGGTGAGAGAACGCCTAGCTTCAGGTACCGTAGTAGCAATAGATAATGCCTATCAAATGTCTAAATGTAATACTTGTATACTTGAAAGGCTACCTACATAAGGTACATGTATGTATTCATCCCATTCTTTATGCAGTAAGAGAGGAAGCTTACGAGATAACTTGGTCAGCTCAGCCCCGCTCTACATTTTGGACCCTTTGATTCTAACCCTTGCCCCTCCACTATCTTAACCTTGCGACATGCAGTATCGTTTTTACCCCACCATCCTAGAAAAATTCCTCGACTGGCGCTGAGTGTTTACTATGTACGCCACGGTCAAGACGAGGCTGAACACATACTAGGTCCAGTCCTACCAAATATTCCGTCATTCCCTTATTCGATCAACCGAATCCGCCCAGGCTGCGACGTATCTGTCTCATCTAGATATTAAATAAACCTTGGTAATACACCATGAGTAAGTTCGGGGTTATGGTAATGGGCCCCGCCGGGGCTGGCAAGGTATGTGATGGTCTCTTCTTTGCGCCACTTGTAACCTTCCCTTACCATCACGAAGCTTGTCGTGCTTGTTGAAATGTTTGCTGGAGCTTTGTGTTATCTGGGGTTCGAATGATGGATCAATGTTAACGTTACCGTCCAAAGTCTACCTTTTGCGCCTCCCTCATAACACACCTGCAACTTAACCGTCGCTCGTGCTTCTACGTCAACCTCGATCCTGCCGCCGAGTCCTTCGAACATACACCAGATCTAGACATCAAGGATCTAATATCGCTCGAAGATGTCATGGAAGAGATGGGCCTTGGCCCAAATGGTGGTCTTATCTACTGCTTCGAATTCCTCATGGAAAACCTCGATTTCTTAACAGAGGCATTAGACTCCCTCACTGAGGAGTACCTAATCATTTTTGACATGCCCGGCCAGATCGAGCTCTATACCCACGTTCCTATCTTACCCGCACTCGTCCGATTCTTAACACGCTCCGGCTCTCTTGACATTCGGCTCTGTGCTGCCTATCTCTTAGAAGCTACTTTTATCGTGGATCGAGCCAAGTTCTTTGCTGGTACTCTGAGCGCCATGAGTGCCATGATCATGTTAGAGGTCCCTCATATCAATATTCTGTCGAAAATGGATCTTGTAAAAGATCAAGTCCGCAAGAAAGATATGAAACGATTCCTCACGCCGGATACTGGTCTACTGGATGATGATCCAGATGATATTGCTCGGCGAAAGGCAGAGGGTGTGACAGAAGAGGAGGATGAGGCAGCAAACCCCCAGGACAAGGATGCCGTCATGCGAGGTTCAAGCTTTCGACAACTCAACCGGGCAGTCGCGAATCTGATTGAGAACTTTAGCATGGTTAGTTACCTAAAGCTGGATGTGCAAGATGAGGACAGCGTCGGGGCCATTCTCAGCTATATCGATGACTGCATCCAGTATCACGAAGCTCAAGAGCCAAAGGAATTAAAGGATGATGAATTTGACGATATGGATGATGGTATGGATGGGTGATTTCTTAGCGGCAGATAAAAGATAAAAAGGATTTGCCAAAGTACAATTCAAAAAGGAATACGGCATAAGGATTAATCACAAAGGGCAACGTTGGACACATGTAATTGCATAGCGATGGCGTACTGGCTTGAGGCAACTCAGATACCAAAAAATTCGAGTACATTTGGCACATACTTGTTATGTTGTTTATTCATTCTGTACAAAAAAAATGAAGCAATTCGTAGTCATAACTCATTCCCAGCCCGTGATAAGACAATAAACGACGAGATACCCCAATCCCTTTTTATTTTTTCAGTCACACGCGTAGCACTAACCCCATCCCAAATCATTACCAAGCACTATTTCTCGATCTGGTGTAACCTCCCGAAGGCACTCCCCGGGTCCCAGCAGGGGCACCACCACGTTTGGTCTGGGCATCAAACTTTTGGTATTCGGACAACCAGATATCCTTGACAAGAGACGCGTAACCTGCCAGCTTACTGACAAACACAACCACATCGCGGATCGTGGCTTCTGGGCCCCGACGCCAGACAAATGCTAGCAGGGCGAAGAATAGAGCCCAGCCTATAAGCCGGAAGGCTAGACGCGTCACGTACATCATTGTGCGGTGTACGAACGATATCACCTGGATGACGAGCACGAATGCAGCTAGCACGAAGGCGAGGACAACTAGGTCGGGCGAGTCGTGTAGGGCTTGCATGCCGCGCTGGACGAGGGGTGCGAGAACGGGTGATAGTGTTGCGGTTGCTTTTTGTGTGAGGGTTGTGGTTTGTTGCCATATGGCTCGGAGGGCGGTCTGTGGGTCCTGCATGTGGGCTTGGATGAGAGTGAGGGTCTGTTCGGGCAGGATGCCTGGGGAGGAGGGGTTAGCGGCTTGCTCGGATAGATATTTAGGAGATGAAGATGTGGAGTAGGTGTTTAAATAGCACGGATAACAATATAAGAGGGGGAGGGGAAATGGAATGGATGACTGAATGAATGAATAAATGAATGAATGAATGGAGATGAGGTTATTCTGAAGGTGAAACGCGGTGAATAATCTACGTACCTTGTAAGGCGTCAAATAACGCGGAATCACCACCTCGGTCCATGGTTGATAGTGTGTATATGTATTTTGTTTGGACTAGCCTTCTCTAGGCGGTAAAAGAGATGTGATGGTGCGACACCGAAGCTGTGTCGTGAAAGTGAAAGTGAAAGTGAATTATCGCAGAGGGAAAGAGCTGAGCTGAGCTTGTTTTCGCTGAGAGAATCGGGTCACCGCTAGACCCTTAAAGCTACCTTGATTGAGAAAGCCAGAAGTGATACGCTAACAGTGGCGAAGGACGATAGAGCAAAGGTAAACACAGCGTCGGCCTATGCGATAACAAGTAGTTGTCGTTATGTGTAAGGTAGGTGAAGGAATAGATGGGAAAATATAACACGTCGACTGGTTTGTGGGAGAAAAGACAAGTTTACCGGGCTTTGATGGTGGTGGTGGTGGTATGCAACTCTCTCTCTCTCTCTTTTTTTTTCTATTATTTACTGACCCCAGGTCGACAAATGGGTTCACGCGATTGGTAATGGGCGGTGATGACGATAACTGGCGATAACTGGCAAAAAGGTGGAGGGATTTTCGTATGTTGGGATATGATTGGTCTAAATGCTTGGTTCTAGAGCAAGGGATGATGTCTGTGCGCAGGGTTCTTGTGGGTCTACCTTTTTTAAGGGGTCGCGCGATCTCGATTTTCACGTGCTGTAATTACTTTCTCTTCTTATCATTTGTTATTCGGAGAATTTAAAGTAACCATGTATGTGTCTTATTCGAGGAATGGATATATATATCTCGAAGAACAATCGTGATGAGTTCCTCTCAATTTTATACATTCGATGAAGATCCAGGCAGGAAATTTCAGGGTTAGAAACCTAATATGCAATCTTGGATCCCTGAAATGCATCGTCTGGTTCCTTCTGGGGCTCTCCACGGTCTTTGTCTACGATTCTGACCTATCAAACTCCCTGAGCGTTGGCCAGCGTTGGCCAGCGTTGGCTTGCTTAAGAAATCAGGCGTTATTGGCGACATGCCTGACTTCCTCTGCAGCATCGTACGTGTAAAATATCCATTCTCGAATATTTCCAATATCTTCATTTGATGCCTAAGTGGGACCCGGAATTCGAGATCATAATTATTCGTGCTTTTTTATACTACCGAATGCTGTTCATGGTGTTAGTTTAAGGCCCCATGACTCCACCTGGGTCACTCACGTTCGTCTGTCACGTTCGCTATATAAACTTCTATGAGAGTATTGTCAGTATAGGTATGCGATCTGCGGGTTATTTAGGTATGCTAGAATACTATCAAATATTTTAGGTGGTAAGGCTAGAGTTTCTCAGGTAGAAGAGACACTTTTACTATGTTAGGCTTTTCTATGTCGCTCTATTAAAATGTTAGAACTACTACAGGAGTATGCAGTGAATGATACACTATTAGTATACTAGATTGTCTAGACTTCGTTCACTTGAAGTCTTTTGAGGGGTTGTGATTGATATACTAACTATAATTGCTTAGTTGAGAGTGGGTACGGTAATTGCTTCGGCCAAATCTACCTATTACCGTGAATATGGAACTCCTCTCCCAGACATAAAACTTATAGTTTGATAAGTTATGATGAGACATGAGAAAGGTAGGGGACATCGTATAATATATAAATATTCTTACATGTCCCTATCAGATCAAGCGGCAATCAACAAGTCAAGTTGAGACAAGAGACACTATGACAGACATCCTTTTCTTTCTAAAATTGCAGTAACATCGACGAGATCCTAAAAAATGACTTATCTAAGTTAAACGTTGAAGTAGTCAATATTACTACCAAGGCTAAAAGCTCTTTAAACATGTTAGTACATGACATCGCGGGGAGATTTCAAGACTTGAGAGCCTTTACGATTGAATTAAAGCTACTACAGGACCCCGCATAATTGATAGCTTAGACTAGGCGAACTAGATAATATTTTAACAATAGCTCTCGTAAAGGGTTGCCATTCTGCATAGCTCATAGAGAGTTATCAAGTAATAACTGGGATTAACAAGAAGTTCTTAGTTCTCCTGCTAAATTACACCAACGGTGACAGGACTTGGATATGGGGGTTCTCTCTCTCTCTTCACTTTAAAAACGAAGACAGCTGTCTATAACGTATAGAAACTTTCATACTGTAATATAATATCTGCCTCCTCCCATAACCATAGGAAAGCCGTATGCGTCGTGAACCTATTCTTCTGAAGTACCAACTTAGGAGTATACAATTCCCAAATATCCATACACGATACATCATCATATCATATCCAACTAAACAAGACTATGTCAGGCACCTCCTTTCCCTCAAAATAGGGGCCCCCTTTCACCCAACTTAAACCCCCAGCTGCCCATTCGAGATAAAATGCGAGCCCCCGGCACACCTATACCCATCACCCTGCGGAATCCAATCGTAACCCATCGGACACCTCCCCGACCTCTTAAGCTTCTCCTGCATCGCCTTCTCCTTCCTCACGCGCTCCTCCTGTTCCCGACGTGCCCGCTCCGCTAACTCGTGCCTTACGCGCGCCTCCTCTAGTTTCCGCAGCTCCTCGCGGCGCTTCGCCTCGTCCTGCTCGCGCTGGGCGGCTTCCGCCTGTAAACGGAGCTGCCGCTCGAGCTCATCCGCTTGCCGTTTCGCTTCGGCGAGGTCTCGCTGGCGCTGCTCGAAGGCTGCTTTGTCCCGCTGCAGTTGCTCCCATATCGCGTCGGAGACGCCGGCGTCTCGGATGCTGGCTTGGCCGTTCGGTGGGCCTTCTGGGCCGTCCTTGTCTTTCTTGGGAGGTTCGTCGGCTTTTTTCTCCGTGGCCGTGTCCGTCGCGGTCGCGATTGAGATCTTTGGTGGTGGTGGGGGGTCCTGGGTGGCTTCTGGGTCTGGTTGAGGTGCGACTTGGACTGGGTTGGTACTGGTGGTCTTGGCCCGGTTCGTGCGTTCATCGATCATGGCTTTAATAACCTCTACGACGGTGTCCTCGGATACTGATCGGCTTGGATCGGGTGTCTTGGACTTCATGATCTTGGAGAAGATAGACTTGGCGAGCGTTTGTACATCGCGAGCGTTGCCCCAAGATGGCGTTGATGCAAGCGTGCCAAATAGACCCAACAATTTTCCGTCTAGAGTGGGTGAGGCTTCTAGATTCTTTGTGTCCAATTTCCTCTTTTGAAGACATTGTAGCAGAAAGTCTCGACAGTGCCGCGGCGGAAGATTGGGGAAGGAGATTGTCTCTGGGAATCTGCTGGTCAAACCGGGGTTCTGGTTCATCAACCGATTAATATCATTGTCGTAACCCGCAAGAACTATAGTATTTAGAGTTAGCAGCTGTTATTCACTCTGGTATTGGAGAAGGTCTTGGGCTGTAGTATACATATACTTCATAATGCCGTGATGTAGAGACATGTGTTAAGGGGGTGTAATTTGAAAATCCGTTTAACAAAGGTAAGAGCTCTGGGATTATACTTACTGACTACAAGCTTATTCTGGTACCGTTCCTTAGTTAGACAATCAACAATCTCGTCCATTGCTTCTTTTGCGAAGCGACCCTCGCCGAGCCTATAGGCCTCATCGATGAAGAGCACCCTTCCGAGGGCTTCGTCAAATTTCTTCTGGACTTTGGGGCCGGTGTGGCCAACGAATTGGCCTATCAGATCCGTCGCTGAGCAGTCTACTACAGTAGCATCGGAGAGGAAACCCATATCGTAATATACCTTACCCATCCTTCTGGCCGTCGTAGTCTTACCGGTTCCTGTTATGGGTTAGAAGTAGTTTAGACAACTGCAGGGGAAAGACATTACCTGGCGGCCCACGAAAGAGAAACCCAAAGGGGATTTGTTGACGAGGATCCAATTCTTGACCAGCTTGGTCTTGATTTATGATCTTTATATTCCTGACTTGTTGCTGATATCCTTCCAATTGTTCGATGATGTCGTCGCATCCAATGACGTCTTGGAAAAGCATACGGATATTGGTTTCATTTTCGCCTCTGTTGAAGTCGGGATCGATATCCTTAGGGATCAGTACGTCACCGTTCTTTTTCTGAGGAGATGCCGATAATCGTTTTTGTTGATTCTCTTTGGCCCTGTCGAGAATAATATCGACTTCACCCGCGTTGCCAAAGTTTGGTCTATTGCGCGCACGTCGGAGGACATCAATAACGACCTTCTTTGCAGCTTCTCCGGCCCTAAATCCCTGCTCCTTTAATTTGAGATCAAGGATTTGGCGAAGTTCACCATCATCGTAATCCTCAAAGTTAAAGCCAGACGAAATGGGAAACCGCCGTGTCAAACCTGGATTGACCTTTTGGAACATATCTTCCATCTTCTCCTTGTATCCAAGCAACAAGACGCACCTGTCCTCCAATGCGGTACTTTGCACTTCGGCGACGATGGTATCCACGACTGCAGTTTTGAAAGAATCGCTAGTAGCTCCAGGGTCTGAACTTCCACCAGCAAGCATATACGCTTCATCGATAATGAGGATCTTTCCTTTCGTAGACTCGAGAATAGCTTTGGTGTTCTTCTCAGAGTGACCAAGATATGCGCCGACGAAATCTGATGGGTTCTTAATAATGACTTCACCATTGCTTAGGAGACCCAGAGCCTTAAGGATCTTGCCGTAAAGTTTAGCAACCGTCGTCTTTCCAGTTCCAGGGTTCCCGACGAAGACCTTGTTTAGCGAGCATTCGACAATAGGTTGCTCCTTCATTTCTCGCTCGTAGTTCCTTTGTAAGCGGTCTATGAAAACTGTGATTGACTGCTTGACAGACGTCAGTCCTATCATACCTTGGAGCTTCTGCCAGTCTTTATTGGTAGAAAACTCCTTGCTTGGTTCTGGTCCCACAAGGTCGATTTTCTGTAGCAGCAAGTCATTCGGCATCGTCCCTTTGCGCCTCTCTCGCTTAAGACGGTCTGCTTGTCTCTCGTAGATAATTCTCGCCAGTACGTTCTCTACCTGCCGAGCATTACCGAATCCTTCTCTTCCTCGGCCGCGACCAATACGCCGCGCCACAATCCTCATATACAACCCATCAGGTCCATCCTCGACTTGCATGCGGCCGTTGTACTTCTTCGCTATCTGGTAGTTCATGATCTTGAGAAGTTCGTCGTCTTCGTAGTCCTGGAAGTTCATCTCGATGGGGATACGACTGGGGATACCTGGGTTATGAGCAAAGAAGCCCTCCATCTGCTTCCGATAACCGGCGAAAACGAAGACGACCTTGCCTGTGAGGTTTTCTATTTCCGCCAGAAGAAAGTCGAGCACCTGAGTTCCGCCAGTGGAGTTCCCGGACACAATTTGATATGCCTCGTCTAGGAAAAAGACGCCGCCCCCCTTTTCAAGGATCTTATCTATTAATGCCTTACAACCCTGTATCCCATCGTTAGCCAACCGTGAGCCGGTAGTTTCCTCAAAGTGGTCTCCGGGAATTACGCCGACGGATGATAAGAACTTGGCATATAGTCTAGCAACTGTTGTTTTGCCTGTTCCAGGATTCCCTAGCAAGGCCGCGCCGAATCTTTCATCTTTGGTGTCCACTCCCTGGCGAACGGCAGTATCAATCCTTGCCTTTATTGCTATAAACTCTTTCTTTACACTCTCTAACCCGATCATCTGAAATAGAGAGTCAAGAGCTTCATTAAAAGCATTTTCATACTTCTTCTGATACTGCCAATCTGTTTCGGCTGCTGAAGGTCCCCTAGATGGGAATGGCCGGCCTCGGGGGGTTCCTGGTGTGCTGCTATCTGGTGTGATGTCGTCGGAACTATCATCAGTGTGATCACTATTATGACCATCATCTTCACCATCGTTTTTACTGTTATTATTACCGCCATCGGTACCGCCATTGGTACTGTCATCATGACTATTCCCATTACCATTGTTACTATCGTTCTTGTTACCATTGTTGTCATCATCATTATGATTCGTACTCGAAGTAGATGTATTCTCGGTAGGCCACTGGCCTGGCATGTTATTGGTAGGCGGGTTTTTAGGTCGAGGGGTTTGGCTATCATCTTTGCTAGGCTTGACTGAATCCTTAGTCGGTTGTCGCTTAGCTTTGGTGTCTGGTACAGGATTGTTATTATTAGTGATGGGTTTCCGGGCCTGTTTTGTCAACTCGGCAAGTTCGATGCGGTGCTGCTGTAGAGTCTGCTCCTTTATTATCTCCTCCTGAGCATCTTTAATGAGCTTCCTTTGCTTCTCGATGTCTTCTTGGATGACTTTCAGCAGCTTAGCGTATGCGAGCTGCTTTGCTTGTCGCTCAAGTTCTAGCTCTTTGTCCCTGCGAGCTCTTCGAGCCTTCTCTTCCTGCTCTTGACGGCAAGTCTGGCAGGCGGGTGGAGTCTTATTAAAACATGCCCATACCAGTTTGTGCTTCTGTGGACAATGATCGTTGATGATCGCGTTGCAAGGCATTTTTGAATGGTCGATTCGTAGATGGCATCGCTTTGAGCACGTATGCTTGCCGCAAGATAGAAACTCATTGCATGGCAAGGTGCATCCTCCGTCTGGGCAGTAGAACTCAAATTCATCAGGTGAACGAACAATATGCTCCGTTTCTGGGTGCTTTTCACATCTGAGCGGAAACCCGTCATGGATTCTTCCATCCCTTTTCAAGTGGTCAAACAATCTTGTCCATTCATCTCGTCCCTTCTTAGCATTCATGAAGGTACTCGCGTTACCGATCATGATCAATGCATTTCGGGCTCTAGAGATAAGCACGTTCAGCCGTTCTGGGGCACACATGAACCCGATATCTCCATCATCATTACTACGAGTTAATGAGGCAACAACGATGTCACTCTCTTCTCCCTGGTAATTATCTATAGTTGAAAGCCTAATAGGCGTTTTATTTACGTCTGCACTTGCGGCTGGCATTTCTCCGGCCTCGACAAGATCGTGGGAGTCAAGGTCGTTCAAGATCGGATCATGGTCTTTGCTGAGTTTGTTCCTGAGCAATGATAGCTGGCCCTATGGTATATTAGCGACTTAGTGGCATACTATTACTTGTTCTAAGCTTACCAGGTATGGAGTTAAAATTACTATATTTGAAGTTTTATAGTTCTGCTGTCCCAAGTAACGGACACATTTCAAGACCATGTCCGCTTCGAAAATGTTCTGCTTACTTGATCCAGCAGTGGGATCAAGTTTGTCGACGAGAACATTGTGCTTCGCCTCAAGGTTGTTGTGATTGATGAAAACAACATTATCCTGAAATCCTGAAAGTTGTGGTCGGTTTTGTGTATCGTTTGCGTCTTCCAGGTCGGGATAATTATGTCTTATCAAAGCTGAAATCTCTGGCCTCATTCTGTGTTGGTTTAACAGCGTGCAGTGGGGTTGTCCCTGAACTATAAGCCGCTCAAATAGCGACCGATTGAGATCAAATCCGTGTCCAGCTTCCACGGTAAGCTTGAAGTTCTTTACCTTCGGCCGAAGCTGCTTGTGGTCACCGATCTGGATGAGCTGCTTCGTGCTAGGACCCATAGCCGCGAGGATGTCTTGAATATCTCAAATTAGCGACTCATACTAAGAGAATAATGCAACAGGATTCCTTGGTTATGGCAGTCGACGTATCCTATCGTAAATGTGCGTGACCACAAATAGGTATGCCTGACAATAGGGTAAGGGAGGGTAAACAGCTTTGGAATATACATACGGCTTTCTAGGATTTCTCCTGCCTCTTCAACGACGATAATCCCGGGCGCAGCGGACTGTATCTCTTGCGCATACATTGAAGCAGCAGTAGTAGTACAGCAGATAATACGCTTGCTCTGGAGAGTATGCTCCGTTCTCTCTTTCCGTAAGCTCTGCAAGGTCTTGTAGGTCTTGTTGAAGTCAGTAATCCACTTGGCGAGCGTGGAAATCCTCTCTCGATAAATTTCACGTTTCCACTCCTGAATCTTCGCTTGCCGATCTGGCTTCTTCATGGCCCATATCTCCTTAGATGAATCTTCTGACTTATTCTTAGCAAACGGACCGGGTTGCTTTCCATTTGCCCAGAGGTCGAAGAGATAGTCCGGTTTCATTGAGGCACCCTTCTTTCCAACGCGAGTCTCACCATCCACTGCTTCAGGAACCTCGAGTGCATCAAAGAAGTGACTCTCTGTGTCTGAGAACTCGAGAAATTCCAACAGGTCATTATGAGATATTTGTGCGTTCGAAAAGCCATCAAAATGCTTTTCTACTCCTTCAGCCAATGACTGCAGCTTGGCTTTCTCGGCGTTGATCAGATCTTGCCGAGTTCTTGATAGTCTAGCATACCCTGCCGCCTGAGACTTCAAGGTGAGAGATTCAGTTCGATCAGTGAACTTCGATCCAAGTCGGACAATGGCATTGCGGTCGATCCCAATGTCGAGCAAGTCCTCAATGAATTGGTCAAGTGCATGGTTCGTAAATGACAAGACTAGCAACGTCTCTTTTGTTTTATCAAGTAAGATCTTCGTTAGAAGAGCACCAACCAAGGATTTTCCAGTTCCTGTATTACAGGTTAGAATTTATAGCCTTATAGCAACCGCTCTTGGGGCTTTCATACCTGGCGGACCTTGTATCTGGCATGTTTGATACTGCAACCCGTATATGAGGGCCTTAACTTGTGATGGATCTAGGTTGATGTTCTTTTTCGCACCAATGAGCTGCTGTAAGTCAGTCGGGGAAGCTAAAGACGCTTCTAAGGCATCGATGATGGTCTCCGGCTTGATTGGTGACTCCTGTGGTTCCTTCGAACGAACTAGGATATCGTAGTCGAGTTCAACATCAGTCTTTCGCTTAAGTCTCTCTAGAATCGGTTCGTAGGCGAAAATAGGGGTTGAAACAAGTAAAAAGTCAACTGTGCCTTCTTGCAAAATCAGCAAAAGGTTTGCCAACATATTTTCACCTACGACCTGTAAGCAGATACGAGGCGGGTTAAGCGATAGCTTGTCTTCGTTCCTGTCCAGAGATGCAAATGCCAGGAGAGTATCATCTTTCATAAAGCAGCCAAAGCTTTGGTGCTTTAGGAATGCCGGAGTCTTCTTTAGCTCCTTTCTTCTATCTTCGATACTTGCCTTCTTCATGTTCAAAATATCCTCCGAGCATCTGAGAATCAAATTACACGGTCGGTCACTCGTCATTGATTCCTTGTGTATATCCTCTAACGAGAGATCTTTAATTATCATGTTTCGCCAATTTTGCCTCCTAGCTTTGTTCCTCATGTTTTTGAGATCTTCACGCATATCTGCGAGCATATCTTCTCTAAGGAGACGGAACTGATTGTCGAGGTGGTCGAGCGCACGATTTATGTTCCCTTCCTCGAATGCTACCCCAGCCTGCATGTAGAAGGGCCTCTCGGTAGATTCCATCTCAGCCCTAGTAGGAAGGATTGATATATCATGGTAATTAGCAAAGTCGTTATCATGGCGGCCTCCTGGACTAAATTTATTGACCAGATGAGAATTCGCAACAGACTGTGAAGGCTGGACTAATGCCCGGATCTTCTGAAATATGCTTCCAGATATTGGAGAAGATGACTCCTCGAGTTTCTTGAGAGTGTCGTCCTTGCAGAGTGACAGTGCGGTTTCTCGGAACTTGGTCGATTGTGGCTGTGGCAACAGTATTAACTGTAATAGTAGCCAAGCGAAGCCCTCTACGACTTGAGTCTCAAGTTGTTCGGACTTGACATTCTGGATTAAGCTATCCCAGAATAACGATGGGTCAACCATAACCCAGAGGACTTGATTGAGGAGTTCTCCCTCGCAAACCCTCTGCAGGGCAGGGTCCGCGAGGAATTTCAAAAGATTCGGAACATAACTGTTAATGAATTGGGCGGAGGTATCTATAGTCAATGACTTATGGAGGGCTTCTTGACCACTCTTTGACGAAGCCAATCTCTCGATGCAGTCTGGCCTGTCGGTTCTGTTCACGATGGACTCGAGGAACTTTTGTGCATCTCTAACCCCGGTGACTTTCCCTTTCCCTTCAAGTATTCTGTAGAAAAACTTGTCAAGCGCTCGAGATCGGAAGCTAGTGTCCTGATCTTGATTTGGCGACGGTGCACTAGCAGCTGCTTGGTATGACATCGCGCCGTCGTCGATAATAGGTAATGTTACTTGATTAGAAGATTGGCGAAGCTCTAGAAGAAAGCAAGGGCATTACTTCTATAAAAATGAAGTAAAGCAACATAAGGCAAACAGTTAATACTTTCTACTAGTTGTGGTGATAAACATGTCCCTCGGTTTGCGAGCCTCTATGCCTCAAGTCAATAACGTGGTTTTCGAAGCGGCAGGCTGCATTATCTCATATCTCATATCTCACATTTTCATGGCCAACCTGCATATACGTAACACAGCACCGTGTGGGATTCAACTCAATCATATAACGGCTCTCTATCAGTTGGCCTAAGTGCGGAGTAAATTATGCCTATCATGCGGGCACACGAGCACAGATACGCAAACGCGCAACCGCGCAATAGAGAAAATGAGACTTTCCTTATGCTACTTGATACTATTTGAGGCCAACACATTCATCTTTAGGCACACTTACCGCAATATCCGCAGCTGGTGTCACACGCTGTAAAATCTAACGAGAAATCATCATCAGAATCATCCGATTCGTCAGATTTATCCTTCCGAGGAAGCAGGCTGGGATAACTGTCGTCCTCATCCTCATCACTCAAACAGGCTGTGCCATCGCTGCCTGGTCCATGATTCTGCCTAGCCCACATATCCCTCCAATCATTTGGAAGTACTTCCCGAGGTTTACCGACTTGTTCCCTCAGTTCGAGTGGTCCTGAGTCAGTTCGACACAGTTCGAGCTTCAAATGGCCTGCCCGTTTGACCTCAACAATCAGTTGGCGTAGAATGGAAGCATATTTCTGGAGTTCGGATTGATGGTTATTTTCCCAATCGAGCAATTCTTGCTCGACAGCTTTTTCTTGAACATCTTCAAAGTTTCCCGTGACGTGATATGCCGTGACGAAGTTAGGAATTTGTCGAAGCCATAGCCTAGGTAATTGCTCATCCATATCAACTGGTGCACCGACTTGAGATCTTGCCTTAGACCTTGTCTTAATTTCGATAATTGACCGCTGGGGTACTATCGTTCCGGCTGTCTCGACAGCAGGGGATTTTGAAAGATTCAAGCCATCTAGTTCAGTAGTCGTAGAAGTGAAATCCTCTCCACCACTTGTCAAATATCCGTCGCATTCAAAACGAACGAGACATTTCAACCCGCTAAAGGAATAAGAAACGATACGCTGATGTGATTTAGTTTCTCGCATCTTGGGTTCATAAGAAGTGAAAGAATCTAGGAAGGAATGGCCATATCCACGGACGTCAGGAATAACTTGATCGCGACAGTTACGAATCATGAATAAGGTATCTCCAACCATTTCAACATCGAATCTGAAGGTTAAATTGACCGATCGTACGAACCGGAGAATATCTCCTAGGGAACTCGCGCAGCCCATAATGTGAACTCCTGACGTGTCAAACCGTTCATTCAGAGAAAGAAGAGAATGAACAGAGGGCAGCATGGGGTGCTCTGGAAATCTTGCTCCATTGTGATCCCGAAGGAAATCGCCATGATCCCCAGGAAGTTGTGAAGGTAATTGAGGTGGCGTCCATTTTGCTGGTTCCCCTATTTATCGTGTTAGCATTCTGGTGGCTATTGATCTTGATAACATACCTGGAATGATAATCTTGGGTGTTTTAGAGTCGACTAAAGAGTACGATGCTGCATATTTGCAATTGCTAATCTTCGCATCACCCGCCTGTGTATTATAATTTGAAGTAGTCTCTAAAGCAATCTTCGTGATAACTCGACCGAGAGGAGCATCATCAATAGTACTCCTAGATGGTTGATCTTTACTTCGGCTCCAGTTAGAGCCCTGTTCTCTCCCGCTGTTGCCTCGTCCTCGCCAGCTACCACCATCGCTACCGCGACCGCGACCACGGCCGCGACCACGGCCCCGCCATTGACCACGGGCGGCGTTCGAAGGCCCTCTAGGAATCAGCGTACTCATATTTGACTAACGTAAGTCGAAAATTCGAGTAGATGATTAAGAGTGTATTCTTCTGAGTATCTAAGTAGTTAGGTATCTTTAGGATTACAAAATATATAAAATGGTACCTAACCTTAGGTAGTTTTCATAGGCCTAGAGAGGAACAGCGACAGCATATCCATTGGCTGCCGATTCACACAGTGGAATGCAACTCTCCGTTACACAACTTGCTACATTGCCACGGAGGCAAATCTGCCCTGACTCACATCTGACAGTTCAGGGGTGGGTGTACACCGAGAAACCCCGCTATATAGGCAAGTATTGCTTACAAGTCTAGAAGCTACATATAGGGGCCATATTCAATTTCTTTTCTAAGGTCAAATACTTTTTATGATATATTAAGTACTATTTTTATCAATACCTTAGATTACATAGCTGAAGTCGAGCAGAGACTTACTATGGTATGGATAACACTCCCGAATTTGGAATCGGAAGATTGTGAGACACTAACAGAATTAACACGCAGGAGAAAACTATTCCCGAATATGACGGTGCCACCGTTCAGTTGCAAACTGAAACAAAAGATCCAGATCCAATTCATGGGCCAGGTCGTTGGAAGGGTAAGGAGAAAGCCACAGGTGCAACCGAAACTATGTACTACGACGGGACGTCTGCCGGCGACCTTAGAGGATTCATTGTGTATTGCGAGACGGAGCGCGCATATGGCGACGACAACGAGAAAATGAATTTCGCGACCAAGCACCTCATAGGAACCCCGGCATTAGCATGGGAATGCTATCGAAAAGAACATGCTAATTACGACATAAGGTGGCAAGACTTTCTCGAAGTTCTTGAAGGTGACTTGCTAACTACGAAATTCGACAAACCCTCGACGGCAAGCAGCTACCCACAT